>CM051517.1:33569300-34820134 GCA_028015205.1 Mytilisepta virgata
AAAAAATAATTTTCCCCCAAAACAACTGAGTTTATAACGAGCGCATTCATCTATAATTATCTAGCGTAATAACATTGTTTAATTTTGAGAAAACACTTGCGTTTGCTGTCCTTAGATGGGATTGTATTTACCATTTTAGTCATTTTTGGTTACTCTATCGGCTGTCAACATTTTCAGGTTACTCTTTCAGCTGTCAACATTTTTGGCACATTCACTAGTAAAAATAGATATTCATCATTATTATCATGGTTGTATTATGGCCTTGTAATTGACAGTTAGGGCGTTTAGGCAACAATTAGTAATATTGATTGACAGTAAAAGCTTTTGTGTATTTGATCTCGCTTCTCTGAGAAGTAAAACTCGTGCCATACTGACTGCATGGTTGTAATTTTGTTACTACCTCGCCAGAGCCGACTTGCAGCTTTTTTATCGCTTTTGAGCGATACAGACTTGTTCGAGCATCAAGGTACACTTCTTTGGAGAGTTATTACATCCGTTTTCAAAATCTCTTTTCTCTAAAACTTTTTTTTTAAAATCACACACACATACACACGTGCGCAGAAAGACAAAGAGCATTCTCGGATTTTGAATCCAACATAGAAATAAAAACAAACAATCATCAAAGTCTGCCATGCATGTCTGATATTGAATTTTGGACAAGGAATAACAAAATATGCAATAAGTTGAGAGATGAAATCTTTAAGACAGAAATTCACAGGCATTGCGAAATCATGAGAACAAAGAATCGTAACATACTACGAAATATTAGCTAGAAATAAGCTAAGACAATACAAAAGCCAAAGTGCAATGTAAACTCCAATAAAACTGCTGGAGTGACTGCTGGAGTGACTTCCGGAAGGGTAAACATTTCCGTCTCCCTTAACGAAATTATTTACACTGCAGATGAAACAAATTTAGTGAGACATCAGATCCCTTAATACACGAGATGGAAATTTCGTACCCAATCAGTCGAAATTGTGATTACCACCGTAAAATATTTGGTGTAGTGATATTAAATGACTTTGCTAGCAACTTTCCTCGATTCTGCATCTGGTGTTGAAAAAGAAATTCAAACGAATACACGGACAAGTCTGCAAAAAAATATTCTTTGGTCTAACAATGAAAAGATCGGAGATGAGCAACGTCAATGGAGTTCAAGGAGAACATTATGGGTTTTGCAAATTGTAGAAATCTAAGATTCTTAATAATGGACTCCACCTTCAGAACATAACACAGTGTAAATTATAAATAGGACAACACGCAAGTTTGTCCTTTTTTTGGGAGTCTTCTCCGGTAAAAATAAACCGCAAAACACCATACTAGGATACCAGTGGCTGTGTGCCTGAGTGCCAACATTTTCAGAGTTCAAAGAATATTGTAGGTACTCATTAAGTGAGATGACGGGGCCCCATCAAGGGTAATTAATTAGGTAAAATACATTAATTATTGAAGGTGAACTCACTGTTGTATTGTAATGTCCTTGTGAAATTTGTGTCTTTTGATGTTGATATCATTTCAATCCATTTACAGTTAATCTTAATATAATATTTAAATTTGAATATTGTAAAAATAAAATGATTTTACAATAATAAAATTAAAACATTGCTTGAAAGAATATATCCTTATAATCATGTTTTAAAAATATCACAATGTAAAAAGTAAACTATGCTATTTTCAATTTTTCAAGGTTCTTATTCATATATAAACATTATTCTTTTTTTAAAATTCAAAGAATTATTCCTATATAAATACAAAAATTGTAGATTGTAAAGCATTATTTTATACAGTTTCTTATCAAATATTTTAAAAAATCAAATATCATTTAAACTTTTTACATTAAAAATTTTCATGTTATTTTTTCATTATTTGTTCATTTTTTATGATATTTCATGCCATTAATCATTTATTTAACAATACAAAAATCTGTCTAATTAGTACCTAATCAGCACCCCTTAGAGTACCCCACTTAAATGCCTAAAACAAAATTATGTGCCTTAAGTGATTTTAAGAATATTGACACTCATTATTGATCATTATAATTTTTTTTATTTGTATACTGAAAATGTTTTCAAACCAAAACTAAAATGCCACATATAAAAGCAAATCCAAGTTTATACAAATGGTCGCATTTTATATCACAACTCTTGACAATAAGATTGATGCCTATAGCTCAAAATTGATTGAGGTCATTCAGCCAAAAGGAAAGGATGGAAGATGAATCTATTAGCATTACCTTTAAATATCTCCTAATATATAAACAAAATCAGTCACTAATACTTGCACAGAATGCACCTGCATTATTAGCAAACATTATTACATTTTGTCATCGGTTTTAACACCTTGGCATTATCATACAAAAGTGTAATTATATTTTGTGGTTTGATCTGAACCTTTTATTTCATTATTCATCCTCATTTAATACATGACTCAAGCGTTTAAGACTCAGGTAGTGTTGCGACATTATCGTTAATTAAAATCTAACAGTTTGTTTAACAGCTCATTTGCACCTGGGTGATTCATTTTTACAGATTTACTCATTCTTCTTGATATACGAGCTTCGGAAATTATTTGAAATATTTAACATACTGGTTAATATTATGCAAAATATTTGTATTATTGGATTTAATACTCACTTAATACATGATGGAAATTTAATATTAGATAACAAATAATATAGAAAATATTCCATGATATGCATAGAATGACCATATTTCGTATGACTCGTTTGTTGTGCTCGAGGCCTAAAATGCTGGAAACGGAACTACGACCCAAAACGTTGAAGAGAAAATTCAAGAGAGAAAATAAAAATGCTAAAATTGCTAAAAGGGTAAAGTCAAAACCAATTAAAGAAGAAGTACTCATTAGTTTCATAAAATTTACCTTTTTGTAACATAAAATTTAAAGTATGAATTCCGGGCTAATATCGAAATATACTAGCAACTGTTATCTGACACTAGGACATTTTTCACAGTGTGAACGATATTATCATTTATTCTTTGTTGAAGGTTTGGTCTTTTGGAGCTTACCGAACAGGGCGAAATATGCATACTTTATTGATGCTTCATATAAGAGAAGACAATACAATATTGTCACGACATATGCGGTCGGACACAATATAATCACGGGTAAAGGATTTGCATTCGACGAGGGGCCGGAGGGATTATTTTTGTGGATTCAAAAGTAACAGTATATACGATGCGCGGTAACGTGAACACTTTACATTTTATAAAAACCTCGTATCGATTCTCTGTGGCAAGATGTTTTGCTATTTATTCTAACTTCAAGATATCTAATAAACTTTATAAGATATCTCATATAGTATATAAGATATCTTATATAGTTTATAAGATATCTCATACAATTTATAAGATATCTGATATAATTTTCTTTATAAGATATCTTATAAAGTATATAAAATATCTTATAAAAGCTAGATTATATAAGATATCTTATATATTATATGAGATATCTTGAAGTTAGAATAAATAGTAAAACGGCTTGCCATAGTTCTCAGTGGTTATGGTGCAAGAATGTAAAGATATAACAAATTTCTGCTGCTATTTTGCAGAGCCAAGCCGCTAGATTGTTCACTAGAATTAATTGCATGCGATATTTAATTCAGCAATAAAATGATATATACAAGTGACACATCAAATGATATAGATATTCCTTGTAATGTATGTTTGTAATACAAGTAATTTAAAAAAAACCATTTAGTTGGTGCAAACCAATAAAATCCGTTTTGCAATAACAAGTAATATTTTATACCGCTTCAGTCTTGTCACTGATTTGTGTTTTTACTTTTATAAATGAAAGATGTGCATTTTTCTATTAGAATGTTCTTACGAAATTGATAATACAAAGGAAATATATATAAAAACAGAAGCAAGTCGACTTTAAAGGAAAGAACACAGCGTGACAATAAAACATATTAACTAGGGAGCGAAAATAAAACTATGTAACTAAAGTAAATAATGAGTCTATTGTTCAGACGAATTCAACTAACTGTAAAAATCATATGCCCTCGTGCTGAAATGCGATGCTAGAAACACATGAAACAACAGCTTGTCAAGTTTGAGTAGCTTGTATTTTTTGGAAATCTTTTTAGTGTGGCGTAATAGAATAGAGAATGGAAACGGGGAATGTGTCAAGGAGACAACAACCCGACCAAAGAGCAGAAAGTTTATTAGTTTTTTTTATTTTTAGTTATACCCTTTATATATTAGCTGTTCTACCGCTGTCATTGGTCCAAAATCTATATATTCCTATGTACTTCCTGTATTAATTCAGATTGATTGTTGCCTAGACTTGTCTAGCTGGTGCCTTTTCTCAACTTTATTCAAACTGACAGTTGCATATAAGTAATTTTGATGTGAATGAACTTCGAAAAAAAAAATGAAAACCATCGTGAGCATCCATTGAAATTAAAACGTCCTAACTGTGTGACAGAAAAAAAAAATCAGCGTTGTGAATGCAAGGCAATGTTTGTCACTTCATCATATATTGATTTGATTTACGGTATACCTCCGTGACGAAGGGGATCTTACTAAAAATTTTTGAGATATCAGGATTTAAGATATTGCAGAGTATTGTATTGAGATCTGTAATTTAGTTTTATATCGGAATTCTATGATACCAATTTCGATGTAAAATATGTCCATATTTTGTCAATTTGCGATCCATCATTTTAGCAAATTAAAAAAAAAATGTCAAAATGACTAAAAGGTAAAGTCAGAACCATACAATGACAGATGTATGCACGAGAGAGATACTCCTTAGTTTTAACAAAATTTAACATTTTTATAATAGTAAACTATCAATTTCCGGCTAGTATCGAAATGAAGAGCCTGAGCTGCTGATACCCCTGTGGACTTGGAGTCCAACAACAGGGGTAATAATATATTCAATGATGCCAAATTTAGTGTTGAAAAGATGTGCATATTTCGATGTATAAGGGATTTTGAGATTGTATTCTTGGTGTTCGGTGAAAAGGACAATCTACCGACACGTGTCATGTTACCCGGGACAACTATCTTCAGATATAGATTTCCACGTGTTATAAATGACTCTTGACAACATAGTTCTCAGAAAAAAAACAATATTTTGTTAGTGTGTTCTTGGTACATTTGTTATAGTATAATGCTCGAAAAATGTATGATAAATTTCAAAATTAGTGTCACTAGCCTTTTCATTGAAACCATAAAATGCAGATTGAAATGACAAATCGCTTTCTAAGAGAAGTAAAAATAATTTATTTTTCTTTAATGATCTTAAAATATCTAATTTTAAAACAAGCATGAAGATAAATGTCAACATAACTGCTAGTAGATCTTTTTCATTTTATGTACCTAATCATTCAACCTTTGACTTCAAACGAAGGAAACATTTGGAAACAAATTCAGTAAATTCTTTTCATTATATTTCTGTTGGTTTTGTTTTCAGAAGATAAATCTGTCTGTCGGAAATCTACTTTACTACATTTATCAAGACTAAAATTCTTTTTTATTTTTTATTTTCATGTTTCACGGATTCTGATTTGGACTATCCTTAAAAGTGATAGCTGTAACAACCCACAAATGTGATATGATATACAAACATATGTAGAGGGGATGGGGTGTTTAATGTTTACATTTTTCTGGGTTTTACTATAGATACTTATCGACGTTTTTATAATTCAGAAGGAGTAGGGCCACTTTCCCCTGATTTTTTTTCTCTTGTAACCATTGATTTTTTAATCTTAAATATTTGCTTACTTTTTATCGTTAAGAATTGTATGCAATGCATTTTTAAGTTAACAAACAGAATAAGTTCAAATTTTCTACCCCCAATAGTCCTGTATAAAGACGATTTGAGTCAATTTGTACCACTTTTTGGAATATCGCCAAGAATGAAATTCAGAACCAAAACCATTCTACTGCCATACGAAAGGAGAAACATAAATTGACTAACAGCAAAAAAATAAAAACTGTCTTGAAGACGTTAATTTGGGAAATTTGTGTTAAAACTGTTCCAAAAAGCGATATTCAGGTACGTAGAAAAATTTTGGTAACTTATTTATGAATACACTCCAAAATGACCCTCCTTCTTTCCCTTTCGTGTGTTAACAATTTCCCGTGACATTCATATTACTTTAATTTTGACAGTATCTTTTCCGATCTAGCTCACTTTCTGCTTGAATCTGAGGTTTGCAGCATTGTAGTTTCTGTCAGGTTCCCCTAGTTATATGCATCCCATGAATATCATGTGCATGTGTCTCTTTGTTGTCTTTACAAGTATTTGCAAATTTCATCAGTCACCAATGTATTCTTTTGTAGCAAAGTCAGTACAGTTAAAACTAAAATTTTCCCAAAGCCCGTTTTGTTTTAAAAAGATGGTCCGTTTTCAGAAAAGGGCTATCTCCAAGCTACAAAAGATCGAACTTAACCTGGATCTTTAGATCAAATTGTAATCTCAGAGAAGATCTTTTCCGTATAAGTTACATAGATAATTGTGTAGATTATTCAGCATGTTTATATCTTTTACAAACACCTCGTAAGTTATAATTAGTATATCGTTTAGAATATAAATATAATAGTTTTGTTTTCAAATGGTGGTTCAAAGCCCATGACCGGGTTAAGGTCCTATCATGGGAACGATCTAATTCATATAGCGTAAATTAGCCATGATGACCTCGCTTTAACGCCAGCCGAGACAGGTGTGAATGAATTGGGCCTGTTGTCATATGAGAACTGGGTTATGTTTGGACTATATTACATGATAAAATTTTTAAAAGAATAAATCTTTGAATGGTTACATTAATATAATAATGTCGTATGTGTCGAATATGTTCACTTCGAAGAAAGAATTACTGGTCCCATATTAAAGTTTTAAAAGATTGGGTACGTTAAATGGGGAAAAATTGTTTGATACTAGATTTAATGTACATATTGAAGCTTGGTGGCAACTTACTGTTTAAGCAAATAAAGTTGTTTAACAATCCGTAAAAAAAAACAGCAATTGCAACAATGTTCATTTAAAAGCTCACATAGAACTGTTATAAACTGTTTGAAAGAATTGCTATTCTGGGTCGACATCACTTACTTACTGCCCTTTACGCCATTGGAGTGTGTGACAGCAATTCTAGGTTGAAAACATTCTAGAACTAGATATGGAGAAGGCCCGTGTCATATGCATGAGTATAGCTCCACATTTTTTAGATTTGACAAACAGTGATGTTGGCATACAACTTGAAACTGTTACGCTGTCTGTAAGACACAAATGATGCCCCCGCCTGACCACAAGAAATTATAAATTCAACACTATGTATGATGATTTATGTTTTAGGTTCAACTACCTGTCATTTTCAGAATATTTGGAAATAATCAAAATCCTGTTGCCATGCACACCTTCATTATGTGTATGAACATCCTACAAAATATTAAAGTTGTACCTCCAAAACTGTAGGAGGAGATAGCCGTACAAACCATGATATCCTTATGCATGCAGCTAGTACCAAAAAATGACTAAGTCCAACTACCTATCATTTTCAGAATATTTAAATGAAATCAAAATCCCTTGGCCATGCACACCTTCATTATGTATATGAACATCCTACAAAATATTAAAGCTGTCTCTCCAAAACTGTAGGAGGAGATAGCCGGACAAACCATGATCTCCTTATGCAGCTAGTACAAAAAATGACTAAGTCCAACTACCTGTCATTTTCAGAATATTTGAAAAAAAAATCAAAATCCTGTGGCCATGCACACCTTCATTGTGTATATGATGAATATTCTACAAAATATTAAACTTGTATCTCTAAAAATTTGGGATGAGATAGCCGGACAAACAATGTATCCTAATCCGGACGGACGGACGGACAGGGGTAAATTAATATGCCCCCACCCCCGACATTTTGTCGCGGGGCATAAAATGAATTGCTCTGTTGTGTTAGGATAGCTTTCTTCTATGGCAAACCAGCGATGTTCTGTTGTATAGAGTTCTGTTCCAGGGGAATAGGGTCTTAACTGGGATATAACCAAAAATAATAGGATTTATATAATTAATATTTTAACTTCTTAAAATATTATACATGGTTAATATTTAGGTTACATTACCCGGGCTTTTTCATACATGGGTTGTGTTCTGACGTCCGACGACCAAGATACAAGACAAAATTGGTGTTGACGCCAGAGTAATCTACTAGCCATCCAGTTGTTCAATACCAAGATGTTTAGAGTTCGCAATTCGACAACACGGACAACAGTACACGAGGCTCACCAAAGGACAAATTTTACTAGTGAAATGTGAAGTTTAAGCTATGACAATGGGCGCAAAGTGAGAGAGTAGCACATTTTTCCAACAACAAACGTAGAATGTTTCTGTTCAGAAAATAAGTTCTCTTAGTGTTACTAAAGACAAAATATTTTCGCTGATTAGTAATGTTTTAAATCAGATTTTAGAACTATGGGTATTATTGATACCTTGAGAATTGAACCAAAATACGTGGTATTCGTAGAAGGCCGAGAGAAGCAACATTGGGAGGATACACGAACACCACTCATCCTCCCCCAAACACACGTTACTTTCACAGAACAGACTTAAAGTGGGATTTGTTTTTTTAACATTGAATTTATTTGCATAGATTAAAACAGCATGTGAACAACTACTTATCTCCACTTAGATGTGAACAGAAAAAGGAGTCTGTCCTTAAAAAACTGCAGGTCATTTTTCAAGAATGTCTCGGAAATATCTATAGAAGAATGTCCAAACTTTTTAACCCAGGCTCGGATATCTTAAATTATCCACAGTAAAATATTTTATGTTTTCTGTGTGAAGTTAATTTTTTGCAGCTTTTGCTTTGATAGCAAACAGAATGAGCTTTTTGCTCACAACTAAAGGCCTTACAGAATTTTTCAATATGAGGAACAATAAAAATTCTAATCACTTGATTTTATTGTTCCAGTAATTTATGAATTAGTTCTCTGTTTCAACCCTACATATGCTGTCCAGTATGTATCTGAAGATTTCAGTTTTCATGCATAAACTTTGCTCATCTTTCAGGAAAAGAATTTTCAAATAAGCTACAATATGGAACATTCTGAATATCAAACAGAACAAATTACAAGAATGATTTTAAACCCGAATCAATAAGAAAACAGTTGGGAGACAATAATGTCCATTTGACATATACTGAGACGATAAATGGTGTGCTCCTGGGTTTACACGTAGAGGTGTCTATAGAATTCAGAAAACTGAACCACGCTTGGGTAAGTATGTTTCTCAAGTTTTCAAAGTTGGCAATAATGCAGTACATTTTAAGTTGAAGGGTTAACTCTAAGTAATCCCTCTCTGTAAAATATATTTATTTTTTCATTTGCAGTAGTTGTTTGAAAGGTTATTCAGTTACTTTATTTGCATATGACCTAAAGTTCAAGATATTAAACCATGTGACTCATATTTAACTGTAAAACCACACTTTTTGGAACGACTTTTTAGTTGTATCAGACAGGTGTATTGTAGACACAGGTTCACTAACTGAAAATTATTCATTGTACTTTCAGTTGAGACATCTATTTGGGTAACAAAGTGATTGGATTACAAATGTGTTACTTTACAAGTATTTATTTTAAATCAGGATGATTTCCTTCAAAAGACAATTCGCGAATATGACACTATGTAAGAAACTGGACAACGACTTGAACAATCACACCAAGGGAGGAATATGGGTCTTTCCCTTTAACTATATCACTTTTTTTTAAAATCAATACAGGAGTTTCAGACATATATGCTAGGCTATGAAATAAAAAGATCTGTTTTTTATCACCTTTACTAAAAACCATTATTGTTTTCAATCATTCAATAATAAAACGTATAAAGTTATCATGGGAAATAACAATTGTTAATTCATTTGACCCTATAAAAATTCAGGGTCCCGAAATTGGTTAACATTTAGGTATTTACACCATTAACAACAAAATCAGAATTGACCAGGATCTTGCCATTTTAAATCATGGTAAGCTTGTCAAGCTTTTTGTATACAAAATAAATATACGGTACAAATCTGTATTTTGTTCTTCGAAAATTCAGTTAACTATATGGACAAATATAATATGTCCAATATTACAAAATAGAATTAATGATTTACTTATTGCTATATTAATAAATTAATGTATGTATAGAACAAGACGATATGCACAAAACTATCAGTTTCTGAATGTTGATATCAAATATGTTCTGTCCGTAATTCAAATTTTGACATGTTGTGATCGATGTAAAAATTGCACTCATGTCTTACATAGGTCTTTAACAATTAGGTAGGTATCTGGGTATTTATGTACATATTATTTATGGTTAAAGCCTTTTACATATATATAATATAAACAATTTCTTCATTATGTTGGTTCACAAAAATATTGCATACAAAATTTATGCGTGTTCGTTTAATGTTCTCATAATTCTTGTTTTCACAAACATGTTTTATACTCTACAAAAATTGTCCACAAATTATATATATATTTCACTGTAATTCAACCCTTTGAACAAATTCCAATCCTCGTTCACCTGAAGAGGTTATTTTCTACATCATACATAACAAAACAGACCAACAAGTCAACAAAAGTAATCAGTTATCAATCAGTTGGTAAATATGACAATAGTTTGGGTATGTTACTGAATCTTATCAAATAAAAAAAAACCATGTAATGATTATGATTCAGTGTACAAGCTTTTTAAATTCTTCCTATTAACATTTCAACAACAATCTAGCACTTCTACCAACAATATATCTGTATACTTTCATTCATAACAAAAATTAATGGCTGCGTTTCTGAAAAGTTCTATAAAAAAACAAAAACAGATAAAAATACAAATATCAAGTTTTGAATTTGAAATTTAGGAATGTTATTACAGGAATTCATCTGTCTGAAACAATCTAGAAGATCTCAAAAATCTGTTTTCAAATTCATTAAAATAAAACTTTAATAAATAGTCACCTCATATCCAAGGAAAGCCTAAGATACACAAAAGACTTTTAGTGCCAAATGTTTGGGAAATTATGCTTTATTTAATGTACTCAGAAATTTATAGAAGATGGAATAATAAAATTTATATTTTAGATAAATGATATGGAAATTATACGGTAAGAACAAAATCTATCATATCAGTTAATGATTAATATAAAATTCTTTGTACAGTTTAACAAATTTTCAGACAGAGAAAATAAAGTTGAATTCCTTAATTTAAATAAAATTACACATGTACCTAGAATGTTTCATACCTGCAAACCAGTTGCAATAAAAAGGTTCTAGAAAAAATAACTTACACATAATTTAATCATAAACATTCCTGATTTTCTGAAAAGTAAAACCTGGGATCATATAGCAGATACTTCCTCTTTGGATTCAATAGTTTTTCTAATTTAAAATTACAAATCTCACACTCTGTGCAATGAAGCACTGAAACAAACTCTCTAAAATACATACCTACAAACTACTGAAGATTCAGATACCATTTTCCACTTAATTTTCTACTTTGTACGTACATAAAAAGGGAACAGAAATTTACAAATGATACCTATTTAAATAAAAGATCACTTCTAATTTAGTAAAATACAAATTTTTACAATTAAAGTTTTTGTCATTTTTTTTTAAACAATTTTAAAACTTTAAACAACAAAAAGTTCTGACTGCAAAATAAAATCTCTGAAAATATAACCATATGGCACATGACTACTGCTTGCAATTGTTTATCTTTGAAATTACAATGATTCAATGTACATTAAATAAATGCTGTTTTAGTCAAATCCATGAACACAAACATATCACGTCCAGCGTGATATTAGTCTGAGTGTTAAATAAAATCTTCTCTTCTTTTCTTCATATATATAAAGATCGAAGATTTGTCATTATTCAGTAAAACACAACTAAAAGTTGCATCAGTTTGTCACATCCGTGATTAATCTTTATTCCTCAATAAAACTCCCGTGAGTACCAGGACATCAAATTCATTTTATTTTCTCTGTATTTCCTTTCCACTCCTAATGATCTGTTTATTTACATCAGATGGTGGTTTACATATAAATATCACAACCTGAAAAGGAAATTAAATCAATGTCTTAGTTTTTTTTATGTAAATCTTTGCATATAAGAAAATATTTTCTACAAAAATATAAACTGATAAAGGTACATTTTATTCCATAAATAAAAACATATAACTGAGGTATTTTAGCTGACCTAAGTAATACATTTAGTTTCTTGTCTTGTTAATCTTTTAACATGTATTTGAAACCAACATTACCTGCAGACAAACATCTGTTATCCTTGTACAACATGTTCCTTCTGGATAGAGAAAGTTGATTAAGAACAGATATTTTAAACTGTGAAAGGAAAACCTAGCAATAAAGTACAAAGGTTTCCATTTGTGTTGTTATAACACTTAATGATATCTTATCTTTAGTTGTAAAGTAGTATACTGAAGACATCAGCGTTCAATGATTGTTTGTTTAGATGGGGTTTTACGCCATTTTCAGCACATTTGGCTATTTCCGCAGCCAATTTTTATTGGTGGAGGAAGCCAGAGTACCCAGAGAGAACCACGACCTTCGATAGGAAAATTGGCAGTCCTTGCCAATTAAGATCGGACTCGAACATACCCCTCTCCACAGGTGAGATTTGAAGTCACAACCTCAGTGTTGATAGGCTATTGATCATTAGTTGTCATGATGAACTACCTAGACCAGTCGGCCACTGAGGCCCCCCAGTGTTCAATGTCAATCTACGTATACTGATATACAGAGACACACATTTCTTAAATTATTTACATGTATTGAAATGTTTGTTTGTTTAGTTTAGTTGGGGTTTAACGCCGTTTTCAGCACATTTTGGCCATTTCGCGGCGGCCAGTTTTTATTGGTGGAGGAAGCCGGAGTACCCGGAGAGAACCACCGACCTTCGGTAGGAAAATTGGCAATCCTTGTCAATTAAGATCGGAGTCGAACACACCCCGCCACAGGTGAGATTCGAACTCACAATCCCAGCGTTGACAGGCTAGTGATCAGTAGTAGTCATGACGAACTACCGAGACCACTCGGCCACCGAGGCCCCTGTATTGAAATGAATTATATAACAATTATGGGCTTAAAAAGTGGATATGATATTACCTTGACCAAGAGAAGTTTATCAACTGTGGATAAAGCTCAAACTACCGTATTTGAGAATGATAGGGACAAGTAACTTTTTCTGATGCTGACAGGAAGAAGTGGGAGAGACAACAGAAAGAATATCTACCCGGTACCACATTGTTGAAAGTGAGGAATAGGTTTATCTTATTTTCTCATACTTCTATTGTTTCTTGGAAAAATGATACCTCACTCTGCATGTAATACAACTAGTAACAAAAAGGCTTAGCTTCCAAACTATTTTATTAGTCACTCTCAGCAAACCTATCATCTAAATTTTGAACAAGTAACTTGAATGCATTCTGGAATGTCACTCGACTTAGACTTCTGCGGGTTATAAAATCTATCATCTACTTCATTCACATTTCATAGGTCTTATTTATTAAATATGTCCAAATGGTCATAAGGTTAAATTGCTCTTGATCCGAGTTGATTACAGAGCAACTTAATCTTTGCTTTTGACTGGAGGTAAGAAATTCAAACCAGATGAGGCAACTTCAGCAGAACTGCATTCTAGAGTGAGCTTTATAAAGACAATAAATGCATATATGCTATTTTTATAACAAAATATATAAATATTCTATTACAAGCCGTCAAAATTCAGTATGGACAAAGATCTGAACCTGCGCAAACATAACTCATTCGAAAAAGACATAAACATTG
Organism: Mytilisepta virgata; assembly: GCA_028015205.1. Taxonomy (NCBI): domain Eukaryota; kingdom Metazoa; phylum Mollusca; class Bivalvia; order Mytilida; family Mytilidae; genus Mytilisepta; species Mytilisepta virgata. The sequence continues at coordinate 33,583,120 of CM051517.1, forward strand.
TACCTCACAATTTTAAAAACCAATCACTGACCTGCGCAAACACTCTCCACGACATCAAATACGACAAACCAATCACTTAGGTAGAGTAATACGTAATGTCCCAACTGATGTGCGCAAATGAAGGAAATTCCCATTCAAAGTATAAATAAATGAAATCAAGTTAATCAAGTAAGAAGTTCAACATACGAATTCAATCAATCAAATGATCAATAGTTACAAATCGTGATATAAAAATTAAAAGGAATTATTATCGTGCCAAAAAATGCTGCAAAACTCCGCCTTAGTGGCCTATTTAAATGTGGGTGGTGGCCATCACCATAATAAGCTTCTTGTTGCATGAGATTTTCTGTTTTTTGTGGAGAGCAATAACAATTACCATAAAAAGATTGTTGTATAGCCCACACTTTTGTCAAGATTTGGTTATTAACCTGTAAAGTATTTTACTACGTACGAGAAGAAAATAGTAAACAGCACGTGATAAAGTTACAACAAACAAAAATGTTAATCTAATTAGGTATGAAAGTTTTAAACATTCAAAATACAACGTAATGCGTGCTCAATTTAAACATGTTTTGTGCTTGAAGTTTGAAATTCAAATATATGATGAAACAACAGTGGACACACGACATGTCTCGCCTGAGTATGCACATGGACCCAGATTAATGATTATCTGATACCCAAAATTTTGCAAAAGAAATTTAGATCAAGGTCAAAAGGCAGATGTCATACCAACATGTATCCACTAAGAACTATCTATTTACCACATATGGCGGGTCTAGGTATTAAAGTTGCTGAGAAATGGACCTAATCTTGAAAATATGACAAAGTCACTCAAGCATGCAATTGAGGTCAAAGTCCAGAGACATGTGTCAGACTTGCATGTAGCCACTAAGAACTATCTATAGACCAAAACGGATGGGTCTAGGTATTACATTTGCTGAAAAAAGGACTTGAGAAATTTGGATGAAAGTCACTCAACCATGAAATTGAGGTCAAGGTCCAGAGACAAGTGTCAGACTGGCATGTACCCACTAAGAACTATCTATAGACCAAATATGGTTGGCCTAGGTATTACAGTTGAGAAATGGATTTAACCACGAAACTTGGACGCAGATTTTAAATTCATGTTTATGAAGTCAGTGAACCATGAAAATGAGGTCAGGGTCACAAGATAAGTATACTGCAGCAAACCTTATACGATAAGCTACCTTGTGGACCATCATTATTGTGGACCATAAATCATAATTGTAAATCATTCATTGAACTGTGAGGTGTGCGTGTTAGTCATGATTTGATTGGATGTTCGTACAAGTTCTGCTGAATTTTGACGGCTTGTAACTTCCTTCTTACAACTATAAATATTATATACTCACAATGAATTTAGAAATATATTACACCATCAGATTTACTGCCTTTCTGGTTCTGTTTAGGAGATCCTTGTTTTCCATCTGTTGGTTGAGTCTGACTGGGTGATTTCCCTTTACCACCGGTTTGTGATAGTTTCATTACTCCCATCAATGCTGATGTTGGCGGTTTCGTATTACCTGATGATCGATTTGAGGTATAAGGTTTTTGGTTCAGACTAGAACTAGATGTGCTACTATTACTGGATCCCTGTGAGGGCAGAGAACCAGCACTATTACTACTTGCCAATTTAAACGGCAGTTTTTGTGACATGCCTGATAATGATGACGATGAACCTTGTCCAGATAATTTTGTTGGAATCTGTTGTGGAGTCTTTTGTATCACTTTCTGTTCATTTTTAGCACTAATTAAATGTATTGGCAAGTTTTGTTTATTTACACTTGAAGTAAAACTTGAGTTTGGAATAGATGCCCTTGAGTCTGATCTTGCAACATCATTTGAACGTCTACTAGTTCGTAAATGTCCTAGCCGTAAATTTTCCATGTCATTCTCAATTAGTTGACAAAAGTCTGCTGAAGCTGATCGTCTATGAGAATTATTACTAGGTGAACTTCGACCTGTATCAGACTGACTTTCATTTTCAACTATTGTCATTCCAGGTGAGCTGTATGTTTTTGACCCATCACCACGGTGAGCCTGTTCCCATAAATCTTGTTGTTTTTGTAACATTTCTTTCTTTCTTTTGAAATCTTCCCTTTGATTTTGTAGTTCTGCCTACAAAGGAAACAAAGCTCATTAGCGAAAAAAAACTTGAGATGTACAGGTAAGACTAGAAATAGTGGATAAATTCCAGACAAAAAAACACTGAATGCATTTCTAGCAAAGGACCAGAGTTTTTATTGCTGTTCTTCATCTTAATTCACCAAAAATCTGGATTTCCAAAAGTGGAGGAAAATCAAGTCTGATTTAATATGGAGAAAAATCACATTACTGAAACTTTTAGTCATTAATTCTTCCATTAGAACCAATTTTTTCAATACCAAAACATTTCAGATATATTTTCTATTTCTTCAAAATTTTTTTTACTTCACCTCTTTTCTCTCCAATTCTTTTCTTTCCTCCTCCAGACTTGTTCTTTCATGTTCTATTACCATTATCTCTCTTTCTTTTTCTTTTTCTAACCCTTGTCTTTCCCTTCTAATTTGCTCCTATAATAAAAATACATTGAAAGATTTACTGATAATCCAAACTTTATGCTAAAAGTTGTTACAAAAAAAAAATACTTCTAAACTTATGTTTTTCTTGTTTAGCAAACAAAAGGGCCACTTTTTTATGTAACTGAAAATTCAACTTCATTAAAAAATTTAGTCCAAATGTTCAGAAATATCTCCTGTTCTGGTTAATTACAGAGAGCACTTGAAGCTTTTCTAATTTATAAATTTCCTTTTTTAATTAAAAACAAATCACAACTTAAATCTAAAGCCTGTGGAAGTAACTTAATATAATGAAAAGAGGCCACTATATTACACTAACCATATTTCACATATTAATGGCATGCTAATTATATACTAGTCAAAAAAAGAAACGTTACATACCTTTAAATTCAAATTTACCAGAGAATATTGAAAGTGATTAAAAAAGGCAATTATTCTGCTAAAGTTTATCATTCAATAAAAATTATTTGATTGATCTGATATGGCAAGAACAGGTATAAAATCTGGATTTTTTATCGAAAGGCTCAAATTCAACTTCGCAAAAGTCATGACCAAAATCATCATCAGAATTGGAAAATCAAAATTTTATAGTCCAGTATTATTGAAACGAACAATATGGCCATGAGACATTATTCGTGCTTCAAAGTTAATGTGAAAATTTCAATTTTTAAAATTTTTTGGTAAAAAAGTGGTTTTTAAAATCTCAAAAAATGCGGGAAAAAAATTCTTGTTTTTTTCTCTCACAAAATCTAAGGTTTTGACAAGAAAACGATGCCCTGTGAACATGAGAAGGATCAGACAATTTTTAAGCTCGCTACGACCTTTTGAAATCTTGTGTCTATTGGAAATACATTACCATGTAACGTTTCTTTTTTTGACTAGTATATTTTTATCATTGAGAGAATTTTTGTTTTGTCCATTTATGATACATGTACAACCTTTAGAATACTAATACAATGTACAGAGGAAACACCATAAATGTACATTACACCACAGTACCTGTAAATTTCTCAGTTCCTCCAACTGATTATGACGAAGTCCTCCTTTCTTGTCATGTACTTCAGCAGATAAGTTATTTATTTTCTCATTGGCCTCTGCCAACTGTGCTCTCAGACTTTCTACTGCAGTTAAATGTTTCTGTGTAAGATGCTGAAATATAATGTTAGACCTTCTAAACAATGATCAGTTTGTTTAGTTTAGTTGGGGTTTAACGCCGTTTTAAGCACATTTTGGCCATTTCGCAGCGGCCAGTTTTTATTGGTGGAGGAAGCCGGAGTATCCGGAGAGAACCACCGACCTTCGGTAGGACAATTGGCAATCCTTGTCTATTAAAATCAGTCAAACACACCCCGCCACAGGTGAGATTCGAACTCACAACCCCAGCGTTGACAGGCTAATGATCAGTAATAATGACGAACTACCTAGACCACTCGGCCACCGAGGCCCCCTAAACAATGATCAGACATATTCTGACAGTCTACATGGTTCAAACACATTCAGCATCAGACTTATATGTTGTCACATCATATTCAATGAATTGTACAGAAGAAAAGGAAAATATGTTATTGTAAAAAAAATTGGGGTATTTTAGCATTGGAAAAGACAATAATTAGTTATGATAAATGAAAACAAAAGGTACAGTAGATGATTTTATTGACATTTACAGATATTACTTTCCTGAAAATGACTACGGTTTACAAGGGACATACAGTAGACTTAAAATTCATTATACTACATTGGCTAAACATTTTTGTATTTTTTATGAGTCAAGTGTAACAACAGCTTTAAGTATTAACAAAAATAAATCACTGCAACAGATATCCTCAAAATGAACAAATTTTCACTATAACTGTATACCACTGTATTCTGCCCATGAGCTTTCTTATACAAGTCTGCAGAAACAATGAATATCTATTTAACTTTTTTAGATTTCTGGTTTTCTTTAACACTGTAACATAAGCTTGTTTATAAAGAAGATTAATATAATTTTAAATTCTAAAAATGCAGTCTTGCTCTATTTTTCTAGTAAAGGGCATTATGGTAACTTAAGACTAAAATGGGCTTTAAAAACCTCTGAAATGATACACAAGTAATTTAACTTAATGAACAAATAAGTGTTATTTAATTCATTTTCTGGATATTCAGACATCTAAATATTACATTGATAAATCTGTAACTAGCTTTAAGTACACATTTGGAAAAATATGACAAAACCCTAACAACAGCTGTAATTCATATAACATGTATACATTAGTAAGTAAGCTTTCTAGGTTAATTGATATGAACTTGGACAAGACATTTTCTAACAAAGACAAAATCTGATACATATTCAAAGATTTAAAATCTAGATAAGAGATAAGATCTATTTCACATGTAGCCTTCATGTTGTATGAGATTGTAAAATTTATCTTGAATAAAAAGTTAACACTTCATTCACCTTCTGTTAAAATCCCCTGTTACAACATGAAAATGAACTGATTATGTAATTTAAAATCTAGAAGATTTGCCTGATAACAGGGATTTATGCAACATATCCATTATACTTTGAAATGTTAGTCATAAAAATTATTTTTGGTTTATGATAGCTTATATTTTTTGGGAGGAAGGGGAAAGATATGGGTTATATTTTGTTTAAGAAATAAGATTACAAAACTCAGTTTCCTTCCAATAAATATAGCCTTTTTGCATAATGATTAAATAAGATATATAAAATTTCATATTGTCACATAAACAAATTGTTCATCATAAAAATAAAACAGGTATAAAAAAACATGTGCCTTTCTTTTGTATAAGTAAACATTATGATGTTCTGATATTTTTAAATGACATAATTTGATAGTAATACAGAAAATTTATGAATGGAAAATGTCTGTGTTTATTTCACATCAATCATATCATGTATAAACAGTATCACTTTGGTCAATGATTTTTTAAATGATCAATTTGTACAGACCTACTTAGATGTAAATCTAATGAACTCAGTAACTTAATAAGTTTGTGATAATTTGTACTGATTGACCAATTATGTACTTTTAACATTAAAGTACAAAATAAGCACTCATATCAAATGTAACTAATTAAGTTAAGGACAAACTTATAGTTTCTGAGAAGAAGAAAAAATCAGTCGTTCAAGTTTTCCAAGCTATGTCAATTAATTTATTAGTTAATTTAATCTTCGAAAGTAAAGGATTCATTTTCTAAGAATAAAATCTAATTCTTCAGATTCCTGTTGTTTTTTTAACCTTTTTATGGGTTTTTAAAGGAACTTTTAATCTTTCAGCATGAACTTTTGTCAGAATGGTTTCCATTTGCCCAAAGGATATAGTAGACCAGTCATCAGTCACCTTTTTAGGAAGAGGCCAACTTTAAAAACTGTTACAACTCTATTCAGTGATTAAAACTGTTCAGCAATCTCTTCCAGAGATGAAATATTCTTGATACCTCAAAGGGAGCACCTTGGCTCCAATGTACTTAATGCCAATCATCAAAAAAACATTAAATGATCATTTATAAATTTAGACTTGCAATGCAAAACTGTGAGGGAAGAGTAGGCTAGAAATATTTTTCTGTTTTCAAATAAAGACATTTTCTTGGAAATAAACTTACCACAATACTGTGAAGAGATCGAGAGAGCTGTGCGATAGAGTGAACATGATCTCCTGGAACCACTGTTGAGTATGTAGAGGAACCAGACATGTCACCAAAGGAACCAGTATCACTACTGTATCTATCATACACTTTACTACTGTCCATAGAGTCATTATGTTCAATTTGCTAAAATAAAGGAAATGGTTTTTATACTTTTTTCTCCTATTTTTCTTTCTTTCTTTTTAGGACGAAGGTGGGGGTGGGGTGGGATTTTAATCAGGGAGAAGATTTGTCTGCTGAGGTGAATTAAAATTATATCAACAGTGTATGCCGAAAGAATAACAAAATATAAATAATATACATGAACAGCATTAAATCTTTGTCATAGCCAATAGATTGAAATAAAATTCTAAAACTGATACCAAATCTTCCTTTCAAAATTAAAAAAAAAAAAGTTCATTTCCAATTGCATATAAAATCATTTGTTAATTAACAATGTCAATGAAGACATTAAATATTCATACAATTTAATATAAAACATTTAAGATTTATTTGCCAAAACCAAACTACAGAAAAGTGTTATTATCCTGCTGTGATATTCCTTGATAAAGAGTAATACAACAATATTTTGCTGATTCTTCAAAAACTGCTAGAATAAGACAATATTTCTATTTTATCTAAAGATGATTCATCCTTACAATTGATGGGTTATTGTATCTTATCTGACAAAAAACCTCCCTGATAACAAGTTGTCTAAAATATTTTTCATGTTATATAAATAATATCATCATTCATTGAAAGTTCTTATCTGATAAAAAAAACTCCTGATGTTTGATTAAATAAAATTACCTTGAAATCATTAAAATACAGATAACAATGCTACTTAAGTAAAGCCTTGAAAACATACTACCACTTATTTATCAATTTCCTGTTATCAAACAACATTTCACCATTACCTTTCAATACAACAAGCATGAAGGATCGGATACCTCCAGCTGATAAAAATATTGCTTATGTTTAAAAAATCATAAAATTAATACAGTTTATGGCTTGGTGGAAGCATTGATAATTTTTTTCTTCTTGGTGACTAATTAACATGTTTTGTTCAAATCAAGAACAAGAATTTGTCCAATAGTTAGCAAACCCGATTGCCTTCATCACTGTTTGAAGCCGACTGCCTACTTGCCCAATGATTGTATGCCTGCCCTACATCAAACTCATAACGACTTTTTCATTGCAATGAGCGAGCAAAAATATTTTTTTTCATTGTTATAAGTGAAATGGTATTTTTATTTCCTATTTGGCAATGCATTTCCTGACTTTTCATAACCACAACATTTTCTTCAGAACAAGGATAACAAAGGCAAAAGAAAACAAAACAGATTTATGTTAAGAATTTACAGAATAAAAAATGCTCAACAATGATATTTTTGGTAATTTGGACTGCTAAGTGCTAAAAATTAACAAAGAATGTTAAAAATGGGTCAAAGACACAAATGGCCGGGTTGCTTTACTGGGTGTTTACTGTAGTGGTGACAAAGGTGATTACAAGATCATATTGCACATTGGCAGTCATGAATATTTATATAGACAAAATCAGACACATTGTATGTTGGTGTACGAGCACAGAGGCAGTCATCAATTTAATTAGTTTCCTGAAATAATTCCATAAAGTGATGTGCACATCTTCAATATATATTAAAACATTCTGCGAAGTTTCAAGGATGCGGGTGAAAAACTGTAGGAGGAGTTGATTTCACAAAATAGGTACCCTCTATTGAAGCTGTCAATAAAAAAACGACTAAGTTCCAAAGTTTAAAAAATAGGAAATAATTCCTGAAATAATTCCATAAAGTCAGGTGCACATCTTCAATATATATAGAAACATTCTATGAAGTTTCAAGGATATGGGTGAAAAACTGTAGGAGGAGTTGATTTCGCAAAATAGGTACCCTCTATTGAAGATGTCAATAAAAAAAACGACTAGGTTCCAAAGTTTGGAAAAATGGGATAATTCCTGAAATAATTCCATAAAGTGAGGTGCACATCTTCAATATGTATTAAAACATTCTGCGAAGTTTCAATGATGCAGGTGAAAAACTGTAGGAGGAGTTGATTTCGCAAAATAGGTACCGTCTATTTTCCCCGCCCGCCCGCCGCTGCCCGCTAATAAAATGAGGAAATTTAGTGATGAGATTTCATTTTGCCAAAGTAATTGGGACATTAAATGTTAGAAATCCGTTGTATGTAAATAACAATCTCTTTCAGAATTTTTACTCTTTGTTTTGTTGCTATGGATACTAACCTTATCTGATGCCATGGAAACATCAGCAAGTTGAGATAACTCTGAGTCACTATCTACTGCCCTATCTATATTTTGCAAGCTACTTGAACTTTGACCTTCAAGTTCATGAAGTTCATTTCCAAATCTTTTCTTTGGTACGGAAGCTGCAAAACCAAAAGGCGCTATTAATTTCAGAAAATGTCATCATAAAACAAAACTTTAAAAACTTTTATCTTTGATTATTTCTTCATTTCAAAATACAGTTGATTCTCCTTATCTCGAAGTGCAAAGTCCATTGGACTGGGTTCAAGATAGCCAAACCTCGACTAAAAAAGAAACTGGAAATCCTCGTGTTTTGGACAAGGGAGATAAACCTTATTCCTTTTGTAATATGAGGTAATGTGTTGTTTGATAATTTATTGTTTAATAATGTTGCTTATCAAAACTTACTCAACCTTGGTCTAAATGTCAAAATAAATTTTTTAATATTCAACAACTTTACAAAAGCGACCAAGTCATTATCAGTTTGGGTTATCTGATTTGCATGAGAATCAACTGTATTTCTATTAACTACAAAATTTAAATGTTCACAACTTTTTTACATTTTTTCCTTCAATACTACTTTATAAATATATGTATCAGTTCATTTTTTTTGCCTTCTGAGCTAATGAAAAACATTTACCTTTTCCTTCAAACTGACTGTCAAATCCTGCGAATGTCTCTGCTCTCTTTGGCACAGGTGGTGCACTGTATGAGATACTGATATGCTCCCCAACACTACTAACATGGCGACTTAACTGAGAACCATTACCATTGTTCTCTTGTAATAAACTAGTTAAATGAGATGCTGTCACTGAAACTACAAAAAAGACAAAAACAAAACTTTCTTTAATAATAAAAACCACAAAACCACAGGAATGTTAAAGGAGAGAGATATATGTTAACAAATACACAGAAGTTTCTGTGTTAGATATAAACACTATATTTATTCTTTATCTAGACTCTTTATTTCATGGTTTATTTAACAAGAAATATTTTCTGGACTCTTTATTTCATGGTTTATTTAACAAGAAATATTTGTCATCTTCACAAACTATAACAATTTTAGCATCTAACAGTATTGGAAGAGAGATAACTCTTGCTTAACACATAGGTTATGGCCTACCTTCTTGAAGTGCTGCCTGCAGTGCTTCCATATTTTCAGTACCTTCATCCTCTAATGAACTTGGTCTCTGAAAATTCATCAAAAAATGATGATTATTTTTACAACTGTTTTAAACAAGTAAAATGGTACAGCCAACAAAAGTCGAGCTTCAACTTTCTGAAAGTCTAAAACAATCAATTTGACAAAAGCTACAGTATATAACACTTAGTTTTGAAATAAAGTCAATCCTTATTCAATCAAGCAAAATTATTGGGTTCTTGAACTACAAATGTTGAATAAATAAATTTACATTAAAGACCTTTCCTGTCATCTCTATGTACCTTAGATTTAGTATCATCTCTACAACTGTATATTTCCACTAGATCTACCATTAACTTGTTTTTATCATCACATATCTGCTTTATTTCTAAGTCCTTCCTGTGTAATTGTTCTGCAAATAAGAATTGATATACTTTTATTTCTAAATGGGAACAAATAAAATAAAGGAAATTGTAAATATACCACTTTGATGTGGTCGCAGATAGCTTACAATTGCTAATGACTTCAAATTTGTTCATCATATTTGAATTTAACATTCCAAATTCTTAATAAAAGAAGTATGTGTCTGACGACACGAATGCCTCCACTCAAGCTGGCTAATAATTGAAAATACTTTTTGAGAGCATTTGAAGTCAATGCTAGTTTTTAAAGAGTTCTATTGTTCTAGTCTTAGGTATTTTTGTGCTATGTGTTATTTTTATATTTTCACCGTTTGGTTTTTACCGTCTTTTGGTGTGTATTACATGTACTTTTTTACCCTCAAATACGTTTTTGATAAGGGGGGAGGGGGTGTGTACTATCCATGCCAATACAGAAAATAGTGTCTTTTGAGGTTCGATTTCCGACCAATATGTGACAAGAAAAAGATGACTTTATAGGAAACCCCATTTTGCACACTGACTCATTAGCGTGGAAGTTTCTTTTAGTCATTAATTACTTTATAATTGTAATCTTACAGGGAATAGAGATGATATATTGGAAAAAAAATTGATTGAAATGCATTTTTGGACCACAATTCAGGAGATCATGTGCAATGTGACTGTAATCCTTGTAAAGTGGTGATTTTACGTTTGGCTGATTTAACATCTCTTTGAACCTCAGACTGTTTAGATATTATTTAAACGAGAAAGTTTTTAAAGATATAATATTTTTTGCATTATTTAATTACAATTCATGTTTTTTTTAAATTTTTATATCTTCATTTATTGATATTGGAATCCGTTTCGGATTTGCAGTATTCCGACTATGTTTCAAATTTATGCACTGTTTCTATGCTTCATGTTTTTCAAATCAAGATTGTTGTACGTGAATATTTCTTAAAATTTATGAATTTATTGCTGAATTCTTTATTATGGTACACATTTTTCTAGTCAAACCATGACCGACTTCAATTTGCAGCAGAAAAAAATTACGTTTCAATTGGAACCTTGTTGATTTTAAAGTTTGAACATGAAGATATTTTACACCATTTTCAAGGGCCAAAAAGGGGGGGAGTGTAATACATAAGTGCTTTTAATACACACCAAAAGACGGTACTTCATATGTAAATATGTTTTCTGATAATTTTTGTTGTGTCCAGTGAATTTCTCATTTCTTGAATAATGCTTCTTATCTCTTTGTTAGCTTTAGATTGTTTTGAATATCACACTTTATAACTCTAGAACGAGAAATGACTCACTGCCCAAATTCAAACTCTGTCTGGATGTTTTGGTTCTCAACATTGTGTATGAGATTCATAAAATTTGGATGAGGCAAACTAAAGATAAGAGTGTTGAAACCAAAATTGGACAGACGGTCAAGGGTAACACTTAATGTCCCCTTCGCCTAGCTGCAAGGGCATAAAAACATGAAGTTGTACCTGATGTGATGAGCATACCGAACAAATTCTTAATTTGGTTAGTATAAGCAAAACATAAAGACATGAGTGAAAGTAAAGAAATTGCCAAAGAAGTCAAATGAGGAAAATATCCATGTTTTGTTAAGAAACATACAAAAGCAAAACTATCACCTGTGTGAATTTATTTTACACCTGCTCTTGAAAAGACATACATGATACAACTCAAATATATTATTATGTGACAGACAAACTATCAAATCATTCCCTATAACAGAAGCTTGGTAATTCAGCACAGTTACTGCAGTATAGCCCCAAACTCGAGGAATTGAGTATCTTTATGGAATTATCTTACAATCACAGAATTATTAATTTGTAATAACTCAAACAGACAACTACCAATGTAAGTTACATATGTTTCTCATGATTGTACTCACCAATAATATCTTTAACTTTCGCTGACCTTGCCTCTGTCAACCTTCTCTGTTCTTCTCTCACACTATCTTCTTCATCCACTGCAGAACAACACATTTTTTTAAAATTTCTTTAAATGCTTCTGGTTTCTGATAAACTCATTCATTTTAAACAAATCAAAGCTATATGAGTATTACTTATTAAGTGTCTTCAAACACATTATTTCAAACAGTTGTAGTCACTCCCATATTTAGTTTTAATTACAAATACTTGATTCCTGTTAAATAAAATAAAAATTCCAAATATTTAAATTATAGTTAAAAGAAATATTTCCTTCACAGAGTTTTTCTCATAACATATTCAGTATTCAAATGATCAAACATAAAATACTTAAATTGTTATCACTGGGAAAAAACATACCATCAGTAGAATCTGGTGGACAGTTGGCTGCTGCCTTTTGTAAAATATGTATCCATTTCTGTCTATCAGATGATGTGTTACAGACAATCTCATACATTTCAGGATTTTTCTTGTTATGACTTATGAGGTATATTCCACGACTGTCACGCGTGTCACTCTTCTCCCTGACCAGCAGTTCAAAGAGGGGTATCACACATGACTGAAAGAATTAAATGATATATATACACACATTAAACGTCAAGACAAACAAAATACTTCAAATAGTTAATTAAATATGTACTCATAAAATTATATGAAACAACACTCTTTAATGAAACACATTAAAGAAATACAGCAGATGCACAATTGCTGTTAAGAACTATTTACTGAGCCTGAAGCACTTTTCTCCTAAACCCATCCATTTTATCTTATATTAAATATCAATTTATTTCATTAAGTTTTTTTTGAAAATTTAACCACCATCAATCAGAAACTAGAACTGCCTATGGAAAAATGTGACTAAGACTGATAAATATTCCTTATATGCCGTATCGAGTCATTTGGCCAAACAGTTTCATATTAGAAGTTTTTTTTCAAATTTCACCATTCACAAAACTATTGCCCACAGAGATCATATTAAAAATATTTACAGACTTTGACAAAACAGTAGTCTTTAGAATACACTACGTATACTGTACCTTGTCATCTTGGGAATGAAAAATATATCTACCATTGACATCTTGCATGAAGAATATCAGATCTGTCAAAACCACACATATCACTTCTGGAAAATAAAAATTTACCTGCAGTATAAATAATCAATTTTTGATGTGAGGTTTTTATTTAATGTATAATCTCCCTGTTGCAACTATGATTTGGTAGGACCTCCAATATAATCAGTTCTCCAACAAAAGTAATCAAAATATTTTTTGTTTAAATCTAATTTTTTGGAAGAAAATAAATTTGCATTTTGTTTTGATCCAGTAAAGTATGAACATTGGATTATCTCCCCTTACCTGTGTGTTTTCCTCTAGCACTTCGCATATGGACCTGACCATCATAAACCAGACTTCTGTTATTCTGATATATATCTGACCTCTGTAAATAAAAGTAATAACATGTATTATCAGATAACGCAATGTTGCATATGTAATAAAAGCATGTTAACATCCGTGGCAATAACATCATACGATGCCAGATAACATGTTATCTGCCCTCGTATCATGCGTTATCTGCCCTCTCGTGAGTCAATTCCGCTCAGCTGTAAATAATGGTCTGATCATTATTTATGGTGAATTAACCGTTCATAAATGTTCTAAGCAGTTTCAAATAGGGGTTTATAAAATCTATTTGTAGATCTCGGAGAAAAATACAGGAAGTTGCATTCATTTGTTTGACTCTATACTGCAAGTGAAAGAAATAACACTGTTTAATTGCTGTTACTGTAGCATTGTGAATGAGCATCTTATATTCAGGGATGTTGAAAACCTGACAAACTTAATTGATGACTTAAAAATCTAATTCAACAGTAAAATTATTTCTTGGTATTGGCAAAATATGTGATAAATAGATAAATACATGGTCTTTTTCATATTGCCTGTGTTATCATCCCTCAAGTGATATCGTCCCTTGGGCTAAAGTCCTCGGGGCCGATATCAAGGTCTCAGGCTGATAACAAGGGCAATATGAAAAAAAACATGTATTAATCTATAATTATAACATGATGGTATTTTTTATTGGCTGAAAATAGCATAAAAGGTTGTGAGTACCCGCGATAGCAACCTAACATTCATAAAAAAAATCCATAATTCATGGTTATGATCTAAAAATAAAAGTTGTAGGTTACACAGAATTTGATAGCAACCTAATATGATCTAAAAATAGAATGGGGACTTTACTGAAATTGCTCTAAAAATAAAAGTAATAACATCTAATATTATGCTTTGTACAAATGAAAAAGTTTACACTCTGCCTGGAAGGCCACACTATGCATATTGTTACAGGTGTAAACATTTAATAAATATAGAAAACAGAGATTTGCCTTTGGAATTCCTGAGTTTTATTTAGGGAGGAAAATTCTTTTGTATATATTCAATTTTAAAAATGGAAAAGAGAAAACTTGTTCCATTTCCATAATTTAACCAGAAGCTCCTAGGAACCTGTATCGCTCACCTGGTTTACAAATAGCCCAAAAAGTCTCATTTAAAGACTAGCCTGTCTATTTTGCCCTTTGAAGATGAAATGATAAATCTTTGTAGAAGATCTCAAATACATCATTTGTACCAATTAACAAAGCTTTGGATTTGTTCCAATGGCAATGTTTTAGCCATATCAAGAAGATTTGTGGATACTTTGTGGAGGATTTCACAACAATCATTTGTACCAAGTTATAAATCATTTGCACTTCAGTTTCAGGACAGAAGATTTTTAAAGTTTCAGTTAATCAGTAAGAGGAATTGCCCATTGCAGCCGTGATTTTTGCTGGATCAAGTCAAAAAGAGGGATCTTGGTAGAAGATCTAAAAAAAATCACTTGTATCAAGTTACAAATCATTTGCACTTGTAGTTTCAGGAGATGATTTTTCAAATTACAGTCAATCAGAAACAAGAATTGCCCATGTTTGTTGCCGGATCAAGTTGAAATGAGGAACATTTGTACAGGACCTCACAAACATCATTTTTACCAACTTACAAATCATTTGCTCTTGTAGTTTGTACAAGACCTCACAAACATCCATTGTATCAAGTTACAAATTATTTGCACTTGTAGTTTGAGGAGATGATTTTTAAAATTTCAGCCAATCAGAAACAAGAATTGCCCATGGCAGCCATGTTTTTTGCCAGATCAAGTTGAAATGAAGAATCTTTGTAGAAGACCTCACAAACATCCATTGTATCAAGTTACAAATCATTTGCACTTGTAGTTTCAGAGGAGATGATTTTTCAAATTTTCAACCAAGGAGATGATCAAAATCTGAAATGTTAATGACGACGACGGATGGACGGACGATGGATGCAAAGTGATGGCTTTGCCAGGTGAGCTAAAAATCGGAATCAATCAAGAGCAGATTTTAATATAACAAAGAACAGCACACTAAATTATGTCTTTCAAACAACAGTTAGGAGAGCATTTATGAAGTTTTTGTTTTTAAAATAAAAAAAATTATGTCCATTACAATATCAGAGAAATTTCAGATTATAAAAGCCATCGTCTGCCAGCAATTCTGCCATTCCAAATTTGCACTAATTGCTTTATTAATTTTATTAAGGAGAATTAAAAATAATTTTATGTTTACAGTAATAATAAAAAGAGTAGTGACCTCCAGATTTATTTTCAATTTTTTATAAACCTTAAAAATTACCTTGAATTTTCTATTTTTATACTGTGCAAAAGATTTGGGTTCCAGTTTATAGTATATTTCTGACAATCTTCGTTTCCTTTCATATGCATCCACATATTCATCTATTCCTTGCAATAGTTCCTTACTAAGTTGTAATGCTCGACTCAGATTTTCACGATCTTTTTTGTCTGGAAGAAAAATTTATATATATCTCAATAAATTGTTCTTACATTCTGGCCTTGATTTGTTAGGTATCAATCAAATTCATTCATGGATAAAACATTGATATAAATAATCTATAGATCCTAGATAATACTGAAAATATAAATCTTATATTATAAAGTCACAAGATGTAATAAACTATAATATTTGAAACATGATTTTAAAAATTGAGTAAAATATATATAACATGTATTACTTTTATTTCAATAACTTTTGGATTCATATGTGACAACGTTCAAAATTTCTTTTTATATGTAAATAAAATAGCAACAAAATATGTGTATCTAAAAGAGTTCATAAAAACTTCAGTACTTTACCATTTGTTCTTTTGAGTATGGATTCTATGAGTGTTGGATATTTAGTTGGACGTTGAGTAACAAGCAGTAAAAATGAAGGAATATCACGTTTTTTACATAAACTATGGTTACTGCATCTCTGAAAGAAAAAAGATTGAAACTTTCGATATTCAGCATTTTTTTTTTACTGTATCATTACGGAAACATTAAATGTTTCATTTTCCTGATTTAGTATAATTTATTCATTCAAAGAAACTGAATTTCACTTTTTTGTAATTCCGTAGTAATGCAACTAAATGAATATGTTATAAAACACTAAAATTTCATTGTTCCATTGCTCCAATGAAATCTATGAACACTGATATCCAATGAAATACAATGTATCTACAGAATGATAAATTACTATAGTAACTAATAAACAATGTTGTCCTGCTATCGTACATATCATGCAGATATGATGCTAAAAAGCAAACCATATCAATATCTGATGATGTCTATATCGCCCATTCACATTCCTAATTAATCATTTGATCCTAATTTTGGAGTTAATTTTAAAATGTGATAAATTTATCAAAATTTGCACAATGTAAGCTGTCAGGTTAATAGGAATATCTTAACTGGTCCTTATGTAATATATCAGTTCTTTTTTTTCCATCCAAAATACATTGAGTACTGGCAAGATATTCTTAGTACATCAACAGCTTTTTGATGTTATGGGCATATCACATAGTATTTTCCCAAATCTAACTATTCAAAATCCCTATTTTTTACAGTTTCCAAGCCTACAGCAAATTTATCTTTCCTTCAAATAAAAGTACTGAAACATTTAATTATACCAATGTACAGTTCCTCTGGATAGCCTGAACACATATTTTTCAGTATATAATTCTTTCAACATTGTATAAATTACTTTTCAATAAGGCCAAAATAAAATAGTGTGTTTCCTATTACATGCCAAAAATGATATTGGGTAGGTAGGTAGGAAAAACAATTCATTTAGAAAAATTATTTTCTTGTCTTTCCGAAAAAATAGTAAACGGTCAAACTAGAAATTTATGTACTCTACCTCTGTAATTTAACAGCAAGTACTCACAATTAAACCTACGAAACTATTTGAACAAGAAAGTATTCATTTAAATATATAAAATAAAAAGATGTGCAAGCCATGCCATTTGTTTATAAATAATCTATATCATACAAACACTTACTGCATTTGAAAGTTCCACTGAAATCAAACATTTTAATGAGGTGATACAAAGGCTAATCTAAATAAAAAACTGATAAATGTTTGAGATCATGGCTGAAAATGAGGTCGGTTGGGTAACCGGAAACACACATATATTTTATTTTGGCCTAAAAGTGTCACATATTTTGTAAAGAAATGTATCTTACCTGTATAAAGCTATAAAATTTTCTATCTTTAATCATAAGATCTTTATAAAATTGCACTGCTTCTTTTTGGTTGGCACAAAACGCTCCATAAGCTTTCTTCATTTCTGATGATTCATCTCGAAACTGGAAAGTAACATAGACATTGAAAATCTTCAAGTGACTTATTTCAGAAAATATATGAATCTGTGTAGCCAATGAGTGATTTATAGTGATTCTTTGAGCCTCAATTTTTAAGTCTTCAAATTGTCTTTTGGAAAACAGTACAATTCAATGTTCTAGCTAGCACCCTATCCATCTTCCATTAAAAACACATTTAAATACAAATAATCAAGACTGAACGAATTGTAACTGCATTAAAAGGATGAAAAAAAAAAAAACAACCTCTCTATCCTGGATAACAAGATATTGCCCAAATAACATCATAAATATAACAATACTAACTGCTCAGATTTAATTGGACCATGTGTGCTATCTTTAAAACAGAGTCATTATCCAGAATCATGCAGTTAAATGCAATGGTTACTCTGCAGTCATGTATATATCAATTATTTTCTACTGTCATTATTGTGATAAACAGAATACCCTCAGGAGGGTAATACTGACTGAAACAATGATAATGCTCTCTAAGTTTTTGATGAGATGTTGAGAATAAATCCAAAACATGGTTATGTTTCAATTTTTGTTAACATTGACTCTGCCGCTTTATACAGCAAAGTGTAGCCAACTATGGTTACATAATGGTGCTACCAAAACAGGATCATTATAATTACAGTACAGTAGTACGATTTTAATGAATGGTTCCCGTGTATACAAATTCTTTAATTTTAATTCTAGAATTGTTTACCGAGAACCAAATGATGAATATGACAAAAAATAAATGTTACGTAATTAGATAGTTGAATTTTTATTAAAGCAATTAGGTTGGGGACGTAGAAATCTATCATTTGGCGGACCCGTGTGGTTGAAAAATTGCTGGTCATCAGGACCGGCACATATTGTAAAATTGTCGGTCCTAACAAATTTCTGCCCCTTGGGTTTATTTACCAATGGCCATACTTACCCTTGGTCATTGTTTATTATGTAATTATGTTATTACACACCACTGTATATCATTACCATCAAGATAAATATATATTCCTTCTTATCATCTTACCTGTTGAACAAGGGTTTCACCAATATATTCAACACTATGGTCAGGTCTTCTGTTCTGTAAATCTTGTAAATTTTGTAGGAATGTCATGTGAATGTCTATAAGTTCATCTAATTTGGGAAATAATTTGTCTATAGTTTCTGGAGGCATGAGTAAATCCTCTAGAATTCCCTGACTATATACCTGTAAAATAATTATATGTTGTGCATTTATATGTTTTGTATAACATCTTGGGGATCATACTGACCCATACCAACTATCATTTCACTTTGTTTTGTTTATAACAGTTAAGAGTGATCAAAACTTTACAATAACTTAATTTATAGCAATCCAAGAAATGGACTGTAAACTTGATAGCCATCCAGATTTTCCATTATCAATGTTTTAAGCCATCTGACCACCTCTCCACCTGACTTCCTTTATCACCTATTAAACTAATAACCAAATTTTTCCTTTGGGAAATATTGGAATTAGGAAATATTTATTAATTTATAAAAAAAAACCAATAATATATTTCTTTTTCAATCAAAATGCTGAAATTTATCCACCATCTTATGCTGACAATTAAGATTTTGTGGTGAAATTTCAATTTAATCCACTGACATTAGTGAAAGGTAAATAAAATTGAATTTTGCAGCTTCATAAGAAATTGGATCTAAAAAAGGATTTTCGTTGTTTTGCTGTGATAATTTTATAGTTGAATTTTTTTTATAATGAACATTACCAAATAAAAGTTAATCCGGAAATTAAATTTGAGTATATTGTATTTGTGAAAGAGGAAATTTCTAAATTTTTAAATTCGACTAAAACCCCACTAACATACCTTCTGTAAGATTTTCAACGTTCTGCAATGATGTCTCTCTGTCTGAATCAATTCTAAAAGGAAATAGAAAAATATCATTTAAAGATGCTGATCAATGTAAAATCCAAAACATGATTCTCAAAATCTTTCTAAATTATCTCCCCTTTCCCTAGCAACTTTGGCACTTCCTTCCTTAGCAGAAAAATGTCATCTTTCTTAAATTGCTGCATTAAATTTTGAAAAGGATGGTATTTTTAAGGGTCTTTGTCAAGAAGTTAAGAAGCAGTTTATCCTCTGACAATTCATTAATGAAGTTAGAAACAGTGTTTTGGGCTTGACAATTGCCAAAAGAAATGAGAGATAGATTATCAGCAATATTAACAATTTAAAGCATCCAGAAGAAACCTTATTAATAACTCAACTATGTAACTTACCCCATATAGTATCTTGTCGCTTTATATCCTTTGTATTCATTTTCTTCAAAATCTGTTGATCAGAATAAAATTCATTTATCATTTTTGTTAACTATATTTATATATCCTTGCACATGTGAGTATCTTAAATAAAATGATACATGTTCTGAAACGTGTCTTATAATTACAAGCTATATCAGTCAATGAATAAATATTTTATATAGCTGCACCAAGACAAAGTAGCACTATTTAAAAGACATAAATAAAAACACTGAAAAATGTTCAGTTGTGATGACCAGTTTTAATCTACGGGTCAAATGTCAGTCAAAATTTTACCTATTGTTTACAAAGTGTCAATTTCACAAAATTAACTGATTGTACAGGTAGGTGTGAATTCTATTACAGGTAACATCAAAGAGCTGGGGGTTCTAACTGATTATGAAAGAAGCTATTATCTGTGGTTTGTTTGGCAATTAGATAAACAAGGAGATTATCTATGATAATTATAACATCTTCTGAAGTAAATTATCACCTGACACACATTGTTTTTATTGTAATTAGTAGATTTTACTTCAAAAAATTTATACTGAATTTTTACAAACTTACTGACTTAAATTTTAAGCAGAGTACTATGAATATGATAATATCAATGACATATTTTTACTTGAAAATTACTTTTGAAGAAAAAAATCCATATAGCCCATTGATAAATTGAACAAAACTTAAAAAAATAACATTTCATCTAAATGAGCAGTTAGAATGAAATAAAAGTTTCACTGGCATGAACAATTATTCTTAAAAATTAAGCTATCAATCTTATACATAATACATTTCTTTCAATTTTTTTAACAATAATTCATTATATTTAAAATATAAGTAGAAGAAAATTTCTTGGGAGTTCAGTAAAAGCCTTAAAGCCAAGACTTTGCCTAAGATAAGCAAGCTAATCCATGTTATAACTGCTCAAAGGTACTTTCTATGAACAAGAGGCTCATCAGAGCCTGTATCGCTCACCTGGAGTCTGGTTTTCATTGGACAATTAATCAACTATTTGACCAAGTTTGTTGCAATTGGTTCAATTGTTCAGGGAAAATTTGTTGAAGATTTATTTTTCATAAGGTTTAATGTTAAAATATGTTCCCTGATGGTGGTAGTCCTGGCAGGAAGTTGACAAAATTGACCAGGAATAAGGGTGAACCTTAAATAAATGTAACAGAACCCGACCTTAAATTACACAAACCAATAGCTCCTAAATAGAATTTGGGATTCCCTTCAAAATTTCAGGGTAGGTAGATCTCAACATGGCAAACATTTTTCAATTTACATTTCACTTCTATCTCAAATAGTTTTGGAGATAAATGCAAAAATGTTAAAATTTTAAAAATTTGACAAAAAAGGGCAATAACTCCTAAATGGGTTTTGGGATTTCCTTTAAAATTTCAGGGTATGTAGATCTCAACATGGCAAACATTTTTCAAATTTACATTTCACTTCTATCTCAAATAGTTTTGGAGATAAATGACGAAAAATGTTAAATTATGAAAATTTGACCAAAAAAGGACAATAACTCCTAAATGGGTTTTGGAATTTCCTTCAAAATTTCAGGGTAGGTAGATCTTGTCATGCTGATCAAATTTATCCCATGTCAGATTTTCGATATCTGTAACGGTTTTTGAGTTATTAGCAAAAAACAGCAATTTACCCCTATGTTCTATTTTTAGTAACAGCGGCCATGTTTTTCGACGAATCAAAAATCCCCACATCAGTTCTATGCAGGGTACCCTAAGCAACAATCTTACCAAGTTTCATATGATTTTGAATAGTAGTTTCAGAGAAGAAGATTTTTGAAATAATAACAAAAAAAAAACAAAAATGTGAAAAAAGGGCAATAACTCCTAAATGGGTTTTGGAATTTCCTTCAAAATTTCAGGGTAGGTAGATCTTGTCATGCTGATCAATTTTACCCCATGTCAGATTTTCGATATCTGTAACGGTTTTTGAGTTATTAGCAAAAAACAGCAATTTACCCCTATGTTCTATTTATAGTAACGACAGCCATGTTTTTTTCGACATTTCAAAAATTTTAAACGATAGAAATTTTCCAGATGCCCTAAAGAACAATTCTGCAAAGTTAGGTTGAAGTCGGTCCAGTAGTTTAGGACGAGTTAACGTTTGAAAAAGTTTACAGACGACGACGACGACGACGACGACAGACGACGACGACGACGGACGCCAAGTGATGGCAATAGCTCACATGGCCTATGGCCAGGTGAGCTAAAAAGGTTTTCATGCCAAATACATTAGTTCAAATATTAATGAGTTTTATATCCCCTGTTATCAATTACTGCATTACAATACTTGTTACTACCTTTCAACCGTTTTCTAAGTTTGACTTTTTAGTATATTAAAAGACCTTTTCAGTACAATTTTGTACCTTTTTATCAACTGTTAAACTCCAATGTTCTGGTTCCTCTATATAGACAGTAAGGAAGTCATCAACTATCTGCATACTAACATCACTTGATCCTGTAAAATATATCAACATTATTTATGTCCAAAATACCACTCTGAAGCCTGAACCTGTTTATAAATATGTTTTTTCTTGAAAACAAAATTTGCACATGAAAGCCACGTGGAACAAAATAAATATAGAAATCTTCCAATAAATGGTATCATTATATTGTAATTTCAAAAAAATCATGCAATAAATCCTTTTATTTGCACACAAAGTATGTTCATTTTGGTAAAGAATAGATGATTTATGAAATTGATTTGTAACATTGCATCTTCGTCTGTTTACAGAAATTAAAATGGCGGAAATGAGATTGACTCAAAAATTGTCCGTAGTAGAAAATGCTTTTTGAAAGAAATAAACACTTGCGAAAAGAGTCGACTTGAGCTAATAATAATTACATGGTAAACGAGATCAAATTAGAGGATTTTAGTCGAAAGAACCAACGAGATATTCCCCATGTTTCGAAACGACTACATATATTGAACTCAAGCAAATAAGAGTTTTATCATTCATATGAGCACTAGTTCAATAAGTTATTTACTTTGATTTGTAGCTTAATTCTCTTGATAGAAATGTGAAAATAGAAGAAAATATTTATTACTATATAATAAAATGGTTGTTGCATGAATATTGGTGAAAATTTTCCCTCGCAGTACAATATATTGTACTCCCAAGCTCGTGCAATATAAAGTCTACATGGGACAATATTCACCGATATTCATGCAATAACCATATAATACTGTATAAATTCAGAAATTGATGTATATTGCAAAAATGTGATAGAATGAGGATTGCAATAATTAAATTACTGGTAATACTGTACAATTTTGATTTTTGTGGCTGAGCTTGTGATGACTATTAAATGTATGTATGTGTGACCCAATCTTGACACCTCATACAAACTATGTTAATTTTGCTAAGCAGTTTCAGATTTGAAATGAAAGTGACTACAGATGTCCAGAGATGACAAAAATTACATCACTGATGGACACATCCCTTTGCTATATCCCAAAACTTAAGTATGGAATGAAAGACAAGGATTCTTAAACTAGAGGCTCCCGGTAGCCTGTATCGCTCACCTGGACTATTTCCATCTTAACTGGCAGCCTGGAACATAGCTGTCAAGTTCCAACTGTCTCACTGGTTTCAAACAAGATATTTCAGTGAACTTTCCCATTAAGGTCCTATGTTAAACTAAATTCCACTGTGGCAGCCATCTTGGATGGTGGACAAGGTCATCGGATATAAATCTGAAACAAGAGGCTCACCAGAGCCTGTATCGCTCACCTGGAGTCTGTTTTCATTGGACAATTAATCAACTATTTGACCAAGTTTGTTGCAATTGGTTCAATTGTTCAGGGAAAATTTGTTGAAGATTTATTTTTCATAAGGTTTAATGTAAAAATATGTTCCCTGGTGGTGGTAGTCCTGGCAGGAAGTTGACAAAATTGACCAGGAATAAGGGTGAACCTTAAATAAATGTAACAGGACCCGACCTCAAATTACACAAACCAATAACTCCTAAATAGAATTTGGGATTCCCTTCAAAATTTCAGGGTAGGTAGATCTCAACATGGCAAACATTTTTCAATTATATTTCACTTCTATCTCAAATAGTTTTGGAGATAAATGACGAAAAATGTTAAATTTTGAAAATTTGACGAAAAAGGGCAATAACTCCTAAATGGGTTTTGGGATTTCCTTTAAAATTTCAGGGTATGTAGATCTCAACATGGCAAACATTTTTCAAATTTAGATTTCACTTCTATCTCAAATAGTTTTGGAGATAAATGACGAAAAATGTTAAATTTTGAAAATTTGACGAAAAAAGGGCAATAACTCCTAAATGGGTTTTGGGATTTCCTTTAAAATTTCAGGGTATGTAGATCTCAACATGGCAAACATTTTTCAAATTTAGATTTCACTTCTATCTCAAATAGTTCTGGAGATAAATGACGAAAAATGTTAAATTATGAAAATTTGACCGAAAAAAGGGCAATAACTCCTAAATGGGTTTTACGATTTCCTTCAAAATTTCAGGTTAGGTAGATCTTGTCATGCTGATCAATTTTACCACATGCCAGATTTTTGATATCTGTAAGGGTTTTTTATGTTATAAGCCAAAAACAACACATGCACCCCTATATTCTATTTTTAGCTACGACAGCCATGTTTTATGTCAGATCAAAATAAATTGAGGATCGTTTGTAGAGGACATGTCATAGATCATTCCTATTAAGTTTCAAACCAATCGGCCCAGCAGTTTCAGAGAAGAAGATTTTTGAATAAAAAAATTTTGAAAATTTGACAAAAAAAGGGCAACAACTCCTAAATGGGTTTTGAGATTTCCTTTAAAATTTCAGGGTAGGTAGATCTCAACATGGCAAACATTTTTCAAATTTACATTTCACTTCTATCTCAAATAGTTTTGGAGATAAATGACGAAAAATGTTAAAATTTTGAAAATTTGACGAAAAAAGGGCAATAACTTCTAAATGGGTTTTGGAATTTCCTTCAAAATTTCAGGGCAGGTAGATCTTGTCATGCTGATCAATTTTACCCCATGTCAGATTTTCGATATCTGTAATGGTTTTTGAGTTATTAGCAAAATACAGCAATTTACCTCTATGTTCTATTTTTAGTAACAGCGGCCATGTTTTTCGACGAATCAAAAATCCCCACATCAGTTCTATGCAGGAACATTTATACCAAGTTTGGTTCTAATTAGTCAAGTAGTTTCAGAGGAGAAGATTTTTGAAATAATAGCATAAAAAAAAGCCAAAAATGTCAAAAAAGGGGAATAACTCTAACATCAGTTGACAGATTTTCACGAAAATCAGCATACAGGTAGCTCTCATCATGCTGAACACTTTCAACCTGCCAGAATTTGCCATAACCTAATGATTTTTGAGATATTTGCGAAAAACTGTTGTCTGACCCCTATGTTCTATTTTTAGTAACAGCGGCCATGTTTTTCAACGGATCAAAAATCCCCACATCAGTTCTATGCAGGATACCCCAAAGAACATTCATACCAAGTATGGTTCCAATTGGTCAAGTAGTTTCAGAGGAGAAGAGTTTTGAAAAATTGTTAACGACGACGACGGACGACGACCGACGCCAAGTGATGGCAATAGCTCACATGGCCTTTGGCCAGGTGAGCTAAAAAGGACCAACTAAGGCCCATTGCTGCCAAGTTTTGTTCCAATTGGTCAAGTGGTTTCAGACAAGAAGATCTTTAAGTACATTTCCCATAGGATCCTATGTAAAACTATGTTTGGCTCTCGTGGCCATCATTTGATGATAGGTGGGGTCATCAAATATAATTCCGAAAGAAGACTACCTACTGCCTACTTTTGTTCCAATTGGCCAAGTGGTTTCAGACAAGAAGATCTTTGATTAAATTTCCCATAGGGTCATATGTTAAACTAAGTTGGGCACTGGTGGCCATCTTGGATGGCAGGGGGGGTCATCAGATACATTTCTGAAAGAGAACCACTTAAGGACTATTGCTGCCAAGTTTTGTTCCAATTGGCCCAGTGGTTTCGGAGGAGGAGATCTTTAAAGCAAAGTTTACGACAATGATGACGGTTGCCAAGTGATGACAATAGCTAAAAACTATTTAGTAAACTGATTATAGTAAACAAGGAAGGTAATTTCAAAACTTACCATCAATTTCATCTGATGATTCATGAGATTCTGGAGCCCCATCTCCACTGCTGAAAAAGTCAGAAAGATTCTCGTAAGTCTCAAATCTTCAAAGGAATTTTTCTGATTACTTTCTATTTATTTATATAATAATGTAGGTAAAAGTCAACTATATTCTCTTCAAGCTATTTATTGTCAAATATGTCAATAACTATTTCAACAAAATTTTAGACTTTAGTTTTTCAAGTATCTTACCGTCTGTACAATTCTTCTAAACCTTTAAGAAGGATATCACTGAATCGCCATTCAAACTTTCTTTTTTTATTTCGGAATGATACTCTGAAAGTCATTGTGTTTGTTATGACAATCAGACTCACAAATATGTCACTAATCACTTATGCAAACAGTGTAAAGCCAAACATCAACAATAAATGACCACGAATATTCTAAATTTTGTAGTGGGTGTAGATTATTTTATAAAAGGACCTTAGATTTATTGTATTTTTAAGTCATTTTTTTTCACACGATGTACAACCAGATAGATACTTAGCAAGTCATGCTCTACATCCTATTTAGATCAGGAAAAAGGAAATTACCACATGCTTTTTGTAGAATTTATTATCAATTTAACTTTTAACTGGTAATCAATATATAAGAAAATTAATATTAGTTTATAAAAAATATAGGTCATCTAAATAGAACAATGTCATTTGAAAATAACCTAGTTACATTAATGTGTGACAACTATGTAACAGAGCTTTGGATTTACACTGTGCCATGTGACAATCACATTAAATATAGCTCCACTACTCGGATTTTGATTTTTTACCAGTAATTCAGGAACTGGTGCTGTAGCAAATGTGAAAATTTCCGTACACATCACATTATTAATCAAAAGTCCATATATCAAATCAGTTCTATAAATAAAGGCAAGAAAAAATTTGATGAAAAATTTTAACTTCTTTTATGTGGTGAAATTTCAAACTATCCAGAAACATTATATATAAAGTTATCTGGAAATAGATCAGAAAAGTAACCTTAAAGGTACATTTTCAAGTTAACAATGAAATATTAATAGTACATCTGTATAATAACAAAGTTAACTTTGATGAAAATTTTATCATATTCTGTATACCAAACTTTAATTTTGTATAACAGAGGCGGAGTAGAAAATTTTGGATGGATGGACATACATGGGCATAGCACTCTAGCCTTCATTTTATAATATTAAAACAAATTTAAACTTTTCAAGAACTTGATAGTTCTTGCTAAGTTTTGTGAAAATATACATACTCTTGTAACAGAACTCTAAATGTCTCTTGTTCCAAGTCTTCATCTATAGGCTTACTAAAAAGGATATCAAATATTTTAGAAAAAGTAAGGACAGAATCATACTGATATAAGGTGTTCATGCAGGATTGGTATACTTCTAAAGCTGCACAATAACTGATATATATATTGGAATTCTACACCAGCAGAGTCCCCACAATGAAGTAATTTGGAAAGTATAAAACTAAGCAATGCAGACATTTTAAACAATCTGCCCCTGCAGTAAGATATTTCACTCAAGATGTTTACATGCAACACCAGAAGCAACCTTAAACTTAAGAATATACAGTATAAAATCATATAAAAGCATACTGCTTAACATGTTTACACTCAAATATTTCTTTTTGGATTTGTATGAGGTTTATATCAATGTGATGACTTGAGTAAATCTGTTTTAATTCAGAGAAATAAGGTTTTAAGCAGAGTTTTACCTGAACTAAAAATATATTTTTTTAATGGCAGAAATTATTACAATTTATACTGTCTTATCAAATTATATCAATACAATGTGAATTTTTGAACTTAATGTGTCATAAAATTTGTGGTTTTCCAGATGAACTATATGAAGAGATTTTGTATTTTCCATACTTTTCAACTTACTCTATTTCATGAAATTTGTGAGGTTTTCGCCATGGTATGTACCCTGCTTGAGCCAGCTGTGAGGACAAACTGTTACAACAAAGCTACATGCAGTTAGTAACCACAAAAACCACAACAGACAACAAAGAACCAGTTATATAAACAACTTAAAATATTTGTATGAAAACCTATATATTAGGCTTAGGCTCAAAATATTCCTCATTTAAACAAAACCCAAATTTTCCAGTATATGTTTAATTTGTAATATACAAGTACAGGTATTAACATTTTCAAATTTTGACAAAATAATGAGTACAACAAAACTGTTAATAGCATAAAAATTATGATTTTTTTTATCTTATAAAGGATTGCCTAATGAAAATTATTTAAAAAATTTGAACAAATAATCTTTTCAAATGTTGACTTCCCAAAGTCATTTACTTATTTTAAATATAAAATTTGTTTGAAATTTTAAACAATCATTACATATTTATATTTAAAAGAACATTTCTGTCTATAACTGGTTATCTGCTTTTTAGATAAACTGAAAAGTGCAATTTGACTTTAACAAAGAAGTTAAAACCAGAGGACATGCAAAATAAACAGAACTTATAATATTAAACTGCAGTGTAATAGTAAAGGTAGGATCTGAGACATAATTATAAAAGTTATAATTATAATGTTGTATTAATAAGCCATTTTGTTTAACTGATGAAAAATGATAGACTTTTATTTGTGCTAAGAGAGATAACTCTGATTATCTTACCTAGATGGTGGCAGACTGAGCCTATGTAATACTTGTGGTGCCTGAAAAAGAAATCAATTGACTTTATGTTAATTTACTTAAGATTTATCTAAATTTTTTAGTCTTTCATGAATTTCTGTTGGAATCCTTATATCAGTTTAATGATTACACAATATCAGTCTGGAAACCTCATTTAGATAATATATGCTTCTATGTTATGCAAACTTGATTTTCTATTTTTTATCCAAGGAAATCTGAATAACAGGAAGAAGATAACTCAATTTGAACATTGTGCTACCACATAATATTGTTTACTAAATTATACTGATAAAACTAATAATTTTGTTAATTTTTCCTTTCTTCAGCTGTGTGAAAATTTAATTATCAAAAACAGTTCAACTGATTGTTTTGTACCAATTCAAATTATGAGGTAAATACATGCAAATACAAACATATATACAGACACTACATAGCCTTTTTTTAAATATACACATACAAACAGCATCTACCATCAGTATAAATTTAACTTTGCATAGTGTTAAAATACATATGGATAAATCTATATATACAAATGTGGAATATAAAAATGTTTTCTTAGCCACATGATAAAGTTTCTAAACAAAACCAATAATTCCAACATGGAAATATAACACTCTAAAGAGATAGTCAAACTTTCTTTTATAAAAAAAAATGTCACAATATTTAGGCTATGTATTTAACCCTGCAAAACAGACAACTACTTTTAACCAGCAACACAGCATTGAACACCATATAGCCTCCAAAATGAAGTGATCAAAAGAGTGAAAAACTAGAGATTGTGTCTATAAGACATGGATGCCCCATTCTCCGGAACAGAATTTCCAGCTATTATCTAATGATGGGAAATCATTTTGACATATATTTTAAGATGTATGGAAGTTTCATTACATTACGTCCTGCTTACATTAACTCATATCCCATGAAAAATAATGAATGGACAGTTACTAAGGCTTAAATTCAATAGAGTCACTCAAGCATGAAATGTAGGTCATGTTGTCAATACAGGTATTTGGCATATCTGTATTGAATTAAAAAAGATAATTGTAGTGGTAAAATATGATTGACATATCATCATAGGTTTTTGAGAAATGGACTACAATGTAAAAAGTTAACCAAAGTCACTCAGGCATAAAATGTACGTCATGCTGAATAAAACGTTGCTGATTTTGTTGTACTGTACAAGACAAAGAAAGTGGTGTAATATCATTGATATATATCAATAGGTTTGTAAGATAAGGACTGTAATGCAAAAACTTAACCAAGCCACTCAAGTGTATAAATTTAGATCATTATGACCCAAATGTTAGAGAAATTCATTACATAATGCAAGCGGATTATAGTGATTAAGTATCATTGATATAATACCTTGGATTCCTAGGGCATGAAATTAAATGCAAAACTTTACAAGTCACTCATGTATTAAATGTAGGTCAAAGTGACCTAAATGTTATTGAACTGTGTTCAGTGTTATAGAGGGATTGTAGTGATATAATATCACTGATGTATCTCAATGCGTTTCCGAGAAATGAACCTTAATGCAAAAACTAAATCTAAAACTAAACTGGGCCGATGTACCTGAGGACCACATTCATGGACGCGGCACAAAAAAACATTCAAAACAAAAGGGTTTTGTCCATTTTTTTTGCAATCAAAAAAATATTGAATTCAAACCCTAATCCTGAAAGAACAAAATAGGATAGAATTTGGTTATGTTGGAATTCTAGCTGTGTTCACTTTCCTAGTAAGTAGTTAACCAAAATTTATTTGCTTCACTAAAATCTATTTCCTAGAAAATCATACACTACATACTACAGTCATTTGTCTCAACTGAAAAAAAAATGTTACACATTAAGGAAAGAAATAAGCTATAATGTTTGTTTAGATTAAAACTACCTAAATATCATTAAGTCCTAAATGGGGAAACTGCAACATGCCTCTAGCTGGGTTTGTTTTGTTGGGAAAGCTAAAACCATGACAAACAAGCTAAATTTTCAAGACAAACACAAGAAAATTAAATGCAGGATCAGATGTGTTTTATGGTAGATTTTTCTTAAAGCAAGAAAGCACATGTAAATTAAGAGTTTAAAGAAAATGATACTAATATGCTGAAAGTTAGATAAAAAAAACTTAAAATAATCCACTATTGTATCAAAAATGCAAATAAAATTAAATTTAGGCCAAGATTATATAAAGTTAAAAGAAAATGGCAGTAAAATATATACTACATTTCTTGTAATCAACTGCAAAGAAAATTGAACATATTATTTATCAACAGGAGTTGTGAGAAATTTAATTATTTTTATCTTTTCTGGACATTTTAATATAGATTCTGCATTTATACAACACAAAAACAGTACTGTATCACAAATTTTAGTACAACATAATAAAAAAATTAGTAGTTGGAAAACACATCTAATAATTTAAAATTGAAATCTTATTCTAATTCAGTATACATCAGAAAGAATCTGTACATCAAAACAATAACAAGAGGCTCACCAGAGCCTGTATCGCTCACCTGGAGTCTGGTTTTCATTGGACAATTAATCAACTATTTGACCAAGTTTGTTGCAATTGGTTCAATTGTCCAGGGAAAATTTGTTGAAGATTTATTTTTCATAAGGTTTAATGTTAAAATATGTTCCCTGATGGTGGTAGTCCTGGCAGGAAGTTGACAAAATTGACCAGGAATAAGGGTGAACCTTAAATAAATGTAACAGAACCCGACCTCAAATTACACAAACCAATAACTCCTAAATAGAATTTGGGATTCCCTTCAAAATTTCAGGGTAGGTAGATCTCAACATGGCAAACATTTTTCAATTTACATTTCACTTCTATCTCAAATAGTTTTGGAGATAAATGCAAAAATGTTAAAATTTTAAAAATTTGACAAAAAAGGGCAATAACTCCTAAATGGGTTTTGGGATTTCCTTTAAAATTTCAGGGTATGTAGATCTCAACATGGCAAACATTTTTCAAATTTACATTTCACTTCTATCTCAAATAGTTTTGGAGATAAATGACGAAAAATGTTAAATTATGAAAATTTGACCAAAAAAGGACAATAACTCCTAAATGGGTTTTGGAATTTCCTTCAAAATTTCAGGGTAGGTAGATCTTGTCATGCTGATCAAATTTATCCCACGTCAGATTTTCGATATCTGTAACGGTTTTTGAGTTATTAGCAAAAAACAGCAATTTACCCCTATGTTCTATTTTTAGTAACAGCGGCCATGTTTTTCGACGAATCAAAAATCCCCACATCAGTTCTATGCAGGGTACCCTAAGCAACAATCTTACCAAGTTTCATATGATTTTGAATAGTAGTTTCAGAGAAGAAGATTTTTGAAATAATAACATAAAAAAAAGCCAAAAATGTGAAAAAAGGGCAATAACTCCTAAATGGGTTTTGGAATTTCCTTCAAAATTTCAGGGTAGGTAGATCTTGTCATGCTGATCAATTTTACCCCATGTCAGATTTTCGATATCTGTAACGGTTTTTGAGTTATTAGCAAAAAACAGCAATTTACCCCTATGTTCTATTTATAGTAACGACAGCCATGTTTTTCGACATTTCAAAAATTTTAAACGATAGAAATTTTCCAGATGCCCTAAAGAACAATTCTGCAAAGTTAGGTTGAAGTCGGTCCAGTAGTTTAGGACGAGTTAACGTTTGAAAAAGTTTACAGACGACGACGACGACGACGGACGCCAAGTGATGGCAATAGCTCACATGGCCTATGGCCAGGTGAGCTAAAAACAACAAATTCATTTTTTTATATTTCAGATCAGATGTTAATAAGAAAATTCTCTACATAATATTGTACCTACCTCTAGCTCAAGCTCTGGGTCTGAGTCTGGTATAGAAGACAAATAAGATGAGCCTGTGCTAGCGCTGAGTGGTGTTGAGGTTACCTGTGTACGAGACGGTGCCGAAGCTGATCGATTGTCCTTAAAAGACTGAGAATGGCGTAGACCAGTTACAGAAGCTGAAATGTTAAAAGAAAATATTTATTACAAACAGTATTCCTATTCTTAGTGATAACTTCTACTGGTCAATGTTTTCATGATCTTATTTCTCATTTCATTCTTAATAAATTAACATTTGTATACAAGAATTTTCTGTAAATTTCATAAATTTGCTTCAATTTAAGACTACAAATAGAAGTTAATCTGTTCAGTATCATGAGAACTGATAAAATGATGTCCCATAATCATATATACCCTTCAGTCAATCGAACCAAAATCTTCAGGTCAATAATAAATTTTCGGTTGAACAGTCAATGACCTATATTTAATTAAGATCAAAAAGATACAAGATTGCCCCAAGGTTGTGATCTAACTGATATTAGATAAAATCATGAAATATAAAATACTTTCTTTCAGTATTAATTATATATATATATTTCACAGAAATTTTTAATTGTAAAACAGTATATAATTATTAAGGCTATTAATTCCATATCCATAAGAGACAAATTTTACAATGTCACATGTATTCCTACAAAGACTAAGCACTGTACATGTAATAAGAAATTTTTGTATAGAATAAAACTGTTAAATCAAAACTACTGGTGCATCATGTAAATTAATTAATAGGCAACCATTAGATGATGGGGCTTTGGTGGCAAGTGGTATAGCTAGGTAGTTCATAGTACATATATCTACTTATGATCACTAGTTTGTCAACATTTATGTTGAGTTCAAAACAGCTTTTGGCAAATTGATTTTAATTATCTGAAAAGGACAGCCAGTCTTTCCTCTGGGAACTTGGGTATCCTCCATAATAAATATGGATGCATATATACAGCCTACTGAGATGAAAAAGGTGCTAAACCACAACACACCAAATTAAACCATTTGATCTTGGGAGGAAGGGAGAGACAAGGAAATGACCTTACATCCTTGATTGGGCATGTGTGTGATTCATAATAGTATTGAATCAAAGATTTTGTTTTTACTAAAATTTTGCAGCCAAGTCACTGTTAAAATATTCACCTGAATTTCCAATGAACCTTTAGACTATATATTATTTATATTTATTAACTGCAGAAATAGTGCATTAAAATGGGAACCACTCCCTGTTCAACCTCTTTAAAGAAGTCTCCAAATGCAAAATTTACGATGACCTACTCATATGGAAAATATAGGTCAAGTAATACAGTCATTTACTATTTAAGTAGGATCGACAAAACATGAATCAGAATTTTTTCTACATGCCTATAATGCTTAGGTGACCACTGTGTTTCAAAAACCTTAGAAAATATTTGTGATTGGTACCCAAATTTTGTAAGGTCCATTTGATGTGCAAACTGATCAAATTCTACTAGGGCATGAGTCGTCATACAAAACAAGGACATATATTTACAATGTAGGTTACATAGACCAAATATTTCCATAAACCATGACTGCAAAACAAGACAAGAAAAACAAAGCAAATGAACAAGCTGCTAACATGTTTCGCCTCTGCCAAATATGAGGAGGCTAAATTTCATTATAGAAATTTGTAGACTTACTCCATATATCCAACAATGGATAACCAGAATCTTGTCGTGTAATCCTAAACCTTCTGAATTGTTCTGAACAGTTTTCATGGTAACAGAAATCATTTGTGTACATGCTAACATACCGACAAGTTATTTTTTGACCGGTAATTCTAAGCCAAGCCACAATGGCTTATTAGTCTGTATGAAAAGTGTTATATTTTATATCCTTCAAAAGACACTAAGATGCACAACTGCTTTATCATTTGTATAGATACTTTAGTAACAAGTATTATTTGAATTTACTTTAGTAACAAGTATTATTTAAATAAATTCAAGTAAGACAACTCTATCTATCCTGTACCATTCCAGTCATTCAAATTCCTTTCACTGTAAACTCCAATTTATGTTAAAATCTTAATGCAAACTATGTTAAATGCTAAGATCAGAGAACTCATTTCCAAATGTATCCTAAAGCAGATATGGGTCAAGTAAACGAACAAGTGGTCAGTAAATAAAAACTACTCAGATAAGTCCAAATTTCCCATTATGGAATACACATAATGTAAATGGTGTCACTAAACAAATTGCTCCATTACAGAAAACAAATTACATGATGTAAACTTCTATATGGTATGTTACTTATTCGGGCCATGGAATATACAAGGGTAAAACTAATGGCCTAGGCTTGTATAAAGCTATGATATATCGTCATTAAGAACTGACCAGTCATTATACAAGGCCTACGTCAACGATTGGTACAGATTTTATCATCAAAAGTGTTTCATTTCACCAGAGGATATATGTACCAATACGTCATATGTAAAAGGGAAATTTCATGAAAGTTTTCACTTAAATCTTACAAAAATTAGGCTAAACTGTTACCAATGAGAAAAAATACCAAATAATTCAGTTCTCACAGTTAAAAGAAGCTTTTCAAATTTTTATCCCTCATTTGTTTATTATTTTCTTTCATTAAAATCACAATACCTCCAAATCATATCAAAATCTGAATTCTATAAATTTAAGGGATAATGGACATGACTGTAAACTGTACTCCTTTTTTTATCATGCTTCAGAGTTGCAGGTTATATTAAATGTGTGATAAAGCTGAAAAGACTTATAATACAGGCTCTATGGTCTGAGTTTTAATACAGAACTACCTTATCACTACTAAATATAACTCGTTACAGATTCCCTAGATAACCCCTTATAGATTCAATCATACAGACCACAAGATGACAACTGGACTATTAAACCTTGCAGGTAACAACTTTATTATGGTTGTATGATCACTATGTTATAAACTGCCATTTCTAATGATTACTAAATCTATAGAACTGTGGACAATATAGTAATAAATATAGAACTGTGGACAATATAGTAATAAATATAGAACTGTGGACAATATAGTAATAAATATAGAACTGTACCTGAGGACAATCAGTAAAACAATATGAAAGTTTGATCAACTACTTCTCCTAAAGACATATGAAACAAATTACAGGATTTTAAAGTCATCTTTTTTGACCTGACTATGTTTTCTTGTCTGAAGTATAAATTAACAGAACTTCAAAGACACCAACACCAAGAGGAACAAACATACAATTGATTTGAACCATAGGATAGTTCATAAGTAATTCAAGTTCTGAAAATTTAAACTTTCAGTGAAGGGACCTAAAAAGTTATATCAGATGCATAGGGTGTTTGAGTCATTTGAGTCTAGGTCACCAAAGATCCACAGTATACACAATACAACTTCTGAATACATGATATATACAACACAAAATATCCTATCTTATAAACAAAAACTTCATCCTCATGAGACCTCTTGAAATCCTATTGACCTTTAATATCAACACTTTACTAGAATAGGTTAATTTTAGTCCATATTAACACCAACCACCATGTAATGTCTATAAATTTTGGTTTAAGACCCATACAGAGCAATTCATCATACTTTTATCGTCAACAAATGTCAGAATAAATGTGACTTTTCATGTCCATGTGAGGTTTATACAATATCAATTAACAGGACATGCTTTAAAATTATACAAAAATATTGGCAATGGATATTTTCAATTTTATTCCTTTAAATGCAAATTTCCATTTTCAGTAATTGCCATGTAAATTTCTAATTGTAAAAAATAGTTAGGCAATTGTATTGTAGGTTGGTAGGCAGGCAGATGTAAAATCCATACTGCTGTCATTTCTTGTTATAGATCATTTATAAAGAGACCATGTGAGTGGTTCTGAAATTTCTTTTTTTGCCATTGTAACCATCTTGGTGGAGGATAAAAATTAATATGAAAGACAATCAAAAGGGCTGTTATTGGTGAAACTGACTTAATTACCGTAAAAGAAATGTACAAATTGTGGAGATGCTGCAAATGGATACAATGAGAAACTAGAAAAGAAGTATGCCCCTGCCCACACTTGATAATTATGGACAAAGTTGTTTTGTAAAGAGTGATTTTTTTTTTAAATGAAGTGTGTCTGTAAGACACAAATGATGCCCCTGCCTGATCATAAGAAATTATAAACAATGCAGCTAGTACGAAAAAAAAAAATTGACTAAGTGCAACCACCTGTCATTTTGAGAATATTTGAAAAAAATCAAAATCCTGTGGACATGCACACATTATGTGTACAAACATCCTACAAAATATTAAGCTGTAGCTCTAAAACTGTAGGAGGAGATAGCTGGACAAACTATGCATATATATCCGGATGGACGAACTGGCGAACGGACGTAAAAGGGTAAATTAAATCCCCCCCCGACTGTTCGTTGCGGGGGCATTAAAAGTTGCAGCAACAAACTCATATGGATATGATGTATTAAAATTTTTGAAATAACATATTTTTTTTTTTAGATATACTTTATTTTTATCTTTTCTAGCAAGTCTGTTGTAAGAAAAAGCCTACCAACATGTCACCACAGGCAATATCTTTGTCAAAATCTATGTTTGCACATGATTACCCATTATTAGATATAAAGTATAGGTTTCAGGCTATATGGGTGGTGAACTGAATGTTCTAACCAATGAACTGGGAATACTTCAACTAATGATAATATCAACTTTGTAAAGTCTACTATACTTTATACTTCCTATATGTATGAAGTTTAGACAGGAATTTGCCCATATAAAATTTTTATTAAAAAACTTTTTGTTGACTTCAGGACAAACTAATTCAAAATCTATTATGACAGTATTTGTTAAATGTCTTTGTCTTTGCAATTTTGTTGATTGACCTTGTAACTGTGTAACAGCTATGAATAACTACTTGGACCGTCTTGAACTTGCAGTGGGGTGTGAGATTTTTCCCAGTACTGACTTTAAGATGAAGCACATTAATAAAAGTATTGTTCCTTTGCTTAAAGTTTAAGTCAGCTATATTCTCTTCTTTCAATTACTATATCATTTCCTATAATGTATTTCTGTCATTCTTAAGTCTAAATGCTGGAGTATTTCAAAGTCATAATATAAACCAAGCAGTAAAACTAAAAAGAAGATTTTCAAGATTTTATCAGTTAGCCAACATCATATGATAACCAGAAGCCAACATCAAGAAGATTTTTATTAACCAATTGATGGGCACATGGAGGGCATAGTTACAGTACAAAACAAATGTGATTGAGTTACATATATAAAACAAACATGACAAATGTATGGTATATAAAATAACCATGTAAATGTTGCTTAAGTTAACAATTACAAACAAGTGAATTGTATATGTATAATAACAATACACTTTGGAACAGTGTCTCAGGCACACATCATTAAGAGTTAAAGAAAACAACAATAGTGGTAGCAAAAGCTATATAGAAAATCAGACACCACTTCTTAAATCATAAATTGAGACTAACATACTAAAATTTTCATTATTAAGTAACCATATTAAATTTTCATTGGTGCTCAGATATTTAAAATTAGCACATAAGGTATTAATTAATTCAATCATTGATTTTCTTAAATGATTGTTGTTATTACATAAAATTCGTAAGGGTTCCGCGGAACCCAGTGTCTCGCCTACTTTTGATGTTGTCTATATTTTCAGTGTGATAGGTGAATGCACATAATAGTAAAATTCCTGGATAGTTTAAGAAAGTTATTAAAATTTAAAAACTTTAACCACAGAGTGAATGTAATGTTTCCTGGCAGAAAAACTAAGTCCATTTATAAGTAAAATACGGAAAAATTTTTTTTTTTTTTACTAAATTTATTTCTGGATACTATATTATGATCATAAACAAGCTTCTGTCCAAGTTTGGTACAAATCCAGGATAGTTTAAGAAAGTTATTAAAATTTTGAAAACTTTAACCACAGAATGAATGTAATGTTTCCTGGCAGAAAAACTAAGTCCATTTATAAGTAATATACAGAAAAACTGGAATTTTTATTTTACAAAATTTACTTCTGGATACTATCTTATGATCATAAAGAAGCTTCTGTCCAAGTTTGGTACAAATCCAGGATATTTTAAGAAAGTTATTAAAATTTTAAAAACTTTAACCACAGAGTGAATGTAATGTTTCCTGGCAGAAAAACTAAGTCCATTTATAAGTAAAATACGGAAAAACTGGAATTTTTTTTTTACAAAATTTCCTTCTGGATACTATCTTATGATCATAAACAAGCCTCTGTCCAAGTTTGGTAGAAATCCAGGATAGTTTAAGAAAGTTATTAAAATTTCAAAAACTTTAACCACAGGGTGAATATTTGTGGACGCCGCCGCCGCCGACGACGACGACGACGACGACGGAATGTAGGATCGCTATGTCTCGCTTTTTCGACAAAAGTCGAAGGCTCGACAATAAATCATATAATAATCAGAACATGGTTTTTCTTTTCAGGATAAAAATACATAGTATACATTTTTACCCTCAACCATGACCTCATCCTTTCCTCAAATAGAGGTCATGGTATCCAAAGCTGTTTGAATTCATGCTAGTTTTTTACTTAGGTTATAGTAAACTTTCAACAACAACTTCTAATGACCTTTGACCATTTATCATCTACTTGAACAGAATTACATTACACCCAATAAAATTTAAATGACTTTTTAAATTATTGTATACTATAAAATAAAAGTCATTCACCATATGTCAAAGCAAACCCTGGAGGGAAGTTATTTATATAGCTTTACATGGGAGGAACAGTTAGATCAAACAAATTCATAACAGTATACAATATATGTATTACAAGGGGGAATAACATCAATGTTTATTTAAGGATTACAGTCCCTGTTGTGGAAATGTTTAGAGATATTTTTAAAGATGAAAAGAATTCCAGATAAAAGAGACAAATTGAAAAGTCAAAACACTGATCCATATTAATGGATGTTTTGGAAATGTTATCTATTTTTTGTTTCCATACATAGACCAGTTTATGGTGGTTGTCAGCAATAACACAAATAAAATTCTATTCTAAACTATCTTTATGGTCTAAAATGAATGTGAATGAAGTTTTATATCCTAATTAAAGTCCAGATGAAGTTTGATGTTGGAATAAAATCAAAAGACTATATTGCCAATATGACTGTTTCTTTTTTATAAATTTTGAAACAGCAACCCAAATTATTGGGGCTAGCTAATCAACAATTCATACATGTACATTTTTTTTTCAGTTAAATAAATAACTTTTTTTCAAACTTGATTCTAAACTTGATTATCATGAAAATGTACATGGATAACATTTTATCCAAATAATGTTTAGGTTTTCAAGACAATGACACCCCCTCACCCCACCCCAACCCCCCCAAAAAAACCTAAATAAGGTCTTCTTTATGAATACATAAATACTAGTTTAACTAAATCTGATTTTGGTTTGTTCTAGACAACTTATACTAATATTTACTTCAATATATTTTAAAATAAACGTGCGTAACATACAAGTAGATCTGACAACACTGCCCATGATAAATTTTTTGCTAAGGAAATGTTTTTCACCTTCCCTTTTCCTTCATCATTTCATAATATTTACCAGGAAGTCCTTCTTATCAAACAGAGTAAAATTCAGTTAATACAAATATTACAGGAAAACTTTCAGTTTAACAAACAATGTCCCTTCTATGTATACTTAAAGTGTCAAAACCGGCAGACATTTTGTCTTGGCAATTTTTAGACTTGACAGTTTTTATTTACCTTACTTAAACATGCTTTTCTTGATACATAAATATCCCTGAGGGATAAAATTAACAAATGGTTAATCTTTTTGTACTTAAAGTCAAAAATCAAAATGCATAGCTACCTTCTATTTCCACTGTACCAAAATCCAAATAATAATTTGAGCAATTGTAAAATGAAATTTCAAAATATGAAAAATCTTGGGTTTTTGGGACAAAAACAGATCACCCCCATCCTTAAGGAGCAAGATATCCCATTTCCAAAGTATGCAAAAGCTATCAATTATGACTAAGCATTGGTACATTCTGCATAAAATAAAATATGTTTGTTGTGAAATAGCTATTAGAACAATATTTTCAAAGGAATATTTTTGGAAGTGGTTACCCGATAAAAGGGCTGATATACAACTAAAACGTTAAAAATTAAACCAAATTACATGTAAACAATAAACAGCCAAAAAAAGGTTAAACGTTAAAATGGCCCAACATTTCAGCAAATACTGCCTTCCTTGTTCAAGAGCAGCTGAAAACAAGCAAGACAATTCTGCATTAGTTGTTCTGAGAAATGGGTGCAAAAATTGCCAGAAATCATCTCCAAAATAATAGAATGATATCTTCTTTAATATATCAAAATTACCAGACTTGTAAAAAACCTTTATAAAACCTATATGTCAACTACAAAAAGATTAAGACAATTGGCAATACAGCAATAATTTCCTTTATTTCCACAATGGCAGGTACTATATAATATTCAGAATAATATATGACTTAGGCAGCACAGAATATTACATCCATAGTATTATGTAATGTCCTTAATGTATTTATACTTTGTATAAATTACTTCAATAATAGTCAATAATATTGATCTGACTATAAAAATAATATTAAAAATAACAGATGTTAAAATATAACTACTTTCATTATTGATTTCTACTTTAAAACACTGAATTAATAATAAAAAAAAATAGTTATAACAGATTTGAATCAGGAAAATACATTAAAACTAAATTAAAACAAGAAATAATGAGGAAGCATTGGTGAAATATAACACCACATTATCTATTCTGACCTGCCTGCTAATTTGAATTGTCTGTAAGGTAATATGTATAAAATTGACCCAATCTTGTTTTAATAGATTAATGTTTACCTTCAAATGTTCCCATATTATCCATTGACTTTGTTACCATTTTTAGAAATCCTACACTAGATCAAAATTTGGGTATATAAGACCACTTTTTACTGATGAGTTGTACATATTTCAAACTGATGGATTTCTCACTTGTATGAAGTCTGACCTTAACCTATGTGTGGTGACAAATTTCACCAGTATAAAATAGACCTGATAAAAACATTAAACCTGGCTGCCTAAAATGTATACATTAAACCTTTAGAAACATATGAAATTAAAATTTTTCCAATAATATTAATTATTCCTTTTAATTTAGTCACACAGTTAATAGTGAAGTTTATTATTTGTCAATGAAAAAATTCACAAGTTTTCTGCATATGGTACTGTATTTCTGTATAAATGCAGTAGTTAATCCAAAGTGGAACGCACTGAAGATCACTGCCATGAAAACATTTATGTACACCAATGTATCAGTAAAAAGATATTTTGTTTCTGGTTTATATATGCATAAAATATTAATTGCATTGCATGTCACGGTATAAACATCACTTCAGGTCAAACTTCATGGTCAAACACTAAGTAAGGAGTTATCTGCTTGTGGTATATGATATAAACAAACACCCCATATACTTTAGGAGGTTGTACAGGGCGGGAAAATGGACACAAGCAAACTAGAAATAAAACTTTCATTAAATAATAGGAATGAAAAATAATAATACTGGTACTTGGCTTGCACATTGTACTTTTCTCAATTTGCAAGACAGTGAATAATGACCTATCAGCATGGCAACACATTAAATAAAAACTGCCAACAATGTTGCACCAAACAGGTACCACCTTTGTTTCAGAAACTGAAAACCTGATGTAAAAGTTGAATCTTTACTAAAACTTGTATACATTTCAAACAATAATCACTTAAATCCAATAATTCAATCTGGTTCTAATATTTGAAAACAAAACTTATCTAACAACATCACATCTGTCTTTGATGTGCAAAAAAACAATGAATCAATATCAAAAACTTTTTGCTCTTGGAGAAAACTGCAATCATTGATAATTAGTTCATAAAAGAAACAACCTAGGGACTGAGGATAATATTCAATAGCAAAAAGTAAGTATTTAATATATAGATATTATGTTTCTATATTATAACAGTATGAAATTTGCTCAAGAAACACCAAATCCTTTTCTAGGACTGGACAGAAAAAATTGGATGCTGAGATATATTCAATAAATATAATCTTTGAAGGAATGTAAAAAATCTATGTTCTGTACTTTAACCATTTCTTCAGGAACAAATTCACCTGGGATAAATTTCACATTGCACCCATTTTAAATTTAAACATATGACTCACACAAAAGACTTATAATGATTACGATAATAATATAATATCAAAATACCAAAGAATGATTCAAATCTGTTTACATGAAATACAATTTAAAATTTAATTGCCGAGCCTCTATGAAATATAAAAAACAGGTTAAAATGTTCACAAAATTAAAATGAC
The DNA here is from genome assembly GCA_028015205.1 of Mytilisepta virgata. Lineage (NCBI taxonomy): Eukaryota > Metazoa > Mollusca > Bivalvia > Mytilida > Mytilidae > Mytilisepta > Mytilisepta virgata. The sequence continues at coordinate 33,626,139 of CM051517.1, forward strand.
CCTTCAACATGACTAAAAGCTATAAATTACAAAGTGCATTTAGTGGAAGTAATGTCTGTAAACACACTGGATCTATAATTAATTAATCTTTGTCTGGGATCTTTTTATTAAAGGTAAAGGAGTCAAAGCTAGAATCTCATGATGTAACAGTGTCCTGCATGCCTAACAATAAGAAATATCCCTTCATTTGAAAAGGGAGAGGCATTTTAGGTGAGGTCATAATAGCCACCTATTTTGTTGCATTCTGAACAGAATACTAATTTTTTGCACATGTGTGGATTGATCATTTATTTTTTTTTATCTTCAGGTTTTAAAATTATATTCCCTAACTGCCTAATGACCCCACTCCTACAGATTCAAATGTTCCCCACTTTCAAGATGTGTTAGACTAAAAATACAATAAAGCCTACAAATTTAAAGTCTTGTAAAATAAATGTGTGTTTCTTACAGTTATACACATTTAAACAAAATTACATAACAATACGAACATTATATAAAGCTCATATAAAACATTTTTATTTCTCCCACCAAACATAATCATTGTGGCAAATTAAAATTAGGTCAAAAACAATTTGTTTTACCACCTAAAACTGCAATAAATGGAAAATTGCTAAGTCATTAAATTAGAAAACCCCAATAAAACACTTTAGACAAATACACTTTAGGTGTATAATCTATCATTATAACTCATTTAAGTTGACAGGTAACCATTTTTGTTCATTAAAGACTTTACCTATCAAGGACAATAATTAGATACACAAAATAGAACAAAAATTTCTGGTCAACTGAATAGAAATGTGCATCTAACCTTGGATATTTCAGACATTACTTCACAGCTTGTACTTAGTTCAAAATATTATTTAGAGCAACTTAGGGAATGAGGACAAAATCCTAGTTTGTAGAATTAAAATATACTGTAAAATCAGAAATTACTGCATGCAATTCATATTTTATGATAAATAAAACATCATAAATTCAATTTTAAACTTGGATCAACCATGAGTAAACTAGAAATAAATATAAAGTACCTCAGCAATTACTAATTATCTATTCAACTTTGTCTTTGTTATTTCTATAACACTTTTAAGTACCCAAATGGACCCCATTATTTTCATTCCTCTTGATTTTATTACAAATCATAATATTTAGATACTATTTATAATCCCCAGGTGGGCCCCTATAATTACATTTCACCTGCTGACCAGGTAGGTATAACATAAATAAAATTGATCTGCTTATTATCATTGTTTAGACAGTTTGTGTCTGTGCCAAACATTACATGTACATCCTTTTATTTGTGGAAATAAGATGATACATCACCACTGATCGAGGGGCACATGACTTTTAATGGGGGTTATCATGACAAAAGCAAGAGAATACCAAGTGAAATTAAAGTTAGATTTTCAAGTTACCATCAGCAGATAAAATATAGAATTATACTGAAATGTCAAGTTTTAAAAAAAACTTCAGCAGGAAAGTTGTAATCCGTGTCAGTTGGGATCACATCTCACCATGAGTCGATTCAAACTTGAATCTGACATGCCAGCAATCAATACAAATTACAAAGACCAGTCAGTTAGTTGACATCTCAAAAAAGAAACTAATTAGATGGTTCATAGGTAGAGGTCTAGTATATAGGTATTTCAGGGTTACATCAGTATTTTTAGACTCAACAACTGTTGCTGAATAAACATGTAGAACCCTAATAACTTGGGTAAATCATTCACTTATTTGATGTTATGAAATTGTCAGTATAAATATCTTGCTATATTAAAAATTGTAAAATGTTTTTATCTTAAAAGATAAAATTTTGTATACACACAAAAACCAAATATTACATCTGTGTAATATTATGTTTTTTAGATTAATTTCTCTGAATTGTGTCATATTCATCGGCTTTGTTTAAAATTTTGTCACTCACATAAAATAATGGTTGAAAGGTTAATACAACACACAAATTTGATACAAGAGTTAATCATTTTTTTTTTCATTTCAAGTTTTAAAGGTATTGATGTGTTTTTTGAGATTCTGATGAAAATATCATAATATAAAAAACTATATTCATAGGTTGGACTAAAACTATAGATGAATGTATACTGAAACTGCTATCACTGGATGAGTGAATATTTACACTTTATAGGCACTCAAAAAACACTAATAATTTTTGGCATCCATAATGATATGTATGTGAACTGACACAACTTACATGCTGAGTGTTGTTTCTCCTTTAACATTCTATGGTCTCCCCCTTCTCTTGGTGGAAGCTGAAAACAAAATTATAATCTTTATATCCTTTACTTTATTGCTTCCTCTAGTTTTTTTTAGAAATGATAAAATATATACAAGATTGTTTGTATTGTCAAATACGCTCATATTGACCCCTTAATTGGAAATAAAATCATCTTCTTCTATACACTAAAGAGTATGTGGAAGAAATTCTAAAACATACCATAATATTGAAACCAAACGGTAATTAACCAAATCTTTACCTCTGGTACAATTTGTTCTGATTCATCCTCCTCTAGGATCTCATCATAATCATCATCAGAACTATTCACATCTTTATCAAATTCTTTCTCAGAAATATTTAAACTTTTCTCTACCATATTTGCATTTAGATCTGAAGACAACTCCTCCATTGGTTTCAGATTTATTTAATAATGCATGTGATAAATTTAAACTCATATGAGATCTAATTCAAATAATCATTCAGTGAAAAAATTCAAAGATATTTCTGGATTACAGATCAATATGTCATAAACAAAGAAATTCCAGTTGACCAAATTACTCCTCTATAGATTGATAATAATTTCTAATTATAATATTGTCATGTAATCCTTTTGATGTTCAGCAAATCACTCTTAGACAGACTGCTCAAATGAATGGTTTTCAAAAAATTCTTTCCACATCAAAGACCATCAAAATCTAATTTTTTGTCATTTGTCTCATCAACATGCAACTAAATTCCAAACATTGGTTACATGGGAATGACAATTAACACAAAATATTCTAATGCTGTCACATCACAAACACAACTAATTAGATTTTTTGATAAAAAAAATGAATCATTAATGGAAAATATTGTTAAATACTGCAGGGTACTTCCACTTTCACATTTCAAATGTCAGTTTTCCAATATTAACAAAGGTGAATTCCTTTTTCACTCATAAAATTCCAACATTCCAACAGAAAAAATGAACACAGTACGTGAAACCGAATTGTACTTGAAATGACAACAATATGATAATAATTTTTTACAAAATCAATCCATTTTGAGCACACATAGATAAGAAATCAATATTTATCAAATACTTTATTCATACTAAAATAAAATCATCATTTATCCACATCCTAAGGGGCTTTAACAATCATGTTATTCAAATATAGTGACATGTCATTGATGCCCAGAGGTGTAAATAATAATTCCACTTTATATAATATTGGATCATTCTGGGTCATGTGACTAGAATTAATGGGAAAACCGATCAAACTTTAAATCTTAATGGGGAATTAGCTAATGTTATAATTACAGATTAATTAACATTGAAAAGTTCACATGTACTGATAAGATATGAAAAATATATAAACATGCACAATTACTATTTGCCTTCAAATTTCTTTTAAAATAGTAAAAAATATTTGTAATATCAAATTATATTATTTTTTCCTATAGTTGTCCAGATTATTTTCAGTTGAAAATTCTATCATACCAATTCTTGAATTGATCTTATTATGTATTTTTATAACTCCAGAATAAAAATATAAACATTTCATCATAGCCAGTTACTTCCCCTTCAACAATTATCAGCAAGATAAAGGTTAGGTAATCAGTAGGTTAATCAAATATTTATAAAGCATGATTAGGAATTTAATATTTGGTAAATCAGATTAAACTGTCAACTAATTAGCCCTGTCCACTGTCAGTATTATTTATATTAAATGATGTGTTTTACTTAAATTGGCCATGTCAAAATTACTGAAGAAATCCACATTTTCATGACTGACAATAAAGCAGAATTCCACACAATTTTTTTAGAAAACAATTCTAAATTTCCTTCAGTCTTTTTAACTGGTTAGAAAGCATTTTAAATAAAATAGTAGAACCTTGATTGTTTGAATGATTGGAGTTTAATGCCAAAATGACATACTTCTACATAGTTATTAAAGTAACTCATATTAAAAATTTGAAAAAAAACAAGAGTGGACACACCACATGTCTTGCCTGAGTATGCACATGGACATAGAATAATGAGTCTGATACCCGACATTGCAAGTCAAAGGAAAATACGTTTAAAGAAAAAGTAACGGTCAGGCTATAATTTGTCTGAAAATGTTACACATGTCATTCAAGCCTAAAACTGTGTCCAAGGCGAGCTGACAGGTCTCAGACTGGTATGTACCTACCAAGCGCTATCTATAGGCCATATATGTATTGCAGTTGTAGAGAAATGGATATTATCCCAAAACGTGAAACAAGTCAATCAAGCATGAAAAAGAGGTCAAAGGTAAGGTGTCAGATGTTAAATTGGTATATACTAAAAACTTCTATCAACCAAATACTGTGGGTCTAGTTACAAATGTAGTATAGGTGCTGAGAAATAAACTAAATCATGAAAATGTATATTTAGTCACTCAAGCATGAAATTCAAGTCAAGTTCAGCTGACAGGTGTTAGACCGAAATGTACCCACTAAGAACAATCTATTGACCAAATATGGTGGGACTAGGTTTTAAAGTTGCTGAGAAATGGACCTAATCTCGAAAATGTAATTAAGTCACTGAAGCATGAAATTGAGGTCAAAGTGCAGAGACAGGTGACAGACTTGCAAGAACCCACTTAGAACTATCAATAGACCAAATACGACGGGTCTAGGTATTACAGTTGCTGAAAAATGGACTTAATCAAAAACTTGGACGAAAGTCACTCAACCATGAACTTGATGTCCAGGTCCAAAGACAAGTGTCAGACTGGCATGCACCCACCAAGAATTATCAATAGACCAAACATGGTGGGTCTAGGTATTACAGCTACTGAAAAATGGACTTAATCAAAAACTTGGATGAAAGTCACTCAACCATGAAATTGAGGTCAAGGTCCAAAGACAAGTGTCAGACTGGCATTTACCCACCAAGAACTATCTATTGACCAATTATGGTGGGTCTAGGTAATACAGTTTCTGAGAAATGGACTTAACCACAAAAATGTGACAAAGTCACTAAAGCATGAAATGGAGGTCAAGGCCCCAAGCCAGGTGTCAGACTGGCATGTACCCATTAAGAAATATCTATAGACCAAATATGGTTGGCCTAGCTATTACAATAGCTGAAAAATGGATTTAACCACGAAACTTGGACACAGTTTATGAAGCCAGTGAACCATGAAAATGAGGTATGGACACAAGTCAAGTATACTGCGGCAAACCTAATACGATAAGATATCTGTGAACCATAATTCTTAATTGTAGGTATTATATGTGCAAAGTTATTAAAGTTTTAAAAGTTTACGCCACTGCCAGAAAGTAATATCTCACCTTCGCGACTTTCGTCGCAGGCAAGACAAAAACCAAAAAAATTATTAATAGTTGTCAGATTAAAATTGTGGTAGTATATAAATAGTTGATCATAAAGTTTTAAAAAAGTAAAAAAAGAATTTAAAAGTTAAAATTTTGAGAGTGTACATATGAATCAAAATCAATATTAGGAAATGTGATAGAATCTTCTCAAAAAGGCTTTTAATATTATATTCTGAAAAGATTTGGTATTAATTCCAATGAATTATCTACCCTTTCTAATGCTTTGGGCAGAGGTATAAATTTTGTACCATGAGATGAGTGATTAATCCTGGTACTTCAGAGGTACCTTGAAGCTGATCTGGCTAACAAAGTGATCAAAGCAGACCATTTTAAAAAGTTTCCATTTCTAAACTACTAAATTTATAATTTTTTTTATTTTTTTTTTGGGGGGGGGGAAGCTTTATCAAAGTTAATCAAACAAGTCAGAGGTCATTTGTATCGGTAGAGAATTGACATTTCTTTTAATCACTCTAGACAAGAGAGTATTCTTAAAAGATTTTCCACCCAAAATTCGAGTCTTTGATATTCAGTAAAATAAAATACATGTTGAACTGATAGTAAAAGAAATGGTTTATCTCTAGTAGCATTTCAATTTTTCCAAATGAAAATTGGTAATTTAAACCAAAGACAATTTATGTAATTTAAATAAAAAGTGTAGCTTAAAATGTTAAAATAAGATATTGGCAATATTGTTAACTAAATATCTTATAAGCCCCTACATTAACCGATAAAACTGCCTTTCTCTTTCTATATAATGAGTATCTTCTGCCCTGTTTTGGACTGGCCACAACTCGTTTCTACAAAGGAAGCTGTTTCTGTAATACTATATACATATTCTTTTTTCATTTTTTCATCAAAATAAATAAAATCTATAGCATGATCACAGAAAACTGGTACACCACTTTCATCGCAAGTGGCAAGTAGTTTTTATTGGTTGAAGAACCACAATCCTTGGCAGGAAAACTGGCATCCCTGTCAAGTTACACTGGTTTCAATAGATATTGCCAGGAGGCAGATTACAATTCACAGCAATCATTAGTATTACAACAAACAACCAAACTCAGCCACTGAAGCTTCCCTTCAACTATAGATAGTTGTTACTTATACAATGGACGTGGTTTCAAACTTACTAATGCAGTCCAGTATTTGAACAGCTAAGTAGTAGATATAAGAAATTTTAAAACTTATGTCTCTGAAAGACATACCAAACATACCAATACAACTGTAGAATTAGCCATATAAACCTTACCTTCATACTCTGTGTAGATAGGTGTGTAAATCTACCACAGGGTGTAACCTGATCTTTACACGAACTTTCATGGACATTTATAAGGCAGTCTGAAAAAAAAAATTATATTCATTGTTAAATATTTGTACAAAAAATGCTGATGTGTTATTGCATATAATTATGAATTATCAAAAATTTCAGTGTTCTTTTAAAAACAAATTTCGACAAAAATGCACTAACTATTAAAACGGAATATTTAAATAAAATCCACTGAGATGAATTTGTGACAATAACTATAAAATTCTTACATTAATTTGCAAATGAATGCAAAACTGATTACATTTTTGGAAAATTACTTTCAGCAATTTAACCCTTTCAACCCTGAATTAATTTTCAGAAATTGTCCGTTTTCAAGACTTTGCAAACTTTCGTTTGTAATATGCAAATGAGGCAGAATCTGTGAATGAAATTTTACCAGTACATTATCTAAGAGGTAGGGAAGATGGCGGGTGGGATGGTGGGTGGAGGGGGAGGATGGTAGGAAAAAAAGCCCTCCCCACCAGAAATATGCCTATTTTTGCTGATTTTGGGAAGTTCTCGTTGCCATGGAAACCAAAGTGAATGCCCCACATACCTAGTAATGCATGATGTATTAAGAGTGGGATGCCATCTTTCCATTAATTCCTATCAAGAGGTAAAACTAACTAAAATTGTGTTGTAGGATCGATGTATGGAAGTCCTTGGAGGCCAAAAGTGCAATTTTGGGCATTTTTGCACTGTTTAGGGTGCTCAAAAGTTCAAAAAAATTTTTTAAAAATATTTCACAGACACTGAGGTATTAAATGACCCTTGCTGTTCCTGTACAGCTCATTAGTAAAATTTTCCCACCCTACAATACTTCATTTGGGGCCCAAAAGGCAGCTCACCCCTCCCTCTTTATTAACCCTTTGTGACAAATGATGGCACCAATGCTATTCTGCATGGTACTGTTAATTCATACATGTGAATTTAGGTCCCAAATGTTACTGCTTCTGTAGATATAATGTTTGTCTTGCAATCAAGACCAAAAAAAGTGTATCCAGATATCAGTGGAGAGGATTAGGGGCATACAAATGGCTGGAAAGGGCCATGATGCATTGAGGCATCATCCGCCTTGAAAGGGTTAATACAATACTATATGTTTTCCTTTGAAACCATATGCTTTCTTTATCAACAAAATCACACAATCACATCTGAGTGCCAATTTATTAGCCATAGACTTGTTACACACAACACATGGAGTTCAGTTGCTCAGAAATACAGACTGGTCAAACAGAATCTAGAGACTTACTCTCACATCTGTGTGCCAATTATCAGCCAGAGACTTGTTACACACAACACATGGAGTTGAGTTGCTCAGAGATACAAACTAGTCAAACAGAATCTAAAGACTTACTCTCACATCTGAGTGCCAATTTATTAGCCATAGAATTGTTACACACAACACATGGAGTTGAGTTGCTCACAGATAAAGACTGGTCAAACAGAATCTAAAGACTTACTCTCACATCTGAGTGCCAATTTATTAGCCATAGACTTGTTACACACAACACATGGAGTTGAGTTGCTCACAGATACAGACACGAACTGATGAGTATTCTTTCCTTTACCCTCTTTGTCTTTATGCTAAAATATAAAAGATGGACCTTGTTACATTGTGCTTATATTAAATATTCCTTTTTCTAAACATTTTTGAAATATTACTATTAAATGAATAACAAAGACAAGATAAACCTTCATATGACAAGCTCACATAACCCATAACCCGGAATAAAGGTTTACTTTATTATCCTGGCCTCTTGATATGATTTTTTTTCCTACAGATTTTTCTGAAGATTAAACCCATCTGATGGTTTGCTAAGTAGAAACATTCAGTCAAAATTTAATATGATCATACAAATAAAGATGGCAACAAGAAGTGAATAAATGTAATTATATTTTTACAATTCTCTCTAATTAATAAAGTGATTCTTTAGTTATTATTTTCCTGATAACCGAAATCTTCCAAGATGATAATGAGTGAACAAAGTGACAAAACATGAAGGCTATCCAAACAAGAACTTTATTATGACAGCTAGGTGGACAGACAGACAGATAGACTGACAAAAACATTTCCTCCTCCCCCTCCAAATCCACTCAAAATAAACTTTTGTTGCATTATATCTTATAAATATTCATTTATGCCAATTAAGTACAAGGATATATAAGGATGGCTGTTAAAATTCTTTCACCATCAAATTTTTTTTACTAATTGTTTAGTTAGATCTATTGGTTCAGAAAGTCACATTTGGTTTTCATGAAACAGCTATTAAATTAAGCCTCTTAATCTATATATTAACCTAACCTTTGGGCATTTGATCTAACCAAATAGGTATTACATGTACTCTCAAATCTAGTCAGGAACTTCTTGATGATCTAATCATACAATTCTGAGGTAATCATTGAGTCAGGTGACAATGGACCATTATCTAAAAGCTTTTCTTACCCCTTGGATATAAATTAGTTCTCAGTTTTTGATGGTCTATATTTTTTTCGGAGGGTATTAGAACAGTTTTAATTCTTTTGCTCTTCAAGAATAATTAACTTTTACCATGATATAACCTTAAATTTTTCATTGAAAATAATGGAGTATAAAATCAAATGGGTAATTTTTGTTTGTATGTTTAATTGGGGTTTTATGCCGTTTTCAGCACATTTGGCTATTTTGCAGCGGCCAGTTTTTATTGGTGGAGGAAGCCAGAGTACCCGGAGAGAACCACCGACCTTTGGTAGGAAAATTGGCAATCCTTGTCAATTAAGAGTGGAGACAAACACACCCCGCCACAGGTGAGATTCGAACTCACAACCTCAGCGTTGACAGGCTAGTGATCACTAGCAGTCATGACGAACTACTTAGACCACTCGGCCACTGAGGCCCCCAACAAAGTTCTGTTTATTGTAAAAAGACACCCTTGGGTAAGATTTCAATAGTAGATAGAAGGAAACCAGGAATTCTTATCCATTACAACTGAACTTAAATGCACTTCAATATGAGATGAGTATGAACTTGCAACTTCACATGCTCTTGATCACAAATAGTGATAAACTATTGTTCAGATCTCTGCCACCAAGGCCCAAGTTATCTTATGAAAAGTTTTTACAAATGTGACAAACCTACCATCAAACAGACAACTGATCAGGAGTCATTAATTAAAACATTTAACATTTTTCAAGTAATCCAAAAGTAGGACAAGTGTCAACAGACTCCCAGGTACAAGTACAAAATTTATTTGTGATTATTTTGATATATATCTAGTCTAAAAAAAAAACATAAAATTACTTACTTTTCGAGTTGCACTTTTACTAAAGTGGTTTTGTAATGAAACGAGTATCATCATAATTCCGTTAGATAAATACAGAATAATAAGAATTAATCAAATCCATGTAATTTTTTCAGTTACAACAAAAGATCTCTTGATAATCATAACTGTTAACGAAAAGTACAACTTAACCCAACAATCTTCATATAATTCTGGCAAATAAATGCTACTTAGTCATAAAATTATTATCCATCCCACAATAATCTATTCTAATTAACGTCTGTAGATTTCACAAGTTCCTGATCTTCTAGCAAAACATGGTAAAACTGAATCATTTCAAATGTCAATCCAAATCCTCTCAATTTGTACTTCTTTTGAATATGTAAATTATTTCAACTGATCATGCAAGAATTATTCCCTCAGCAAGTTTCAGTACCATTCTATCCAGAGATATATACATGACAATATCATTTTACCTTTATACCATGTGCTGTCTCATTACATCCTACTTTCAGTTTTGTTGCCAAGATCTTCATGTACTTAAAACTCTTATGCACTCTTTCAGTTCTCATTTACCCATTTTTTTTTAAAACAATGCCAAAAATATTTATAATTTTGCTTTAAAATGTGTGGGTTGTGATAGAATTCCAATCTGTTGTATATTTTTGTATATGTTACATATACTTGGTGCAGGGGTTGGCAAGTTTATGAACTCTGATACCGATAATTATTGCTATTTGCAAAAAATTTGGCTGTTATTATTAGGACACGACACTATGCTTACATAAAAACAAATTATTTTGTTTCTGCTGGTTTTATTTAAGGATCCAGAATAAAGGTTTTAAGATCTATACCGCATTTATTTTACTAGATGTCCAAAAATCTATATTTGAGAAAATCTGTAATTTGACTTTATTTTTCTTTTTTTCCCCAATTATGTTTTGGACAATAAAACATTGGTTAAATTCTGAAAAAAATAATCTAACAACTATGGCTAAGATTGTCCTCAGTTGATTAACTTTTGATTATTCATGTATTCTTTTACAGAAACTTTATATTTGTTTCGTATTGCTTAAAAGTTTTTACCAGAAGACTGCTTTGATTTTATCAATGTTCAGGTTGCTAAATTACTATAAAATGCCATATAAACTTTTGATTACAAAAAAACAGGTTCCATTAAACTAAGGTTTTAAAATGAACTGCGTTTTAAATAATAGTCATTATTCATAGATTAGTGATGGTAATCATACTGGCATGTACCCGACTGCTTGATCAAATTTTTTGATTGACTACTTTATTAGAACTCAAAGCTATGACAACAGTGCTACGTTATTCAACTATTTATGCTTGCAGTAGTTTTTGCTTTTATCAAACTGGTTTGTATTAGGGACAAGTAGAAAGAATTTAAAGTGGGTAAAATGTAATGATTATTCTCTGACAGTTGTCTCAACTACTCTGATTCAAAAATATGAAAACTTTAAATTTGAAGATGGTAAAAGTTCACACAGTAATTTGGAACCTCTGGTATAAATAAAATTAAAGATAATGCAGAAAAATAGGGTAATCTAGTGTATCCTATCAGGTTCTGAAGCAGAAATATCTGAAATCCATTTCTTTGTTAATTCTAGTGACGATATTGTTTAAGTACAAGATTATCAAAAGTACATTTGAAAGACACTGTATACATATGATTTTATCATCAAATTTTAAGTATCTTTAGTGTTTACTATTAAATATTTAATGGAGAAATTATCTAAAAATCTATAACATAAAACTTTTATTGGAAATGCTGCATTTCATTCCAAGGCATGCAAAAGGGCTAAAACCCTTATTTGGAAGAATAGTACATATTTGATATGTATTAATAAAGAATAAATATATATATTTTATACAAACTATTGAAGACATGCAGTTGCAAATGAGGGGCCTCCTTGGTGGCCAAGTCTATGTAGTTCATCATGACTACTAATGATCAGTAGCCTGTCAACACTGAGGTTGTGAGTTCGAATCTCACCTGTGGCGGGGTGTGTTTGACTCCAATATAAATTGACAAGGATTGCCAATTTTCCTACCGAAGGTCGGTGGTTCTCTCAGAGTATTCCGGCTTCCTCCACTAATAAAAACTGGCCGCCGTGAAATAGCCAAATGTGCTGAAAACGGCATAAAACCCCAACTAACAGTTGCAAATGAAAACCTAGATGAATAAAAATTAAGAAGCAAGCCAATTTCAAATGAAATTCAAAATTCTTGATGCAAAAGTTTTCATAAAGGTATTATCTGAATTCCATCTTTTTACATTCTGAGATGACTCTAAAATTTGTGTGTATTTTTTGTGCAGGTTGTCTCATATATGTGTAAAATCAACAGGAAACACTTTCAATAGTATAATTTTTTGAAAATCACAAAATTGCAGCAGGGACAAAATCTGAATTATACACAATAATAAAAATCAAAATAATTGATGTTTTGACTAAATTTGAAATAATTCCAAAAGGAGTATCAGCATCAAGTGCCGTTTTTGGCCTAAAAAATATGAATATCTAAAGAAAGGGTTCAAAATTACCCTGAACTTTGCAAAACATACAAGGACTTCGAAAATAACTCGTGAAATTGATGTCATAATTCTGCTTTAATTACCCCAAAATCTTGAAAACATTATCCGCAATCGAGAAACAAAAAAATTCTTTTATAAAAGATATTTAATATCCTAATGAATATTCATGCCAAATATGAAGTTGTTTCTTGCATGCTGAGCCACTTTCTCGGTCTAAAATATGCACGAGAATTGGCCAAAATCTTCAAAAACTAGGGATTTTCATGAAATTGTGTTATTTTGATCATGGCTTATTGCCAGAACGAGGTTAGAAATACGGAACTTTACTTCATTTCCAACTAAGTAGGTATTTCAAGGTTATTTGTGCAGCTATATCATTTTGCTTACTCGGATTTTTATTTTTGGTCATATTTTAGGCCAAATAGGTGGCTTAATGCCCCTTGGCTCTTCCAAAATTAGGATATCAAATAAGGAGACTGATGATATAAATTACAGGGTTAAGCAGTTTTCATTGTAAAAGGTGATGTGCTAAGCTCTCTTTTATGGGTAGATAGCCAAACTAAAGATAAATTTCTCCCATTCAAGATGTGTTTAATCGGTGGGATAAAAATACATAATATCTTTAACCACTTCCTGGTGATTAAATTTCTACATGGGAATAACTGCCCTTTTTTCTACAGTTATTAGAACGATAAACTAGAGAAGTGCCGAAATGACGTCTATAAAAACAAACTATATAGCAACGACATTTTCTTGACGTTTTTGTCGAAAATCATACTAGAAACAGATTCTCCTTCAATTTACTCGTGAGTTATGGAATTTCTCCACCCTCAATAGTTAAAATTTTAGATTTTAACATTCTCGCTAAAGACTCGCGTGTTGAAAATCCAAAATTTAACTATCTCGGGGTGGATAAATTCCGTAACTCACTCGTACCTGAAGGAGAATCTATATGTAATACTTGTATTGTATTGAAAACATCAGTGGCTTATTGAAACCATAATTGGGGAGTTCAAAGATAAAAGTGAGACATTTTCCTACACTCCATGTAAAAAAACCAAGCAGATTCTTACTTTTGTCAAATATGAAGGATCTCAACACCACTAATGCAAGGAATAATTACTTCTTTCACCCTGTACTGCTATGCAACACTTGGAAAATTGTCTTGTGAAACATAAAGGTTTATAATGGGGATTTAAATAGGATCCTATTAATCTTTGACAGTAAGAAGTAAAAATAAAATGCTCCGCTGGGCGCAGCTAGATACGACCGCAGATGTCGAACCCTGAATAGTTGGGGCAATTATGAACACAACATTCAAGCTTGATACAATACTGAATTTGGATTGTGAATAAATATTTGACACAGCATAGGTTTCTGACACAGAATGAATGTTGTCTAAGAACTTAAAAATTTTTAATTTACCTATTCAAACCATATCAGTATTATTTGTTTTTATATATAAATCAGAAATAACCAATTTAAAATTTAAAATTGGGCACACATATCAATTTCTTGCTATTGTGCAATACTGTGTAATTGAAAATTTCTTCAAATATTTGACACATAATAGGTTTCTGACACAGAATAACTGAAATCAAAGAATTTAAAATTGGTCATATGATTTGAATTTATATTCAATTTTTTGCTTTTGTGTAATACAATATGCTGTAGAGAATTGCCCCCCCTCCCCAAAAAAAAAATAATTTACCCCCTTTTTAGCTTTAATTTTGGACCCCGATTTGGACCAACTTGAAAACTGGGCCCATAATAAAAAAACTAAGTACATGTTTAGATTCAGCATATCAAAGAACCCCAAGAATTCAATTTTTGTTAAAATCGAACTAAGTTTAATTTTGGACCCTTTGGACCTTAATGTAGACCAATTTGAAAACGGGACCAAAAATTAAGAATCTAAATGCACGGTTAGATTCGGCATATCAAAGAACCCCAATAGTTCAATTTTCGATGAAATCAAACAAAGTTTAATTTTGGACCCCGATTTGGACCAACTTGAAAACTGGGCCCATAATAAAAAAACTAAGTACATGTTTAGATTCAGCATATCAAAGAACCCAAAGACTTCAATTTTTGTTAAAATCAAACTAAGTTTAATTTTGGACCCTTTGGACCTTAATGTAGACCAATTTGAAAACGGGACCAAAAATTAAGAATCTAAATGCACGGTTAGATTCGGCATATCAAAGAACCCCAATAGTTCAATTTTCGATGAAATCAAACAAAGTTTAATTTTGGACCCCGATTTGGACCAACTTGAAAACTGGGCCCATAATAAAAAAACTAAGTACATGTTTAGATTCAGCATATCAAAGAACCCAAAGAATTCAATTTTTGTTAAAATCAAACTAAGTTTAATTTTGGACCCTTTGGACCTTAATGTAGACCAATTTGAAAACGGGACCAAAAATTAAGATCCTAAATGCACGGTTAGATTCGGCATATCAAAGAACCCCAATAGTTAAATTTTCAATGAAATCAAACAAAGTTTAATTTTGGACCCTTTTGGCCCCTAATTCCTAAACTGTTGGGACCAAAACTCCAAAAATCAATCCCAACCTTCCTTTTGTGGTCATAAACCTTGTGTTTAAATTTCATAGATTTCTATTTACTTATACTAAAGTTATTGTGCAAAAACCAAGAAAAATGCTTATTTTGGCCCTTTTTTAGCCCCTAATTCCTAAACTGTTGGGACCAAAACTCCCAAAAACAATCCCAACCTTCCTTTTGTGGTCATAAACCTTGTGTTAAAATTTCATAGATTTCTATTTACTTATACTAGAGTTATTGTGCGAAAACCTAGAAAAATGCTTATTGGGCCCTTTTTTGGCCCCTGATTCTTAAACTGTTGGGACCAAAACTCCCAAAATCAATCCCAACCTTCCTTTTGTGGTCATAAACCTTGTGTTTAAATTTCATAGATTTCTATTAACTTATACTAAAGTTATAGTGCGAAAACCAAATGTCTTCGGACGACGCCGCAGACGACGGACGACGACGCAGACGACGACGACGATGACGACGCCAACGTCATACCAATATACGACCGCAAAAATTTTGCGGTCGTATAAAAAGAACTTTGAATTTTTATTATCATTAGGATACTAATTCAAGCAGATAAATGTTTTTTTTTATGCGGGCCTGCCATGATCATGGATAAAATGAAAATGTTCAGATATTTGTTTCAGAGATCCATTATTCTAGTTTCATTTTGGCCAATAATTAAAACAAAGAAAACAGAAAATTACAGATGATTAAATAGTACTTTTGATCATGTGAAAAAGTAAAGAGCACACGTATATATTAACAGTCCATACCTCTCTAATATACATTGGCTTTTGTTTACAAAGCTGAAATTATATAGACAATTACAGTCTTACTACATTACATGATCACCTCTTCCTATAACGAAACTGATCAAGTATGTTGTAAATAAATAATGCTGTGCTTAGATTTACCAGTACAAAATTGTAATAAGAATCTAAAGAACAAATATGGAATGATATCATATCCAGTACTGACTCTCCTATGTAATAATACAGGTACTCCAAGGTATACAAGAAATCTCTAACAACATATTCAATAACATATTATAGTAAAGTTTGTACCTAACTTTGGCATAAAATTATATTTGTTTATGTATTCCCATCAAGTCCTCTAATTATACCTAAGTATCCGATATGAATACTACTGATTACCATTGGGCACCCTTCTAAGACAAGATACATGCCACATTAGAAGGTTTTACAACTTTGATAATTCTAATATGAAGTGTTTGTAATAAGTTTGTGCTTAGAACAGATTGTTAGCTTTTGTCTGTTACAGCTGTTTCTGTGTTACAGTGTGGGAGAGATCTAGTCAAGGATGTTGTAAATAAACAATCAATTACTAGAACATTATACTTAATAACCTAATGATATGAAAATTTGCTATGTACCTGGCACAGGTATGATTAGGTTCATTTACTCAATATTAATTTGTAGTTGCAGCAGCCTGAGAAATTTTCCTAAATAAAATGGTTCACATAAAACGTACATAACATCACAAATAAACAACATGCTATTCATATTCAGTGTCTATATTTAGAGTAGGTTCAGTCTGACACCTGTTTGTAAACAAGGAGTTATTTTTTTGTGAAAGTGTAAAAGTAAAAAATCGCACAGGACATAAAATTGTTCATTGGGTGTTTCATTAACAAAGTTTTATGCCAATGAAAATTTAACCTAAACTGAAATTTATATTCCAACAGGAGAAATGTATCAAGCCACCCATTCAAATATATTTATCATGGAGAAAATGACTACTAGTATTTAACAAAACAACATGAAGTAAGCAGTATTCCATTCAATCTGACCACCTACTTTATGATTAATCAATGTAATATGCTAATTTGGAATAGACTAAAGGTTTACAGCCCCTAAAATCTTTTTCCATACCAATAACCTTTAAAAACTAGAGGCTCAGAGGGCTGTTTGTCGCATGATCTGGACAAAATGAGAAAACTTTGTAAAAAACCTCCAACAGATGCTTCTTGTCAAATATCGTTTCATTTGGCAACACGGTTTCAGAGAAGAAGATTTCTTTATATCAGCCTATCAGAAACAAGAATTGCCCATTTCATAAAAGATTTTCCACAGATGCTTCCTGTCAAGTTTGGCTGACAGTTTTGTCCAAGTAGTTCTATAATAATTTTTTTATATTAAATCAACCAATGAGAAACAAGTATTCCCGATGACAGCCATGTTAGTTGCCCGATCAGGACGAAATGAGGAAAATTTGTAAAGAACCTCCCATATATGCTTCTTGTCAAGTTTCATTCCATTTATCCCAGTGATTTCAGAGGAGAATTTTTTTTATATCAGCCAATCAGAAACAAGAACTGCCCATGGTGGCCATATCTGTATTCCGATCGGGACAAAATGAGGAGACTGTACAGAACCTCCCATAGATGCTTCCTGTCAGGTTTCATTCCATTTGGACAGCAGTTCCAGAAAAGAAAAAAAATTTTTAATCAACTAATAAGAAACAAGAATTGCCCATGACGGCCATGTTTGTCACCCCATCAGGACGAAATGAGGAAACTTTGTAAACAACCTCCCATATATGCCTCCTGTCAAGTTTAGTTCCGTTTGGCCAAGCAATTTCAGAGGAGAAGATTTTTTTTTATATCAGCCAATCAGAAACAAGAACTGCCCATGGTGGCCATATTTGTAGTCTGATTGGGACAAAATGTGGAAAGTTTATAAAGGACTTCCCACATATATGCTTCCTGTCAAGATTTGTTCCATTTGGCCAAGCAGTTTCAGAGGAGAAGCTTCTTTTGTATTAGCCAATCAGAAACAAGAACTGCCAATGATGACCATATATGTACTCCGATCGGGATTAGATAAATTTTGTAAAGAACCTCCCATAGATGCTTCCTGTCAAGTTTCGTTCCATTTGGCCAAGCAATTTCAGAAGATTTTTGAAAACTCAAACAATCAGAAACAACAATTGTCCATGGTGGCCATGATTGTTAAGCAATCTTTATAAAGGACCTAACATAGATGCTTCCTGCCAAATTTAATTCCATTTGGCCCCGTGGTTTCTGAGGGGAAGATTAAAATGTGAAAAGTTAACGGACTGACAGAATTACAGACGGATGACAGACACCAAGTGATGACAAAAGCTCACATGGACTTGGGCCAGGTGAGGTAAAAACAAAGACTCCCAGGGGCCTGTGTCGTTCAAATGATATTTCCATTTGTTCATTGCTAAAGGACCTTTAGATTAACATCCGTGCCATGGTTGGTTTCAATCCATTCAGTAATTTTCTAGAAGAAACCGTTTGTATGTGTGGATTTTCTCACTGTGTTGAAGACCCATTGGTAGCCTTGAGCTGTTTTCTGCTATTTGGTTGGGTTGTTGTCTCTTCGACACATTCCCCGTTTCCATTCTCTGTCCTATCCTATATTAACTAAGTGTTTCTCTGATAACCATGGATGACAGATCGGCATAAAAGTAACAAAGTAACAACCTTCGTGCCAGGTGAGATAACAAGAGGCTCTCAAGAGCCTGAATCGCTCACCTGGCAAACAATGCGCTATAAACTAAATCTCATCATCACCATTTACTAAGTATACCATGTTTACTTTAAAAACCAAATATTGTTGAAATCCGAGCAAGTGTAAAAAATGGCGGGAAAATGGCAGCCATTTTAAAAATGGCTGTCCAAAACAAACTTTCATCATCACCATTCAACTCGGGATACCATGTTTACCTTGAAAATAGCTTTCATCTTCATTTTCTTTCTATAATTCAGGAAAAAATAGCAAAAAACAGCATTTTGACTCCTATGTTCTATTTTTAGTAAGGGCTGACATGTTTTTCGACCAATCAAAAATCCAAGCATTAAGTTTTTGCAGGATACCCTAAGGAACAATCTTACCAAGTTTCATTTGATTTTGAACAGTAGTTTCAGAGAAGAAGATTTTTGACATAATAACATAAAAAAAAGCCAAAAATGTCAAAAAAGGGCAATAACTCTAACATAAGTTGACAGATTTTCACGAAAATCAGCACACTGGTAGCTCTCATCATGCTGAACACTTTCAACCTGCCAGAATTTGCCGTAACCTAATGATTTTTGAGATATTTGCGAAAAACTGTTGTTTGACCCCTATGTTCTATTTTTAGTAACAGTGGCCATATTTTTCGACGGATCAAAAATCGAAGCATAAACTTTGTGCAGGATATCCTAAGGAACAATCTTACCAAGTTTCATTTGATTTTGAATAGTAGTTTCAGAGAAGAAGATTTTTGAAACAATAACATAAAAAAAAGCCAAAAATCTCAAAAAAGGGCAATAACTCTAACATCAGTTGACAGATTTTCAAGAAAATCAGCACACAGGTAGCTCTCATCATGCTGAACACTTTCAACTTGCCAGAATTTGCCGTAACCTAATGATTTTTGAGATATTTGCGCAAAACTGTTGTTTGACCCCTATGTTCTATTTTTAGTAACAGTGGCCATGTTTTTCGACGGATCAAAAATCGAAGCATAAACTTTGTGCAGGATACCCTAAGGAACAATCTTACCAAGTTTCATTGGATTTTGAATAGTAGTTTCAGAGAAGAAGATTTTTGAAATAATAACATAAAAAAAAGCCAAAAATGTCAAAAAAGGGCAATAACTCTAACATCAGTTGACAGATTTTCACGAAAATCAGCACACAGGTAACTCTCATCATGCTGAACACTTTCAACTTGCCAGAATTTGCCGTAACCTAATGATTTTTGAGATATTTGCGAAAAACTGTTGTTTGACCCCTATGTTCTATTTTTAGTAACAGTGGCCATGTTTTTCGACGGATCAAAAATCGAAGCATAAACTTTGTGCAGGATACCCTAAGGAACAACCTTACCAAGTTTCATTGGATTTTGAATAGTAGTTTCAGAGAAGAAGATTTTTGAAATAATAACATAAAAAAAAGCCAAAAATGTCAAATAACTCCTAAAAGGAACGAACCTACAACTTCGATCCTGTTACAAATTTTGTAGATCTTTGTGTGCCTAACAATATGAAATTTAAATTTTTCAAATTTCCTTTATAGTATCCAAGATATTGAGCTTAATAAGTGCAAAATTTGGAAAAAATGCAGAAAAAGGGCAATAACTTCTACATGGGTCGTTGGATCTTCTTCAAAATTTCAGGGCAGGTAGATCTTGAGGTGCTGATCACTTTTACCCCATGCCAGAATTTTGATATCTGTGACCGTTTCTGACTTATTTGCAAAAAACTGCGATTTACCCCTATGTTCTATTTTTAGCCATGACGGCCATGTTTTTATACGAATCAAAAATCCAAACAATAGATTTGTAGCACCCATACCAATTAATAACTGTACGAAGTTTGGTTGCAGTTGGACTTATGGTGTTGGAGGAGTTAACGTTTGAAAAAGTTAACGGACGACGGACGGACGGCACGACGGACGGACGACGGACGACGGACGGACGACGGACGACAAGTGATAGCAATAGCTCACATGACCCTTCAGGTCAGGTGAGCTAAAAAGGCCTCTGCCATGATAAAGTTTGGTAAAGATTAATTGAAAGAGATGAGGTCCATGGACATTTAAGTGTGTTACAATTGAACACATGGAAAGACATTCCAAATACAGCTTCTTTGGGATAAATAAGAGTTGGAAACTATGATAAACATATTGTTGATAACCAAAAACCTCCTATGCCACAATGATTTCTACTGTATAACACACCAGGAATTATGTATACAATAGAGAATGGAAACAGGGAATGTGTCAAAGAGACAACAACCCAAGAGCAGAAAACAGCTCAAGGCTACCAATGGGTCTTCAATGCAGCGATAAAATGCACATATAAACACTTATATCATAAGCAACAAGCACTGATAGTACCAATTAACTGATACTGGACTGTGATGACTCTCACGGCTGATCTCAAACCATCTGCGTAAAACAATATAAACATAGAACCATGTATCTGTATATACACTTTTAACATATTTATCTGAAGCCGAGATGTGCAATGCCAAAAACCTGACAAATCAATAACATCTTATTACAATGCTTCTGAATGAGGACTAATAGGAATGTAATTATTGTGTAGTGATCATGGTATTCTTCCAGATTCCAGATAAATAAAAGCTTTAAACAACAATAATAGTTTCTGTTTTAACCATATTTTCTTTTTGAATAGTTTATGATTGTGTTTTCAATGTTTGAAAAATGTTCTAACTCCTTTGGCTCCAGTTTTTTTTTACATGGAGAGCACTGAATTCTTTTGCACATTGATCCAAAATCTTTACTTCATAATTTCATTCAATTTTCTACTGAGAAATTCTTTTACTTCATCATAGCTTACAAAGCAAAATCTTGTCCATTTGAAATTTAAAAAAAACACATAGTAAGAGAAAATTGCTTTCCACCAAACTACATATATCTCACAATGATGTTCATTTACTATGAGAACTGACAAGACTAACAAACAGCAAAATCCCCATAGTACAGCATGAAAACATACAAGCCTTTAACAAAAAGCGAAATACCCACAATACAACATACGAACTGATTCACCTTTATGAAACAGCAAAATACACAGAGTAAAATATTCCTATTATTATCCAAATGAGAGCACATTCATCATTAATTAACAGAAAAAAATGTAAAATTGAAATAAAAACCAAAATCATAAAGCAAAGACATTGACCTTATACCCAATAGATCAATGACATCCAGTAACAAATCTGATCAGTACCACCAGTAACAAAACAATTAACTTTCTGTTATTGCAAGTGTTTCAATTTGTTTGATTATTGTCTCAATCAAGAGAAACAAATTAAAGTCAAATAAAATTCTTAAAGCTAATAAACGAACATACCCTTTTTATGTGTTATTTTGTTTATACTGCGGAATAAGACATTCATTCAATTGTAAAAGATGACTTTGAGAATATTCAGTACATTGAAACTGACACTTTTAACATCTTGGGGAAAATTAAACTATTTTGTAAGATCCTTCTCTGGAAACTGCATTCCTTAGAACATCGTCTACTTCAACTAACTTGTATTTCAAAGTGATGTTGAGCAAAGGACATTGAAATGACCAGGCTTTTGTTGAATGCTCTGACAAAATATCATTTTCTGTAACTTTATGGTGCTTAGAACAGAGATTCAAAGCAATACTTAATCAGTCATTTATGTGGAGTTGAAGAATGTTTGCACAAAATGTAGCTTAAAATAGCTTAATTTAACCAAAGAATGTAATTACTTTCCTTGTGATCATAAAATAGTTCCTCTAACACATACTTAACCAGTCATTTAAATTTTTTGTACATCTTTTTATAATTCAAGAGGAGCTAACAGACTAAAATATTTGTTTCTCTTTATTTTGTACTTACTTGAAAATATAGTGGAACACAAAAAGTTGATTCATTCATGGATAAAATGTATGACTAGGCAACATAATTCATGTAGATACCTTTGTTTTTACTCAAAAGGTATAAACAAGTTATCAATTCTCAATGACAGGTAATTGAGCTCTTTATAAACTGTAACTAACGTTTGGACAAATTCATTAACTATACTATATGTTCCTTCCCACACTCTGCTGGGCAATTAACAGGATAACTAAAACTGCTAAGTATATGGATTTTTTATTAAATTATTGTATAAATAATCAAACTTTTGTCACTTTTTCTTCACACTAACAGGTGGCCATCCCAATCATCAATACAAAAATCATACTGAAAACCTTATGTTTTTGCACCTGATTTTTAATCCCATTTTATTGAATTTACCTAGTGCAACTCATTATTTAAGAATTATCAAAAATCTGCAAATGATCAATTTATTTTTACAGTTTGATATCTATTCTGACAAGAAAAGGATTAAATCAAATCAAAACAGGAAATCCACCTACTTTTAATCACCTCATTTCAAGAGAAGATAACTGATATTGACTTTCTGGGCTATTCATCAGGTTTACAATATATAAACCTACTATCCTATAATTATATACAGATAGTTTTAATTTACAATAGAGTTTCATTTGGTTATTTTCAATTCTATTGGTTAAATGATATGAAACTGTAGATGAAAGTACAAAATGCAGCCATTCAGATAACACTGAAGTTTTCAGACACGACTCACCTAAAGGCCAGTTATTGCCATTAATACACAAGAAAGGTATCAAAATATGTCCATAGTACCACTGAAAAAATTTCATATTTCAATACTTGTTTTTCCTCCATTTTTGTACAATAAAGCAGCATGTAAATTTATAGTTTGCTGAAACGATGTGGTGCAAAAGACTCTGACAGCAAACTGGATATTCCTTCACACTGTTTGGAGGCACCTGCCTATTGTAAATCAAAAAACCAAAAGGCAGATTTTTTTCCATTGGAAAATCCACTTAACAAGGAAAGTTCCTTAATATCATCAAGATATTAAACCAACTTTACTGAAAAAAACAAACCTTTTTTGTTCTGTAACTATTTGATATCCTAGAGAAGACACTTGTTTTTCTTTTCTTCTCTTCTTTCTTCTGTAACTTTGCTTGTTCTTCACTCATATAACTTGAACTAAAATAAAACATAAGTGTTTTATCATATACAGCTCATTTTTGATACTCTACTTAATTTTTCTACATTACAACAAGTAGCTGTCTGTGTGACAACAAACCAGATTTTTACCCACTGTACATTGCCAAACTATAATCAGATATCTGCCCACTGTACATTGCCAAACTAATATTCAGATTTTTGCCCAATGTATGTTGCCAAACTAACTAAAACTGTCCTGAAAGGGACTAATAACCCCACACAAAGTTCAAATCATCATATTTTTCAAAGTACTCGACCAAACAGAAAATCCTGATAATAAGCACATCTCCATAATGTGATCTAACACACCATAAAGTTTCATGAGAATCATGCAAGTAATGTAGGAGTTGCAGACAACCCTTGGAACGAAGTTTTGTTAAAAAATTCCTAAGTCCAAACAGCCATATCTTTTACATTTCTTGTCCAAACAGAAATTCCTGACAATATGCAAATCTCCATATAGTGATCTACCACTCCATTAAGTTTCATGAGAATCATGCATGTAATGTAGGAGGAGTTGCAAAAAAACGTTATTTTGGACAGACGGACAGACAGACAAACTGAAATCTACTTCGTTTGCAGGGGGTATAATTATCATTGCCAAACTAATAATCAGATTTTTGCCCACTATATGTTGCCAAACTAATAATCAGATTTTTGCCCACTGTACGTTGCCAAATTAATAATCACATTTTTGCCCACTGTACATGGCCAAAATAACTTAGTGGTTAAGTCTTCCAGGGAAAACATGTGTCGCCCGCGTACTTCTCCGTACTGATGCTCTGTGCCAAATATCAGGATGCTAACCTGTGTGGTTCCTGAGAAAAATATTCTAAATTTTGTCAAACAGGAAGTGGACATGCGACAGATTCGAAACTTCCTTACACATGTTACATGACACAGTTCTCCATACTTATGCTCTATGCCAAAAATCAGGAAGCTGGCTTGTGTGGTTCCTGAGAAAAATGTGACAGAAATTATTTTGTGATGCTGACAATGAAGACGACGCCAACAATGACACAAGACGACAGATATTGATCCCTATATGTCGCCTCTGTGTAACGCAGGCTAAACAATAATCAAATTTTTGCTCATTGTACATTGCCAAATGAATACTAAGATTTTTTCCCACTGTACATTGCCAAACTAATAATCAGATTTTTTCCTGTGGTAAAACTGATTAACCTTTCATTAGCTGGCCCCAATCAAAATTAGAATCTACAGATAAAAGACATACCAGTAATTTCTAAACAAAGTTTTAAAACTAATCATTTTGAAAAAATTCTTCTTTGACAATTTCTGAATAAGACTAAAATATTTTAAACCAACTGATCAGGAGTTCAGGATTCATACAAAGATAAACTTTAAACAGGAGATGGAAATTTACATCAGAAGGATCTTTTTTAAAATTGTAAAGTTTCATAAATATTTATAATTCACATTTCAGAATTACAAGTTCCTGTTTTAATGCTAAACAGTATCAATGACGTAATATAACACATAGTATTCAATCTCTACAGTTGGATCCAGAGGGGCTTGATCTACAAGTAATCTAAGATAATACAATGAAACTGTTTGTACCTGATTCATATCAATTTTGACTAAAAATCATAACATCATTCACAATTTTTGTAAATGTTTTTAATAATATTTCAAATTAAATTTAACCAATAATTGAGAAAAAATTAGAAAGAGAAGAACTGAATTGTAAAGCACTTGTGTTTTTTATAGAAATAAAAGTGCTAACTGTCTGTATAAATGATGTATAGATACATGACCTTCGGGATTAATTAATAGCTTCAGAAAAGTGCATTTATAATGGAAAATCCTTGAGGCTAAACTTAAAATATATGTCTGACAGAAAGTATATAAATAAATATATATAATGCAAAAGCAGAAAACAGTATGCTATATAAGGAAGCAATACTATTGTTATATTGTTAGAAATAAAAGCAAACTTAATCAAGCAAAATGCCATAAAGCAAACTGAAGCTTGTACTATAAAAAAATGATTTGTTTGTTTCCTTCTATAAGTTGTTCATTGTACATGAACAAAAAAACAGAAATAAGTTAAGTGATAATATGTAAACCATTGTTTGTAGAATTTACATGCATAAATGAAACAATCGTATCACTGAAAACAAAACAAGAAATGATGTGTAAAGAACTTTTTCAGATGCTGCCAAAACATTCAATGAAAATAAAATGAACAGCACTGTTTTATTTAAAAAAAATATATTAAAACAAGACATACATTCTCACATAGAAATTATCCATTTTCAAACTAAGGAATTTTTGTACTCAGAATTGTGTTTAAATATACATATAAGAATTTTTTTTTTTTTTTACAATCCCTTAGTTTTTAAATGGACTTTTAGACAGCCAACAAACAACACACTGCGACTTACTCATTAAGAAAATCTAATAAAGAAACTTTAGTTTTCTTATTTTTCTCTTCCTGGCCAAGCATTCTGTTTGTATTTTCATCGTCATCCTCCTCGATTTCTGCTTGACGACGGAACTGAGCGCTATAATGTAGTACAAAGTGCACATACAGTGTTAATTCAGCATATCTATATTATTTTCTAAAATAAGCCGATAAAATCACACTTTTTGGCATTTTTGTTTACTTGTCATCATTAGATATAAACAATATATCTGTTGAATAAGCTCTGTTCCCATCTCCTTTTTTCATTATTACCTAATTATACCAACTCTATCTTTATCAATTTTTAGTTGTCAGTCAACAATTTAATTTTATAAACAATCTGCTTTGAAATATTTTGACCGATAACTTCTTACACCTTTCTGGATTTTTAAAAACTGACCATCTGATTGTTGACAGGATAGTGATTATAAGTAGTCATGAGGACTACACAGACTACTGTGTTCACTTTCATATAAGTCAGAAAATGTATATAAAAAACTATTATCATATACTTACAGTAAATAACTAAAAAATTTTACTATTTAATGAAATAATCAAAATTGCTTAAAAATACATATTTTCCGAAAACTGGATAATCGGGCTGATATTAATTTTTTATTAACTGCTTCCAGAATTTATCACATGCATTTCCTTCAATATTATCACATGCTGATCCATAAATGCTAGACCGTTTCTGATAGTTCAGTTAGAATTATAGCGAGTGCAGTGAGCTCTGTAGGAGCATATGCATTTTCTACATATGGGTCATTTAGAAAACTCTTTCTTTAATGGGGGTAGCCATATTGTGCTACACTAAGTCTAGAAAAAGTTTCGTTCACCGGAAATGGAAGTAAGTAAAGTAATTTTAGAATCAGAATCATGAAGGGCTATTGCTGTGCTCGCATCATTGGCCACGCCAACAGCATATTATGATAAAAAGATCATTACATGTCATTTTTCATATCAGATGCCTTATATCAGCCCTCGGTCATATATCACCCATCGAGGTTGTGAACTCCAAAGGTTAATATCATGACCTAGGGCTGATAAAGCATCTGATATGAAAAATGCCATGTAATAATCTATATTTATCTAAAAATATTCTTAATTTATCATACACTTGAGAGTTTAATCTTTTATTTTAGGGACTATTTTTGGCTTTGTGAATTTTATGGGGAAAAGCAGATATTGCATATTCTAAAAATAACAAGTAAACATATAACAAAGGCCTCATGCATTTAATATATCAATATATTCCAATTCAAATATCTTTTATTTCCAAAGCCATTCTCAACACACAAAAAAATGCAATAATTGATAGAAAAGAATAAAATGTTTGTCCTAGACAATATTCCAATGCATTTTCAAGGACAATTTCATTGAGAATGGCTTTATAACTTGTTTCAAATGCAACCCTCTTCAATTTATGTACATTTTAAATTTTATAAAATGCAAAACAACTTCAGAATCAGCTGTATGTACATGAATCTTTGGATGTCTTCCACTATTGATCATGATGTTTTCAAGAATACAATAGTAATTAAAAAGAATTTAGATGCATTACTTATTTAAATTTTATGTTTTTTTTTTCAGAAACCGAACACCAGACCTGAAGTTGTATTTTGTTTGCTATCTATGCACTGAAGTTCTGATAACTTAGTCAATAATATTCTACCCTTAACATTGTATATCCACAATACAGGTACATTATTCACAGCTTTTTTTTACAACTAACATATAATTTCTTAAAATTTTTCTTAGTCTGGGGAACGTTTGTTAATTACGAGTAACTAGACTATTAATGCAGACATCTGTTCAATGTTTTGCTGACTGACAGACAGCCAAGAATAAATATAACAAACTCAATGGTAAAATGAATCAAAAAATTAAAAGACATTTCTGAAGTAGCGGAATAGTGAAATCTGTTAATAATATTTTTAATTATATCAGAAAGTTAAATCTTGAGTTTAATTCAACTGCATGTGGACACAATGCTACCAGGCAAAATTTTTTCCAATAAAAATCAAACAAAAAAATATAAATGAAAAGCTAAAGATATACACAAAATAACATAAATATGTGATAAAAAACTACCATTTCACACCATGCCATGTGTTAAACATGCAAACTATAGACGTGTATATCACAACATTACATGCCAACACTTTTAAACAACACATGATGGTCTGACAGTCAGTATATTCATTTTTACAAGTTTAAAATTTCAAATGAATAAGGCAAACTTTTAATGGAAGAAGATATACAATGTATTTGAATCCATGCTAAAACATACAGTATATTACAAACAAAAAAGTCTTTCAAAAATAATTCTGTACTACAGTGACCACAGTTACATTGCACTGCCCTTTTTAGAATCTGATTATCCAACTTGATAACTAAGGTTATGTCCCTTTCTCACAATGACTACTGGTTCCCTCAAATGAAAAGTCAAGATGTTTTTAATCCCCATGAACCTGTACAAAAATATATCATTTTTATATAGATTTTGGAAGTATCGTACCCAGTATATTTCTCATTCACTAATACTACTTAATAAAACTGGAAGACAGAAATGAGAGAAATAAATTATTTCTTTTAACTACTCATAGTTGCTTTGGATTACTGCAATCAAGTAGTCATTGCTGTACAAAAAGTTTCTTGAATAAGAATCATGAAACAGAAAATGCTATACTTATAAATATACAGAAACTGTTTTAGAAGGCAGAATTGATTCCTGTCAGGTCAGACTCACTTGTTATACATTTAATAACAGGAGATCATGCTGAACTAAACAATACATAGTAAATATTAGAATCAATAGAAGTTCTGTAATATGAGTACATGTATCCAACTTCACACAGACTTGATTTTTCCTGTTTATATCTACTATTTTTGGTTCATTTTTGTTGTTTCTAAAAAGTTCCATCCTTTCCTGTTTTGTGTCAGAAACAAAGCAGTTACAGGGCCGATGGCTCTCACCTTAAAACAGTTTATGTCAAATCTGTATAGAGTTAGGAATTTTCATAGTACAAACAAGGCATCAAGTCCACGCTTACAAAAAGGACAAGATTATTCAAGATTATTTATATCATAGTGCTTTTTTTATATATTTGTTCTAGAAATTTTCCAGGACTAATCTTCATTAAGTTTTTTAACCACCATGATTTTAAAGCAAACATTCAATGCAAGAAAACATAGCAAATTTTCAGCACAAAATGTGTGAGAAATAGCATCAAGACACAAAAGTGCAAAAACCAGAAAAAAATAATAAAACTGCTCAAATAAAACAAAAAACTCACTCGTGTTCAGCAATAAGTTTTTGTATATATAAGTAGGATCTATGATGTGGCCTGAAATCAACCATGTCAATTTTAATCATTTTTTTTACCTATTTAATTTTAAAAACTTCTTGAAAATAAAATCAAAATCTGGTTTTGTGAACTCCAAATTTTTATTCTCCAGATATAATTTTAATAACCATATTTTGTATCAAGAAAAGCAATAATTATTCTAGGAATATAAGCAGGAAAATAATTTCTTCATAGTTCTAGAACAATCTGTTAATAACAATTTGGAGATTAATTTTGCAGTGATTTATCAGTTAATAAACACAAGATAACAATATATCCCTGAGATAATCTTCTGATAACAATACAGAGATTAATTTTGTTGTACAGTTTGATTAATCAGAAAATAATCACAACACAACAGCATTTTTTGAAAATTCTATGAGAATAGTGCAATTAAGTGTTGCACTATCATTTCATTAAACATTTCTGCACTGAATGTAAGTGAAAATCAAATAGCATTCTCAATAAACAAATTATTTCTAAAGTACATTTCCACAAATTATATTCCCAACCAGGAAGTAATTTGCATTAATGCACTTTAAGCTACTTTAAAAAACAGGAAAAACAACCATCCAACACCGACATGCACATTTCATTCTATAATTATAAAATCATATTGATTAATATTCCTTTGTTGCCAACTATTTCAAATTATAACCATATTAATGAAACAATTGATATTATTGCTATAACTATGTTTGAACAACAAACAGATCAGCCATTGGTTATATGTTAGACACATCATTTCACATACCGACTAAATGTTGCTCTTCTGTCAGAAAAAGGAGTATGAAAATAAGTGTTCATTAAAATTTCTTTTCAATTTTCTTCATTAAAGAAGAACTAAATATAGTAAATTATTTTTTTATTTCTTTTCTTTCAGAACATTCACTGATCTAAACAAAAGGCTCCCAGGAACAAGCACCACTCACTTGGATTGAATCTAGCAGGACATGGAGCAAGAACTTTTCAGTGCAGCTCTTTCAGCTGTCATGATCAGCAGTAGAGATGGTGGCCTTCATCCTTATTTTCAATAATGAAAATTAGATCAAATGAAGACATTCACTTCCAGTATCATACCTACCTCTTCTCATACATCATTTCACCCAAGATAAAATTGTGGAAAAGTAGACATATGCAAAGGGATGTCAAAATATAATATTTTCTTTGGCCAGATGAGCTAAAATTTCAATATATCTGATCTTTAAAAAAACATGTATTTAAAGATTTCTAAAGAATTATATTTCATTACATCAGACAAAATATCATTAAATGCTTATATTCTTCAATGTTTCAGTCACTGTAAGTTCAATGACAGAAATAACCTACTACTGATTTCCAATAATGTTAGTACTTAGAATGGACCATAACTGCAGGATGTAAAGAAAACCACATTCAGGTCAACAAAATAAATAGAAAGCAGCTTGTGGTTAGAGGTTATTGCAAAATTATATGCAATATATTTGATAGACATTTATTATATATTCACTTACTGTTTCAGATCCCGACCTTGTCCCAGCTTTTCACCTACAAAAGAATTTAAACCAAAAATTATGTTTGTGTTTTTTTTTTTTTGTTATACATAGGACACACAACACTGCAATTGTTTCCTTCTTTGAATTAACGAAGAAACACAAAATCATTGCTTTGAACGTCTGCTAAATCAAGGATTTGAAGAAAATTGAGTGTTTTCACAGTAGATTTTGGACAAAACAACTATGAGCAACAAATTTGCCCATAAACATTTTTAATATATTTGTCTTACATAAAGACACATTTCAGTGAAATATAATTTTGGGCAATGCTGTTGCTCATATAAAAATTTTAACTGAAAGGTCCAAATATGAGTGAAATTTGGTGTTTTTCATAGATTTCTTCAAAATTAGCCATTTTTGACAGCATATTGCCACGATTACAGAAATTTCTTGTTAAACAAAACATGTTCCTTAAAATGCAACATTTTAGCAGTACTTAAAGATAGCTGAGAGTAAGTTTCTCATTACTTTTTGAGTTTGGAATTCAAGGGGACAAATAAACCTTGTCCTTTGATATAATGCTGTTGCCAAGTTCTACTGCTGAATGAAGCTAAAGTTTATCTGAAATTTAATTTCCAAGGAAATATTCGCAGCACGCATAATTAGAATCAAGACAGTTTAGATTTGTGGTACAATGAAATCTTGTAACTCTTTAATAATTTTTGAAAAATCTCATCCCTAACTGGTCAAGATTTCACTCTTAACCATTTTGGATTGATAACATGTATGGAGTCCCGAAATCAATTTGATTTAAAATGGTTGCATATTGACATAACATGGATTTAATTTAAAGTGGTCATCAATTTAAATGCAGGAAACCCTTTGTTATTTTATCTGAATTTGTGAATGAACAGGAATCAAAATACATTAGCTGTTATTATGTCACTTCTTACAGTAAAAAATAATTATACTTATTTTTGCATTCAAAATACAGTATTTCTTCATACATAAAATGATTACAAGGAATAAACATTTTGTTTGTTCAGTAGTAAAACTACTACACAAAATAATTCATGATAATGTACAGAAATCTTTTCTAAAAACTACTTTATTTTCAACAATTTTTCAAGCCCGAGATGTTGAAGCATTATCTGTGTAAACAAGGTATAACACCTAAAAGTTAGTACATATTTTAATTTCTCAATCAATCCAAAGAAGAATATCATACTATTTAGTACATGTGTATTTACATCATGATACCATAAAATGTAACCAGATATCCTGCATTTATCATTGTTTATCTTTGCACAAGACCCCCCTTCTAAATTATTTAAACCTATTGTTTGCACATTTCAGAGTATCATGATGTCAATAGGATATACCCCAGTCGGACTATCACCCTCAGGGGTATATCCAATACTTAAAACTTTGCTACGAGTTTCATTATTATTTATACCTATGTAAAAAAAAAACATTTCAGGAATCATACGTAATTAGAATTATCTACCTTTGCTAGATAATGTTTGTATACCTGACGAAACTGCTTGTGGTATAGAAGGTGTTGACTGTGCTTTAGTCATGTGACTGGAATGTTGAGGAACAGTTAATTTTGAAGTCTCTTCCTCAGAGTCACCACTCTGATTGATTTCCTCTGATAGATTCCGTATCTGAGTCTATTTAAAAAAGGAAATAATTAGTAATTTAGTTAATGATAAATTAAATACAATTACTATAATAATAAAATTTTTATATGGGAAAAAAATCCTCACAAAAGTTAAACTGTTTTGTTAAAAAAAATGATATGATTGCGAATTTTAATACCATAACTGATTTCTAGCTGTATTTTATGGAATCAATCAATAATTGACACTCTTGATACATGTTGTTTAATTTAAACTATAATTTTGTCAGTGAAAAAGAATTTCTTGTTTTAAATCTCACTGATGGACTCTTCAACCAAGATGAGATGAGAATTAGAAATGACCACCAGTTAAAATACCTGTAATAAATAATATATTTATTACATAGTGACTGTGATTTCTGATAATTCACATGTTATGTGTTGTTCAGTCACTCACTAAAAATTACAAACATTCGTGTGAATGAATCTTCAAACAAACTACAACTTTCCTATTGCCGCTTCAAATCTGTATTGCCAGTTGCATTCAATCAATGTCCTACGACATGGTGATACATGTATAGAAAGATCAAATGCAAAATCCGCAAAAATAATAATAAAAGAAAATACAATATGTTTAAAACATTCAGAGAGAACTAAACCAATTAAAGTAAGCTAAATATTCCTCCTATGACAGAACAAAACTATGATGCCACTGTTTCTGATGCATGTAATGCTTTTCTTCTGATGTTCACAGACAATCTATAGATGTAAACAATCCTTTTACTGTGTTTAATGCTGATATCCTTAAATATCCAATAAAAGTAAACTAAATTTTTCCTCTATTGATAGAACAACTTTACAACTTACTAATGTGAGTTTGTCTAAGGAATAAATCTGCTTTATAGTAAAATATATAGCTAAGTAATACTATAAACATTATATTTTGAAATGAAAGGGACATTGCAAGTGTTAATAATTTTCACCTAAATACATTTATATATAAAATCTGACAACAAGTAAAAACAAGCATTCTGAGAGTATTACTGAGCAATACAATGTCCGCTACTGGCTTGAGCTTTGAGTGATTCCTAAAAATCCTAAAAATATGTTTGCAAGGAGTACAAAATAGTTACCCAGTCAGCCTGAACCTCAAACTTGATCTGTAGCTCATCATTATAAGCCTACATATCAAAAATAAGATCAACTGTAAAATGGTTTGCAAAAAAGCATTGAAAACTAATAATTTGACAATAATTCCTATTTCCAAGGGCAATAACTCTCAAAATAATTATCCCACCAGCGTGAAACTAGAATTTGATCAGTAACTCGTCATTATAAGCTCATATACCAAAAATATGATCAGTTGATTAAATAGTTTCTGAAAAAAGTCGGGAAAACTGTAGTGTGACTGACAGACGGATGGACATACAGTCCGCTTCGGTGTGGGCGGTAGGGGGCTTATTACACAGAGCCGATAAGAGCCGATAAGATTTCTTGTAGTTGAAGCACTTGCTGTTACTTGGAGCAATGTAGTGTCTGCCTCTTAGGTTTTTTAACTTTCAATTTTATAATGGTTAAGTCCCACTGACATATCCAATTCCTCTTTGTAATGAAGTGTTAACATACAAAATTTCAAGTTTATATTTTGTTATATGATCAGTGCAATTATTTTTATACTTCTTTTACTTTTTTCTTGTCCCTTGGTGTGACAAGTTCTTGTTGTAAATGGTAAAGTGTTCCAATGAGTGTGTCTCGTTGCAATCCTTGCTCTATGCCTCTTTCATCTTTATCTACAACATAAAAGTATATATAAAATCTTAGAAACGTAATCATAATTATAATTTTTCTAGCAAACTGCAGAAAAAATTTATATACATTATCAAATTTTACTTGCATCTTTAAAAATATAATGAAATACTTATTTTTACTTCATGGCTTAAAATATAATATTGAAGTAAAGGAACAATCAGTGAATTACAGTTCATGTCATTAAGGATAAACTCTTATACGATGGTGGTACAGGGTTGTTTTCGAAAAACTTTTTTGGTATTTTTTATTTCATCTTTTGTTGTGCTGATCACCTTGTTTCATGCAAATTGAGAAAAAATGTGATGTGCAGGACAATTCTTATTTTATACTATTCATCGTGAATGACATTTTTATATCATTTTTTACAGCATCAATATTGCGCACAATGCGTTGTTGATGTGAAGCACATATGAAATCACTATTAGACACCAAATTGTTGTATTTTGTTGATAAAATAGTTTCAATGTTATATTCTTCCATCTCACAGAATCTATCTTACATTTATCCCTTAGCAAACAAAGGAAAGCTTGAAATACCACTATAAATGTCACACAAAATGGTGTCATAATCAAAAGTGTGACGTCAAAATCAAAGGTACGACATCATACATTCAAAAGATGCCAAACTGACAATCAAAAACGGAAAATCAAAAGTTGTACAGGATCTGGAATGCTGGGATTTGCTTTAAAATCTCACAAAAATGTGAATTTCATTTTATTTTTTTTGTTTTAAGACATTTTTAATTTTTTCTGTGAAAGTTCTTCCCTTGTTAAAATCAATATGGCTGCACATATATGATGCCTGATAGGGTTTTGTTCGATTACAGAAATGATGCATATTGTCCTATTGGATTCAAAATAACTCATTGATGCCAAGGCATTATATTTGTTAACATTTTATGTTTTTTCTGTTATTCTTGCTTTGTTAAAATCAACATGACTGCACATATATGATGCCTCATAGGGTTTTGTTAGATTACAGAAATGATGCATATTGTCCTATTAGATTCAAAATAACTCATTATTTTTGAGGCATTACATTTGTAAATATTTTACACCTTGCTAACGCTCAGTGAAAAATATAAAATATAACTCCTACCCATGTTAAAATAAACTGTTGACACAGAGATATGTCTCGCCTACTGGCAAAAATTTGAAAAAAGACAATCTGATTGACAGCAACATTGAAAGTCGCTGGACCATGACCTATGGAGGGCCTCGAAATGGTCATCAAATTGAGATGTACTGACAGTACTGCAACTTTATAGAAAATGTCATTGATCTATCACAAGTAGTTCCTATCAAACTAACTTAAGCAGAAAACTTAACATTGAAAATGGCTAATTAATTGAAAGTCACCGGACCATGACCTAGGGGGCAGGGCTTCGAAATGGTCGTCAAATTGAGATGTACTGATAGTAATGCAACTTTATACAAAATAACATTGATCTATCACATGTAGTTCCTATCAAACTAACTTAAGCAGAAAACGTAACAATTGTTGACGCCGCCTCCAGGAAAATCAACACCTATGTCTCACCTTCCGTGATGTTCGTCGCAGGCGAGACAATAACCATAGCGCATATCACCGATGAATTATTTCTTAAATAACAAACATTTAATACTGTTTTACACCTTTACTGAGAGTCCATATAAATACAAAAGGTATATCTAATTTCTCTTCATATTATGACTCTTATTGTTAATGTGGCATTAAAAACCAATTTATAAATTTCTGAATTAAAAAATAAAATTATATTTTGACAATTTTTGAATTTTTTCATCTGCTATGTGAGGTATCAATTGCTGATCACAAAAGAGCATAAACTTGATGACAGTATTTTAATTTGATCTATTTTGTTAAGCTACAGTTTATCATTATATCTGCCTAAAATCTTTCAACCAAGGGACTAGACATCTCAGTGTCCATGCAACCACCCTCAATATCTAAAAATAAACTATTATTGATATATTTGTCATTCAAGCAAAACCAACATCAAAGATGCTTTAGTTTTACTATATCAATATTGCATTTTAAACTTTTACTATATCAATATTGCATTTTAAACTTACAAAAAGGACTTGAGCAGCCTGACTCTGAAGGTGAAATACTAAGAGCATCCATTTCTAATGGATTTTGTCGATTGGGCGATTGATTATCTTCCTTCGCATTGTGATAGGAATCGTCACCTGAATCATCTCCATCAAGTTGATTTAAACTAGCACTGAAAAACAAATTGATATTTCAAAAAATAATATTGCCATTCACTTTTCTGAAATAACTTCTCTTAAACTCAACTGCATTTAGGCATGATTACAATTATAGGCACTTTAGTAACATCATTAAGGATTTTTCAGAATATTGCCACTTTTTTAAATTTAAAGCAAAAGGTTATTAAATATGATTTTTTTTTTCGAACTGTTCTTTCTTTTTATTTCACTTTATTTGTTTTGATTGTTTGTTGCAAACACAATTTTTGTTATTCACATGATGAAATATGGAATATAAACCCTTAAAGAATGGTAGATGTCTTCTGTTTGAGACAAAAACTCCTTTTCCATGAATTCATCTTAGGTCAACTTCACCATTGAGTACCAACATAACAAAACATTTTTTTTTCTCACTTGGCTAAACTGGATAGATGGATTTACATGGGGAACAGCTTTGTTTCTTTATTTTGTTTTATTTACTTCAAATGTAAATGTTTGTTATCTGCTCAATGAAATATGGTAAATTTGTAGATCTCTTCTGTCTTTGAGTCAAAAACTACTTTTCCATGAATTTATTTCAGGGGATCATCTGCCAACAATATGAGAATTTTTACAGTTATTTAAAAAGAGGCATAGAATCTAGGAATCAAATTATTATGAGATTACTTAACTTTGTATACTTTAAGTTATATCTGAGCTAATTTTGGATGATGAAAAACACATACTATTCACTTTTAATTTTTTCTGAACTAATGCACATTGAATTCATTAACTATTTTATCTTAACTTGGCAACAGCTACCCAAATCGATCCTAAATTGACCTATAAATACCAGGAACTTTCAGCCTTGATCTATATTGAAGATAAGAAATATCAGTGATTATGAGGATGTACAAATTTATCATGTACTCCATATACCAAACAATCAGATATAAAGATTTATTGCTTTAGGATGCACTTAAATTGCAATGATTTCTGCACATGCAAAGAGGCCCAAGAAAGTGAAATTAGACTGACACTATTTTTTCAGGGCACACCAATAAATTTAGATTCTTTTTTTTATACATGTATATGTTAAATTCACTATTTTATTTTTAAAATCTGAGAGATTTAATAATGGATTTTCTATTTGACATTATCTTAAATTTTGGTCAACCTGATATAGGGTAGTTTAAAGGTAAATTTAGTACCAAATTATATTTTTTATAAAAAGGTTTCCTTTGAAAATATGTTAAGACCACTTCAAGCTGAATTCCAAATTTTACAGACCTATTAATCTGTCCATATTTTAATTTTACTCTAAAACCAGGTTACTGGCATGAGGTAAAGTGTATTTCATGGGGTATTCATTCTTTTTCAGAATAAAATAAACCTGTTTGTGAGTGATACCAGTAACCAGAGCTTGACGCAAGAACTAACTGAAATTGCTTTGTATTACTGAATTCCTATAACTATTTACTAATAGTGCCCCTTACATTTATTATCAAGATAAAAATTTTAGTCTTAAAGATTGCAATCCCAAAAATAGTACAGAGAATTAAAAATAAATTGTCTGTAAGCATGCAGAAGTGTTAAATGTCAACTCTTGATGAGTTAAAATACAGGCCCATGTATAGGGTACAGGAAAATTTCAAAACAGTTTCCTTCAATGCTTATGAGGTTTTTAAAAAAAAAATATGTACAAGGTTAGATAACAAAATTTTGTTATTATCCAAATGTTTCAAACATATGAGGTCTCTTTACTTTTGTTTTAATCAATATTACATGGTTTGGGAGCATTAAAATATTTTGAGAGAGGTGAGATTCAATTTTCTTTATTATTAACTTAGGATAATAAAAAGAAATCTTCTGTCAGCTGTAACAGGAATTGCCTTAATTACTTCATAGATGAGAAAATGTAAGCAATCTTATGTCAAGCAAGTCCTGCTCATATTATATACATTTTTCACTGATTCCAAACAAAAACAAAAGAAAATTAGAACTATAGATTGTGTCTACATGGCCAGTCCTCCTGAACACAGAAATACCATCTACTATTTATAATGGAAAATCATTTTGACAAACATTTTACATATATTAATGTTTCAAATAATGTCCTGCTTACATTGATTGGTGTCCTATGAAAATAATGAAGGGATAACTTAATAAAGCTTAAATTCAATAAAGTCACTCAAGCATGAAATGTAGCTCATATTGTCTTATAATATGCTGATCTGTGTTGATGTAAAAAGAAGACTGCAGTCGTAAAATCTCAATGACATATCATCATACGTTTCTGAGGAGTAGACTAAAATGCAAAAATTTAAACAGTCTCTCAAGCATAAAATGTAGGTCATGGTGATTCAAAAGTTGATTTTTTGTACTATATACTGATTAGATGAATAAAGTGGTGTAATATCAATGTTATATCAATAGGTTTTCGAGAACTGGACCTAAATGAGTCACTCGTGCAAGAAATGTGGGTCATAATAACCCAATTGTTGGAAAATTCAATTATTATAGTGATCAAGTATCATTGATATAACAGCATGCATTTCTAGGATATGAAACTAAATACAAAACTTTATAAGACTCACTCGTGTGCTAAATAAAGAACAAAGTGAATCAAATGTTATTGAACCGTGTTCATTGTTATAGGGGATTGTAGTGGTATAACATCATTGATGTATCTCAAAGGGTTTCTGAGAAATGGACCTAAATGCAAAAACTTAACCAATCCATTCACTGACCTGGCATAAAACTCTTCATGTTTCACTCTCCATGTCATTACAAGCTGATCATTAAAAGTCAAGGTGTCTTTTTCAAAACAAATAAACTTTAAATTGTTCACCTTCCCATGAACTCTTTTAGTTCTCCAAATTTAGATTCTTAAAATCTTTCTCAAAATAAAACCTAACACAAAATTACACTTAAGTGCAAATGTACCAAAATATTTCAAAGAATTTTAATAACAATTGAGAGGTTTAGATGAATCCTGCCAAGATATATGATAAATAACTTAGAAAATCAAGGTAAAAATTACTTTTCCATTCCACTAATCAAACAAGTTCTTAACCAGCAAATACTCTAAAATCCTAAGCTTGACCAATGATATTTGGACAATCAATCATAGCAAATGCAGTTAATTAAAAGTTCCTATAAATCTGCTATGAAGGTCATTTTTATTATCTTTAGTGCCAGAAGATAAGTAAATATTTCTGTTTTATCAATTATTCTATTGTAATAAAAACTACTGATGAGATTGTTTACAAAACTAAAGGCAAAACATGGGTTACAAGGTCAAACAAACTGTGCTAAATAATGAAAGAATGTGCCAGGGGCATAGACTCCCCTACCTAAATAACAAAAAAACAGTAGCTACTTTTAGCTATAGCAATAAACGAGTAAGTGTAATAAATAAAGGTAAGTCAGAAGCCACAAATTCAACCTAGTGTACTTCAATTCTCATTACCATTTTGTTAAAAATTTTAAGTTGGTTTTTCAAAAGAGGGTGAGTGGGGATGAAGGTTTTGTACTTGGGTGAGTTTTTTAGGGGTAAAATTGTTATTTTTTCCTAAACCTACAGTGAGATCTACTGAATACCAGTACTTTTCTATAGAACAGCCTGTTTTTTAGCTTTAAAGACACAAGAAAACATGTATCTAACAGATTAAACTGAATTAAAAACTTCTTCATTATTGAATGGCCATAAAAATAGGAAAATAGTTGAAAGAAAAATAAAGATAATCTTACTGAATTGCATATCTTCTACCATCTAACTTTCTAAAAATAAAATATTTTCTCTGTATAATAACTAGGATCTTATGTATTATATGATAGAATGATATTTTTAACTGATTAATGAAAGCAGAAAGGAACAAACTGAAACACAATCTATCTTGAATTTTTTATTAAAACGATTAGAATTTTTCAGAGTTCCTACTATTTATTTAGAAACTTCATCAAATGATGATTTGTTTTACCTTTTTCCCTGTGAAAAGTCATCTTTGGAAACATATTTACTGCGCAGATCTTCTGAGATTGTTGATGTTTGTGGACACCAGCTACTTCTTCGTCTTACTCCAGGAGTATTATCACCATAATATTCCTTAATAAATTTATTTAGACTAGCGTCCAATCTAATATCGTCAGAACTATCAAAAGTGACTCCATTTACACAAATCTGAACTCTTGAATCATCTTCAGACACAATTTGAATATCTGGATTAATCTCTTCTGGGGCAGAGGAGGACTCCTCGGCCAATACAGACTGTTCCTCATCTTTGGCCAGATTGTGCATAGAACTATGGTGTCCTGAAATTATACAATGCTGTTTGGCAAGACACACAGAGGTTTATACAAGCACATACTTCTTTTAAAAATTGAAACTCATAACAAAAATATTTTAGGCTTTCAAAAAAGTGTTTAAATCTATGGTGCACTCTTGCTATCTCAAACTGTAGCAAACTTGCATACCAATTTCTCAAAAAGTCTTGTAACCTAATATATGATGACGTTTATACAAATGACATACAGTGATTTCAAACATAAAGGAGCATCAAAACAGGAATCTGGTAATATCGGGGATTAGCTGTTCAACCCATTGAACTGAGGGTTATTATTAACTGTGAATTAATACACAAATTAACCCTAAAATAAGTTGTACAACTGGACCCAGGAGGGTACTGTATTCAGAACAAATTTTAACCTTAAAATCATTTTCATATTACTTTGAGATATCCAGAATCTTGAGATAAAAGAGAATCAAGTGTATTTAAAAAAAATTTAAACAATGTTGAATAAGTTAATCTTTCTTTATAAGATTTTGCCTTCTGTATATGAACCTGACAAATTCATACCTTCATTAAAATTGATAGCTGGCGTTGTTTCAGAATCAGGACTTAATGTTGGACATGAATTACTGTACCGTGACAATTTATCTTTCCTTACATCCTGAAATATACAGAAAACATTCTATGATAGAATACAATAACCATCTGTTTAATTTTTCTCTAAAAGATAAAACAAGCCTGCAATTCTTTATTTACACTTTTTAGCTGTCAGACTTCTCAAACAAAGTCTTTTTTAAGTTTTTGTGATTTTTTCCTGTCTCAATACTTTTTAATAAAATTTATCAATATGACAGGACAGAGAATACACCAATGTTGTCAATATATCAATGGCATTTAGTATGGCCAACATTAATAAGCCACATCCCATACAGAACATAAGCATATCATTTTCAAATACAAAACAAAAGTCAGTGTACGTAGCAAACTAAATCATTAACAAGTTTGTGCAAGTCTCTTGACAAACCAAATGCTAAGGTCTACAACATGGTGCTTATAAAGTACTTTGAAATCCCATACATCTGTACAAATTGTTATTCTGCAATTATGATAATTTAGCTGTCACATGAAAAACAAAACTGTCAGTTATTCTCAATCCTTATATGTCATTAAACATCTTTATCAGGCAAAAGTTCCTTAAACTTTGTAACAATTTTTGTTCTGAGTTATAATTTATTCAAAAACATGAAATATGCATGTATGCCCAAATTTTTTAAGCCAGCTATGCTTGCTGAAAAATATTGACGTTTAAACCTAATAGCATACAATTTTGTTTATTATCATTTTAGTAGTTCATCTGTAACCGTTGCAAAATTATGAATTCTTCATATGTTGTGTCTGGCCCTGATCCTGTCCTTCCAAACATTATTTTTTCCTAGTGTTGTCTATATTTTCAATAATATATTGTATTGTATACTGTAAAGTGTACTGTCACTTCATGCCTTGTGTGGGTTCTTGATTTGAAATAAAACATTATTCTTATTCTTATTCTCATGCTGTTATTCCATACACACTGATTAACCTAATTCATGCAATAGTCTGATGAAAAGACACCACAACCATCTTCTTATATATAAAATGAACTGATGACATTTAAAGTCATAAGATGTTTTATGCTTCCTTCTACTATAAAATTACCAAATCAATTTTTCAACAAATTAATGAAATATTATGAACAGAAGTACTTTAAGATTCCATTACAAAGTTTTTATAAATCAAATAGTGCAATCAGAATACAAATTCACTGTTCCGTGATAAAACTGCTGGAACAGCTAAGGCTTTTTCTACTTTGTTGTATATATGCTATTAAAAGACATAACAATGATCTATAACTCTGTCACACCATAAGCTTAAACAAGATACAAGATGTAAGATTAACATTAAAGTATATTAAAGTAGATTTACTTCTTCACTATTTGAAGTCAACCACATTCCATAACATTGCAAAACTGTTGATTTTCAATGTGGTTTTCCCCTACACTATGGTATGACAACTTTGAAAACTATATCACATTGTGCACTCATGTACATATATATCACTTGTTTCTCAATACTTTGTTATTTTAAGAATAAAACTAACAATGATACATTTTTGAAGTAAAAAAAAAAACGACAGGAATTCTCGGCCTTCATTTAATTTAGAGGACCCAATCCATATGGGGGTATCCTATACGAACCCTAAATCCTAACCTAACCTTAACCCTTCCATAACCTACCCCTAACCCTAAACCCTAACCCAACTCTATCCTAACCCTAAACAAACTCTAGCCGTAAATTAGTTGGTCCCCTAAAGTAAATGAAGGCCGAATTCTCTTTCTGAAAGTAGGCCATGTTAAAGAAAATACTCTTTAAATAATCAAATACTACATTAGTTTATATCAACCCAACCCACCTTTCCCAAACAACATGCAAAAACAATTAAACCAATCAGAAATAAGTGGAAAAATTATCAGTTAATAAACTACGTGTTGGCCAAATTAGGTTGAGCTGTTAGACAGACTTCAGTTCCATGTAATTTTATAGAAAATTGGTTCAAATTTTGTTCAAAAATACTTAATGGGAATCAGTTCAGTTTTCCAACAAGACGGAACTTTCTAAAGATCTTTTCAAAATAGTTAGGCACCACTTTACGGTTTATTCTTAGTATCACTGTGAGGCATGAGAAAAAACTCACTTCAAGTTTAAGACTTATTACAAGTACATATATTTTTTATGCTTGAGTCTGAAATAAATCAAACTTCACTTCCAATAAATAAACAGTTGTGAATTTGATTCATGATAATTAAAGCTAAAATGATTTTGAATTCATAAAAGAAAAGAACTGTGAAATAATGTTCTATGCTAAAAAAATTATGAAAAAAAATTATTTACCTGATTTTAAATTTTGTATATATCCAAAACGGAATTTCAAAATAATTCTTTTTAAAGCACTTCTGACAAATTATTCCCTCTTGTTCAAATAAATTCT
Source organism: Mytilisepta virgata (assembly GCA_028015205.1). Classification (NCBI taxonomy): domain Eukaryota; kingdom Metazoa; phylum Mollusca; class Bivalvia; order Mytilida; family Mytilidae; genus Mytilisepta; species Mytilisepta virgata. The sequence continues at coordinate 33,670,158 of CM051517.1, forward strand.
CAACTTTGCTGTTTTCAGAAGGATTACTCTTCCAATTAATTGTAAATGTAAAGAGAATTTGACCAGGATTAAACTGTGCAGTCATAGTCTTATTGATTTGAGAAGATTTTCTGTGGAAACAGTGGTATTCCAATATTTCACTTCACATGTAATTTAAGGTCAGCTTCCTTATCAATATTTCCCATCTGTCTCTTGGTCAACTATGGCAATATCTTTTAAAATAACAATCCAAAGATACTAATATTAGATATAGTAAATTTATACTATGCTGTATATGACGCATTTCAAGTTAAATCACATAAAACTTTAAATAAATAGCTGTTGTTTTTTAGCTGTTTGTAGCTGTTGTTTTATTGTACTTTACCGTTTGTCAGCATCCTTAGTTTTCCAAAAGGGATACTAAGCAATTTATCAGGAGGATGATGTTCCTTTACTTAAACTTTCGTTATGATTTTTGTACATGTATGGACTTTATTACAATATCCTTTCTAATCTACGGTATTAAAGACTTAAACAAGTTGTCTGAATGACAGCAAATGGATATTTCTTCATCATTGTTTGAGCTGCCTGTCCAACATACAATGCAAAAAGTTAAAATTTCCTTTTTGGCAACATGAACCAGGGATAATATAAATGAAAACTTTCCTTTTTGGCAACATGAACCAGGGATAATATAAATGAAAACTTTCCTTTTCGGCAACATGAACCAGGGATAATATAAATGAAAACTTTCCTTTTTGGCAACATGAACCAGGGATAATATAAATGAAAACTTTCCTTTTCGGCAACATGAACCAGGGATAATATAAATGAAAACTTTCCTTTTCGGCAACATGAACCAGGGATAATATAAATGAAAACTTTCCTTTTCGGCAACATGAACCAGGGATAATATAAATGAAAACTTTCCTTTTCGGCAACATGATCCAGGGATAATATAAATGAAAACTGTCTCACAGTATGCTGTTTGAAATAGCAAATATTGCAACTGCTCAATCAAAATCATTCCTATCATCAAAATTACTCTCCTGTCTTGATTATCCCGGTTAAAACAGTTGGTGTTTAATGTCACCTTGATGCAAAAAGGTCATACGATGGTGAAAGCTGATGTACATCTGGTTATTCACTATTTATCAATGGTCTTAATAAGCAATATTTCATATAAATATTTAAATATCCATTTAAGAATCAAACCAATTTTAAATTAAATTCAATTCTTAGTCAGTTAGTTTAAATGTGGACTGGGAAAAAATTCATATCAACATTACTAATCCCTCTCGACTTGGTGGGTGCGAGAGAAGCCCCTGCAGTGACATTTTAGCCTACTCAACAGAGGAGTCTTTAACATGCTAAGGGTGTCGCTCTGTCTTAAACTGGGACTGCTTTTTTATTTTTTACCTTGACCATCCTCAAAAATGGCATCAATAGGGTGTCACAAAGAAGTAGGGGTGTTAAGGCCCGTTTTTGGCCTACAAATACAGACATTTGAGGAATGGATTCAAAATTAGCCTGAAGTTGGTAAAATACATATTATTCTTGAAAAATAACTCAATTGAGCTTAATTTTCAGCATTGTGGTGTCAAAATGATGTCATAATATTGGTTCATTGATCAAATATCTTGAAAATAGCTGATTTTTAGCCATTTCCCATGCACATTTTGCTTGAGAAAACATTGTGCGCATTCTAGAAACAAAAAAATATTTTTATGGGAGATGTATACTATTTGAATACATATTCTTGTTAAATATGAAGTTGTTTCTTGCATGCGCAGGCAATTTCCAATTGCAAAGTTTATGTGAAAATTGTAAAAAAACATCAAAAACTAGAGATTTTTATGAAAGTGCATCATTTTGTTGATGCTTTATTGACATATTAATGTAAGAAATATGAAACTTTTCTTTATTTTTGGCAAAGTAGATACTTAAAGCCTTTAATTTAAAGGTTATTTTTACAAATTTATCTTTTTGCTTGCTTGGGGTTTTATTTTTGGCCGTATTTTATGCCAAATACGGGCCTTAATGCCCCTTGTCCTTTGATCCATAAAATTTTCATCTCCAACAGGAATCGAACCAGGGACCTTTGGCTTTGTAGTCCAATGTGCTAACCACTTCACTACGGGGCCCTGAGTTATCTGTTTATATTTATCAGTTAACATAACATCGTAAGGGGAATAAGGTCAGAAAGGTCCTAATTTGTAGATGAAGGAATTTTTTGTTCTTTGATGGGTGCCTTTATGTGGTTACATAATCAAAATGACCACCATATCCTATTTATCTTTCGTTTAGTAACAATCTTTTAAACAAGTAAGGGTGGGTGCCTTTATGTGGTTACATAATCAAAATGACCACCATATCCTATTTATCTTTCGTTTAGTAACAATCTTTTAAACAAGTAAGGAACCTTACATTTATATTCAACTCAACAAAATCAGTAAATTCAATTGTCAGACAAACTGATCTAAATGACTGACATATAAACATCAACAAGTAATCAATTTGTAATTTACTGATGCTTCAAACTTTTTATTATCTTGGAAATCTTTCTAATTTCAAGAATAGTTTCAGTGTCTTGGCTTTTCACCACCCTACAACTTGATAGATGCCATACTGGAAAAAATCCATAACCTGATCAATGACCCAAAAGACCATTGAAGCCACTATAACATCTTTGAAGATAAGTTTTTTGGAGTAAGGAAAGTAATTAATCTAGGTTTCTGTTGATCTATTTAACATTGCTGTCTAATGTAACAATGCTGTTAGGGAAAAATTCTGATCAAAGAATGTACATCTTTGACTATGATGACTTTAGCAAATAGAATTTACTACTAAATGAAGTTATCTGTGACAAGTTAATATTGAATCAATCTTGGTGTAAATCTGAAGTGTTTACCAGTCAACCTAAAAAGTCTATACGACTTGTCCTCTAAAGTATGTCAAACTCCACAAATCCAATATTCTAGAAATACTGTTCAGAATACTCCTTATCAGAGTTTTCTTGTTTAAATGTACAAAATCAGTAAATTCTAACATTCATTTAGAGACATTTTAAAAGCCTTTACAAAACCCTTACAGTCCATGAGGCTGATGTTGATGTTGCTCTGGTCAAATGGTACAATCTAATTAGAATCATCAATCATTACAGGTGAAACATCATACATGACAAGACTGAGTAATACAAATCACAATAATTAATAGTTACAGACACTAATTCCACAGTAATTGATGGTACAACAGGTGATACTAATTCTCTAGTTATCTTCATATAAAACCATTCCAACTACTAATTGTGGAAGGTTCTGTTGTCTAAGGATAAATAATACAAACCTCAAGGACTCTCATAAGGACAAGTAATACAAACAATCATGACTGTTATATTCTTAAGACAGTAATAAAGGAAAAATAATCAGAAAATTCACTGAAATTAAATATTGGAATTTATTTTGTTTTCATAAGGATTCTAAAAAACATTCAGTGTTTTATCAAATGAAACTCAAACTCCAAACAAAATATTTATTCAAATTTGAAACAGGGAGGCTGATAAAACTGTTTATTTGGTAAAGCTATACAAGAAATAGAAATTGGTTACAGGGTTTGGCTATGATAATTATCACTAGATGCCAACTTTTTCATTATCTTATAACATAGATGTTTTGTATAAATGAAAGATCATATGGGAACTGATGGAGAAAACAGAATCAAAGCTAAAGAAATTATTTTTGTTCAGACAGTGTAACAGAATTATAAGGCTTCATATTAACCTAATTCACAATAATGCATCATAAATTACTTGGTATCTATTGGTAGAAGTTTTTTTTAGTTTTGTCCCTTTTCCACTATGGCTATAGTTTTTGTTGGATGCATTGGAAGATATTACTAACCTTCTGTAGGAAAACCCTATGAATTAAAACTAGTCAAACACATCTAAACATAAGTTAGATTTAAACTAACATCCTCATGTCAGGCTAGTTATCATTAGAAGTTAAGAAAATAAACTTGGACCACTCCTCTAATTACTCCACTGTCATGGTAAGGCCAAGTAAACTTAATTAGTAGATTATCATCCAGGGTCCCCAAAGATATGGGGCAGGTGGGAGGAAAGAAATTATATGTATTTGGACTTAAAAAGGTAAGGTATTTCAACTGACAGATGTATAAAGGAGAAGTGAAACAACAACAAAAAAAACAGTTAAAATTGGTGGCAAACCACCCCTTTCTTTCAATTTCATGCCGGTTACTACTCTCGTTTTCACGAAAAACATGTTTACAAATGAAATGCAAGTTTGCTTTGGGAGCTGACACGAAAAATTCCGGAAACGATTTATGTAAAAGAATTTAAAAAAATTATCATGCCTCAATCTTTGCGGGGCAGGCGGCGGATTATAATCTATTATTTAATTTTAATTAGCCTTAATCTCAAAATGTTTTCAGATCCTACATTGACATTTGTATTCTTTTGCACTTTTACAATTCTGACTACCCTTTAACTCAAATTGTTTTTGTTTCTGCAGATTTTCACATGCATCTAGACTGCAATATCCAATATTCACAAGATAATATAAGCATGGATACATTTTATTTGAATCACACCTCAAAAAAAGATGTCTGAATTAATTTTTTTAATGATGCACAATTATTTAATTAATGTGGTTTCCTCTACTTTTGCAGATATAAATTTTCCTAGTTTCTCAGTTCTTTATTTAAAGGTCACAAAATTTTGTGTAGTAGAATTTTCTAGAATTGAGTGTACAAAAAAATATTTTGTTGAATACTAAAATTTGTGGTTCCATGGGGCCCAAGATATGTTGAATGAACAGTATACAAAATGTATTATTGAGGTAGGTACAATGTATAAAAGAAAACAAAGGTTCACAAATTTATACTAAACATTAAACTATATAGAGTCCCACAATCTATTTCATATTTTTATCATAAAGAGAAAAACATTCAGTTAAAAAAGAAAAGAATGATGTTCATTTTAAATAATGATTAAAAAACAATGTAACATGCTCAGTATCTGTACATTTTCCCCTCTAATTGTAATATTTTTTCAGACATTAATAATGATATTTAATGTTTAATATGCTTTATAATATCTGAATGCCAACTGTGTTTCCTTGATTTACAGAAATGTCAAATCAGCTTGTTTGAAATTACTTATCTGTTCTCCCATGCAATAGTTACATCAGACCACCAAAGATGTAAACAAAAACCTTTTTCACACTGTCTTTTTCTTCTATGTGGAAATATTGATTTAAGGTAGACAAAATCATGCTGGTTCCAAAAATCTAGTGTGGGAAGGGGAATCTCTAAGTCATAGTTTTTTTTACAGGAAAGGAGGAATAAACAAGTAGTGAAATATTTGATCATTCAATGTTTGTCTCAATCAATTAAAACTGCTGCCACTGTACAATATTCTAGGTTAGGCTCTGTTGACTTGGAATTATATAGCGTATTTCAATCTTATATGCAGTTATTTGATTTTTATCCAGATTCTTTGATTTAGCCCTGAATGAAAAACGTATGGATCTCAGGCTACTATGGTTCAGAAGAAGGAAAAAATTTAAAAGCTTATGCATTTTTAGTTTTTTGCTACTTTAATAAAAATTCCAGGTTTGGTCATGTGAGTAATCTGAGAAAGAACTATTTTGATTAGAACAGTTTCTGTGGTTTAAACTGATAATTTAATTGCAGTAAAGAAGACTAGATGGAACACACAAACACCTGAGACAATTATCTCAATAGAAATTATCTCTGATGTCTTATCATATGTAAACTTTAATCAGTGCTACCTTCTTCTAAAAATTCAAATATTTCTTTTATTTTGGATTAATTCAACAGATTGACAGTATAAAACTGTACATGTACAACAGGTCACATACATACATACATACATACATATATATTCTATTGAATTGATTTTTTATGTGATTATTTTTGTCTGATTATTGCAGCCTACTCTCTCAGACTGACTAAGATATATTGATGTGTTTTGTTATAGACTTCCTCTGTAATCTGGCAGTACCTTATCATGATATATATCTGTTGCTCACATTTTACTTTTTCACCTTACTACATGTACTAAGGAAAACCTACTTAAATGTAATTTCCTTAATCATGTACAATATTATATTAATTGAAATAAAAATAGATTTTTATATCCTTGTACAATTCTTCATATGAAAAAACTATAAAAATAAAATCACTGCAAAGACCACATGGGGTTGTGCAGGATGACGATGATAAAATGGAAAGCTTGTCAAGAGTATAGTATCCTCTTTACTGTCCTTAGAAGAATCAATGCAACTTAATTAAATGAGAAATTCTGAAAGTATTTGAAAACTTATTAAAAAGTATGATCTCATTGTCATAACAATTTCAAACTACAACAAAATGACTTACAAAAAAAGTAGGTTTTAAGGTTAAGATTCACAAGATTTTGTGCCCTTTACACTAAAATAGACATGAACTTTACTATTAAATTTTTAACATTATTACCTACTGTTTCAAATGTAAATTTTATTTCATTTTACTCAATTTAAAAGGAAGAGACTGTTTATTTTATCAATGATGTAATTCCATAAAATTCAAAATCTAATCATGTTTTTAATCCACAAATCTGAAACAATAGTTCAATATCCTATTTACAATATAAATGAAATACTGGGAAAAATTTGTATATATAAATTTGAAATTGAAATTGTAACTTTATCAGTTTATTGACATTAGACAATTTTTGTAAATCAATCAAAGCATACTTCAACTTTTTTGCACTAGTATAATTTCTATCTTTTTGTACTTGACAATATCAAGAGAAGCGACAGTAGGTCACAAAACTTTTTTACAGTACATCTGTATCTCTATGGATCTGCCACATCCACAAGTAAATATGTAATTTTTATACTTGTAAACTTTTTCCTTGAAAAGAAAGCTCTTCACTTTACTATATGTTTATGCTGTTTGACAGTAAATAAGTATGGATAGTATAGGTACACTTTCTTAGCAAAAAAGGACAAAATATTACAGACTTGAGGCAAGTATTTTAGGCCAGTTCAAGTTAATCTTCAGATTCTCATACCCGCCGCCCCAAATTTTTATATTTTTGAATTTTGAGTTCGTAAAGATCGGGGTGGTGTTTTGTTAACTGATTATTGGAATTACAATGGAAGAAAAAATGGTATTCATCATCTAACATCCAGAGCAAAGTCTATTTTCTTTGGGAATATTTTTATGTAATTTTTTGTGTAGATCTTGCATCAATGATTATTTTTGCTATTTAATTTATACTTTATCAATGACCTTGACATTTATTTTTGACTTTTACAGGTAAATTATACAGTCCTTAACCCAAATATATATGGTTGCTAGGGACTTTTTCATCGGTTGCTATGGACTTTTTCAATAAGCTTGACCCTTGACCCTCCATTTTACTTGTACAGCTACCATTTAATTTATTTCAAGTTATGCTCTAAAAATCTGTGACATTATGCCAGACCATTATTTTTACTGATAATTACTGTTTACATGTAAATAATCTTTCAAGAACATTTTTGCTTATTATACTAATAAAAGATTTGTGGATCAAAGGTGTCTAGAATTATACGGATACAAGGTTTGTGGATTTAAATTGTCTAGAATTATTGGTACAAGGTTTGTGGATTAGGTGTCTAGAATTATACTAATACATGCACAATGTTTGTTGTTTGAATTACAGTCATACAAGGTTTGTTGATCAAAGGTGTATAGAATTATATTGGTACAAAGTTTGTGGACTAAAGGTATCTAGAATTATGTTGGTGCAAGTTTTGTGGATCAAAAGTGTCTAGAATCATATTGGATTTGGTATTAGGCTTGTGGATTAAATGTGTCTAGAATTATATTGGTACAGTCCCTAGCAACTATTTGGGTTAAGGACCCTATAATTTACTTATACAAGTCAAAAGAAAGGTCAAGAGTCAAGGTCATTTAAAAATCCATAGCAACCGATGACCAATTCGTCTGACAATTTAATGGCAGGTAGATCTTGACCTGATAAACATTTTAACCCCGTCATTTTTGCTCTAAATGCTTTAGTTTTTGAGATATAAGACAAAAACTGAAGTTTACCCCTATGTTCTATTTTTAGCCATGTTGGCCATGTTGGTTGCCAGGTGGGGTCATCGGACACATTTTTTCAACTAGATACCCTAATGATGCATCTGGCCAAGTTTGGTTCCATTTGGCACAGTAGTTTCAGAGGAGAAGATTTTTGTAGAAAGTTAACGGACGACTGGCGCCAAGTGATGAGGATAGCTTACTTGACCCTTTGGTTCAGGTGAGCTAATAAAAGGACTATAACTCAATGGCCTAGAGGTCAATAGGTTCATATAGTCTATATATATACTGGCAAAAGACCTGTTGATTGAAGTTGTCTAGAATTATGTTGGAATTAAAGGCATCTAAAACTGCATGACAAAAGGTATGTGGACTAAGTATATTTGGAATTGAACTTTCCTGTGGATCTATGGAGCCTAAAATAAATTTCCAATGGTATGAAGGTTCAAGTTAACGAGAATTGTACTGGAAAAATGTCTTTGATAGAAGATATATAGAACAGAAAAAATATTTGTAAACTAACAGTGTTTTGAACTGACTGGAAAAGGGTTTGTAGATTGAAGATGTCTAGAAGTATACTATCAAAATGTCTGTCTAGAGTTTCACTAGAAAAAAAGTTTCTCAACTTAAGTTCTGTAACTGAAATTGTAAAAAGTCTGTAAATTCAAGGTTTCTACAATTGACTTAAATGTGTGGATTGGAAAATTCCAAAAAACACAAGTGCCATCCAAAATGGTTCAGGTTTTAGATTATATTTATTAACATTGTTTGTAGGAATATTAGAACACTGATTTAAAGAATTAATGAAATCAGACAAGAATTTTTTACCTGTAAGCCAACTTAGATCAAGTGAACAAATAATCCTATTTACTATTATATCTAATATTAGTATCTTTGGATTGTTATTTTGTTCCACTCCAGAACTATAACTCATTACACCTAATAAAAAATTGTATTTTAGAATCCTTGGATAATCAACGAAAAGCCAAATCAACAGATTCTTCTACAATAAAAAATACATTTGAAAACTTTGGAAATAACAAAGTAAAAGGGTAACAAATTCTGTTGCGATATATATTTCGTCTTAAGCAACCTTATATCAAAGCAGCTGGTTACAAAACTTTTACAAATCATTAATTTCAATTATCTGTTCAGCAAGATAACGTATATTTGAAACTCTATCTGGAGGCATAAATTTACTGACATTTAGAGGGTCCTCCTCTTCTGGTTATATATAAACTTTCAAATATTTAGATTTTTATGTTACTTTAGTTTCCTGACTTCTGATCAAACTGATTTGAGGTTTCTCATATGTATGATGATTGAAATATTTAGGTAAGACCAAAAATACTTGACAACATAAAACATCTTTTCTTTTCCTTTAGACATAAAAACTAAAAGTGACGAAATTTACGATTTCAGAATGTTGTTTGCTCTTAAGACAAAGAAAAGATTCAAACATCTTTTACACTTTTTCTCAAAATTGAATTTCCAATCTTGTGAAGACTGCCTGAATTAATCTTCAGTCTTAAGTTAATCTTCTATTATGGATCACTGTGACATACTGGTCAAGACGAAGTGACCACTGTGTCACAACTGTACAGAAGATTAAATACCACAGACAAATAAAGCCTTCAGGGATCAAACTATTTATTATAAGTCAGCATCTTAGACCTTTGACATTCACGGCTCTGTATACAGATTATACAAGTGAAATTAATCCCCCACATCAACAGCAAGGGAACAAATGTCCTCAAATCCTTGACATTTGATAAACAACATGAATTCATTTCTATATAAGGCATGAACAATGTTTAATGTCTACAGTTATATCTGTCTAAACAGAACCCTGTGTAAACCATAAAACTGTACAACCTGAAATTTCATATCAGAGCAACAAATAAATACATGCATTTGATATATTCTTTGATAAGTTTAGGGGACAGTCATTTGATATTCACAAGCTAGAAAAGTGGGGGGTCAGAATAATTACTCTCATCTCTCAAGAAGCAAAAATTCCTCTAACCCAAATAGCTATTTTATTCAAATAACATCTGCAGTTTCAAATGAGTTTTCAGTGTAGACACAATGAAACTTAAAGAGAACAAGTTAAGACAACTGCAATTTTCAAAATAAAAATTGATTTGGATAAATGACTAATAATGATTTTTTTTATTAAAACATTCATAAATAAATAATAATTAACCTACCTGTGGACCAAATTTGGTTCTTTGATAATCTCTTAATCGAAAAATTTGTTGATTAAATCCATGGAGTTCAGCAAGACTTCCTTCTGTAATAAACCAAGAAAAGAGTTTCTTTAATATTACAAGCCAGTATTTTTCACAGGTAAACCAGCCCAATGCAGAGGCCAGCTTGCTTGGAACACAATACCATTTACCGTAACCTTATGGCCATTTTATGAGGAGTCCATGCTCAATACTTTTTATGCAACAATTTATTAAAGCCTCAATAACACTTTGTTTGAATGAATCACTTTTACTACTCACTATAAAGATAAGGGCTTTCACTTGCTAAACACACAAACAATATGCTATAATTAGATAACCAATGAACAACCTAGCTTTTACCTGCATCATTCCTGCAGTCAAGAAATCTCTATATTCCCCAACAGTATTAAGTAAAAATCAGCTGATTTACAGAAATCAATTTCATAAGATAAGATCAGCATTTTATTTCCTGATCTTTGTCAACTATATCACACATGGCCACAAAAAATCTTTTTAGCACTTGCCACACAAAATACATATGTGAAATGTACAGGAAGGAGGTACATGATTTATTTCTCCTATTAAAAATAGGTAAAAACAGGAGTAATGGACTATGCCCATAATGCAATTTTTTTTCTTTAAAATGCTTATATTTTTAATTAATTTTGTCATTCCAGAGGAATACTTTATCGTATAAGGTGCAATCTGATTACTGGATCTTTTCTATATTTTATATAATACTTTTACAGAAAAAAAAAAATAAATAAATAGTTTCACATTGAAATATGATATAAACATGATGGCTAAAGAAAAATCAATTGTTCATTATCATGTAAGTATAACAGAATAATAAATTCATCCTAGTGACAATTTAATGAGGTGTCCTGTAAATTTATCGCTTTATTAGTTCAATAATATCTGTAAGGAATAACAAGTTGTTAAAACTTTCACACATTATTCTCTAATACAGGATGGATGCAGTGTCAGAAAATTTAATTAACAATTATAAGCTAGCATAATGGGGTTAATGCCTTCCTACTTTCTCCTGTATTGCAATGAAGTTTCTTCATACTCGTTTATGGATATTGTGTGCAGGATGGACATAAAACAGGTCTAAATAAACTATTGTATTTACAACGGGTCAGCATTTTCCTACGCACTTCAAGAAAATGTTTGAAACTGTTTCAGTGACAGCATATTGGATTTTCCTTCATTACTGTTTGGATTTGCCCGCCCGCATAGCCAACAATCTGCCCAAAAGCTGAACATTGCTAAATTAATATCAAATATTTTTTCCATCGGAAAATCTGGGTACTGAATGATTTTATCATCAGGAACCTGTCCCTTGAATGCATGACATGCCTGTCAGCTTATGTTTCCAATGATTAAAGTCACATAACACTAGAACTACAGTTTTGAAAATCATCTAGCTTATCACATATTTATACATAAATTATGGCATTCTGCATATGTCATAACCGGAGAAGTGTCCGATCAATATCCGCGCCCGGGGCAGATTGCGTTGATGACGTCATTTAACAACGTAAACAGATATGGCCGAAGGGAGTTCTCGGTTTTGTAGTGTTGATGAAAATGAAACATCAGCTTTTGTTTATGCTTCGAAAAATAGTAACACCAAAAGGAAAACTGATTATGTTGGGATATTCAAGCAATGGCTTCATACCGTTGGAGAACTCCATAATCCTGAGGAAATTGAATCTGATGATCTGAATAATTTGCTGGCAAGCTTTTTCTTATCTATCAGGACAAAAAAACATGCAGGAATATGAGCCAGACTCACTTCGATCTATGCAAGCCTCAATCAGCAGATACTTCGGTGAAAAAAAGAATGTCAATATTCTTAAAGACAAGGAATTTCAGCATTCTAGGGACGTCCTTATTGTGAAGCAGAAAGAACTGAAGGGAAAGGATTTGGTAAAGGAAAGGGAGACCAAGACTAGGAAAGGGCAAGCAGGGAATACAAGAGCCTTTTCACCAAAGACACTTGAAGTCCCAGGTAAAATGAATATTGGTTCATATTCAGTCTACACCGCTAGCTAATAAAAACTGATTTGTACTAGTGAAAATTAGTCAAAACTTTGTAGAGACTTATAGGCAAAAACTTTTCAGTCTTGTAGTTGAAAAAGTTTTTTGCAAAGACTGTGACATATTACTTTTGAAAAGAAAAGAAAAGATAGGAAATCACAAGTCAAAACAACAACAACAAAAAACAAAAGAAAAGAAAGTTAAGAAAAACAAACAAACAAGAAAAGCAATCAAAGAAAACACAACACAAACAGAAAGAAAACAAAACAGTAATGTGATATACGATTCTTTTGTGGGGAATGCAAGATGTCCTGTTTGGGCTTTTAAGGAATATGTCCAAACGAGGCAAGTAGAAACATTAGAACCATCTAGTAGGATGTACCTCGCAGCATTAAGGAACTTTATACCTGATTCTTCAGATCCCCCTAAAAATTCATTATGGTTTAGTAAAACCCTCTGGGGAAAAACAAACTCGGTGACTTAGCAAAAACAATGTCACAAAAGGGTGGTTTAAATGGCCATAAGGTCAATCATAGCGCTTGGAAGACAAAAGTTACTTTATTGCTACATTCAAAGGTTGAAGCAACACAAAATCATGTAGTTAACTGGACATCACAATGTTCAGTCTATTAATCAGCATTCCTGTGTATCTATTGATCAACAGAAAACAATGTCAAACATTCTGAGTAATATAAGCAGTGGAAATAGGGGTGTAGTTTCAAATACCAATATTTCTAACAATTCAGATATTTCTCCAAAACCAAGTACTAGTAAAACAAATATTCCAGTGAATACAGAGCTTGCAAGTGTCTTTTTTGATCAGATTGTGTCATCCATTGAGAACTATGAACATGAAAACCAAGCTTCAGTTAGTAGGGATCCAGTAAATACTAAGTCTATTAACTCTGACAATCACCAACTGTAATTGATTTGGCTACTGTACTACCGAACTCCGATTCTGTCTTCTTCCGTATACTAAAATCGGTGGAAATGTAACAATCAAATTGTATGGCCATTCGTCAGACAAAGTCTAAGTTCAAGCGATATTGTGATATTTAATATACCTGTGATGGGTTTTTTTCATGTAAATAAATATGTTATTGTTAAAGACAGATTTTCTTTCAGTCTCTGCCAAATATGTGATAAACAGGTTATTAGATTTCTATTCCAATATCTGCCCTGATATCAGCCCTCGACCGATATCTGCCCTCTGCTAGTGCATCGGGAAGAAATCGGAGTCTTGGGCTGATATCAGGGCAGATTTCGAAATAGACATCTAATAATCTATACTTACCGGTCGTTCATTACAGGAATATTTTCACATTGTCCTTTATGAAAAGTGATTTTCTATGTAGAAGTGTCCCTTTAAAGCAGGTTTGACTACATATTTCCTACAATTGATCCCGAATACATTTCATAGATTTATTTCCGATGTTTGGCTCATTGTTCCACGAACAAGATATTAATTTTCCTTTGTAATGAAATTACACATGTATGGTATTGTTCATTAACTGATATAACATTTTGGACTTTTACTGATATCTTGAATTTGAAAAAAAAACACTTTGAAGATATTTAATTTACTGGTATATTAGAAGCATAAATGGATATGACCTTTCTGTTGTACAATATAGCATTACATTATTGGAAATAAGAACTAGTACATTAGAAATAATTGATCTTGTATTCAACAATCATGTTAATGGAAATAAATGGATATAAAAAAGATGAAAGTAACCCAATATAGTTTCTAAGAACCTATTGCCTTATAATATCCTAACACTGTTTCCTCCTACGTATTACATAAGATTTATAACGATTTTTTTTTTCTTGATAACAATGGCTTGTTAGGCACATTCTATTAGAATTTCCAATATAAAAGTTATGTGTCCTCGTTAATCAAACGAGCAAGACTTTTATACTTGGTTTTTCTGAATTTAAATGCTATCTTGATATAATGAATACAGTGCATCACCAGAAATTGTATTATGTGAACTTAATTTAGACTATCCATCTAATTAAAAGCTGTAATGAACTATAAATTTTTACAGGAGGAAAGGAGATAGTTATTCCATCCTTTCTTTTTTTCCATTAGTCCATTTTTCTTCTCTGCTGTTAATTACTGAATTATCTTCACATTCATCCTATTTTAGTTTTCTTCTTTTTGACTTTCCAACTTTTCCTCTACCCTATTTTCATATCTATGTGTGTAACCTCCACCTGTCCTTCTGTAACCCCTGTAACAGTGTCACTGTCACCCTCGTCCATTACAAAACAATTTTACTAGAAAACCAAAAATTGCTCTACGACAAATCAGGGTGGGCTAAACACCAATCCAATTAACAGGTGCAAAAACTTGTTTGAAATCAATGGATGGATAAAACTGATGTAACTTTCATCCAAGCCAAGTAAAATCATTGTTTAACCAGCCTTTGTTTCAAGACAGGTGCCAAGAAACAATGTTTCAAAGTTTATTTTTTGGCCAAGGGAGGTGAATATCCTGAATGAACAACAATATAAAGCTATTTAATATAAATTAGTGTCACTGGCTAGGTTGTTTGTTTCTTGAGTTTTAACCTAATTTTCATTTCATTTCATTATGTCAGGGTTAAAGTATGTTAGAAAATGCAATGAAGACATTTTCTACTGATGGTTTAGTAGCATTAAAGGTTTGAAGAAAAATTCACAAAAACATTTGTATCCATATTTAGTATGAAAAGTTTGCAAAGAACAAGACAGACTGATCAACTGATTCCTATTCTCAGGGGTATAATAACTGAAGCAATTAAGAATTAATTTGTAAGGGCATGAATTAATACTGTTTCTTTAATATGGAATTAACGATGATTTAACTCGAACTGAAGAAATCACAGACATGTTTCCATGTTTCGTCATTCCCCTCCTTTTCCGGTCAGATACCAGAATCTTTTTTTGACTTTTTCGGTCATGAACTTTCCATAAATTTATTACTTCCTGGATTATTTAGCATTCGTTAAAATAATGTTTTATGACTTTTATCCATGATGCTGATAATATATATTTAAGCAATTCTGTCGATTAAACAATATAGCTACAACTCCAATACATCAGTTAAAAATTAAAATCTGAAATGACTCTAACGTATCGATAATATACGCAAATTTCGGTCAACTCGGACCTTGGGCATTTGTGTCGATTTATTTTTTTGTTTCTTGAGCTTTTACATGTATTTCTCAGATTGCTCTGTTGAGAAAAACTCGGGCCGTTTTCATTCACATTTATTTCCAGGCAGAGACAATATACTACAAGCACACTCTTTTTCCTCTGCCTATCCACCTTTTCTCTGCAACACCCCACAACCTTCATTGTCAATTTTTTTTTTCATCAGTTTATAAAATAAACGCAATATCATAATATTAAACAGCATAACCGAAGCAATAAAAAAATTTCAAAATGAAGATTAATTGTAGAGAAAAAAGCGGGGGAGAGGAATTAGAGGCTCCCAGGAGCCTGTATCGCTCACCTGGACTATGTCCATCTTGACTGGCTGCCTGGAACATTGCTGTCAAGTTCCAACTGGCTCACTGGTTTCAAACAAGAAGATCATTCAGTGAACTTTCCCATTAGGTCCTAGGTCCTAGGTTAAACATAATTCTGCTCTGGCAGCCATCTTGGATGGTGGACAGGGTCATCGGATATAATTCTGAAAGAGGACCAACTAAGGACCATTACTGCCAAGTTTTGTTCCAGTTTGCCAAGTGGTTTCAGAAAAGAAGATCTTTAAGTATATTTTGACAAGAAGATTTTTGGGTAAATTTGCCATAGAGTTCTATGTTAAACTAAGTTTGGCTCTGGTGGCCATCTTGGATGATAGGTGCAGAAATCGGATACAATCCTGGAAGAGGACCACCTAAGGACCATTGCTGTCAAGTTTTGTTCCAATTGGCCAAGTGGTGTCAATCAAGGAGATTTTTAAGTAAATTTCCCATAGGGTCCTATGTTACACTAAGTTCAGCTCTGGTGGCCATCTTGGATGACAGGTAGGGTCATCAGATATAATTTTAAAAGATGACCCCCTAAGGACTATTGCTGCCAAGTTTCGTTATAAATGGCCAAGTGGTTTCAGACAAGAAGATCTTTAAGTAAATTTCCCACAGGGTCCTATGTTAAACAAAGTTCAGCTCTGGTGGCCATCTTTGATGACAGGGTCATCGGATACAATTCCGAAAGAGGACCACCTAAAGACTATTGCTGCTAACTTTTGTTCCAATTGGCCAAGTGGTTTCAGACAAGAAGATCTTTAAGTAAATTTCACGGAGGGTGAAATGTTAAACTAAGTTTGGCTCTAGCAGCCATCTTGGATGACGTGTGGGGTCATCGGATATAATTTTGAAAAACGATGACAAACGACGGACGCCAAGTGATGACAATACCTCACATGGCCCTTTGGGCCAGGTGAGCTAAAAATGGTGTGATGCAACAAACTAAATCCATTTCCCATATACTGTGTCAGTGGATGGGGAAAAAATTGACAAAAGGTGCCTGTGCCTATACTATAAATCATGCTGTTTTCAAGAGCTGGACAGAGGGGGCTGAAAGAGAGGAGATATAAAATTTCTGACTTCTTAACCATTTAGATGGCGATCTTACTGTCTCTCAAATTGATAGATATATAACACATGATAACATATAATTTTCACCCATCGTTGTATAATACAGAAAAATCCCACTCTAAGAAAATGGTGTAATTTCCAGTTGAAGGGACATAATAAAAGCTTTTCCATCTTTTTTGGATACAGGTGCCTGCACAGGTAGTTTCCTATAGAAAAAATACAATAAACAACCATACCAACCATGTCAAAATATATGAATTTTACGACGTGTTGCAACATAAAGCATTTGAATTTTATCCCCAGAAATGAATCTTTGTTTTCAATTTTTCTTCCCGGTTGAATAATAGTCCATTCAAAGTTAAGCAATTCATTTCAGATTCCAATCGAAGCTATATTTCATTATGCTACCATTCAATATGACATTACAGATTATACAAGGTTTCCAAAACTCATAATAATGTTGATCATGTCAATTTGTATTGTACAGAAGAACATAATAATGCGGGATTAGAAAATTTGTTGTTCTGTTTTCTGGCACATGAAACGTGATGTACTTTAGTTGTAAATTTTTTTAAAGTGCAGATTCAAACAAACTATGCTTGATTTAACAGAAAACAAACAGGAATGGAAAACCTCAGCTTTGGCAGAGAAAACGCTTGTTGTTTTAATTTTACACACATTTTTCATATTCCTAGCTCTAACATTAGAAGGACAAATCAATTTTTAAACTTTTTAGACTTCCTAAGGTTCATTCCCCAAGGAGTCACATGATAATTTGGACAAAACTGGTTATGTCTGCATATATAATATCTTTCAACTTTCTATCTATAGTAGCTTAGAAGATTTCACCACTCAAAATACATTTTCACCCATATTTCATTTTGCAGCGCAAATATTAGAATTCCAAGGCCGTTCCAAGAAAATTCTTAAAGTGTTAATATCACACCCATTTTTATGATCCTATCACAAATGCTGTAAGAGGAGTTCGAGTAAAATTATTTATAATGTGACATGATTCAAGTCTCAATAGTTCAAATGATTTGAATTATTCTCTATCTGATTACTTCAATTGCCATTCTTTAAAACAAAAAAGTCGCTATCAACTGATGCTAAAGAAAATTAAAAAAAGAATGTGCCCATGGGACATGGATGACCCCGCTTATAAATGTGCAAGTATCAATGTACTACCGGTAATTCAAACCTATTGACATTTTGTTTTCTTTGAAACTTAATGAGTAAAAATCATAGGGCAATTCTCAATTTATAAGGGGGCATAACACGAACGATGAAAGTGATGCCACTCAAATTCGAACTTGATCAGTGTTTTGTGGTAATAAGCATTGTGTATAAGTTTCATAACATTTGGTTGAGGCAAAGTAAAGTTAGAGTGCGGAAAATGACTTTTTTTAAGAGTCATATCTGGTAACCAACTTTTCAGTAAATTTAAAGTGAAAAAGTCATATATAACTATTGTTACAAGATCACTAGAGAGTAGCCGAATGTTCCCTGCTATTGGCAATATGAAAAGCATTATAGGAATTCTATCTATATTGTAAATAAGAATTTATAGATACAACACGAATATTATGCCCTACATACTGTGTTGAACTAAGTTTTATACTTGCATAGTAAACCATAAAATAAAGTAAAATTTGAAGTCAAAGGCACTCCTGCAAAAATTAACTGAAAGCATTCGTTTTCAAATTAGATCCTACATCAAGAAATGTAGAATAGTAGTGCTAACAAGAAGCTGATAAGAAAAAACTAAGTTAAGGGCAGTACCTCCAACAAAAATTAACCAAGAGTGTTTGTTTTCAAACTTGATCAAGGTATTGTCTGTATACACATTCCGTATAAATTTGGTTAAAATCCATCAAGAAATGTAGAATTGAGAGCACTAACAATGTGACGAATGGACAAATGGTTGAATGAACGGACACCGGCATTTCTATGTCCCCCGTGTTCTTCTTCATTTTGTGATTTTTAATGGCACCTAACTTTTATAATTTTACAGCACCTCTCTCGGCCATCAAATATGATCTTCCTTTTGTCGAAAACAGCAATATTTATTACAAGTATCGAAATTTAAATTCCTAAAATTTATGAAGGATTGTACTAAACATTCAGAAAGTGAATTCTAAATACTGTCAAGTTACAAGTTGTTGATTTCATAAAACACTTAACAATTGCTTAATGCAAAAATATATTGACTACTGTACCACAATATCATTATGCAACATGACTTCCAAGATTTTTATTTTACATATAAATTATTATAATTTTTTTATACCCAGAAATATTGATATTTGATTGCCTTCAATGTATAAAGTACAGCAATCTGATGGACTTTTTATGTCTTTTAAACTGACTGACACTGCCAAAGTTTCTTCTAAGCACCTGTGAAATCTATTGTCTAAACCACATGGTATATATGTACTTTTACACAGATGTACATGCTAACAATTTGATGCTTTGAAATAGATAAGCATCTGCATATCATTTAATTTTTGATAATGCATCAGGTTTAGGGGCAAACTTGGCAACCTACCCAACATACTCATTCATATCACGAAGTCTAAAATATATTCAGATATCATGTATTTATCATATTTCAAAACAGATTGAATATGCAAAAGCAAGCTGAATTATTGAAATCAATCATTTTGGATTGAGCTTACATCCTTGGTGGTGTATACTTTTTCATGTAGTCAATTTTTGTCAGAAAGAAATTGAAAAACCTTACCAGTAATACATATGAAGAAATGTACATGTATCTTTTGAGATTATAACAAAGGTATTGGGACCAATGAATTATTTTGTGATAACAGATTGATGGATGGATTATAGTACAGTTGCCATTGGGATAATGGAGTTTGAGATAACAAGTGCTAACTTTAGATTTTCTAACCAAGTCTGTTCAGAAACAAGGACGAAGGAGAGTCCTTACAGTGAATGCTTCATATAAAGCTAAATCAATATGCCTCAAGGCTTTATTGACAGCTTTTCATCAACTAATCTATACGAAACAACATATTTGTTTTATTTATATGAATAAAAGAAGGAAATTTTATTGGAGAATCAGAATATTGGCCATAATTTTCTGGAAACAACATAATGCAACTTCTTAATAACTGAATTTCCATTACTCCTAAACAACAAATTTAAAGTCGTCAAAAAGTAAAGGGAGCGTTTTCAGATCCATCAAAACATAGTGTAAAAAACTGTAGGAAACATTCAAAGGAAAACTTGAGTTGATATATACATCATAGAGATGTGCTGTTCATGATGCAGATGGCCAGACTCATTAATAAGTCAATGGATCCTTATAGTTACTTATTAGACATTTCCAACACTGCTACAGAACACAAAAGATTTTTCTACCTTCAGAAGTGAAATGTAACCGGGAGACTGGCTACTGGAATGATGATGATAACGAGAAACAACACGACTGGTTGCAGATGTTGGCGATGCAAACAATAGACAAAGACTTAGACCTAGTCACTTGCATTAGAACACTCGCTTTAACTCCACTGGTAGAATTAGACATAAGTCCTATGCAGTAGCTAACAATTTAATGTTTTCAGCATGGAATACATGTAATTCTACAAATTTGGCAGATGTTGTCAGTACGACTGTCTGACTCTCACCGAAGTAAGAACTTCAGAAAACATATTTAAATTAAGAATATTACTAGGTTACAATTTCATAATAGAAACGAGGTTATCGAATGACAATCAAATAATACAATTAGCACTTATATATAATTAAAGGATTAACAAAAGAATGTAACAAAAATCTGTTGCTTGAGTTTTAGGCTGAATAAGCACTAATTGAAATGACTAAAGGATTAATTATTCTTTACATAAGAAAACTTAAGAACTATGTAAAGCTGTGACTTTATGTATTATTTATCAAAAGAATTATCTTGAAACAAATTTCTGTCTGTGTGAAAATATACAGACACTCAATTGTTACTTATTACATAAAAAGCTTTATAAAGAAAAATCGTTACATGTTAATAAAATTACTTTGACGGACAAATATTGCGAATAAAATGTTGTCGATAAAATAATAATTAGTTTAACAATATAATGACAATTTATGACCAAGCAGTTTGTCAGTGAAAGTCCGAAAATATCAAATTTAAGAAAAATATTCTTTTTAAATAGTTCCAAATGAAGATACACAATTTACACAAATTAGTGATATCACAGAAACTCCATCTTTTTCTCATATGAAAACAATTCTTTTCACAAAATTTCAAAATTTCACCCATAAAATTATCCAAATACTAGATTCTCTGTTATATTAAAAATTCCCACCTTTGATGGATGAATTATTGTTTAATGTCCAGCGGCAACAAGGTGCTTATCAAACAAGAACATGTTGATATGATAATGAATATGATCCCTGCTTTGTACTAGACCGACATGCTAAGTCAGATTTTTAATGTGCTAGCTCACGAGGTAACTGTCCGCAGGAAGAGATATCGCCTCACTCGCACACATTATACTGACTCCAAGCCGACCAGTCTTTGCTCTTACTCCTAGATGTCGCGTGCTTGGCGGAGAAGCAGCAAATACCAATTTTAATGTCTTTGGTTTGACCCGGCCGGGGATCGAACCCTAGACCTTCCACACTCGGGGCGAGCACGCTACCACGAGACCAAAGAGGCGGTCTCCCACCTTTGACCATTCTGAACAATCTCATGTATGATATGGAACATAATATTTATTATATCAGAAATATGTTACATTTTTATGTATAGACATATTACCAGTAGTCCACATTTCCTATGACCTATTACTGGCATTGTTTTTTGGGATACACTAACTTGGTGTTTCATTATCCCGGAAAAAACAATAAGGGTTGCAGGCCTACAGAAATAAGGACTAACATTTACAGTCAAACCTTTTGAAGTTGAAGTTGACAAGACCTTACCATTCTTTTTTACTAAACCATACTTAGAATTTGAATCAACCAAGTTGAGTATTACGTCATGCTCATTATGTTTGAAAGGACAATTAGTTGGATTAAATTTTTTGGTATTCTGTTCTGATATACATTTGACAGGTAAATGTGTTAAAATTAAAATTATCAAATTTTCACCTTAAATTGTTATTCATACAGATTCACTAACATTAACATTAATTAAGGTAACTAGTTTGGAAACACAGTTAAAAAAATCCAATTTGCTTGTTGAATTTTATTTTTATCAGTTCAAATATTTTCTAAAATTTCTTCTGTTGAATTTAGAGGTAAATATAAATCTTCTTGTCTTCAAAGGGACTTAAAAATATACTCGAAATTACTCAAATTTCAAATATACCAGGTTCAACTCAAAAAAGGTAAAAAATGTCTTGAACAAAATGACATTTAACCTTGAATTGAGAAATATCTTGCCATGTCGAAGTTTTCAACATAAAAAAAGTCTGAGAACTGTGTACTATAGTAAGTATAAATTGATCTAATTTAGTCAATTTACTATACCTACTTTTCCCTTTGAAATTTTTTCCATTATTCTAATGAAATATTTAGCAATTCTACCAAAAGCACATTAATGTTATAAGAAGATGTACAAAACATCAAATAGTTAATTTTAGTTATCAGATGACTCCATCACCTAAATCAAGAATCTCCAAGAATATTCTATACTTATAATTCATGCCAAGGTCACTCTACAAACATTTATTTGTTTAAGCTTTTTATCATTATCTAGTTCAGTTTGTTCACTAAATCCCTCCTCCCTGGTCATCCTGAGTAAGTGATATTCCCTTGCACTTTGGCAAAGAGGACACTAGGAAAACAATATTCTTTGTAAGACTTCTTTCTATTTGAAATGTATAACTACCACATGTACTTTATGCTGCACTTACCATATCCTGCAGTAACCTCTATATTATTATTTGTGCTGTACTGCATGCCTTCTATAAATGACCTTCTTTCTGTGTCTGTCACATTACTTTCAGATCCCTCCTCTTCTACCTTGTTTTTGGACCTATCAAAATCTCCTAATGTTTCCATGACAACATGAATGTCCTTTGATTTCTGCAGGATATCACTGAATTTAGAATCTGTATTTTCCTCCATTTTATTTCCACTATCTGAAAAACAATAGGGAAAAGCAATCAAATTATTGTATTCTGAGCTAACGTTATCTGCTTTTTGAAAACAATTTATTTTTTGTAGCTTGTTTTCCATGTACAATAATGCATTTTCCATTCCAGGAACAAGTTTGAAGTAAACAGTTTTCTATCTGAATTAAATGTGTTTATTACATTAATAGTAAAAGACAAATCTCTTATGTTCTAACACAAAACACTTAATTCAATGGACAATGCTATTTAACTCAATAAAATTTAATTCAAGGTTTTAACTCGTAATAAATATCAATGTTATTTTTTGGAAATTTCCCCCTTTTCTCTAAATTTTTATTTTCTTTTTCATAATTATCTGTTTCCAGCAGAAAATCCAGGCAAAACAAAAAGAGGATACCAGGTGGATGTTTAACTCACTTTGGGTGCTTCCCATAATGAGGTACATTCCAACTGAACCAAAGATTTGTGTTCCATTATTGGTCCGTACCACATAGGTTCGTTAAAAATGATGTACCAGATGAACCGGAAGAAAGATTACTGAAATTCGGTACATACCGGATAATGGAAAGCACCCCTGGATTTTCATTTACGAATCAAACTGAATTTTGGCTTTTGTACGACAATAGGATAGTTGGATGAATTAAATTTGCCGGTTGGAAAAACACCATGATTGGGTAAGGTCAATGAAGGCATTGCCACAGACACAAATTAATGGTAATAGCAAACCCAGAATTTTGATCCAGATAAGCCCCAGGTGTTTTTATATCAAAGTTAGTTGGTGCATTGGGTCAACATAATATGCCCACTTATCTCTCCAATTCATATCATTTGGTTATTGTCAAATTTTTACAATATGCAAAAATAAAAATTTAATGTGATTCATTCATAGTTCCTATTTGATGAGTGTATAACCCCTTTTAAATACATACAATTATAATTGACAAATCTGCTCCCAACTAATATTGGATATGAAAGGGATTGAAAATTAGTTCAGACCAGATTTTGCCACTATATTCATATGTAATTAACTAGAATTAAACATACACAACAAGGAAATAATATTACAGCGAATCACATTCCTAGATTTTTAAATTATAATACAATAATGAGAATATTTAACATTATACAATTATGGAACAGTGTTGAGAGATATAGCAATTTTATTGGTCCCAAGACATTGGCTATTTTCCTGAAATATTCAATTAGTCGAGGGACTAATAAAACTGCTATATTCCGAAACAGCTGTTCAATAATTGTTTTATTATACCACAAAATGCATATTTCTCCTAAATATAAAAATAAAATGCTCCGCTGGGCGCAGCTAGATACGACCGCAGATGTCGAACCCTGAATAGTTGGGGCAATTATGAACACAACATTCAAGCTTGATACAATACTGAATTTGGATTGTGAATAAATATTTGACACAGCATAGGTTTCTGACACAGAATGAATGTTGTCTAAGAACTTAAAAATTTTTAATTTACCTATTCAAACCATATCAGTATTATTTGTTTTTATATATAAATCAGAAATAACCAATTTAAAATTTAAAATTGGGCACACATATCAATTTCTTGCTATTGCGCAATACTGTGTAATTGAAAATTTCTTCAAATATTTGACACATAATAGGTTTCTGACACAGAATAACTGAAATCAAAGAACTTAAAATTGGTCATATGATTTGAATTTATATTCAATTTTTTGCTTTTGTGTAATACAATATGCTGTGGAGAATTGCCCCCCCCCCCCAAAAAAAAATAATAATTTACCCCTTTTTTTAGCTTTTGTGCAATACACTATGAAGTTGCACATTGACCCCCCTCCCAAAAAAAAAACAAAAAACAATAAAATTTATTGTAACCCCCCCCCCCCCTTTTTTTTGCTAAAAAATATTTGAAATTTTCTTTTTAATTTATGAAATATGAAATGAGAAAAAATTACCCCCTCCCCAATTTCTCATTTACCCCCCCCCCCAATTTTGTTTTCAACCCCCCCCCCCCCCCCCCCCCCATTTCTTTATACTTTGCAACCATAACAGCCCATTTAAATACACCATAACATATTAAAATAGAAAATGACATCATAGTCATGGATGGCAAATTTTAAATATACATATTAAAAGCAGTTTAGATAAGATAAACAAAAAAGCTTCATCAGCACATTTTATATTGGCAAATTTCCAATGGAATTTGTTAATAATAAAGTTTTGATAACAGGGCACACATATCAATTTCTTGCTATTGCGCAATACTGTGCAATTGAAAATTTCTTCAAATATTTGACACATAATAGGTTTCTGACACAGAATAACTGAAATAAAGAACTTAGAATTGGTCATATGATTTGAATTTATATTCAA
This sequence comes from Mytilisepta virgata, assembly GCA_028015205.1. Classification (NCBI taxonomy): domain Eukaryota; kingdom Metazoa; phylum Mollusca; class Bivalvia; order Mytilida; family Mytilidae; genus Mytilisepta; species Mytilisepta virgata. The sequence continues at coordinate 33,695,581 of CM051517.1, forward strand.
TTTTTTGCTTTTGTGTAATACAATATGCTGTGGAGAATTGCCCCCCCCCCCCAAAAAAAAAAAAAAATTTACCCCCTTTTTAGCTTTAATTTTGGACCCCGATTTGGACCAACTTGAAAACTCGGCCCATAATAAAAAAACTAAGTACATGTTTAGATTCAGCATATCAAAGAACCCCAAGAATTCAATTTTTGTTAAAATCGAACTAAGTTTAATTTTGGACCCTTTGGACCTTAATGTAGACCAATTTGAAAACGGGACCAAAAATTAAGAATCTAAATGCACGGTTAGATTCGGCATATCAAAGAACCCCAATAGTTCAATTTTCGATGAAATCAAACAAAGTTTAATTTTGGACCCCGATTTGGACCAACTTGAAAACTGGGCCCATAATAAAAAAACTAAGTACATGTTTAGATTCAGCATATCAAAGAACCCCAAGAATTCAATTTTTGTTAAAATCAAACTAAGTTTAATTTTGGACCCTTTGGACCTTAATGTAGACCAATTTGAAAACGGGACCAAAAATTAAGAATCTAAATGCACGGTTAGATTCGGCATATCAAAGAACCCCAATAGTTCAATTTTCGATGAAATCAAACAAAGTTTAATTTTGGACCCCGATTTGGACCAACTTGAAAACTGGGCCCATAATAAAAAAACTAAGTACATGTTTAGATTCAGCATATCAAAGAACCCAAAGAATTCAATTTTTGTTAAAATCAAACTAAGTTTAATTTTGGACCCTTTGGACCTTAATGTAGACCAATTTGAAAACGGGACCAAAAATTAAGAATCTAAATGCACGGTTAGATTCGGCATATCAAAGAACCCCAATAGTTCAATTTTCGATGAAATCAAACAAAGTTTAATTTTGGACCCCGATTTGGACCAACTTGAAAACTGGGCCCATAATAAAAAAACTAAGTACATGTTTAGATTCAGCATATCAAAGAACCCAAAGAATTCAATTTTTGTTAAAATCAAACTAAGTTTAATTTTGGACCCTTTGGACCTTAATGTAGACCAATTTGAAAACGGGACCAAAAATTAAGATCCTAAATGCACGGTTAGATTCGGCATATCAAAGAACCCCAATAGTTAAATTTTCAATGAAATCAAACAAAGTTTAATTTTGGACCCTTTTGGCCCCTAATTCCTAAACTGTTGGGACCAAAACTCCAAAAATCAATCCCAACCTTCCTTTTGTGGTCATAAACCTTGTGTTTAAATTTCATAGATTTCTATTTACTTATACTAAAGTTATTGTGCAAAAACCAAGAAAAATGCTTATTTTGGCCCTTTTTTAGCCCCTAATTCCTAAACTGTTGGGACCAAAACTCCCAAAAACAATCCCAACCTTCCTTTTGTGGTCATAAACCTTGTGTTAAAATTTCATAGATTTCTATTTACTTATACTAGAGTTATTGTGCGAAAACCTAGAAAAATGCTTATTGGGCCCTTTTTTGGCCCCTGATTCTTAAACTGTTGGGACCAAAACTCCCAAAATCAATCCCAACCTTCCTTTTGTGGTCATAAACCTTGTGTTTAAATTTCATAGATTTCTATTAACTTATACTAAAGTTATAGTGCGAAAACCAAATGTCTTCGGACGACGCCGCAGACGACGGACGACGACGCAGACGACGACGACGACACGACGACGACGACGACGACGCCGCCAACGTCATACCAATATACGACCGCAAAAAAATGTCTGCGGCGTCGTCCGAAGACATTTGGTTTTCGCACTATAACTTTAAAACCTGTGATTACTAACAGTTATGGACAAATTTGAAACCAATAAAATCTTATTGACACGCCCACTATCGTGACGTTGTCCAATAGAATTTGTCTGTGAAAAAAACTATTGTCAGGGGTAATAGTTAAAAAACTATTACCCCGGGCAATAGTTCTTCCAACTCGAAAAGCGATTGAACAGTTACTTTACTGAATGAAGTTTTACATAGTAACAAGAGGCTCACCAGAACCTGTATCGCTCACCTGGAGTCTGGTTTTCATTGGACAATTAATCAACTATTTGACCAAGTTTTTTGCAATTGGTTCAATTGTTCAGGGAAAATTTGTTGAAGATTTATTTTTCATAAGGTTTAATGTTAAAATACATGTATGTTCCCTGATGGTGGTAGTCCTGGCAGGAAGTTGATAAAATTGATCAGGAATAAGGGTGAACCTTAAATAAATGTAACAGAACCCGACCTCAAATTACACAAACCAATAACTCCAAAATAGAATTTGGGATTCCCTTCAAAATTTCAGGGTAGGTAGATCTCAACATGGCAAACATTTTTCAATTTAATTTCACTTCTATCTCAAACACTTTTGGAGATAAATGCAAGAATGTTAAAATTTTGAAAATTTGACAAAAAAAGGGCAATAACTCCTAAATTGGTTTTGGGATTTCCTTTAAAATTTCAGGGTATGTAGATCTCAACATGGCAAACATTTTTCAAATTTACATATCACTTCTATCTCAAATAGTTTATGGGATAAATGACGAAAAATGTTAAATTTTCAAAATTTGATGAAAAAAGGGCAATAACTCCTAAATGGGTTTTAGCATTTCTTTAAAAATTTCAGGTTAGGTAGATCTTGTCATGCTGATCAATTTTACCCGATGTCAGATTTTTGATATCTGTAACGGTTTTTAAGTTATAAGCCAAAAACAACACATGCACCCCTATATTCTATTTTTAGCTACGACAGCCATGTTTTACGTCAGATCAAAATAAATTGAGGATCGTTTGTAGAGGACATGTCATAGATCATTCCTATTAAGTTTCAAACCAATCGGCCCAGCGGTTTCAGAGGAGAAGATTTTTGAATGAAAAAATTTTGAAAATTTGACAAAAAAAGGGCAAAAACTTCTAAATGGGTTTTGGGATTTCCTTAAAAATTTCAGGGTAGGTGGATCTCAACATGGCAAACATTTTTCAAATTTACATTTCACTTCTATCTCAAATAGTTTTGGAGATAAATGACAAAAAATGTTAAAATTTTGAAAATTTGACGAAAAAAGGGCAATAACTCCTAAATGGGTTTTGGAATTTCCTTCAAAATTTCAGGGTAGGTAGATCTTGTCATGCTGATCAATTTTACCCCATGTCAGATTTTCGATATCTGTAACGGTTTTTGAGTTATTAGCAAAAAACAACAATTTACGCCTATGTTCTATTTTTAGCAACAGTGGCCATGTTTTTCATCGGATCAATATAAAATGAGGATCGTTTGTGGAGGACATGTCATCTATCATTTCTATGAAGCCTCGATCCAATCTGCCCAGCCGTTTCAGAGGAGAAGATTTTTGAAAATCAGCCAATCAGAAACAAGAATTGCCTCTGGTGGCCATGTTTCTTGACCAATCAGAACTAAATGAGGAATCTTTGTTGGGGACCTTCCATACACCACTCATGCAAAGTTTGGTTGGAATTGGCCAAATGGTTTCTGAGGAGAAGATGTTTGAATGAAAAGTTTACGACGGACGGACGGCGCGACGGACGGACGGACGGACGACGGACGAAAAGTGATGGCAAAAGCTCACATGGCCTTTTAGGCCAGGTGAGCTAAAAAAGGAATGAGGTATAATAATATCAATTGTTATGCATGCGAGAAATAAGCATGCATAAATATATTTCTGAAAGAAGAACATGTAAATAAATAGAAATTTTGGTTCAAATCAATCAATTTTTTAGATTAAAAAAAAAAAAACCAGAATGTTAGAGTATAATGAACAATAAAGGATTCAAAAGTTTATCCAAATAAGCTTAACATGAGATTCATCTCTAAGATCATGACATCATCAATTTTTGCATTCTGTTTAAAAGATTTTACTGCTAAAATACAAGGGAGAGATAGAGTTCCAATCCCTGGAACAGTGAATGGTTTGTACGAGGTGAATTATTCAATGCAGTCAGATGTAATTAACTCATAAGTCTAAAGAAAATAGCATTTATTCCCTTATGAACATTACAATACGTTTCTGGATTCTATGAAGTTATTAATCAATCTTATGTGATATTAGGTGCCCTTGAGAGTCAAATTTGATCATATAAATAGTACATTTAAAGAATTCACTAGGATATAAATATTGTTCAGTAAAGATACACTGACATGTTAGTCTAATTCGAATTTTAAATAATTAGGGTTAAAACTACTTGAGAATTATAGGAAGGAATCACTTCTCTTTCTGTGGTATGCAGGGAGCTGTTGCATGGTTTTATGCATATGAATGACCATGTTTTATTGTGTAGGTGTACCTTGTGTATCTTATTTTCTCATATTTATATTGTTTCTTGAAGAAATCATCACCCATTTCTCTTTGTATATTTACAATATATTTAAACAAAAACAAATTCCTGTGGAATAAATGAAATGTCACACTGAAAAACTTAGTAATTTAGGCGCCTCCGAACAACGTACGTAATCAGCTGCGTCTGAAGACCGTTATTTTCATTTAAAATCTCGAGCCGCCATTTTTTGTTTTCTTGGAGATCAAAGGGGAAGGAAACGACAAAAAGTAAGCTAGAAAATGGCGGCAATTGGAATTCTCGTGATTTTTCATTGGTCACGGTGTTTTTTACCGACCGGTAACAATATCTAGACCTTCTATAAAAATAAATTTAGCGGATTTTGACATATCTATGCACAAATGGAAATTTTGTCAATACATGTATTGATTATTAAGGTGTTAAAACAAGGTCAATGGGAGGATTTTAAGAGTATGTTTGAGAATAAATAATAGTAAAGATTATAGATAAATAAATATTAAAAAATAAAATGGCAATAATAATTAAGTTCTGTCAAAAGGTACAAATATTTTTGCTCATATCTGTAACAGAAATTTTCTTCCAAGTTCGGAGCACCACTGCATAATTTCATTTTTTTAAATTTTTTTTATTTCAAATTATATTTGTCAGTATTTTAAGGCAGCACATGATTTTAATTAAACTTTAACAATAGTACAATAGGCCTACCATGGTCAAAATCATGCAGCAATGTACGTTAAAAAAGTGGTGATGAGTCCTGGGACAAAGGATATTGATTAAATGCACATGAGACAAAATCTCAGATTATGACTAAAATGGAAGTATATGGAGTAAATGTAGATAAAATCTAAAACAATACAGGATAAAACACAATAAAGGAATGTATAGTATACACTATAAGACACAAAATAACAGGTATTACTCCACAGGCGACGAATTGGGGGAAAAAACACAGTCTCCCTGGTAGACTAGGAAGTCTCCCTGTCATGCCCTGAAGTCTCCCTGTTGCTACCCTGAGGGAGACTCTGAGTCTCCCTGTTATTTTCAAGTGTGGTGAGCCCTGAATAGGTATATAAAATTTGTTACACAATAACAACAAATCCAAAATAAACATATTATACCATACAATAAAAATACAAGGGACAACCACTGAAAATACAGGAACAGACACAGAGAATGAGGCAGATGTAAATATCTTAGTACTCACAATAAAAAACAATCACAATGAGTACACAATTCAATAAGTTTGCTACCAGAACAAAAGACCTTCCATAATCAAAATGCTGGAAAGCAGTGGTGATAAGATTGCAACTGTAGTTGTGTATAATTTCAAATCGAATTTTATCACAGATGTGTTCTTAGTTTCATGAGATCAATTACAGTGAATTTATTTTTTTTCCTGAAATATTGAGGGTTTTTTCAAAATCGATGTACATTCAATGTGTATTAAGGCTTAGCTTTAAGCAACAGTCAAGTTCTGGTGTCAATATTTGAAATCTTAGTGGATCTTGAGGTGTTCGAATGTGACAGAAGTGTGAAATTCAGGTGAAGGTCTCAGACAGCCATGCACCCACCAAGGACTATATCTATAGACCAAATACAGTTGGTCTATGTATTGCAATTGCTGAGATTGGACTTTATCCCAAAACATGAAACAAGTCACTCAAGCATGAAATTGTGGTCAAGGTCAAAAGGTAGTTGTCATACCGACATGTACCAAATAAGAACTATCTATTGACCAAATATGGCGGGTCTAGGTATTACATTGCCAAGGAATTGACTAAATCTCGAAAATGTGACAAAGTCAATCAAGCATGAAATTGAATTCAAGGTCCAGACAGGTGTCAGACTGCAATGTGCCAACTAGGAATTATCTATTGACCAGGCATGGTGGGCTTAGGTACTATAGTTGCTAAGAAATGGACTTAATCACGAAAATGTGACACAGGTCACTCAACTATGAAATTGAGGTCAATGTCAAAGGTAGGTGTTAGACTAACATGTACCGACCAAGAACTATCTATTGATTAAATATGAAGGGTCTAGGTATTATAGTTCTAAGAAATGGATTTAACCATGAAAATGTGACAAAGTCACTCATACATGAAATTTAGGTCAAGATCCAGAGGAAAGTGTCAGGCTGGTATGTGCCCACTAAGAACTATCTATTGACCAGATATGGTGGGCTTAGGTATAACAGTAGCTAAGAAATTGACTTACCATGAAAATGTGACGCAGGTCACGCAACCATGAAACTGAGGTCAAGGTCAAAAGGTAGGTGTCAGACTAACATGTACCCACCAAAAACTATCTATTGACCAAATATGGTGGGTCAAGGTAATATAGTTGCTGAGACCACGAAAATGTGACAAAGTCACTAAAGCATGAAATTGATGTCAGAGTCCCAAGCCAGGTGTCAGACTGGCATGCATATACCCATTAAGAACTATCTATAGACCAAATATGGTAGGCCTAGATATTACAGTTGCTGAGAAATGGATTGAACCACGAAATTTAGACGCAGATTTTTCATTTATGTTTATGAAGTCAGTGAACCATGAAAACAAGGTCATGGTCACCAGACAAGTATATTGCTGCAAACTTTATACGATAAGGTATCTGTCGACCAAAAATCTTAATTGTAGGCATTATGTGTGCAAAGTTGTTAAAAAGTTTACACCGTACTTGGTGCCCGAAAGTAATACCTATATCTCGTCTTCACGACTTTTTGCCACAGGAGAGACAAAAATTGTATTCAACAAACATTTTTTTATTTAAAAAAAAACATAATTGCGAGTAATTGTTGATTCCTGCTACAGTTTGTCTTGAACATTGTACAAAATGTAAACAAACAAAATAAAGTCAAACTAGAAAATCCTACAAATGAACGTACAAAAAAACAAATATCCACACTAAATTTGCAACAGAAACTAAAGAAAATCACCACAAGGATATGACAACCCTTCAAACTTTCTTGTCACCAATACTTTCTGTTATTAAATCATAGTTTTACTTCACATGACATACAAGTAATTTACATTAAAGGTGTCTGTACTTTTATTAGGCTTATTTATAATTATTGTACACCTTATGACCTGTGAACAATTTCCAAAGTTCAATATCGAGGTCATTCACCAATGACAATCAATCAGGCATTTTGCACACCTTTCTGCTTTCAGATTAAAAAAAAATCAATTACAAGGTATGTATCGGACGATCTAACAGTTCACAATCATAAACTTGAGAAGATTAGAAACGCCTTGGTAGATTTAACTCAGCAAAAATTGAAGATTTTCACATTGTTGCAATTTTTTGCAAGTGTAGTTTAGTAAATAATCGATTGAGCATGCGCGAATCTTTGTAGTTAAATATGAAAAAGGAATAAACATTTTATCTTTCGGGAGGACTCATAGACTGATTTCAATGTATTTAAACTTGAATTTGTTTTATTCATTTATTTAATTCATTCTACGTCATTGTGTGGTCCATTTTTCTATCAAACATGTTGATCTATTTATACGTACCAAACGTGGACCTCGAAGAAGACACCTATAACATCAAAATTATCAATACACACAGATCAACACCGCTGAGAATGTTAAAGAGTTGATACACATGACATTTATTTCAGGTCTTACCCAAAACATTAATAAATCGTGCATAACAACATTTGTATGAAATAAGATTGTGTGTTGAAATTGCTAAAAAGAGTTGAAACTGACAATTCATGTCTATCAAAAAAAAGAGGTTGTTGAAAATTTCCGATCCCTGCATAAAATATTTAGATTCCGAAAGCGAATGTCTGAGTTATATTAATAGATAATCTTAAAGTATTTTTTCTGAAATAATGGGTAATAATCGTCAAATTTGTAAATGTGCAATTAGTTTTGATAAAAGTAAAGTTCCCAACAACGAATACGGGAAGCTGTTTCTTGTAGATTCTTTATGATAGATAAATTCATCCGCCGTCTGCGTTGACTTCACGTTAATTCTTTGGTAATTTCGGTAAATGATAAAGTTTTATGTAAGTTACAAATATTAGTTCAGATATTATCAACAAGATGAACAACAATAAAGTACTCGTAATTTAAAAAATGCTGTCATCATTGGAACTACATTTTATGTACTAATGTCCGATGGTATCGAAGAGGTCACACTTTCGGTTGGAGGCCGATGGCATAGGAACGATTTGCAATCTTTCCAAAAATGTCCGACAGAGGCTGTTGAAAATTTCCGATCCATGCATAAAACATTTAGATTCCGAAAGCGAATGTCTGATTTTTATTAATAGATAATCTTAAAGTATTTTTTCTCAAATAATGGGTAATAATCGTCAAATTTGTAAAGTTTTGACAATGAATTAATTTAAAAGTAAAGTTCCCAACAACGAATACGGGAAGCTGTTTCTGGTAGATTCGTTCTGATAGATAAATTCATCTGCCGTCTGCGTTGACTTTTTTTTTTAATTCCTTGGGAAGTTCGGTAAACGATAGTTTTATGTAATTTAACAATATTAGTTCAGATATTATCAACAAGAATAAAGTACTCGTAATTTAAAAAATGCTGTCATCATTGGAACTACATTTTATGTATTAATGTCCGATGTTGAAGCGGCCACTTTCGGTTTTGGAGGCCGATGCCATAGGAACGATTTGTAATCTCTCCAAAAACAACAGACAAGATGAAAATGAACAGATCTTAGAATGATTTTTATTAACTAATTATCTAAAACCATTAACTCAGTGATAAAAGACAACAATAAAAAAAAAAAATTATAGATCACAAAATATTTTTGTCTTTGAACAAGTGTAGTGGGAATTAATAATTATTACTCCTAGCAAGATCTGATAATCTTTACTTTACAATAATCTCCTGTCCAATCAAAGAACTAAAACCCCTAGATTCTCCTTAGATAAATCAACAAGATGTCTAAGTGACAGCAAAATAGATTTTCCTTTATAACTGTTTGTAGCAGCTATACCACGACCATGAGAACTTTGCCAAAACTAATAAGCAGATTTTGTCCGTTGGAAAATCCTGTTAAAAACATGGCATTTGACTGGATGAAAAGTACAAGAAGAATAATGGAAATCCTTATCAGATGTTTCAGATAAATGGTTAATCTACCAAATATCATTATACCATGTACTGCACTACCCATTGTACCCACGAGAATAAAAGCATAAGAAGGCAGAAGGAATTACTACAAAGTGAAAAAGATTTCAGTTATGCACAATGAAATAAACTGTATTAAACCTACCTGTAGGTTGTTCACCTGGCCAATCTGTCTGACTTTGGTATAAACCACTGTTATTCCTGTTCATATTGTCTACAAAATCTTGTAATAGATGTATATCTTCACCTGAAATAAGTAACAATGGTATTTCACTACGGTCCCACTTCACATTTTGTTTATAAAGTTGTAAGCAATCCTCAATAATTACCTTATCAAAATAGGTTTTTAACTATCTGATTCTTCAGATTAATGCACATTTCTTTGAAATAATTATTTTCTTCTCTAAGGAATTACAAAAAAAACCCCCAAAAGTATGCTATTTAATTCATCAAAACAATAAAGAATTCGTATTTAGCACTTTGCTATTTAGAAATTATACACTCACTTCCCTAGAGATTTGATGTTTACTGTCAATACATTTTCAAAACTTTTAAATTTTGTTTTGTGGACATGTATGTTCTGCACCACTGTCATCACTATTTCATCTATATTATTGCTTTAATTTTTCATTATAAACATTGTACATGTAGAAAGGGTTACCTTGTCATTTTCTGGGTTCCAATTTATCTTTTCAAGATAAAATTTGATGAGCAACCTAAGACATTCAGTCTTTTAAATCCTCCCAATTCTGAAATAGGACCATGTAAGGACCTTTTTTACCAACTTTTGTTCCAATTGGCCATTGGTTTCAGACAAAAATATCTTAAAATAATTTCCCATAGGATCCTATTATACTATATTTGGCTCTAGTGGCCATCTTGGATGATGGGCAGGGTCATGGGATATAATTGTAAAAGAGGACCACCTAAGGACCATTGTTGCCAAATTTTGTTCCAATTGGCCAAGTAGTCTCAGAGGAAAAGATCTTTAAATGAAAGTTTACGACGACGACAAGTGATGGCAATAGCTCACCTATGGGACAGGTTAGCTAAAAAAGAATAATCAATGTTCAATTCAAAAACAGCACTGATACCATTCTTAATGTATCAAAACAATTTTGTTTTTAAGAGATGGTCCAGAGACAAATGATATGGTGTCATTCAATGATAAAAATATTTAATGTTTGATTTTTTTTACAATAGAATGATATAAATAGCCAATGCACATCAGATAAAGATAAGGTCAGATAAGACAGATCTGACTGCATTTCCAAATAACCAGCTAACTAAGTAATAAGTAATTACCATTTATATATATTGGTACAGATCATTGATTTCCTGTACTCCTACTGAGAACGATCCCACATCTCCATTGTTTATAATTACTATAATAACGGTCTTTCTCTACTGAATGTTTAATGAGTATAAAACAATCACAATTTATTTTCTATGCCAAATCTTACACCACAAAGGCATAAATAAATTCAATCACAGCCCACCTCTTTTCTCTTCTTGCAATTGATCTAGAAGAATTTTTTAAATCTTTTAGTGTGTAATTCTTTAAAATTTTCATATTTATATTTAATAATTATAAACATGTAGTCTATGAACAAAATTGTAAAGTTAAGTAACCAAAGTCCCGTAAGAGAAACGTTATATGAACGAAGACCACAGTTTATATAACAACAATACTGATAGAGTTAACAAATAAATTCTCTGATACCAATTTTAATACACAAGATGGGCAAATTTTGTCGATTTACAACTCTTTCAGTTGTGATCAAGGCCTAAAATGTTGAAAACAAAAACAAAAATCCAAAATGTTGCAGAACAAAATGCCAAAATTACCAAAAAGGTCAAGGTAAAACATTCTAAGGAGAGAAAGAGATGGTCCTTAGTTTTCTTAAAATTTTACATTTATGTAACAGTAAATTTAAAGTATCAATTATGGGCTAGTATTGAAATACTAGCAATTGAGTTGGTGATACTCTCAGGGACTTGGAGTCCACCAGCAGCAGTATTGATTCAGTGGTAAAAAAGAAAAAATTACACAAAAATGATGATTCAAATGTTTGTTGAGATTTAAATGAAATTCATTCTCCCTCAACAAACGGCCATAAGATTATCATATTTTTGGACAATCAGAAAACTGACTGACTGAAATTGTTTTTTTTTCAATGTCTTATGGTCATATACGTATACTCAACATGATAAAAACATAAATATAGAAATAAAGGGTTTTGATCAAAATTATAACTGCCATTGGAAAAGTGGAAACAGGTTGGGGTTGAAAACTCTGTGGATCTTTCCTTAAATACAGAATAAGAAATACATATGGTGTGACATTTCAATATTCTCCTGCACACTGTTATTTTTACGTGCTTACATTTATCCTTAAAGCCAAGTTACAAAGGGCATACTTACTATGGGATATACATCTCAACAGTTACCTTTATGTGTATAGGAATACATACTCAGAATGTAAGTTATATTCCAAAGTACTACTTACCAACAGGTTTCTGTAAGTATGTAGTTAGAGTGACATCTCCATTTTCTTGGAAATGAAAAATTCCATGGTGATGAAATATAGGTCTACGATCCACCTTTACAAAATTTGGAGTGTATCTGTAAAGAGATACAAATTTTCATATCAATAATGAAAATTGATTAATACTGAACATTAAAGACAAAAATCTGATCGCTGAAAATGGCAATCTTTTTCTTTAAATAGAATAGCTGCATAGTACCACACAACACATTAATCTGTTAATAAAGCATATAGAATGATCAAGTCTAGTGAAAGACGTTGACGATGTCTAAGGTAAAAAGCTTAATTCTGTCCAATATTCATGTTATGCATTAGAAATACAACTTATTTGGTTCACATTGTTGATTCAGACAAAAACAAGATGTATAAACAAAACAAGTACAAATTTACCAGATAACTGTTCAATATTTTTGTAAGAAGAGTACAATTCATAAAATAACAATCTAATACTTTAATTTGTTGTTTTTAGTTAGAATCTCTCACAGATAAAAGTGAAAATTTTGCAAATAAGAGGAACTCAAAGTTTTAAATACAATCTTGCTAAAACAGAATAACCAGCAAATATCACTTCAGTCAATGGCAAAACATTTACATTAAAATCAAACCTATCTCTCATGGAAGCAGCTGACAAAGTTGTGAAATATTCAAGCTAATTATTTACTTCATTCAATAACTGGGAAATTTTACTTAACAGCTACACAGGTACATTGGTGGGGTTAAACTGGTTTTATGGGTACCCAAACCTCCCCGTTATCTAGCATAGATAACATGCTGGTGTTTAAAACATACTATAAAAGCCAATACAGTATGACTACCAACAAGGTGTCCACTTGCTAGAACTGCAAAATTTGGTTGGACGGTACAAAATTTAGATTGCAAGGTCAGAATGTGCTCAATTTAACTGAAAAACTGCTGGTTGGATACTTAATGAAGAATAATAGCACTTATACACCATAAGCACGGGTAAAACTGGTTGGACACTGAAGAATATGAGAAAGATATTTTAAAAATCTTGTCAGTTAAAATATTTTTCTTCTCATTCTTCTGTAATGGTATAACATTCTGTTTTCTGGATTTGATTTTGTAAATATATAGACTTTTAAATGTCTATGCAAGTTTATAATACAATACCAACTCTGTTAATAGTTCTGTTAGCTCTGTATACCCATGTTCTGCTGCTATTTCTCTTGGAAGGTAACCATGACGATTTGGAGTTTTCAGTGCTATTTCACCACCAGGTTTGTCCAGAAAAAATGATGCTACTTTGTATAATCCTAGCTGTGCAGTAAAATGTAATAATGTAGACTTGTCCTCTGTCTCAGTTACATCTGTTACAACAAATGACAGGTTATAACAAAAACCACTACACTCAATAAACAAAAGTCCTGTTAAACCATGTGGTGTTATTCCTTTGGAAATCCCTAGTGGATATACCCTATAGAATGATGTCTGATGTTATGAATTAAATATTTTGATAATTATCTTCCTTTTTCTGGATTAACTGGAAATGATGTATTTAAGTGCACAACATCTCCAAAAATAATTTTTCTTAATCAGACTAATACAAGACTACTTTAACGAAAACATGTAGCTATAAGGGCTGTCTGTTTCCTGGAAATTACTTATCCGGTATTATCCATAAATAAATTTGATTGCATTTTTCAATTAGAGAATAACTCTCCAACTTCTATTTGAAACTTAAAGGTAACATACATGTAAGTAAAATACCAATTTCTATAAAGTCTTTTTGCATTAAAAAGTACAAAAATGTAAAATATAAATAAAACCTAAGTCATTTAATCTTTTTACGCATGTTATGTATTGAGATTTCCTATCAGGAACAAAAAGATATTAGTAACATCCTGTAATGATTGAAGATATATATATATATAACGGTTTATCATGTACATGTATTTACTTTTTTTCATATTTTACATATGTATAAACCAACAAAGAAAAACAAACCTATACATGCAGGGTATCTACATGTATGTATCTTACATATCAGTGGTTCATGTAATATATGTCAGAGAGTAATGCTTTTAAGTACAGAGAAGACAAAAATAACAATATTAAAAATTGTTTTGTACTTATAGTTGAACTTCCTTGATCCTTTTCAATCATTTGCTTAGTTTTTGTAAAATGAATGAATTTTTCAGCTGACCTAAATGTTTATAGTCTTCATTCCCCCCCCCCTTATTAATCTAAATTATTTTTTTCCCCACAAATTATACTACTGTAACAGATTCAAAATGTATTGCTAACCTTGATTTATTTGCCAATAATTCTAAAGATTTTCATTTGTTTTTATTAAATTTTTAGAAGCATCATTCCACCAATGTTTGGCATCAACTGGACAAGTGTTTCAAAGATAATGAAAATAGTAAAGTTAGCATACATCAACACACAACAAATGATGGAAATAGCTCACATGGACAAATGGTGAAGGTGAGCTAAAAACAAGTTGGAGAAATCATCCTAGTTGTTGATTCTATACTGGTGCATCTGCTTATTCATGGACATGGATTTTTTTCACTGACGATGTGGTCCTCCAATAATACTATTTTGTATTCTTAGACAGGTTTGCAGTACAAACTTTGCTAATAATGGATATAAAAACGTTCACTTCCTCAGTTCTTACCTATTCCTTTAGAATCTCCAATTACTGTCCAATATTCTGGAATCTGTACATCTAAATGGTTAAGAACACTGTATAATCTGTCATCAAGAGTATCCAAAACTTCATTTGAAAGATCAAAATTGTCTGACCTTACAACTTCAAGGTCATCTAAAGCATGGCTATTATAAACGCTGTTTATAAGGTATTCCGCTAAGTAATAGGTACTGTCATTGTAATACTGGAAAGGTGATGTTGCTAAGATGCAGAGTTCATTCTCATGGTAGCCACAGAAATTTATCTGAACTTGTTCCTCAAAATCATGTTCTGCAAAACATTTAAAGAAATCATGATAAGAAACTGCAGCAGTTTAAAATTTGATTCTGTAAAACTTTAACAAGAAAAGAAATCAATCTATCTTATGATGAATTTAAAATTAGTTCCAAAAAATTACTTTTCTATTAAGCAAAAAGTATTTATTTTTAGAAGCCATTAGACAGAATGGTAAGGAAAAACAGGCAAGGGATGCCAAGGAAAAAATACACACACAAACATAAAATATGACAAACATTAGTAAACACTGTAAGATACAAACTACAGACACAATCAACTTTCTTTGTTCAGGTACATATTATCATTTATCATGTATATCTTATATTATAACATATATTATGATTATTTACACCTAAACTGACTAGCTGTAATAATTACCTATATATATACTTATTATCGTTATTTTAGTGACATTAAACCATATTCCTGCAACTTTGTATACTAAACAATGTTCACATATTATCTACATGTATAAACATGAACTATTTTTTAAAATCCTTTCACATGAATATTTTTTTTTTATAGATATACAAATGTAGCATGGTAACCTGAATGGTTATAGTCTGTCCTTTGGGTGTTCAAGGCCATTTGAGTTCTTTTTTTAAATTAAGTTTTTTTGGAGTTTCAAATATCACATTGGTGATACATGTATGTTTCTTGAAAATACAAGTTTTATCATGAAATTTTCCATTTCAAGTGATGGTACAAAAACATTAAATAAATTTTTAAGCTGTTTCAAAAAGAAACTTCTAAAACATAAAAGTTTTAATATGGAGTTTAAATACAAAAATGTGTACAGGTTCCACAGAACCCAGTGTCTCACCTGTTGTCTATGTTTTCAGTGTATATAGTTGAATGTACATAATTTTTCTCCATATGTTTTTTATTGATCATGAAGAAGCTTCTGTCAAAGTTTGGTTTGTTTGTTTGTTTAGTTGGGGTTTTACGCCGTTTTCAGCACATTTGGCTATTTCGCGGCAGCCAGTTTTTATTGGTGGAGGAAGCCGGAGTACCTGGAGAGAACCACCGATCTTCGGTAGGAAAATTGGCAATCCTTGTCAATTTAGATCGGAGTCGAACACACCCCGCCACAGGTGAGATTCGAACTCACAACCTTAGTGTTGACAGGCTAGTGATCATTAGTATTCATGATGAACTACTAGACCACTCGGCCACCGAGGCCCCATCAAAGTTTGGTAAAAATCCAGGATGGTTTAAGAAATTAATTAACGTTTAAAAAATTTTAACTGCAGACTGTATGTAATGTTAACTGGGAGAAAAACTAAGTCCATTTATAAGTAAAATACAGAAAAATGGAGAAAAAGTTATTACAAAACTTTCCTCTGGATACTTTTGATCATGAACAAGCTTCTGTCCAAGTTCGGTATAAATCAAGGATGGTTTAGGAAAGTGATTAATGTTTAAAAAACTTTAACCACATGGTGAATGTAAATGTTGATGCTCACCACTGCCGGAATGTAGGATCGCTATGTCTCGCTTCAGCAACAAAAGTTGCAGGCTCAACAAAAAGGAAAAGTTACCTGTATTCCTTTTTATGACCACTCTTGCAGCTGATATTTGCACACTACGCTGCTAAGACAAAATTACAAAAATACAAAAACTCCCTGTCAAACCTATGTTTCACATAATTAATACAATTTTTGACTATATTCAGATATAGTTCACAGCTAGTTGTCCAACTAAATATTTCAAAAGCTTCTGAAAAATCTACAGCAATCAGCATAATCAGGAACTTTTTATCTGTCACTAAATATGAACTAAGGACCCAAATGCTAAAATTTAATGGAGTCAAAGAAGTATGAAATGTAGGTCATTTAAAATTATATGTTGGTGATCTGAACTGAACACTAAAAATGATTGTAGTTGTAAAATAACATTGATATATCATCACATGTCAGGTCATAATACAGAAAGCCTGACCGCAGACCATAGAGGGTAACGTGTTTGGAGAATGCCACACTCCCTGCATGATAATGACCCCTTCTGTAGTTTTCAAAAAAGAGGAGGCTCATGGCTGCTATAGAAGGCTCAAATATCTGATCCTACCCAACCATCCTTTTACAGTGGCAGTCAAATTGGTTCCCACCCATATATGAATTGTTTGATATATTGAACTGGTTCTCCTCCTTAAAAAGCATGTAATATTGCCACTGGACGTTAAGTAATAATCAATCAATCAATCTTTAATAATACACCTAAACGCAAAAATTTAATCAAAGTCACTCAAATATAAAATGTAGGTTGTGGTGACTCAAATGTTTCTGTGTTGTGTTGTACTACAAAAGTTTATTGTAGTTGTGAAATATCCTCAATATACTACCATAGGTTCTTTAAAAATATACCTTTTATAAAATTAAGTCACTCCAGTATAAATATAGGTCATGGTGACCAAAATGTTGCTGACTTTTGTTGTAATATTTAAGATGAATGCATATAAATAATATCATTGATATGTCTCAACAGGTTTCTGAGAAATGGACCTAACATTTATTTTAGACAAAAAATCCCTACAAATATGATAAAGTTTGATCAAAGGAACAGAGTGCACTTGTTGTGGCATGCACCTGAAATTTTTCATGGCAATGTACTAAAGTACGGCTGGAAAATTTGTTAAAACATAATTACATTAACTAAATCTCAGCAGTGAAATAGCTCAAAAGCATTTAACTCCATTATCCAAAAGAAAATAAAAAACTTTTTTTAAAATGTGAAATGTACATGTTTGAAAAGAAATGAATGCAACATTTAGCACTAACAGTGTAGACTGAACACACAGTTTTACAGCTTCTTACAACAATACTATTACAATGTTATAATGAGACAACAAAAAGAAGTATTTCTTTATTCTAACAGGTAGTAAAACACTACATGTGTTGTTCTGATCAAAGCCATATGATCCAAACTTGCACTCTTAATGGAATAAATATAGGAAATCTCTATACACCAAAGCCAACAACATTATCTAAAAGCTAAACTTATATAATTAGAATTGAAGGAATAATTAATGTCCAAAAGCATTAAAATATCTATTGAACATACCTTAGAATTTAATATTATCCTAGTGCAAGTAGCTATATTGATATTTCCCCAAAAAATCAATCACAACACATATGCATACAAAAAAATATGTCATTTTCCTGCTGTAATCAGATCTTCAAGGAAATTCTGTAGTATTTCACTAAGAGTGATTAACAGTTATTCAAGATATAAATTAATGTCCATGATTGGCACATCTGATCACCTCAATGTTTTGTTATCGACCATAAAAAGAGAATAAACTATAAAGGGTTAGGTATAAGTAGTTACCAGTATCAATGTCCTTTGATTAAATTGTGTCATTCATTAACCTGTCATTTCTGAACCATATATATTATATAAACTGTACTGACTAAAATGGTAACAGACATAATAGTTAAGTTTTTTCAGTATTTTCTTTCTGCCATGCATATTGTTGGATTCTTGGAAAGGGAAAATTCTGGAGAAGAAAATTTCATTTGTAAATTGCCTGGACCTACTGCTGTTCAATGTACAACCTGAAGTAAGGTTCCTGTCCAATCTTATTCTCAGTTCCACTCAGCCCAAAATTCATCTTATGTCAAAACAGAGTTATTTTTTTAACTAGTTAGACCCATGTCCATAGCTTAAAAATTGGAATTTTTTCAATCAATATCATACCTTGGGCCAGAGGCCCTTGGGCAGATATTGAAATCCCGGAGTGATACGTCATGTGATACAGATTTTTCTATGTATTATTCTCTATTTATCATATACTTATTCAAAATAAATGCTTAATTTTACTCTGCAATTAAACTGTTAAATTATCAATAAACTAATAATTTTGGTAAGAATACTCAAGAAGGGTGATAAAGCACTTTTAGCGGGCCGCTAAAGCAACTTCTGGAATTTATCACATGCCTTTTTGCCAATGTTCGGAAGCTCTTCGATCATTTCCGGAAAAGTATCATTAATTGCGGATACTGCAGACGACACAGTCACAGTCATAAATTATATGAAAATGGAAACAAAACAAGAAAAACTACATATGATTTAAATATCTCGACAAAGGAAAAGAATGATGAATTGAGAAAGTTACTGATTCCTTGCTGAAAAACGCAGGACTTTATTACAATCCTGTAAACTTCAAGTAACAATAAGGTATCTCCTAAAATTCAAGTTGAACATAAATCAAACTTTTGGACACAAAGCTAATAAATATCCAGCAGCATCACATTTGTTTGTGATGACATCATATTTACTTAAAACAAAACAATTGCGCAAAGAAAATGAAAACTAGAAAATGTGCCTATAAGACACGGATGCCCCGCCCTAAAAACAATATAGGTTGCTGAACTGCGTTGTACTATACAAGAGTACTATAGTGGTGAAATATCATTGATATATTACTATAGGTTTCTGAGAAATGAACCTAAACGCAAAACTTAACCAAAGTCACTGAAGCATGAAATGCAGGTCATACCGACTCAAGTGTTGCTGAACTGTGTTGTACTATACAAGAGGACTTTAGTGGTGAAATATCATGATATATTACTATAGGTTTCTGAGAAATGGAGCTAAATGCAAAGCTTAACCAAATCAGGATGCACGTCGAGGGTAAATCTATATCCAAAATAAATGGAAATGGTGAGCTGTCAAAAGGGCCATAAAACGACTAAAATGTAAGAAATACACAAGTCGGACAAAACCAAATATAAAATCTTAAAAAAACAACAACAAACTAAAAAGTTAAAAATAACCAACATTTCAACCAATATGATCTTGATCACGAACATGTAAAAAATAAAAATAAAAAGGTGTTGACTCTTTGAAACCCAGAGCAAGACCGAGTCCGTACATAAAATGTAAACAAAAACAAAAATTATTTGACGTGGTTGCATCAGTAAACATACTTCATAGAAAATACATAAATGGCTACGTAGATAGTAAAACTATATAGTAAAAATAAGTTAAATAATATATTAGACTGTTATTGAATTGAAAAATATTAATTAAAATTATTTATTTTTACCTAGGTGCAGTTATGTTGTGGTTCATCTCTATTTCTGTACAAAGTGAATATGGGGAAAATGCCATTTAGGCAGCAAAATAATTATACAGTAAGAAACATCCGCTTATTTTAAACCCATAAGACTAATACTAATACAAACTAGAGGCTCTGCTGAGCCTGTATTGCTCACCTGGATTTTTATTAAGCCATTATAAAAGGTAAGCTCTTTTGTATCTGCAAGGCTTTTAGAGAAACACAAAATGTTAAAGTAACCTTATATTTGACCTTTGACCTAAAAAATGGGATCATTTGTATCTGTCCTTCCATATGAGATTCCTGTCAACTTTGGTAACAGTCTGCCCATTAGTTCCTGAGCAAACAACAAAAACGTCTTTTCCCATATTGATTCAATGGAAACTTTGAACATCCGCAGCTGTCGGTTGAGGGGATGAATCTCAACATAAAGTGAATCGTTTGTAGGGGGTAATCCTGCAAAGTTTCTACACATTTCATAATGTAGTTTCAGAGAAGATTTTTGAAAATAGGCCAATAAAAATCAAAGATGGCCTCTGGCATCCATGTTGTTCATCCATCAGGAACCAAAGACAGAACTTTAATAGAGGTCTTTCCATAAATCAATCCTGCCAATTTTGGTTACAATCTGCCCATTACTCCCTAAGCAATTGACAAAAAAGGCTTTTCCCATATGGTTTCAATGGAAATTTTGAACAGCCGCAGCCATCGGTTGAGTTGATGTATCTCAACCAAAAGTGGATCTAATTTTCAAGCCACTTCATTGGAATTTCTATTTTCTGAGTTTTAACACTGTGGTACCCTTTAACTTGTATAAATTTTCAAAACATGTTTCAGCCTTGAAAACATTATGTACTGTTAGTTTTGTTTAACTATGTTAGGATTTTCAAATATTTCAGAGAGCTAAGGTTCAGCAGGAACTTTTCTGAATACTCTTTTGATACAAATATATAGGTAAATGATGTTTACTTATCAAAGTTTACTGAGTGCATAAATATTAAGCTTACAGTAAATATATATGTAATAAGTTCAACATTTATGTTTTTTATCACAAGACCATGCACATAAAAAAATCTTAATTAGATCCTATAGATTTTACAAGTGTAGCTTCACATCTGCAGCATTAAAAACTACATACCAACAAAATTATATAACTCAATTACCTACATTACAGTAATTTGCTCTTGACTGATTTTTTTTTCACCTTCAAAATTTGAAATATTCTAATAATTCTCACAAGCTTTTAACATACAAACTGAGCTTTCTCTACCTTCCTATATATACATGTATTAATATATCTCTACAACTGTAGTATTTGAACTCTGAAATGAAACTTCTAAATGCAATAAGACATGAAGAAGCTTTTCAAAGAGTACCCTGGAACATTGTAAGTTAAAAATGTTTCTGAACAGCTTCTGGTTCTTACTATGGGCACCATAATGAACAACATCAAACAGTAAAAGGGAATCACTGAAGACAGAATACTTTCACTGACCCAGTTATCTATATACATAATAAACATTACATGTAGTTATTGATAGAGAAAATTAATATACGTATGGTATAACAAAATAATTAATCTAATCTTACACCAAAGTTTCTGGTTACTTGTTTTAATCACTTTACTTAATATCACAAACTATCTAACAATGATAAGACCCATTAAACAATGGTTATCTACTTTGTAAAATTGCTAAAACTGAAAAAATCAAAGATATACCAATAAATTTCCAATATACGTTATTAGGTAGTCCTCAATTACAGTTCGGAAATTGAAGACCTTCACCTGCAGACCCAATCAGGGAGATGAGTTGACCTTACAGTAGGGAAGGCCGTCTTATAATGCCTCATTTGGTGCCATTAGCATTTGCTCAGGAGATTCAGTATACAACAAGGGGTCTTGGAAAGCAATACACTTAGTATTACGATGCTAGAATGAACATTGCCTAATGATTGGGAAGAATCAATATCAATGACATAAATGTACAACATTTTATTAGTTACTGTCGATAGGAAATATTCATCATTTTCCAATAAATCTGTTTGCACTAGTTCCTGAAACAAGGCAATTTGAGTTTCAAGGTTGATCATAATTATTTTCTAGGACAAAAAATTACAATTCTAGAAATCAATAAAAGCAATAAATATTCTATACAAGAACAGAAATCAAATAAAAAATAAATAATTAGCATTGCCATATACATTCTCTAAACTTAATGATAACAGGAATTAAGTGCCAAACAAACAATCTAGTCTGTCACTTAAAAATATAAAGTTATTTCAACATTCTAATGACATAACAAAGAACCTAGTTTCTTAATGTCTTTATTCTAAATCAAATTACATAAAAGGCTCATCACTTTGTTGATGTCCAAAACAATATTTGCTTGCCATTTGGGTTATGGCGACCAGTTATGTCTAAAAGTTACTTTAACATTAACTTGAAAAGGCTATTTTTCACTTATTTTGTGGTGTTGGCTGTTGTTTATAGTTCAAGGCAATTAAAGAATACATGTACTTAGAATATATAAATCTATTATCATATTAGATACAATCAAATGTTATTACATTTGTTAATGCAAACAATATATTTTCTTTTTAATATGTTCAACAAATCAGAATATCCAATTTCACCATACTTTTGTGCAGGAAACGATTGGGGTGGTTTTTTTTTGTTTTTTTTTTTACTTTGATAATCAATTTTTTTCCATTACAATTAAGTAGACAAAGAGAAATAACTCATAGTAAATTTGGAGCTTACATTTAAAGTAAAATAGATACTTGTCTGCCTTTATTTAGACACTGACCTAGGATTTATGGGAAATCTGAATATATACTTATAAACATTTTTAACCCGTAACATTAGGTTTTCTCCCAAACTGTCCAATTTTTTATTTTTATTTTGAAAGTTCTGATTGTATCACATAGTCCCACATTATTTTATATTGTTAAAAGTTCTTAAATAAACAATGTAATCCGTTGATT
Source organism: Mytilisepta virgata (assembly GCA_028015205.1). Taxonomy (NCBI): domain Eukaryota; kingdom Metazoa; phylum Mollusca; class Bivalvia; order Mytilida; family Mytilidae; genus Mytilisepta; species Mytilisepta virgata. Next base: position 33,718,524 of record CM051517.1, read on the forward strand.
TTTATGTATGTAATTAAAATAAATTATTGAATGAGCATAAGAGTAATTTGATACTAATATTAAATATGAAAATATAAATTGCTGAACAAAACATCAGTAAAAATACACTTCTACACTTTTAATTTCTATGAGGTACAAAATATCTACAATGATATATACACATCTTAAACATTAATATTTGTATAATTTTGTGTTTTGGTTTCTTTATAAATTGTCCAACAATTACAACAACACAATCTATAAAGATTGAACTTTCTACACCTCTCCATAACTCTTTTTGCAATTTTACACTCTAAACAATCGGTTGATGGAGAAATGTTTCCACTGGTCTTCACACTTTTACCTTGGAAATAAGAGGACATCTATAACAGATTCTTCATGCAACTTAAGTCTACTTTCACCCAATTTCAAATAGGGCCCTATGTTAAACTAAGTTCAGCTGTGGTGGCCATCTTGGTTAACAGTCCAGGTCATCTGACATTATTCTGAAAGAGAACTTCCCAAGGACCATTACTGCCAAGTTTGATTCCAATTGGCCTTGTAGTTTCATAGAAGATTTTTTTTTTAAATTCATCCCCCTTTTTTCTATTTTAGTAACAGCAGCCATGTCGGTTGGAAATCAGGGATGATGGACATAAGTTTGGAAGGTCATCGTCACCGAACCACTTTTTTCATTGACTACAAAGTTACTGTCCAGAATGCTGCAACAGCATCTTTCCCATAAATCACCCATAATACTATTTTATGTTCAGAAAGTACCAAGACAATTGAAATATTTTAATGTTTGATGAACCTCTACAAAAGATATCTTTTTGTGCTGACCAGAAATTCAAGATGGCTGTTACAGCCCTACGCAGTTTAACATTGGACCCTATGTGAAATTTCGTACAAAGATCTTGTAAGAAACTACCAAGTCAATTGAAATGTATTTGATGTGTGAATGATTATTTGATAGATAACTACAAAAGATATGTTTTAAGTGCCCTTTGGAAATTGAAGATTGTCGCCATACAGCCGAACTTTGTTAACATTGGACCCTATGGGGAAATTTGTACAAAGGTCTTCTTGTCAGAAAACACTAAGACAATTGAAATGTTTTTGTTGCATGAAGATCCTTGGATAAATGTCTGCTACAACAGTTATGTTTTCATGCCGATCGGAATCCAAGCCACCGGGGGTAGCAGCCACAACTGGACTTAGTTTAAAATTTTTAACATAGACACTGGAAGAATTCTTTACATATCTTATCTAGAAGTGCTGGACATTGTGAAACAATTCCTTACTAGATGCATTTTGTCAGTTGTGATCACCTTAAATCCAGGTGAACGATTCAGGCTTTGTGGAGCCTCTGGTTTTTAATCTGAAAGGTATGTTTTCCCAGGCATGATAGGGCAAATTTTGGTTTATCATTGATAAAAAGGTATATGCCAGCTTGTCGGGTGTTATCTGTATAAATTGTTTTGTAGATCATGATGGTAAAATGTTTTTGTTTTGTTGCTTCTTTAACAAGCCTTTCATTCATTCATTCAACTGTTGATATATTTGAGGAGATAGCTCAGTGTGTCCTTTTCAAAAAGGTTTTCATTGTTTTCCAGAGTGTAAAGAAATAAATCTTCATATACAGTAGAATAGAGAATGGAAACGGGGAAGGTGTCAAGGAGACAACAACCCGACCAAAGAGAGTTTGTTTATAATGAAGTCTCCATTTGATTTCATTATAGGCATTGTTCTTACTAACTCTGACATAGTACTCATACTAGTATCAGTTTGAAACAACTGCAGTTTCTTATAATATTTGTTTTCAATTCAAAAGAAACTGTTACAGAAAGATTGAATATTTCAAATGCCTTGATTAACATCATTTTAAAAGAACTTCAACGTAGGGATTTTTTACTTGTTTGTTATCCATAACAGAGGGGTCATCCTCTGTAATAATGTGATTGCCCATAGTAGAAGACAAGTGATCAATTTGTGTAGCAATTTCCATAATTTGTTATATCAAGTCACTTTAGAGTGATGAAAATGTCATTTGGGATTGAAATTATTTCCTTTAAAAACCCAGTTTCATTATACAAATGTACAAAACTTGTAATAGGGCTCCAAAAAAACATTGTTTAAGTACCATTCCATATAAAATTCAAAATCCAATGGCACATGGATTTTTTTTTTTAAGTGTGTTTTTGCATTTCTTTTGTATATTTATTAACAGATGTGGTGAATTTTTTGTAGTTGTAACCAGTCTTTCTGAGATATTTTTTATATAGAATGGGGAGATAACTAGTGTTAGACCAATAATTTGTGTATAATCTTTACAAACTATTTTCATTGCTGCTAGATTTTTATATGGAACTGTACGTAATGGGACCAGGAAATTAAACTTATTTCGTTTTAAGCCTGATTTTGTTACAAGCTAGTATATTACAAACAAACTCTATTGTATTATCTGTTTGTACAGGTACTTACTATTACCATAGTTTTTTGTCATTTTATTTTTTAATTTGAAAAAAAGTTTAATTTGAAAATACAAATGTTGTTAAGAGTAACAATGTGCTTATTTTGTAAGAAAAGTTAAAATTGAGCAGCTATTGATGAACTGATAAAAATAGGTCAAACATAAAAACTGGAAATCTGCACCGTTTCCACTGATTATTGAGAAGAATACAGTATAGTCTAATATATCTATGGAATAAAATTTTAAAATAGTATTTTCAGATTCTCAGATTTAAGGGCTTTTGGAAGGATTGATTTTTGAATTTTGGTCTCCACAAATTCAAGAAGTTGATAGTTTTTTAATAATGCAGATATAAGTACTTTTTGAAGGTAAAAGAAAGCTCCATTCATTTTTTTTTTATATTTGAACCTCCCTTTATTGTTGGGGGAGGGAATAGAACTGTCCCTACTTTTTCAGTTGTGTGGATCTGCTATCATAGTTGTAGAGACATTTTCTGCTGTATAATAAAATCATAACTCTTAGAAAATGTTGGCATATGAAGTGGAATTTAACATTAAGACTTGAGCAGGATAATCCTCACAACAATCAGCATTTAAACTGCTTTTTATGTGATTGTTCTCTTACCAAACACTTTCACTTATGAATCAAGTAATACTTAACTGCCTATGCATATTTATCTCTTTAATGAAAGATTTGGTGGTAGTACTTCTACAATTTACTATATACACTCACCAACTTCTCACAAAATTTCACCAGTTTTTAAGTTTGTATTGTGGGTCTGTGTGATTGTGTGATGGCCCAGTAATACTTTTGTAATTCTATACAATTGAGAATGCTTAACATATGATCAGTTTCTAAAATATTTCTGCTTCAATTAATTATGATCAGTTTCAAGAAGCATCATTGAGGCAATATCCCTTTAGATAATACATGGTAATACATTTGTGTTGATAGATAACATTTAGGAATTGTTTAATGAATACTAATGATGGGCCACAGCACATGCCTATTGATGGTCACCAAAAAATAAAATCATTAATAGAAAAATATCATCAAGAATCCAAAATTAAACAGGTCAGCGATTCAGTTAATACAATCTCATTCCACCAAGTTTAGTTATGTATGAAACATTTTCGTCTCAGTAACCAGTATATCCCTTTATCATTGAGACTTTAGGGAACTGCTACATTTCTGATTATATATATAGTGATATGCTGAAACAAATTATTGCATTATTGAAATCAGCTGTGATTGTCTTGACATGTGATTAAAAATAATAATAATTCTTTTTATGCCTTTGAATTTTTATTTCTTAATCTTCTGTTTCGTTATTATTATTATGAAATGACTCCAGTGTAATTTCAGAATTCTATTTTCTATAGCTTTTTGTTAAGTCTTGTGATTGCTCTACAATTAAATATTTATTTCAGTTTCTGTTTTAGAGTATCTTCTTCCTAGAACTAGATTTTCTGCTTATTATGTCAGATGTGTCGAGGGGACAAATAAAATGACTATATCCTGAAATGACTGTTGAATAAACGTTTTATTATACCGAAACACTTTACCGGTCAATAGTTTCCAGTACTAATCACCGGTCACTATTTACCAGTGATTAGTTTTGGAAACTAATCACCGGTAAAAAAAATAGTCTTGATATTTATATAGAAAAAAACATACTGAGGTATAATAATAAATGTTATTTTACCTCAGTATGTTTTTTTCTATATAAAAATTAGGACAATAATTTTACTGTTTTATCTATTTCTAAAACTGAAACTATTGATTGGTAATAGTTTCTATTGGTAAATTGTCTTTTGGTATAATAAAACCTTTACCGATTGCATATTCAAGGAATAGTAAGTTTATTGTCCCCTCAAAACCAACTAAATGCCTATTTGCCTTGGGACATTAGTCGGTACTTGTTGACAGTAATTACATGTACTATTCCGTTCATACCCTGTCAATAAGTACAAGTATATATTATTTTCAAGGTCTCAACTTGTATATTATTTTCATGAAATGAGTATACCCGCATCTCTGAAAACATGTACCAACTAAAATCCTAAAAGCAAATCTTGCATATGTCTGGGATGTTTGTTGAATAATAAAAAAACCTCTTTTTTTCAATGTAGGAGATAAGATAAGATACAGTAAATTAGGTAAAACACACAAAAGTATTACAGAATATACAGATTATCACAAAAATGTTATCTCCCTTATTACACTAGATGATATTTTCTTAAAGACCATTCAAAGTCCATGTATTGATATAGAAACCTGAAAATCATTACGATCTAAAAATAAAATGGGAGGTGCACAACAGCATTAGTTACTAAAGATTCCCTGAATTTTTCATGGAAATTGTGGACACATTCAGGAATGTAGAGCCATTAGTCTAAGGTCAGAATCATCCCTAATATTCAGCCTCCATTAGTTTATCAGCCATATTTCATTATAAACTGAAAATCATCACATTTTATGATCAAAGGAAAATCTGTTTTTCAAAATGTCTATCATTATACAGACAAATGAAAATAATTGATAAACTTTCATCCCCAACTAGACAAATTGCTTTGCCCCAAATCTTTATTTCAATTAATTAATAATTGACAATTCAGCAATTTTTATGTCCATTTCCAGATGTTATTTCTTGCTGTTTTGGCTTGCTTTTGTATTAAGTTGTTTCTGGTATAAAATTTAAAAGTGAAATCCTTCCACCAATTTTATTGGTTGGGATGGGTGAAAATTAGGTTTATTAATATTAAAGAATATACAAATAACAAACCTGGTATGAGTGACTGGACTCTGCCTTGATGATAATGTCCAAATGAAATGTGTCGTTGGTTCGAACCTTCATAAACAAAGTACAGTGGAGGGCTAATGTTAGCATCTTCAGGTATTTCTATTGTTATAATGTTACCACCCTATAACAAGAAATCAATTTGTTACAGCAGAGACAAAATATAACTAGAGGCTCTGAAGAGCCTGTATTGCTCACCTGGATTTAACTTTTCACCTTAAGTAGGACTAACCAGAGCCTCTCAGGAGCCTGTATCGCTCACCTGATAGTGCTTAGCCCTTTTGTAGTATTACATATAGCGACCAGTTCCCACAGGGTTAAAGATTCGGCTGTTGTGGCAATCTTGGTTGATAGTTTGAGTCAACAGACATAATTCTGAAAGAGGACAATCTAAGGACCAATGGTGCTAAGTTTGGTTGCAAATGGCTCAGTAGTTTCAGACAAGAAGATTTTTAAATGAATTTCCCTTAGGGTCCTATATTAAACCAAAGTCGGCTGTGGTGGCCATCTTGGTTGATCGTCCAGTTCATCGGATATAATTCTGAAAGAGGACCATCTAAAAATCATTGCTGCTAAGTTTGGTTGCAATTGGCTCAATAGTTTCAGGCAAGAAGATTTTTAAATGAATTTCCTATACGGTCCTATTTTAAACTAAGTTTGGCTGTGGCGACCAACTTGGTTGATCATCCGGTTCTTCGGACATACTTCTGAAAGAGGACGATCTAAGGACCATTGCTGCTAAGTTTGGTTGCAATTGGCTCAGTAGTTTCAGACAGGACAAATTTTAAATGGATTTCCCATAGTGTTCTATGTTAAACTAAGTTCAGCTTTGGTGGTCATCTTGGTTGATCGTCCAGTTCATCAGACACAATTCTGAAAAAGCATCTAAAGACCATTGTTGCTAAGTTTAATTGCAATTGGCTTAGAAGTTCAAATTGGTCAAGTTGTTTCAGACAAGAAGATTTTTCATTGAATTTTCGCATAGGGCCCTATGTTAAACTAAGTTCAGCTGTGGTGGCCATCTTGGTTAACAGTCCAGGTCATCTGACATTATTCTGAAAGAGAACTTCCCAAGGACCATTACTGCCAAGTTTGATTCCAATTGGCCTTGTAGTTTCATAGAAGATTTTTTTTTTAAATTCATCCCCCTTTTTTCTATTTTAGTAACAGCAGCCATGTCGGTTGGAAATCAGGGATGATGGACATAAGTTTGGAAGGTTGCCACCCAAGGACCATTCCACCAAAGTTTGTCTTTAAAGGGCAAAAACTCCTATAAGGGGTCAATCAATGATTTTGGTCATGTTGATGTATTTGTAGATCTTACTTTATTGAACATTTTTTATGTTTACAGTTTGTTTTTATCTATAATAATATTCAAGATAATTACCTAAAACGGCAAAATTTCCTTAAAATTAACAATTCAAGGGCAAAAACCCAACAAAGGGTTGACCGATTTGTCTGAAAATTTCATGGCAGGTAGATCTTGACCTGATGAACATTTTTATCCCCAAGTCAGTTTTGTTCTAAATGCTACAGTTTTTGAGATATAAGACAAAAACTGCAGTTTACCCCTATGTTCTATTTTTAGCCATGTCGGCCATGTTGGTTGGCAGGCAGGGTCATCAGACAATTTTTTTAAACTAGATACCCTAATGATACATGTGGCCAAGTTTGGTTCCATTTGGCCCCGTAGTTTCAGAAGAGAAGGTTTTTGTAAAAGTTAATGGACGACCAAGGACGACGGATACCAAGTGATGACTTGACCCTTTGGTAGGGTGAGCTAAAAAGATAAAGACCATATAAATACAGTTAATGGCAAAATGGGCTTCAAGATGATTTTCCAACTTTTACTGAACAAACACCAATAAAAGCACTGTTCACTTGTTCTGGTATTGCATGAGTTAATTTCTAATAAGTAAATTGAACAAAATCATATTCCAAACTTCAAAGACATGAATGTTTGATGACCAGCCAATGAGAAAATAAGATCTGAATCAGCAATCAGTACTAAATGTGCCACCTTTAGTTCCCTGTTACTTCCATATAGAGACCCAGATTATACATTTTAATAAAATGACAAATTAATCATATTCTAAAAATAAATTTTTATTATACACCTAAATCTCAATTTCAACTTTTTTTAAAATTTAATCCTGAACACTATGTCTAAATAACATGTTTAACCTATATACATAGGATATTAGGTTGAAAATATACATACAGTAATATAAGAATTGAAGCTGAAAAATAATATACCTATTTACATTTCTACTGTAATGTATTGTCTATAATTTCTGTTGTTCATAAAACTGGTAACAAAATAACATATACTACAGTAGTATTAGTAGTCTGCCTTTAATGATTATGTTACATGTACATGTATCTGATACCTACATGTATGTTGCATTGAATTTAATTAAAATATCTTAAAACTCTTCATGTTGAATAAATAGCTTTATTTGAAGGGAAAAATTTGTGTCATTAAGACGAATAAATTACCCACATTTGTTTTGTGAAATTAAAAGATTTGATCTGCGGTAATACCATTAGCCCCAGATTTCTTCATCCAGTTTTCCTGGAACTTAAACAAAGCCATTTATAGGCATATTTTTGTCTGATCAGAATCATTTGCAGAATCCTAACTGATTTGATAAAATCTGAAGCCTCTCTTGATTGGCAATTTTTATAAGTTCGAAAACTTTGATGACAGAACAAGGTGATCAGGTAGAATCTATATATTAGTTTAATTGATTAAAGAAAATTTTTGTATAATTTATATTGTTTACTTGCAGGTTTAAATAAAGTTTTTAATGGTCTTTTTTTTGCCTGCAACCTGTAGGTTGACACATTAATTTACATATGTCATTAATAAAGCAGTTATATTAACCCCTTTAGAATAAATATACAATATATGTACATTGTCAGAAAATATAAGGTTTATTTGTACGAGTCTTAGAAACGGGTAGAAATGCGAGATTTACCGAGCATTTCTTGCCTGTTTCGCAGTGAGTATCTGTTTGGGCAAAAAGGCATGAAAATGGAACATTTATAGCTATTTTGAAGGAGGGCCGTTTTTGGATCGTAATCTAGGGACACACGATGTCATAAACAATATTGTCAGCTAAAAGCGTAGTTGCAGGATAAAACAAATAATAAGCTGTTAAATTTGACGGCAATCCATGTTTTACTGTATATACACATGTACCAAGAATCAGATCTGCAATCTTCAAAAATAATTCCAATGAAGAGTTATAACAAAAAGTAGTGGATTAATTTTACAAAATCAATTTTTTCCTATAATAAAAACAATGGGGCTTATAGAAAAATACTTAATACTTACATAAACTGGTGACTCTGTGGTTGAAAATGCCATGAAGCATTCTTCTGTAAAACAAAAATATTCTTTTAATTTAAAAAGAAAAAAATCTGCCTATCAGAAAAGTCTTTTTCTTTTTCTCCTGAAATACCATGACGAACTTTTTTAAACCCATTCTTCTTATTTAAAAACATATATGTACACGTTACTGTGAAAATAACAATATATTCAAAAAATCTGAAGTAAACCAGTAAATAAATTCCCAATGAACATGTAAATTCAAAACATCATGTTCGATACACAGGTGCTAGAAGCAATTTTTTGATATGTATATACTCATACTCATATATATATATATAAAAATGTGTCCAGCACCTGTGGTGAAATAGTGTTTTTTAAAGCCAATAAATATATTTGAAAGATTTTTTCAGATTTCATTGGTATTAGTGAAGTATTCCATAAGATACCTAGCTATGTCTAACTGTTTCCAAAGCAGTAAATAGCTAGAAGCTATTTATAGATCAAAGAAATATATTTACAGGTCAAATGACAATTTTCATACCCTACAACAAATTCAAAATACATGAAAAAGAGAAATTTATTGGCTAACATGTTTTAATTTTTGCATTTAGGTTATGTAAATTTATACTGAAATACAAAACGAAAACAGACAACAATAGAAAAACATTAAACTGACATTTTATACCATGACTGGTTCAATAAGTAGATTGATGAAAATACAAATGACTAAAAAATTAAGTCACTATAATGAGTACATGTAAAACAGTTTCTAACTTTTTTAGCAGGAAGAAATAAGATTACTGCTACTATATAAAGTTTACTGTCCTACCTACACATATCACAATAAGGTTTTAATCCTCACTTCATCTTAATGAAAATGTAAACAACCTTCAAAATGTCCTATGTATAAATATGATAAACAAAACTCAACACCATACACTCAGCATCTTATCGTCTGATACAAAAGGGTGTTTATAACTTACAGGTGATATTTATCCCAGGTAATAATAACAGGTAAATAACACCTGATTTAAACATAGAAGGCTGTATAGGAGGCATATTTTACACATCCAATAAATTCAAAATAGTTTACAAGGAATTCTCTGTACTGTCTGGATAGTCATGCATGATTTCTTGCTTTTCAAACATTCTTCTTCTTCATACAGTATTTTACTGTGCACATAAGAAATATCAGATATTTGCTATTCTATTAATGGCAAGCAGTACAAGAAATATAACATTTTCCTTATTTAAATGTAATACTGGACTGAAATGTATTCTTCACAATAATATTGTAATCTTTAAGGTTTATTCAGAAATATGACTTATCTCTCCTAATTGGGGACATCTTTTTTGTTATGACTTTTTACACTTTACAATATAAAGTAGAAAAATTATAAATACATTGTGTAGTATTATTTCTGTATATTAATATAGATAGTAATTAAAAATCTAATAACAATTTTGTCGAAGCTGTACAATCTACATGCTCATGTGGTGGCTTTTTTACATGAATATGTCCTCCAAGTACTCGATTTTACACAATGTTCAAAATTTTTTGTTGATAATTTCATTTTATTTGGCATGAATTTATCTAAGGGAACCAGTATTTGATTTTAATGGAGAAGGAGGGCATGGAAAGAATTTGAAAAAAAAGGAAGGATCCAATGTTTGGTTAAAAAAAATAACACCAAGCTAATATATTTGTTGATGGACATCACCTTGGATCAAATAATAGATTCTTCTGAATAAAAGCTGGACCCACTTTTGCACTGAAAAAAATCCTGGCTCATACATTTCCAGGACAATTGATAACTTTCCTTCTCTACCCCCCTAAAATAAAATGGCTGCTCCCTAACAGAATGTTTATATCATACAATCTTGGGTCTACTTACTGTCCTTAATTTTTGTCATTATATCAACTGAATATTGTCAGGAAAGATGTTTCAGGGGAAAAGGGGAATCATAACAATATGCTTATATACTATGTGTAGCAGTGACATTATATGTACTAGTATACATGTAAGAATTTAGTAATAAGTATCCCATACATACCCTTCTTTCAGCATATGTTCATAATTTAAATGGTCAATATAGAAGAGTTACTACATAAACAATTTGTTCTAAACTTATTGTATTAAGTCCAAAGTTTAACAAATGATCCCTATCTTCAGGTTTTTAAATGTCAATAGAAAAAAATGTATGATTTAAAGATTATTATTTGAAGAAAATATATCTTTTTGTATCTAAAAAAAACCATAATTTCTACCCAGGATACAGTGTTAAATAAAACCCAGTCACCATATACAGCTTTTAAAGATACTTCAATAATGCATGGATACAGTGTTCTTCATAAAATATTTTTACCCCAAGTCCCTACATGTACATTACATTTTACTTTTTATTTTTAAAACTTTCAAGAGTTCCTAGCAAACAATATTGGTAAAAAACACATCCTTATCTTGTGATGTAGGCTGTCTGCTCCTTGTTTAAGACCACATGCCAACCTATACATGAAATTAATTTTAATATTAAATTCCAATGCAATCATGTCTAATTGAAACTTTCCTATAGAACATTCTCTCTCCGACACTTATCACATATTCTACATGCATATAGCTTTTTATATTAAATATGTCTTCCATGTATGTAAATGAATGTTAAGTGTTACATGTATTTTTATCATTCTTTTGGACAGAGGACTCTTCCTGAAGTGGTTAATTAGAAAGTCTTCTTGATTTCTGAAATGGTTTCCCCTTTTCCAATAAGAATGGTTTGTGCGAGTGATCTCCCGATTGGGTATATCTTATATAGCAAAAAAAAAAGATATGGCTTTTCATTCCTTTTTTTAAACTGTTCCACTGTCTTCATAATTTTGCCATTTACACACTTTTTACAAATGCCACACAAAAAGTTTTTCTCAGTTTACATTCAATGCATTTTGGGTAAAAAGTTTAAAATTATTATTTTTATCTTTTATACCTACCTCTATCTGATATTTAAAGATATGCAATGTAAAAAGAGCAAAAGAAGAACCTTGTCTTCTGTTGGGCCCAAAATGAAGTATTTAGTAACAGGTTAAATTGTGATAATTTAATAATCCACAACTTAACCTTAGTCATTCTGTTTACATTTGAAATAAAATATAATTAATTTAACACCTTTCACAAAATATGTGGTATTTAAATATGTCACTTTCTGATCAAAGATTAAATACCTTCATTTCTTTGAAATACAACAAATTAATCTCTTCTTATGAAATATAATGTTTTATATATTCAATTCAATAATTTTACATAAATATATTACTATTACTGATTTTTAAGGCTACTGTACTATCAAGCCACCAAGAAAAAATGTGCTTCTATTCTCCAAACAACCTCTACATGTACATCTTCATTAAGAACGTACAAGAATATCAACTAATAAGTATTCTTGTCATTTCATACAGATAACTAAATGTCGAACATTAATTTTACCAAAATTTCCAATATCATGTTAAATAATATATTTTAGTTGTTATTTCATTTTTATTAAATGTCATATTATGAGTATTGAAAATATCCATCCTTTCAACCATTACTTTGAAATGAGTTATATTTGGTTATCATATATTCAGCATTGATGTAGGTAGCTTTGCTCATACAATACAGCCGGAAGTGAACTTGACATATATAGCAACGGGGCAAAAATCCATATCAGTAATGTGATGTCTCAAAATTCAGTTGATTGTAGGTAAAACTGTCATTTATGATAGAAGCAATCAGTTTCCTTAGCATATTGCAAATGAAAAATTCTTTTGTATATCTGGTTGTTATTTAATCTCAAATGTTAATATGTATATATCCACCATGTACAAACTGCAACAAACCACAGTCATAAAATATTTGGTGCTATATTTTTTTTACTTTCAACAAGATAAATTATGGTGTAATCTGATCTAGAGCTATTAGAAGACCAGTTGTTTTCTCTAACTTTCAAGGAGCATCTTTCCTGAAATATTGACTTTCTGCTTTAACATTTGAGAAATGGTGAACTTGTAATAAACAGCATTAATGATGGAGATGTGTGACATGTTCATTATTCAAATCAGTGTAACCTGCAAAATATACCCAATAATACAAATAAATTGTATTCCTTCTGACATCTTACAATCTTATTTCATTTATTCAGAGTTTTTTTTTTATTTCATTGACATAAAGAATTTTGTATAGTTACCATTTTCAACCATGCTTCAAATATTGAGATGTGCAAACTGTTTCAAACAGATGTACCGATCTTTTTTACATCAGATCTGAAATGAATAAAAGATAAGAGTAAATTCATCAGTTTCATTTATTGGTATTTTATTTGTTTAAAGAATGCAAGATTCTAATTATGTCAAAAGAAGAAAATAGAATACAATGACATAAATGAGGATTTTGAAAGTGATTGGCAGAACACTTAGAAGAAAATTGTGTTATTTATATAAAACTCTGGATTTAACATTTATATGGCAGTTAAGATTCCAGACTGATAAACTGAACATAGCCAATCAAGTGTCCTTCTTGGCCATTTTGGATAATTTTTCGAACTGGTAACTGAAACCTTTTTATTTCTTAAGTTAAAATCTTCACTGATGGCTCACTTAAATGAGTAATTATAGATCTTTTGAACAGTGTAAAGTAAAATTGGTGAGTTTTTTATCATGGGAGTTGAGTATAACGTATTGTGTAGGGAAAGGTAGCTAACAAAAAATCGAACAGCGTTCCGAAGTCCCCCGCCACTGGAGCATCAGAAACCCTTGGACAAGTGAAACATAACAAAATTTTCTCAAAGAGAGAGAATAGAAGGACAAACAATTTGTGGTTATTGCTAAAGTTTTTTACAAGTTAATGAGTGGTATGAAGACATTTATACAATATGGGTATAGTGTTGAAATCTTATTTTACCATGTGTATTGAGAATTTATACAAATGTACATTTACTCCTTTTCAATAAACAGAAATGCTTTGATCAAAAGTATTCCGCCTAACAAACTCTTAAAGACAGTATTTTTCAATTTTATAAGTTTCGATAGGAGTTTATGTATAAAACCTCCCTTTAGGTCTAAGTGTATAAATATTATTCCAATGCAAGGAGAATATAAATTTTCTAGAACACTTAGATGAACATTTTGTCAATTGTCAAAGTTATTAAGGGGCATAACTCCTACAAAAATATTTCGACATGACTCATCTTCGAACTCCCTGGAGGTATCATTGAGTTAAAGCTACTGTATAAATATTATCCAAATCGGTCAAGAAATAAATTTGCTAGAGCGCTTACATGAAAATTTCGTCAATTTTCTAAGTTATTAAGGGGCATAACTCCTACAAAAATATTTCGACATGACTCATCTTCGAACTCCCTTGAGGTATCATTGAGTTAAAGCTACTGTATAAATATTATCCAAATCAGTCAAGAAATAAATTTGCTAGAGTGCTTACATGAAAATTTTGTCAATTTTCTAAGTTATTAAGGGGCATAACTCCTACAAAAATATTTCGACATGACTCATCTTCGAACTCCCTTGAGGTATCATTGAGTTAAAGCTACTGTATAAATATTATCCAAATCAGTCAAGAAATAAATTTGCTAGAGCGCTTACATGAAAATTTTGTCAATTTTCTAAGTTATTAAGGGGCATAACTCCTACAAAAATATTTCGACATGACTCATCTTCGAACTCCCTGGAGGTATCATTGAGTTAAAGCTACTGTATCAATATTATCCAAATCAGTCAAGAAATAAATTTGCTAGAGCGCTTACATGAAAATTTTGTCAATTTTCTAAGTTATTAAGGGGCATAACTCCTACAAAAATATTTCGACATGACCCATCTTCGAACTCCCTTGAGGTATCATTGAGTTAAAGCTACTGTATAAATATTATCCAAATCGGTCAAGAAATAAATTTGCTAGAGCGCTTACAAGGTGGACGGACGGACGGACGGAAGCACGGACGGACGGACGGACGGACGGAAGCACGGACGGACGGACGGAAGCACGGACGGACGCCCGGCATTACCATATCCCCCGCATCGCGTTGCGGCGGGGGACAAAAATGTTTACCTATGATCCCTTCTTGGTAAAGTTATTACATCATCGCTATTTATACCAAACCAGTTGTACCTTAAGTTGTTTTCTTCATTATATAATTATCTTTCAGTGTAAACATCATATACATGTATAAATCCCTAACACAAATCGTAATCATATTTACAAAACCATGTCTAAACTATGTTGCTTTCACTATAGGTCAACACTATTTTGTAAATATTCTTTGTCAGCTACAATGTACCTTCCCCTACACAATATAAAGTTATACTCCCAGGGGTCGTGCTGCCTTTCAAAAACCTGTCACCAAAAAAATTGCCAAAGCATCATTTTTGTCGCCAGTTTCAAAATTTATTCGCCAAGTCACCCTCCCCCTTTTGCCAGTTTTGGAAGCATTCTGCCATACGTGATTGTTTTTTTATTCATTGCTATTTGAAATAACATGGCCTGAAAAGTATTTTTGATGGCAAACCTAATAAAACATTGAATGTTCCACATGTGTTTGTTGATGTTAAACCAGAAGTGACATCACAATCTTTGCGATTGGAAATTTTATGATATAATGCTTTTAAACACCTTTTAAAGGTGTTACAAAGCATGCCTATTTAATTTCATGACTTATAAAATTACCTAATAAAACTTGAATATTTAAATACTATCTTAGTGTATAAACTGAATTGTCCTCAGAGTGGTCAATCAATTAAGCAGTTAAGCGATCTCAGCATGTGTGCATTATTGTGTTTGTTTACTGTTGAAACACCTGCTGTGTTTATTGGCCTGATGTAAACTGTTCAATTATCAAAGATAATTATATAAAACTTACAAATGATGTTTCTTAGTCACCATTTAAAAATGTTTTCACATAAGTCCCAGATTAAAAAAAAAAGATCGAAAAATTCTGTCGCCAGAAATATCGCCAATTATAAAGTTCTGTAACCAGATTGAATAAAAAATCGCATTGGCAAAGCCCTGCGCAGTCCCTGACTCGACCCCCATTGATAGAAATAAGTACCTGTGATGTGGACTTTTGAATATATGAATATAATAAAATGGAGTCTAGCACATGTGATAAGTAAAAATGTAATTACATGTAACAATTAAATACAAATTTTAGCCATTCCACTTAATGCCAGGCGGAGATGTTTTTCCAGAAGTTATTTAAAAACTGGGTTGAAAAATATTTGTTAACCTATCGATAGACGATTCGGGTACCAGATATAATGTTTACAACTGATGATTGCTGCACCTAGCGTTAACTAGAATTGCTACAAATTTGGTATTTTGTACCTTTTGACTTTTGTTTTATCAATGAGACAATTTGAATATACAGTCATTTTGGGTAATTCTGCACATTGTCCTATCCGGCGCACTAACATGAAAATGATTTGAATGCGCCCAATTACCCGACAACATAGTAAATGTTTATTATTGAGATTCCACAATGGAAACAGGGGACAGAAATTTATCCTTGACCTTCAGTTTTTTTTTTTTTGGGGGGGGGGGGGGATACTTTCGCCTTCTACTTGACTGTATTTCATACAAACAAAAATTACTAGACACTTCAGTTTTTTAAGGTTATTATGTAGCAACACATATGTTCCAATAAAAATTATAGCACTTCCGGTTTAGATTTGGACTGACCGATACAAGTCCCGAGAGAATAAAAGTTTTAATATGTGCATTCTCCTAAATTATTCACAGCTGTAAAGTTTGTTTTTATGTTGGGTGTTGTATGTCTGTTGGCTCAGCTTGCTCTGATACAAGCTTTTAAGTAGCTCAGTCCATATTACCTGTGAATATTTTCGTCTGTGAACATTCCAAAATGTCATGTTTTCATCACGTGACCAAAGGTGTTCATTTGTCGAGTTCTTCCCCTTTTCCCACATATTACGATAAAAGTTATATGGCCAAGGAACGTTAACTCATTTTCGTTTAATAAAAAATAATGTGAAAAACAAATGTCATTTCTCATACTATTTAGCTTATATAAATATTATTATATAATTGCGGTAATACATTGTACTAAGTACAAAAACACTAGTACTAAAATATTATTATAGAATAGAGATGTATGAAAGAGACAACAACCCGACCCAAGAGTAGAAAACAGCTCAAGGCTACCAATGAGTTCTCAACGCAGTGAGAAAATCCCGCACCTGGAGGCGTGTCCCAGCTGGCCCCCAAACGATAATCATAAACTGATAATGGACACCAGTCCAGCAAAATGGACGGCACACCAAACTCCGAAACACAAAAATGAACCAAAATTTAAAAAAAACAAACAAGACTAGCAAAAGCCAGAGCTAGGTTCCTGGCTTGGGACAAGCGCAAAAATGCGGTGGGGTTAAACATGTTTTGTTCCCTCCCCCACACCTCTCACCAATGTGGAACAAACAAACACACAGGGACACACACAACAAAACCCAGCCCAAAAGACGCCCAAGCCAAAAAAGGCAACAGAAGAAACCAAGCCACCGACACATCAGCGACAATCCCTCCCGTCAGAGGCCCAGTACCACTCCACCACAAACCACACGAGAAGAACACAACCCGTATCATGCCAACAACTGACCTCCGATGCAAAGGCCCTATCAATATTAATTCCAAAAAATGCAATCTTTAATGATTTGACAACACTCTCGCAACCATATCCCCCGCGGACAAGTCTGCTGAAAGGCCCGATCAAACCCCACTCCAGGTTGACACATAAACCTCCAGCGATGTTTGATGACTAAAGTTGGTATTGAGTTGACGACTACCCTTAATGGAGCAGGACATGCTTACCCTTCCGGAACACCTAATACTACTCCGGACTTTTAGACAGGGTTTACATTGTTAGTGCATTTCTTTACGGTGTTGTTTTATTTATGTTTAGTTTATTGTGTTTTTTTTTATTCTTTTAGTTATCATGACATATATCCTTGTGGTATTTGTGTGTTATATTACATTCTTATGCTAGGCACCTGTGATGGATCACAGGGGCTCAACCCATAGAGCTGCCAAGTGCGTCCCCAGGTGGCGGATAGGGGAGACGCTCTCGTTGGGGGGTTGTCAGGTCATAATACGGAAAGCCTGAACGCGGACCATAGTGGGTAACGTGTTTGGAGAATGCCAACCTGCACGCTAAAGATCCATTCTGTAGTTTTCGAAAAAGAGTAGGCTAATGCCGCTACAGAAGGCTAAATTATCCGTCCCTACCCAACCGCAACAGTCAAAGTTGGTCCCCCTTTGTGTCCTGACCCACCCCTGTTTGAATTGTTTGATAAATTGAGATGGTTCTCGTCCTGAAGAAGCATGAAATATTTGCCACTGGACGTTAAGCAACAATCAATCAATCAATCAATCATTTTTATGAGTTTGGATTACGTTATGGACTTTTCCCACTTTTCTGTCGTTTCGGTATTCTTTTACCGATATTTAAGTTTTTTTCTTTCTTTCTTTCCTTCCCTTTTTGTTTGTAGGTTTTTACCAATTATCTTATCAATATCAATTAATGTTATTCTTTTCCTTTCATAATTAATGTTTGTTTATAATCATTTTAAACTTCACAACTTGTATTTGATTCTGTGTCATGTACACTTACAGAAGTGCTGCTAGTTAATATGAGCGGGCTGCGGGCGTTTTTGATATACATAGCTAGGCTTAAAACCTTTACCATAGAAAAAACCAAGCACTATGGCACTTTCCAATGTCAAATGACCAACAAAACTAGAGGCTCAGAGGGATGAGTCTGTATCGCTCACCTGCCATGAAAGCGGGTTTTATTGATGTACCTCAAAGACAGAAGTCATTTCTCCCTATCATTATGAACTGTGGTAAGCCTTTTAGGAACCAAATTTTTCTTCTTCAATGTCCTTCTACTTACAGATCAGCATATTCTAAAATTTGGCGGTTTTCCAGAAGAATTTTGCATGTATTTCCCATAGGGTCTTATGTTAACCTAAGTCCTCTGCTGGTGGCCATCTTGAATGAGGGATTGGCACCAAAGTAACAACACTTAGCACCTTATGTGGAACATTCAGGCCATGTTTGGTTTCAATCAATACTGCAGTTCTGTAGATTTTTTGTTATATGCCATAGACATTTTCTGTCAAGTTTGACTCTATTTGGCCAAGCAGTTTCAGAGAAATTTTGTTTTAAAAAAAATTAACCAATCAGAAACAAGAATTGCCCATGACTACCCATGTCTGTCGCCTGATCTGGGCAAAATGAGGAAACTTTGAAAAAAAACCTAGCTCCCATAGATGCCTCCTGTCAAGTCTCGTTCCATTTGGCCAAGCGGTTTCAGAGAAGAAGATTTCTTTAAATCCAATAAGAAACAAGAATTGCCCATGACAGCCATGCTTGTCGTCCAATCAGGACGACAACAATTAATTTCATAGAATTTCCATAGATGCTTCCTGTCAAGTTTGGCTGACAGTTTTGGCCAAGCAGTTCCAGATAAAAAAAAAATGCATTTTAATCGACCAATGAGAAACAACAATTGCCCATTATGGCCAAGTTTGTTTACTGATTGGGACAAAATGATGAAACTTTGTAAAGAACCTCCCATAGATGCTTCCTATCAAGTTTCGTTCCATTTGGCGATTTCAGAGAAGACGATTTTTTTTTATATCAGCCAACCAGAAACAAGAACTGCCATAGCCATATTTGTATTCCGATCGGGACGAAATGAGGAAACTTTATAAAGCACCTCAAATGTATGCCTCTTATCAAGTTTCGTTCCATTTGGCCAAGCGATTTCAGAGAAGATTTTTTTATATCAGCCAATCAGAAACAAGAACTGCCCATGGTGGCCATATTTGTAGTCCGATCGGGGACAAAATGAGGAAACTTTGTAAATAACCTCCCATAGATGCTTCCTGTCAAGTTTCATTCCATTGGCCCAGTAGTTCCAGAGAAATTAAATATAAGTCAACCAATGAGAAACAAGAATTTGCGTGGTGGCCATGTTTTTTACTCGATCGAGACGAAATGATGAAACTTTGTAAAGAACTTCCCATAGATGCTTCCTGTCAAGTTTCGTTCCATTTGGCAAAGCGATTTCAGAGGAGATGATTTTTTTTATATAAGCCAATCAGAAACAAGAATTAAGCAAACTTTATTAAGGACCTTACATAGATGCTTCCTGCTACGTTGTATCCATTTGGCCCAGTGGTTTCAGAGGAGAAGATTAACAGACGGACGGACGACGGACGCCAAGTGATGACAAAAGTAGCCAGGTGAGCTTAAAAAGGTCAATCAAAAACCCTATGCGCGAGGAAAATACTGCTTAATTTCCTCGAGTTAACAAAACTGAATTATTAGTTTCTTGTACAATTTTCACAATTAATTCAAAACTGATAACTGGAAAGGGTGATCCTATGAATCACAATCTTACACTTTTTTATGTCATGTGAAAAGTATCATGTGCACTCTGGCAACAACAAGGACAATAACTGGTCTCTCTCCTAAGTCGGATAATAGATACTCAAAGACAGAGGAGAGAAATACAAACTGAAATACTTCTATAAAATGACAAATGGACTAACACCAACATATCTCAGTAAATTAACTCATATTCATTAAAATAATGACAGACATGCACACATAATCCTTCCTATTCGAAGTAAAACATTGCCATATTCAAACTATTTTGTACTGTCTACTGTTAGATCTTGGGACCTAGAGCCTCAAGCAGTGAACATTATTACTACTATCCATTCCTTCAAACACTGTTTTAAATTCAAAATTCATATTAATCTGGTTCACGACTATAGATTGAGTGTAGTTATTCCATTGTAAACGTTTTAACGAATTAAGAACTCGATAATTCCAAGAGGACATTCCATTGACATAGTATTATAATGTGCTTCCGATCTCACTTTCGAACAGAATGTCACCATTTTCAAATCTGTGCAGAACTTTATCATAACAGGCAAGAGATTTATCAATTATTAAAAAAAATTAACCTATGACAAAAGCAGAAGTCACGTGACCGGAAGAACCCGAAAGTTGTTAGCGCGCATGCTCTTCGCTGCTCATTGCTGCTCTTCACTGCTCACTGTTGCTCATCGCTGCTCTTCTATTGTTCTGTGATGCTCTTCTCTTGCTCTTGGCTGCTCATCGCGACCCCTCTCTTGCTCTTCGCTGCTCATCGCTGCTCTTCTCTTGCTCCGTGGTGCTCATTGCTGCTCTTCTCTTGCTCTTGGCTGCTCATCGCGGCCCTTCTCTTGCTCTTCGCTGCTCATCGCTGCTCTTCTCTTGCTCCGTGCTGCTCATCGCTGCTCTTCTCTTGCTCATCGCTGCTCTTCTCTTGCTCTTCGCTGCTCATTGCTGCTCATCGCTGTTCTTCTCTTGCTTCGTGCTGTTCATGGCTGCTCTTCTTTTGCTCCGTGCTGCTCATCGCTTCTGTTTTCTTGCTCTTCGCTGCTCATTGCTGTTCATCGCTGCTCATCTCTTGCTCCCCGCTGCTCATCTCTTGCTCCGTGTAACTCATCAATGCTCTTCCCTTGCTCCGTGTTACTCATCACAGCTCTTTTCTTGCTCTTCTCTTGCTCAATACTGCTCTTTGCTACTCATGACTATACTCACGTGCTCATTTCAGTTCTTTTGCTGCTGCTGCTGCTAGTGTGGTCGATTGTCTTATTCAAAGATTGGATCTGTGCGAGAGCATCCTTACATCCGGGTCACTTTGAAAGTCCACTCTGCACTTGTCCAGGCATTAGCCCTCCCCTCTTTTTTTTTAGGCCGCTCTGCATTTGTCCAGGCTTGTGACTGGCTATATATTTATAAACATATATAGGCTGCATTACCCCTTTGTCCTTTTTTTATTTTCTAATTTTTTAATTTTTTAATGTTTTTTCCGTTTTTCTTTATAATATGTTAATGTTAGTTCCAATTCCTCCGTCACATAGTGTTATTGCTGTCTTCAGCTGGTGGTGGGTCGTAGTTGTTCAATATACGGTTAAGCAGATATTTTCGTTTTTCTACGGTATATGTCTATGATTATTTTGATTCGTAGTATTCCTCTTCTCTCAAGCATTTAGCCGTTTTCTTGATCTTCATATGTACGGGGTCTTTATATATTTCTTGATGCCAGGACATCAGTCCGAGGTAATGCTTTCTCATTTCTTTTCTGTAAGAGTCAAACTTGTCTCTGTATGCTGCCAAGCGTGTCTTGTCTTCTTCCATTCCGGCTTTGACTATTTCATTTACTCAGTTTCTGTGAGTATTCAACACAGTATAGTGAATATGATTCAGTCTCAGACCACCATCACAGAAGCCGATAACTGGGAATCAGAACAAAGCAGTGAGCATGGGTCCAACGAAGACTCCGATTGGGAAGACGAACAGTCTCCGTGGGATGTCATTTTGAATAGAACATTTCAAATACATCAACCGGAATACTCATAGAAAGTAAATGAAATAGTCGAAGCCGGAATGGAAGAAGACAAGGCACGCTTGGCAGCATATAGAGACATGTTTGACTCACACCGAAAAGAAATGAGAACGCATTACCCCGGACTGATGTCCTGGCGTCAACACATTAATAAAGACCCCATACTTAGAAAGATCAAGAAAACGGCTAAACGCTTGTGACCGGGGGTAACTCCATATATAAACCTATACGGGGATGTGCGGAACATTTGGGTGGAATTTTCATGATTTTTGGTATTAATTTGTGGTATGTTTTATACATGTAAAAGAACCTATGAAACAAACTTAATTAGATATCTTAATCAGTTCAGTTCAGTTTCTTGTATGTTCCTCCATTAATTGTGGAGCACTACCCATAGGGTATATAGTTGAGAAATATTTACATTTTTACAGCATAAAAAAATCCCTTATCGCTTTAAAAAAAAAGTAAATGGTGAAATTCCAACCAAATATGAAGCTGTTTTCTATAATGCCATATGATACACATTTCTCGATTAACTTTCACCAGGTTTGCCTGAGAGAGTTTAAAAATTTTAAAAATAAACTGACGAAAATCACCCTTTCAGTTTTGTTTATTATTATTGTCAATACCGTGAATTAGAAATATATTTACCAGTAGAAAATCGACCAAAAGACGGAGAGGGTACAAAGGGGGAAGGGGGGAATGGATGCTTGTCCTGTCCCAATGCAAGCATCTGCAGGTTTGACGTTTTCGGAACTTCGAAATAAGGGGTGCTCCTAAGCTGGTGCAATTTTAAAAGCAGCAATAAAGGAACATCCTAGTCCATTGTTAATAAAGGGAAGTTGTTCAAAGTTATTTATTTAATATAATATTTTTTTAAACCCGAATGCGCTTTCAGTGAAACATTAGTTTCATTTTAAAACATACGAATCCTATCATAAAAAACAAATATATCCTTGACTATTATTTTACAAAACAAAAATGTCATGAATGTGGAAATCCCTTAATTTTGACCCGTCCAATCTTTCACTAATGGCGACGACCAGATTGATTTGCAGCGCCGGACACATTCTGAATAAAAGTAGATTTTCTACTCTAAAACTTAACAGAGCTATGTCAAGCCTACTTATAGACGATCCGAAATACTCATGGTTAAAAGATTTAGGACTATCTGCAAAGAACAAAGGTGTATTTACTGGTGAATGGGGAGGTTCAGGCGAGGTAATTTTCCAATGCCAAGTCAAGACTTCCAGTCCTATCACCATGATTTATATTGTATTTGAGTAAATTGAGACAACAGTGAAATTTGCTTGATTTGTCATTTTGTCTAATACCTTACTGTGGTGTTACTTCAAATTTATTATGGTCAAGTAAGGTGTGTCATCTTCATCGTATTCCATTGGTTCTTCTCAAGGTCGTGGCATACGTGTGTTCTGGTATATTTCTCCTCTGTCAGGAGTACCCATATATAACGTCAGACATTTAAACTCATTTCCATTTATTCTAAAATTATATAATTTGAAGCAAGTTATTTCCCTTGCTGGGACGTAGTACTGGTTTGCTGCAGTGCAGAGCAACCAGTAGGAAATAAATGGAAATTATTTATTACTTTGATATACAAATATTTCCAGCTTTATAATCAAGTTTGATTACGAGTATGTTGGAAGCATCGTAAGATTGTAAGTAGTTCCCAAATTTATATAAACCAAACATTATGTGCAAATTGACAAGTTTTAAAAACAGTTAATCCTTTACTCTATTGCAGCAAACCAGTAGTATGTCCCAAAAAGGGAAATAAGTTGCTTCAAATTATATAATTTTAGAGTCAGAATTGTGATTCCAGAAATGAGTTTCAAAAAAGGGCTATAGAAATAAATACTGGTTCAGGGATGATTCTACCATTCCTGTAGGGCCGCTTGGCGGCCCTAAAAAAATTGTGGCAAAATTATAATTCCCCTAAAGAAATTATCGGTATTTCCGGAAATTCTTACCAGTCCGAAATTGACTTGTAATTAGAAGCGCAAATTATTGATCACTTGAGCGCTTTAATCGTGTTATGAGGTTTCCATTTGATACGCTGCCGTTGCATGAGTTTAATCTGTTTTAGCTGAAATAATGCAGATTTTGAACAGTAAACAAACAGTAAGGACTTTATTGAGCCCAACAGGAAAATTTTAACTTGTAAATACTTCTTGTCTATGTATTGTAGAAGCGAAAATGGATCGTGCATTAAGATTAATGCACACTGATAGTGTTCTGCAGAATTTCCCGTTCTGATTATTAATTTCATAGTAGTTAGCTGACATTCACAATTATGACAGCCTTTATCAGTTTAAAGAATTTTTTATCCTAAATATTTTGAAAACGTTTATAGTTAGCTGACAAAATTATACATTTTAACAGGAATACAAAAAGACGGACATTTTTCAAAATATCATTCAAATCTAATAGTGCTATGATTGTTGTTTATCATCTTGCTGTTGTCGGTGCACAATTTTTCCCAATTTTCTGGAAAATTCCCAATTTGATAGTTTGGGGACACATTTTAAAACATGTGGAATCATCCCTGTGGTTTGACAAGTTTGGAAAGTATTGACAGAAAATCCAATTTTGCCAGCTCATAAACAGTATAAAATCTACCGATTTTAAAAAAGCAAGGAGATGCATGGGGTCAGGTAAAGTTGCAGGAGTTAAACAGCAGGGGAGGTAATTCACACCGGTAATTCATACTTAAATGGAATTGGTCAAGGCATCTTTACAGATCAATTTTTCAAAATACTGCTGAGTTCCACATTGAATTAACCCTGAATCTTAGAATTTTGGTGTGACCCAGCCAGAATATTGTTGACATGGTTGAGTCAAGGACTCAGCTAAATGAGTTACCAAAAGCCCTAATCAAAGTAAGTATACTTTTTCTTTTAAAGAACCAATTAATGGCAATTTGGATATAAAACTATTTTCCAGTGGGACACACCAAATTGAAATTAGATGGTCATTATTTAATGAAATGTATTATTTTCTCCAGGAAGTTACATCCTACTGTCCAACAAATGAAAAACCAATAGCAACAGTCATACAGGCAAGTTCAAATAAAGATTTTTTAACAAGCACTGCGATAGGTTTATATTAACTATATAAAAAGTTTTGAAAAAATTTAAAAAATGACAACATTGTACCTACCAATCCATAATTTTTAGAGATGCACATACACTAACAGAAAAAACATGAATATTTGATTTTTAATTTTTGCATTATAATGTTCATTTTGATAATTTAAGTTTTATTTAATGGGACATAAATTTTTATATTCTATCTTAGTCTAAGATTTAATCTTATATAGAACCTTTCAATCTTTTAGAATACGCAAAGAAGATAGTTTAAATAAGTAACAAGTTGGTAAAAAAATTATCACTTTTATTTGACATAAAAGTCTTTGGCTGTTGATTTTATAACCATGGTAATTTAGAGTTAATATTTTTAATGTAAGTTGTTCTGGTGAAGATATAATGAACTGCAAATATAGAATTCATATGATATACAGCATTAAGAACCAGACTAGAATATAGAATGGAAACGAGGAACTTCTGATCTTAAATGACCATTCTAGTCTTGTTTATTTTTATTTTATCTTTATTTTCTCCAGCACCATATTTTCAAACAAAACAAGTTAACAAGATCAAACCTAGATATGACTTTTTGCACTAAATTAATAGATCAATTCAGCACAGGTTAAGTTAAACATTGCATAATTTATTAACTTTTATGAGCTGCTCTTCATCAGTTATTGACTGTACATTATCTTGTTTTGGTGAAGTAGTATCATTGATTTTGTCTGAAATATAAGAAATTGTAAAAATCCAGAAAATAAAGATTAAACAAAACAGAAATTGTCATTTAAGATCAACAATATGTTACTAGTGCTGTTAGGAATTCGAGCAGACCAAAATAACCTTCCATCAAGGAAAAATGTAATTTTAAGTGAATATTCTAGGGAAGTCCATCAGATTATGAGAAGGCTATTGTTGATGCCAAAGAAGCATGGGAAGTATGGTCAGAGGTAAGTTAATTAATCTCACTTTACAGTATTTGAAATTGGACAAATAACCGTCTCCATGAGTATTGGTGATGGGATATAGTGTTCAATTCTGTGCATTTGCAATACATGTGTTCAAAACATGCTTGTTATACCGTCTTTTGGTGTGTATTAAATACACTTATGTATTACACCCCCCCCAACCCCCCCACCCCCCCCCCCCCTCCTTGTTTGGACCTTGAAAATGGAGAAAAAAAATCTGTGTTATCGAACCTCAAAATGAACAAGGTTCCCATAGAAACTTGATTTTTTTGGGCAGCAAATTGAAGTTTTCATGGTTTGACAAGAAAAATGTGTTCCACAATAAAGAATTCAGCAATTAATTCTTAAATGTTTTATAAATATTCACATACAACACACGTTGTGAAGAGCATGAAGCATAGGAATGGTACGGAAATTTAAAACGTAGTCAGAATACTCCAAACCCGAAACGGACTCCTATATCAAAAATTCGTAAGGGTTCCGCGGAACCCAGTGTCTCGCCTACTTTTGATGTTGTCTATATTTTCAGTGTGATAGGTGAATGCACATAATAGAATGCAATGTTAAGTCCATTTATACGTAAAAAACTGAAAAAAAGAAATAAATATTTTACAAAATTTTCTCCTGGATACAATCTTTATATCATAAACAAGCTTCTGTCCAAATTTGGTAAAATTCCTGGATAGTTTAAGAAAGTTATTAAAATTTTAAAAACTTTAACCACAGAGTGAATGTAATGTTTCCTGGCAGAAAAACTAAGTCCATTTATAAGTAAAATACGGAAAAATTTTTTTTTTTTTTTACTAAATTTACTTCTGGATACTATATTATGATCATAAACAAGCTTCTGTCCAAGTTTGGTACAAATCCAGGATAGTTTAAGAAAGTTATTAAAATTTTGAAAACTTTAACCACAGAATGAATGTAATGTTTCCTGGCAGAAAAACTAAGTCCATTTATAAGTAATATACAGAAAAACTGGAATTTTTATTTTACAAAATTTACTTCTGGATACTATCTTATGATCATAAACAAGCTTCTGTCCAAGTTTGGTACAAATCCAGGATATTTTAAGAAAGTTATTAAAATTTTAAAAACTTTAACCACAGAGTGAATGTAATGTTTCCTGGCAGAAAAACTAAGTCCATTTATAAGTAAAATACGGAAAAACTGGAATTTTTTTTTTACAAAATTTCCTTCTGGATACTATCTTATGATCATAAACAAGCCTCTGTCCAAGTTTGGTAGAAATCCAGGATAGTTTAAGAAAGTTATTAAAATTTCAAAAACTTTAACCACAGGGTGAATATTTGTGGACGCCGCCGACGACGACGACGACGACGGAATGTAGGATCGCTATGTCTCGCTTTTTCGACAAAAGTCGAAGGCTCGACAATAAATAAAGAAAAAATTTAAAAAAATTATGAAATGTAATTAAATTATTGCAAAAAATAATATATCTTCCAAAAGTTTTTCGTTAAAATAATATCTAAACAGTCTGAGGTTCAATGAGATGTTGAATCAGCTTAATGTAAAATCACCACTTTACAAGGAATACAGTCACATGGCACATGATCACTTGATACATTGGTAATAAAAAAGGGTGGTCAATTTCGTGCAAAAACGTGTTTCAATCAATTTTTAGCTCACCTGACCTGAAAGGTCAAGTGAGCTTTTCTCATCACTTGGCGTCTGTTGTCCGTCGTCGTCGTCTGTTAACTTTTACAAAAATCTTCTCCTCTGAAACTACTGGACCAAATTGAACTAAACTTGGCCACAAGCATCATTAGGGTATCCAGTTTAAAAAATATGTCTGATAACCCCGCCTGCCAACCAACATGGCCAACATGGCTAAAAATTTTACATAGGGGTAAACTGCAGTTTTTGTCTGCAATTAGAGCAAAACTGACTGGGTAAAAATGTTCATCAGGTCAAGATCTACCTGTCATGAAATTTTCAGACGAATCGGTCAACCCTTTGTTGGGTTATTGCCCCTTAATTGTTAATGTTAAGGAAATTTTGCCGTTTTAGGTTATTATCTTGAATATTATTATAGATAAAGACAAATTGTAAACAGCAAAAATGTTCAACAAAGTAAGATCTACAAATAAGTTAACATGACCAAAATCATTCATTGACTCCTTATAGGAATTTTTGCCCCTTAAAGACGGCATCCAGCGTAAACTTTCCTTTAAAGATCTTTTCCTCTCAAACCACTGGGCCAAATGAGACCAAACTTTGGTGGAATGGTCCTTGGGTGGCCCCCTTCCAAAATTATGTCTGGCATACCTGACTTCCAACCGAGATGGCTGCTGTTACTAAAAATAGAAAAAAGGGGGGGTGAATTTCAAACATCTTATATGAAACTACAAGGCCAGTTGGAACCAAAGTTGGCAGTAATGGTTCTTAGGAGGTTCTCTTTCAGAAATATGTCCAATGACCCCGACTGTTAACCAAGATGGCCACCACAGCCGAACTTAGTTTAACATAGGGTCCTATGGGAAGATTCATTGAAAAATCTTCTTGTCTTAAACCACTTGACCAATTGGAACCAGACTTTGCAGCAATGGTCCTTAGATGGTCCTCTTACAGAGCTGTGTCCGATGACCTGGACTGTCAACCAAGATGGCCGCCACAACCAAACTTAGTTTAACATAGGACCCTATGGGAAATTCACTCCAAAAACTTCTCGTCTGAAACCACTGAGCCAATTAGAATTAGACTTGGTAGCAATGGTCCTTAGATGGTCCTCTTTCAGAATTTTGTGCGATGACCCAGACTGTCAACCAAGATGGCCATCACACCCGAACTTAGTTTAACATAGGGCCCTATGGAAAAATTCATTGAAAAATCTTCTTTTCTGAAACCACTTGTGATATTGGGGCCAGACTTGGCAGCATTGGGCCTTAGGAGGTCCTCTTTCAGAAATGTGTCTGATCACCCGGATTGTCAACCAAGATGGCTGCAACACTGAACTTTGTTAAATATTGGACCCTATAGGAAAATTTATTTAAAAATCTTCTTGCCTGAAACAGCTTAGCCAGTTGGAACAAGATTTAGCAGAAATGGTCCTTAGATGGTTCTCTTTTAGAAATATATCCATTGACCTGGACTGTCAACCAAGATGACTGCCACAGCTGAAATTAGTTTAACATAGAATCCTATAGAAAAACCAGCCAAATTGACTGCAATACTTAAATTTTTAGGTCTGCTCAAGGTGAAAAGTTAAATCCAGGTGAGCGATACAGGCTCTTGAGAGCCTCTAGTTTTGGAATATATCATCTCTATGCCTTGTAAGATCACAATTATAAAGTAAGTAATGACTAAAAGAAACTTCTATGTTAATGAGACAGTGTGCAAAATGGGGTTTCCGATTTTGAAAGTCATCATCCTGTCACACTTTGGTCGGAAATCGAACCTCAAAAGAGACGTATTGGCATGTATAGTACGCACCCCCTTATCAAAAACGTATTTGAGGGTAAAAAAGTGCACATAATACACATCAGAAGATGGTAATTAATAATTGAGATACATGTATTCATATATATTTATGTGTAACATATACAGAGGTCAACTACCATTTTTTGACCTTAGAAAACTATTATGATTTTCAGGATCAGACATAGTGTACATGTAGAACATGTATAGGAATCAGGTTTTGCTATATCAGCCTAAGAAACCTATTTTTGTTAAGATATGCAAAATGCACAAGTTTTAAGCAAGTGTTTAATATAAATATATTAATCTAATTTTGGCTCTGCAAAGTATAAAGAAAGAGTCAAATAGAGCTTAAAAGTTTGGAAACATACAAGTTAGATTTATGAATAATATTGGCAAAATTTTCAAATCAGTAAATTTTTATGTTCTCCTTTCATAACACTTCTGTAGGTACCAGCTCCACAGAGAGGAGAAATAGTTAGACAGATGGGAGAAGCTTTAAGAGAAAAGAAGACAATTCTAGGAAAATTGGTAGGACATTTATTTGATTATGGGCTGAAAACATACCTTTCAAAGAAGTGATGGGATGCAAGACATACATGTTTATAGACAGAAAACTTACCTTTCATAGAGTTGATGGGATGGTTGATTCAAGACATTTACATGTGTATAGACTGACAGCTTACGTTTGATACATGTAGAGTTGAGGGGATGGTTGATTATATGTTTATAGACTGAAAACTTACCTTTCATAGCGGTGATGGGATGATTGTTTCAAGACATTTACATGTTTATAGCCTGAAAACTTATCTTTCATAGAATGATAAGATAGCTGCAATGTTTTCCCTAGAGGGTTTATGTATGGTGGTACCCCATGCACTAATTTCATGTCCTCATGCTTGAAATTTTTAAATTCCTTATAATACTATATGAATTTGTTTTACCTTCAGAATTCATGACAACCATCCTTTCAGTAAACCCCCCCTTTGCTTCAAAATAATTCTAGGGAAAACACTTGAGTTGATTCATTTTTTGTAAAATCTCCTTTCATTTCTTTTAACTAATGTTAAATAAAGAATTAATGCACAGAAGCCAAGGGAACATCAAAGTGTGGTTTATTCTCTTCCGGAGCAAATTTTGACTATATACTGTTGATTAACAACAAACTCAGAAGAATTAATAACTGGTATAAATGTATTAGTTTCTTTTGTAGGAATCATTAGAAATGGGAAAAATTCTGGCTGAGGGAGAAGGAGAGGTACAGGAATATATAGATATTGCAGATTATGCCGTTGGTCTGTCCAGAATGTTTGCCGGACATGTGTTTCCATCAGAGAGTAATTAACAAAATTTCATTGGAATAAGCTTTTTGATTTAATCAATATCATTCTGAGATATGATTGAGATTCTCTGTTATGAGTGTTCTTTACTGTGAAAAATAATTAAAATATTTGTTTTGTCAAAATATTTAAATATTTTCAATTTATTGGTAATTTTATGACTTCTGAAAGCAATTATTCTTTGAAAAGAAGCACTTTATTTACTGAAGAAGTCTTCATACTAGACAAATGGTGTTGTTAATGTATATACAATGTATATTGAAAAAAGGTAATGAAACATTTATTAAGCCATGGAGAATTGTCAAATGTTTCTCATATGGATGCATATAAAGCATAAATTTAAACTTTAAACTTATTGAATTCCATATTTATAATGCAGTTTTATAAACTCAGGGCGAGGTCACATGTTGTTGGAACAGTGGAACCCTCTAGGGGTTGTTGGAGTGATTACAGCATTTAACTTCCCTGTAGCAGTGTATGGATGGAATTCTTCAATTGCTCTAGTGTGTGGAAATTGTTGCTTATGGTATGATTTAGGATTTATATATTCACTAACCTAAACAAAAAAAATCTACTTTAAGAAGAAAACTAGTACGATTGTCTTATGTAATCTTCAGTATTTTGTAAAATTTATTCTACAATATTTACAATATAGTCATTAGGAATAAAGCAAACTATTTCTCAAGAAAAAATGATGTGGTTATTACTTAAATTGCATCATGGTCTTTGTTTTAACTTTCATTGAATACAAAATAGATCTACAGTAGAATAGTGTTTTGCTTTTCAAAATAGATCATTGATTGATATGTCTCTGTTGTGCAAAATGTATTAAGAAGTTCCAAAAATGGTTTCTTCCACCATGCAGAATGAATTTTTCTGTAATTGGTGTGCTACTGAATTGCAGTAATGATCAACCTTTTAAACAGAGTTATTATCTATTTACAGGAAAGGTGCACCAACAACACCTCTAGTGAGTGTTGCAGTTACCAAGTAAGTATTTTTTCTGTAAGAATATGCACTTAGTGCTGGTATTATTGTATAGGCTGTAGCTATTTACTGAAGGCCATATGAAATTCTTTAAATATTATTAACTGAGTATTTTATTTAATCTGAGGGATGTTGCTTGTTGATGCATATTTATACAGTCATATTCTTTCAGGTTCATTAAACTGGAATTGCAAATAATTTATTAAATTTATTGAACAAATTATTTGTGGATTTAAAATAAAGCATGTTACTTGTTGCTTTATATTGAACAACTGGTTCAAATATAAGGCGAGTTGATGAATTAATGTTTGGACACCTCTGTTCAAGGATTGTTGCATGAATAATGCATGACATGCATTATAATATTTGAAATAAAAATTTTACAAATTTAGGAAAGGTCTGAGTTGATTTATTCAAATTATTCATTTTTTTTTAATTTCCAAGGGCATTGATTTTTCTGTTAGAAATTCCAAATTCAGAATCATTTGTGAGGTATACAAACATAACCTTTATAAACAACGTTGCCAATTTTTATGTTTGCTTGAATCAGTCAATAAGGTTAATTAACAACAAAAGATTGTCCAATAATTCTAACGTTTAATTTTTCAAATGCGAAAATCCATTCCACTATTTAAAATGAGATGTCCAGACAGTATATGAAATCTAGCATGTAACCAAAACCAGAAATGTTTCATAACTTTTTTCCAGAATTTTATCATCAGTATTAAAGGCCAATAATCTACCTGGAGCCATTTGTTCTTTAGTTCAAGGTGGTGCAGACATTGGGTAAATATTATAGAATATTGTTATAATAATTTATTTATCATTTTGAGGGATGAGGCTTATAATGGATAAGTTGAGGTACTCTTGTCACCATGTTCTTCTTTTTAAACAATAAAGGATGAATACAGTAATAACAGAAGTAACAAAATATACCAATAAATTCATATAAAATGACATATTTAGGTATCAAGCATTTTAATAATGTTAATACAAATACTGCTGCCTTTTGTAGTTAAAGCAGTGAAACATATTAAGTCGTTACATTTATTAATTTTTAACAATTTTACAACAGAAACCAGTTATTAGTTTTGGTGATGAGTGGCGGGTTATTGGTCTGGTGGGCAGACTTACGCTTGAGTTGCATCTTCTAGCAATGATGAATACAGAAAAACTTGTATTAAAAATGATGAAACATGTAAAATGACAAAAAGAAATAATTCATCAGACAAAAGAATTAGAGAAATTCATAGTTTAGCTTTGTTATCCCTATGATACATGTACATACATTATTTGGAGAAAATGATTGAAAAATATCAATAGTCTGTTTCAGTAATGAAGTGTTTCAAAACCAGTCATTTTTTTTTGTATCAATGATATAATATTCCAAACATTTTGAAAAAGAAATCACTTTAAATATAGAGTAATCTGAAAGATCTTTTATGAAAATGTACATGTACAGTCAAACCTACTTTTAACGGCCACAATTGAGACAAAAGTAAAGTGGCCGCATAAGACAGGTGACCGTTTAATCAAGTTTTACACTGAGCGGCAAATCCGTATTTTGCCTTCCGGTCCGGAACGATCAAGATATTATCGTTGTCTAACATACAAATATGGCGGTTCGACTGAGATGAAACAAT
This sequence comes from Mytilisepta virgata, assembly GCA_028015205.1. Lineage (NCBI taxonomy): Eukaryota > Metazoa > Mollusca > Bivalvia > Mytilida > Mytilidae > Mytilisepta > Mytilisepta virgata. The sequence goes on from CM051517.1 coordinate 33,752,054, forward strand.
GTTTTTTTCCACAATCGACCGTAAATGAACGATGAGATTGATAATTTGAATGATAATTAAGCTAAGCAATTAATTAAAGATGATTTGAAAGTCAATTAACGATGATTTTAACATTTATAGAAAGGTAAATGACCGCTTAATTTAGGTAAATTTCAGGCTTGGGTACCATTTTTTGTGACCGCTGGCCGCGTAAGACAGGTGACCGCTTATTCGAGTTAAATTAACACGTAAAACTATTTGGGCAGACTCCAGGACGACCGCTGAAGGCAGGTGGCTGCTTAATTAAGGTGACCGTTAGGGAAGGTTTGACTGTATTACAAAAAAATTCTTGAAAGTTTGTAGTTTATTTATTTCAGAACATTAATGGCCAAAGATGAAAGGATCAATCTTCTGTCATTTACAGGTAGTACTCCAGTAAGTAGCCTTAAATAATCTAGATACTTTATTTCTATATGTTCATCTATAAACAATATGTTGCTATAGTTTAAACCTACTCAGTCAGATTATTTTGTACTCATTGCTGATGGAACGTATGAACGATAAATTTGATACAAAACAGTTCCTTATTGTACATGATATGTTTAAAATCCTGTCAGAAAAGTTTCAAGTTGAAAAGTTCTAGGTAAAACTCTTTGTGCATGGACCACAGCTGAAATTTTGCTTTTTGGTCCATTTGATTAGAAAATGATACTCAGTTTAGTGATACAGACTCCTTATCTTCTTACTGTATTATATTGTATTCCTGGAAATCAGCTTTATTAATTTATTGAAAGAAAATCCTTAAGTCATAGCAACACACTATAGATAAACTAAAATGTAAAACTTTGCCATTATATGTTTATACATATTCATATCATATTCATATGTTGAATTGCAGGTTGGACATAAAGTCTCAATGATGGTCCAAGAAAGATTTGGTAAATATTTACATTTTATACTTATTATGTGATTAATTGACTATTGAATTAAAAGATTTATTGAGAATTCAGTTATTTTTGTTGACACCAAATTTTATTGGTTGATGAAAAATGATGCAATTGTCGATTCTTAAATTTATGGATCCAGGCCTCAATCAAGGAAGAAAAATACCAATCTGTATAAATATTGAGTAAATTCCAATTGTGTAATTGGGTTCATGGATTTATTGTCCCAATAATATTGGGGCATCATGAAAAAAAAGTTTCAAACTAGTTGATTCAAGAAAAAATCACTGCTGGAATTATATAAGTACATCCAAAATTTGCAATTTTAAATAAAAGGTTAAATTGTACTCTATGTTAAAAGGTATAGAAAACTTTCAAACACTAACAAAACATTGTTTCTATGATAGTGTGTTCATAGTCATGTTTGACACTTTAAATTTTCTGTTTCAGGAAGATTTTTATTGGAACTTGGAGGAAACAATGCCTTGATAGGTATGACTTAATGGATTGTATAATATTCTTATACATCATATCAGTTAATTGTTAAACATTATTGTATTTATGTACTCATATGAATATGAATATTGTTTGTTACTATAATCTGTATTTATAAAATTTGAAAGAAAAAAGGCATTAAGACAATATTTTCTGTTTACAGTTAATGATGATGCAGATATAGATATGTTGGTTAGAGCTGCTGTTTTTGCATGTGCTGGTACAGCAGGTCAGAGATGTACTACAACACGTAGACTGGTTAGTTTTCATTCTTTGTGCCACCCAAATTAAGATTATAAGTTGCTTTCACATGAACCGCATGGTTCGCACTTGTCATGGAAAGTCTTTGAATTTCACTTTGGTCTTTCAGCGTCCATGAGAACTGATATAGTGCTTGAATGTCATGGAATTTAAGGATTTGCCATTGATACATGCTTGAATTTCATTTTTTTCCTACAATTCTGTACTTGGAAATTAAAATCTTAATTTGCATGTTATTTTCAAAGCGAATTATTCTTCACTCTTATTGATAGTGCCAACATTTTGTTTTAGGTTACTCCGGATGTCTATTTCTTTGGTTGGTTATTTAGTGCATTAGTTATCAGTACGCTTTAAACTGTTTCTGTTAAAGATAAACATTCTTTCTATGAGGTATGGACAAACAATGAAAAGGTCTTTAAATGTCGTGGAAACATCATGGAAGTTAAAGTTTAAGAGTCTGCATGAACCATGAACAAATATCAGTAAGATTATTTGACATGATATTTTGACATCTTAATCTCTGCTTATTAGTAGTCTCAAGAAAAAACCACATGAACAGCAATAATATTATCCAGTGTTTACAATACATGAACTTACTAAAATGTGATTGTTTCAAATCGTGTCCACCACCAGAAAAAAATTTTTTTTAATGAAAATCAGTTCTGCATTTGTTAAGTATGATAATGTTCCAGTTAAGAGAAATTTTTATAAAGTGATTGGAATTGAAAAAAATCATACTGGAGAAGTATTGCAATCAAACCTATCCATGGGATTGTAGCAAGATAGGTACAGTTTTATTTGGGTTGAAAGTTCACACTAAATGGATCGTTTGATGCTTAATGAAGTTAGTTCTGGGATACAGGCTAGCTTTGCAAACTGATAATTAATGTCATAAAAATGGGTGTACGTGAAGACTTTTTTCCGGTGTCGGACATGATTCGAAACACAGGTATTATACTGGAAACAGTATTAACCACCATCTCTGCTAAATCAGAATGGAAATAGTTGTCTGAAGTAACAAGGTGAAATAACAACCTGAACTATACAAGGGCCATGTATCGATAAAATGTCCTTCAGGCATGACTACAGATAAAAAAAACACCATGAAGATATGATTGATCACTCATTACATCACCAATGCATTATTTTCAGATGGTGATTTGTTTTATATTTTGGCTAGATCCTACATGAGAAAATCCATGATGAAGTAGTAGAAAGATTGAAAAAAGCATATGCACAGATCAAAATAGGAGATCCATTAGAACGTATGTATATCACAAGTCTAAATTGATGGTTTGAACGTTAGTAAAACACTATCTACAGAAGATAACTGTTAAGGTATTATATTTCTATCATTCTTTTTACATGATGTGTTGTATAGTTTTGCACCAGTTTATCAACCCCTATCTGGATACCAGATGTTATTTCACATACATCTTACTGTAAGCAATGTATAGTTATATATTTAGGAAAAGATTCAGTTGCTTTTAGGTATAGATGAAATTCACAGCTACTAAATGTTAATCCAAATTGTTAAAAAAAAAAGGTTTCCAAATGAAAAATACCTTATATTAAGTGATCTAAACTTTGTTATATAGAAAATATAAAGGTTTTTAGGTAGCTATTTCTAAGGCCAAGTTCAAGGCTACAAATAATACATTATATCATGTGTATGTTTGTTTCTTTAATGTTCTTGTGTGTTATATTTTGGTGACAGTCCTTATGTTTGGATTTTAAACCAATAAAATATTCTGATTCTGATTCTGTGGTAGCTACCTGTTACTTTTGACTTGAATATCCCCCAGTCACGGTCTTAGACATGAGAACAAAAAAAAGGGGGGGATGGTTGTGGCTGGGATTATGGGTGTTATTGCTTCCTAAGATTCTTAAAACTTTATTTAACATGTTTAGCTAGACATTTTCATGCTGTAAGAATATGTTTATATGCAAATGTAGTTCTGACTGTTTAATTTAAGCATTTGTGGCACCAAATGATGGCACAACATATTTATTGATTGATTCCTTAAACTGTCATTCAGGCTAAAAATATTAATATTGCTCATATGGGTAGAAGCCTCTGTTTCAGCAGACCATCCTTTAATACCCTGTATGCATTTATATAAAATTGATATACAATGAAATTGATCTGTGCATTTTAGCTGGAACATTGTATGGACCTATGCATAGTACACAAGGAGTTTTATTATACCTACAGGCAATAGAACAAGCTAAAGCTGAAGGGGGGACTGTAGAATATGGAGGAAAGGTAAAAATTTCTTTATGACTAGGAAGGGAGAACTTGTTACTAGAATCTTATATAGCAATTCAGTGCCATAGTATTTCATTCAATAGGAAATTTTCACTTTTAAACAGAAAGTTTTGACATTTAAAGTTAAGTGAATATATATTTGAGTTAAAATTTGACTAACATGATTTATGTTATGCAAATTACATGTGTATTATATACATTTAGTTGTAAAAGTGCATGTTGGACTCGTTTAAGAAAAATGCATAGATTGTCAGGTGATATGATCATCACATTTTAAAAATGGAGGAAAGTTTAAATGTAATGTACTTTTAAGAACTGAGTTATATCTCTAAGTGTGGCCTAATATCAAATATTTTATGCTACTGTATGGACACCCAAAGAAACCAGAAATCCTTTAGTTTATCTTGAATGAACAGATTTCTTTCTTTATTTTAACATTAATATGTTTTTAGAAAATAGACAGAGAAGGACACTTTGTAGAACCAACAATTATTTCTGGTCTTGCTCATGATTCACCTGTTGTTCTGAAGGAGACATTTGCACCAATTGTATATGCTATAAAATGCAGTGTAAGTAATACTTATTTATTTCAAATGAAACAATAGTTGCAAGAATGGTTAATTTCTTAAACTTTTAATTTTGTTTATTACTCAGAAATTGTTGATTGACCAAATTTCGGTCCTTGGTTTTCAATTCAGATCTTGCCTTATAAATTCTCAAATTTGAGGATATCTTTATCTTCCCATGAGCTCGGGTAATGTAGAATTTTAGGTAAAACTTGTTGAAGATAATTTTCAGTGTAAAGCTCTAATTATGCCAGCTGAATTATACACTGTTAAATGATTTCACGAATGACATTTATCATTTCCCAAAATCAGTTTATAACCAATATAAATAAAATTTCAATTATTTCAGAGTGTGGATGAAGCTATAAAATATAACAATGAAGTAAAACAAGGGTTAACCAGTAGTATTTTTACGAGAGATTTAAATAATGTATTTAAATGGATGGGGTAAGTGTTGTTTTAAGATATTATCGAATACAATTTTTCCTACTCCCTGTTATAAAATTTTTGTAGAAAAGGTTCGAGGTCTGTTAATCTGGTATAAACAATAACTTGTAATAATCATTACATGATTTTACCACAATTGGAATCATACTTTTTAGGGGTAAGATGAACTTTTCTCACCTAGAAAGTCCTTAAAGTATCTTACCTGTAAAATTCCTCTAATTCAGTAACATTCTTTGTTACTTTGGAATTCTCACCCTTTACCATTTATATTAATAACATGAGATTTTTAATGGATTTATATTGCAGCCCCAAAGGTTCAGATTGTGGTATTGTTAATGTAAACATTCCTACCAGTGGGGCAGAAATTGGTGGTGCATTTGGTATGTAAAATATATTTTAATCTATGTATGCATGTACTTCTTTATCTAAGCTTTATCTTTGGTTTAAAAGAAAATAACATGAATGAAATTCCCTAGCTATGACACAATAGTTAGGAGGTTAATGTATCTTACTAGACATGTTAAAGTTGATTTTCATTGACTGAAATGTTTATTAGAATGTCTTTTCATTAAATATTTAAGATAAATGGAATTTTTATTGAAATCAGGTGAAGTGATTGAGTTTTATTATCATTATAGGTGGTGAGAAACATACAGGAGGTGGCAGGGAATCTGGTAGTGATGCATGGAAACAGTATATGAGACGATCTACATGGTTAGTATTCAATAAAGGATATTTCAATTTTGTAATATCTTCAGAAGTGTGGCATAAATTTGATAATACCATAGAAATTCAAAGAAATAATTTATTTGGATAAGGTATAATTTATGAATCTTAGGAGTACATAAACAAATTATCAATATTACATCCTGCAAAACCTCATAAAACTGACCATAAAGGACCTAGCAAAAAAATATTGAGTTACAGAACAGTTTAAAAATTCAAAATTATAAAAAAAAAAAGATGAAAACTTCTATGAAAGGAATTAAAAAGGTTTGCGTCAAAGTTTAATTGTAATGGGGATGAAGATGTAGATGATATTGTCAGTTTTGTAAATGTGATAGGAATTTATTGTACACTTTGACATGAATTTTTTCTTTTTCAGCACCATAAATTACAGTAAAGAACTCCCATTGGCACAGGGTATCAAGTTTGAGTAAATTTGAGAGAGTCAAACACCAAAAATAACCAGAAATAAAAGGAACATAAAAGTGTTCCAAAATGAATGATGTATTTTAAAAAGTGCTAACATGACAATGTACTGATATTTTTTAAAGCAGGTTGAAGGATAACTGTTTATATCATAGTCAGAAATGGGCATTTCTAATTGAGATATAATTTTTGCTTAACTCAGAATTAACTGAAGAAAAATAGATTAATTCTGAACAGTGGAGATAGAAAATATTTAATAAAATCAGTGGTAAAATCACAACTGATCAGAATTGTTGTATTTTGCAGAATTATTTAAGTATTGTTAGTGTTGTTCAAGTTTACATTGAAACATAACACATGCGTTGAATATTACCCAAGGCTAATATTTGAATGAAAAATTTTTGTAACAGATTTCTTAAATACATTTTTTGTAAAAATTCAGTATTTACAAACAAGAAGAATTTTTACAAGATTATATGTTACTTTATGGGAATCTGTTTCCTTGCTTCTTTGTTATTAGATATTTTATTTTTATAATGTTTTGGAGTGAACATTTACCAGTAATAGTTTTGATGTTATCTGTTGCACATACCGGTATATATGTCTAACGAAATTGACTATTTTTTATAGAATTTTGATTTGATTTGTAAATAAAAGTGAATTTGATAGCATGCATTACAAAAACAAAAACAAAATTTACAATGTTGTAAATGTATTACAAAATCAAATCTTGATTTAGAAGGAAAATAAAAATTTACATTATTGGACTGTCCATTAGATAAGTAAAAAAGAAGTTAAGTTTTTTTTGTAAGGGTATTGTTGGTGCATCTATTTATATTTTCAATAAAAACTAAGGGATCTGAGATTCTTATTATACATACAATGTACATTTTACTATGAGTAAAATTGTGATGATTTTGAGAAAATGTTTTCTTGTTAATGTGTTTTATGAAAAAAGTAAATACATGTGTATTATTAAAGATTTTATATAAAAAAGTTGAATTTTTTTGTTTTATTTATGTCCCAATTATTGATGGAATAAAAAGTTTTTTTTAACACTTTTTGCACTGTCTGGCCATTTATAGAACACAAGGGATTTCCATTTATGTTAAGACACAGTTGAAAGCAAATAAAAGAAGGCAAGACAAAAATATCAAATTGAAGACAAATATTGTATTCCAAATTGATAACAGGCAGTGAGAATTAACGTAAAAGGCTTTTTGTATTGGGCGTGCTTTTTAGCAAATCTTAAACTTTAAAAGATTTTCTCCTCTGAAACCAATGGGCCAATTGAAACAAACCTCAGCAGCAATGGTCCTTAGGTGGTCCTCTTTCAGAAATATATCCAATGACCAAGCAGCTAGTTATGATGGTGACAGAGCTGAACATTGCTTAACATACATGTAGGACCCTTTGGGAAAATTGACCTAAAACTCTTCTTGTCTGTAACCAATGAGCCAAATGAAACCCAATTTTTACAGCAATGGTCCTTAGATGGTCCTTTATCAGAATTGTATCCGATGACCCAGACCGCCATCCAAGATACCGCCACAGGCGAACATGGATTAACATAGGACCTTCTTGGAAAGTCGCGTAATGATCTTGTCTGAAAACACTCAGCCAGTTGGAACCAAATTGGCAGCAATGGTCCTTAATTGGATCTTGATTACCTGGACTGCCATTAAAGATGTCCGCAACAGTCAAATTTAGTTAACAATGGACCCTATTTGAAATTCAATTAAAGATCTTTGTGTTTGAACTACTTTGCCAATTGGAACCAAACATGGCAGCAATTGTCCTCAGGTGGTCTTCTTTCAGAATTTTAACCTATGACCTGGACCCAAACTTGGCAGCAATGGTAGAAGATCTGCTTGTCTGGCGCCAGTTAGAATCAATGGTCCATATGTCGTCCACTTTCAGGACTATATGTTGCACCGGACCAACATCCAAGATGGAAGGCCAGTCGAACTTAGTTGAACATAGGACCCTATGGCAAAATTCACTTAAATAGACCCTATGGGAAAATTCACTTAAATAACTTCTGGTCTGAAACTGACGTGAGCCAATTGAAACCAATTTGCAGCAATAGTCCTTAGATGGTCCTCTATCAAAAATATATTCGATGACCTCAGCTCCCCTAACATCGGTGTATGGGTTTTTCAGTTGGCGTTCTTTGTTTCCAAACAGTGACCCTTTTGAGAAGGTATAGGTGTCGTAATGTATAAAGTTGGTAACATGATAGACATTTTAAAAGGGTACGCTATCAGTGGTTTTTAGGGTAAACGGACAGAAAGTCACAGGACAAAAAGTCACAGGACAAAAAATCACAAAACACCTAGGACAAAAAGTCACAGGACAAAAAGTCACAATCAATATTTTACCTTGATGGACAAAAAGTCACAGTTTTTGCATTATTATTGTGTGTATTGACTTGGGTATTGACTTGGGTATAGGACAAAAAGTCACAGTTTTTGCATTATTATAGTGTGTTTTGAATTGGGTATAGGACAAAAAGTCACAGTTTAAGTTTTTGCATAATAATAGTGTGTTTTGACTCTAGGTATAGGACAAAAACAGAGTTCTCAGTTGAAAATGTTACCAATTTGTCTAACATAACAATATCACAAATAAAGTAGAAAACATTAGCAACTATTTTAACATGCACTATTTAAAGTCACTAGTATAATATGCACTATTTAAAGTCACTATGAAAAACAAAATATACTAATGTGAAATGTTCTATATTCGAAAAACACTATCAATAGAAATGTTCATGTAACACTAAACTGAAATGTCCAAATTAGCCGGGAATGCCACATTCCTACTGAGTCTGATGTTAAAGGCTACACCACGTAAAAATTGTTCTACTGTCTTCCTACCACTGATACGGTCACTGCACAGATTCTGTAAACGATTCTGTAATTGAACTTGTTTCTGGTTGATTCTCTTAGTTGGTCGGGTTCCAACGGCATCTTGTTGTATAACTGTTGAAACTGTTGCATGTTCACGGCGAAACCATTGAATGCAGGTCCATATGCTAGGATGTGCACTGCCGACTAATGTGAAAAACTTGTTGTTCCATCCCTCGCATACGTTGTTAGTTCTGGGATCACTGTCAATGGTGGCTGAATGTACACTCCATACTGATGGTGGAAACATTGGTGGTACACGACGCATCATCATTCGTTGTTGCCCGTTGTGCTGAACAGGTCTGTATGTGCCAGTTACATATGTTGCATCAAAGTAGTCGACAAGTTCTACGGTTTCTACTGGCTCTTCAGGAATGACTGATCTGATGTAGGCTATACCCTCTGGTAGGTCAGTTACTGGTAAAAATGCTAAACCGTCTAGCATGTTACAAAACAATCTGAAGACTTGAGAGTACACTTCCACCACTGTTTGGTCTTGCGTAAGGTATGTCTGGTGTAGATGAAACCGTTGTAGCATAGCTTGGAACCTCCTTTGTTACTTTGTTGTTTTTTTTTTTTTTTTTTCTTTTTTTTTTTTTTCTCTTTTTTTGAGCACTCAGATAATTTAGGATTTAATACATTATTTATGAATATAATAAATGAATAACAAAAGTTTATTAGCTATCTGAAAAAAAGACAGAAAGACTTAGGACCAGATTAAGGGTTAACCATAGGGTGCATACAAAATGCATAGAATAGAAAGGAATGGCGGTTATAGTATAATATTTATAACATAAAAATATAATAACAAAGAATAAACAAGAAATAAAAAAAAAAAACAAAAAGAGACAAAAGAAAGTATAACCAGAGGATCCCAGGAGCCTGTAATCGCTCACCTGGCATACAGTTGCCAAAGTTGACATTAAAATTCATCTTGTTTGGCGGGTGGGGTCATCGGATACAATTCTGAAAGAGACCTACCTAATGATCATTCCACCAAAGTTTGGTTCCATTTGAGCAAGTAGTTCCAGACGAGAAGATTTTTTAATGAATTTCCCATAGGGTCCTATGTTAAACTAAGTTCGGCTGAAGCAGCCATCTTGGTTGGTGGGCGGGGTCATTGGATACAATTCTGAAAGAGGATCATCTAAGGACCATTCCATCAAAGTTTGATTCAAATTGAGCATGTGGTTCCAGACAAAAAGATTTTTTAATGAATTTCCCATAGGGTCCTATGTTAAACTAAGTTCGGCTGTGGCAGCCATCTTGATTGGCGGGTGGAGTCATCGGATACAATTCTGAAAGAGGATCATCTAAGGACCATTCCACTTAAGTTTGACATAAATTGGTTGAGTAGTTTTGGAGGAGAAGATTTTTTAAGAAACCACCCCCTTTTTTCTATTTTTAGTAACGGCAGCCATGTTTGTTGGTGGATTGCGACCCCTGATACAATTCTGGAAGGGGACCACCCAAGGACCATTCCTGCAAAGTTTGGTTGAAATTGGTCCAGTGGTTTCAGAGGAGAAGATTAAAATGTGAATTGTGGACGGACGGACGGACGGACAGACGGACGGACGGACGGACAGACGACGGACGCCAAGTGATGACAAAAGCTCACATGGCCTTTCAGGCCAGGTGAGCTAAAAAGTACACTTGCCTAACCTTACACTTACTTGTCACTTTAAGAGTATTTAACTATCACTGAACCCCCTACCCACTAGCCGTAGGCTATAGAAGCTAATATAGGGTATCATCATCGTGCTCATTTTCTAATTTTAATTAAACATATTATTACATATACTTAGACATTTACTGACAATGATATTATACAAATGTACAGACATATACATTGAACAAACAATACAAGGACAGATCAAACTTAATTGATTTCTGCATATTAAAACAAATTAATTATTTGGTCAATGACATTATCAAATCAATGCTAGATATAACCAACCATGTCATACTACGTATTAAAGTTCATTATAATACGTTTTTAACATAGAAAACACACAAAGTATCGAGGATATTCTATATTTTCTTATTTTCATAGTTTTAGAATTTAATTTAAAACAATTCCAGACTAGCTCAAAAGTTAGACATTTTGAGTAGTGTGAAAAGGGGGTGAATGGTGATACATCGTCGGAAAACTGTAGTAACAGGGACCAGGGGTATGTACTACAGTTGTCCGGCGAGGAAAGTAGAGAATTAGATGGACATCAAAATTAGACACTACTTTTTACTCTTTCCTTATATTCTCTACTATAAACCAAATACTTATTCAAGATCCCACTATTCACTGTTTGTGTGGTTTCTTCTATATTTCTGTATATCCATATAGATCTGAAATAAGCATATAGAAATGGAAATATAATAACGTTCTTAAATAGTAATACTGATTCATAGTTGAAGATAAAGTTATCAAGCTCTGAATTTTCAATAATATCAAGTTTTACATATTCTCTAAAGTATGTGAAGCGTCTACATTGTAAATATAAATGGATAAGTCTTTCTCTAGAGTCTTTACAATAATTACATTTCTCATCTTCAATAATAACACCTCTTTCTATTAGCTTATCTTTAGTTGACAGGCAATTATGAGCTATTCTAAACATAAAATCTTTAATATAGTTACAATCAATATTAGTGATGTTTTTCCATGTTGAGGTAAAGTCAAAATGTAAAAACCTGGTTTCAACTGATGGCTTATGCTTATCATTCTGTATCAAAGCATAGTATATATTTCTCTCACTTGTATCCAGAGCAGGTATGTTATCAAACTTAAATAAAATATTCTTAATTTTCATATAAATTAGGGGAATAGAACCAATGGTATGCACATAATTATTTGAAGCACAGTCAGGAAGTATTGTTCTGACAGAATATCCTAGATAATAAATAAAAAAGCATTTCCACAGTGGATTTCCACCTTTTAAAAGAGAGGAGATCCTCCTCAAAAGCATAGCATTTATCTTGTGTTCTAAAAAAGGAACTCTTAATCCACCATTACATTAATCTAAGGCTAAAGTTTTTCTACTTAAATATTCCACTTTACTATCCCAGAAAAACATATAAATATGTCTATTCAGGTTAGTTAATATATTTTTTGTTGGAGGAACAACTCTTGCTACAAAAAGAATTTTACTTAAAATAAATGTATTCAGAACCAAAACCTTATGTTTATAAGTAAGCTTTCTTTGAAGCCATTGATCAATCATTTTAACAAACGTACAGATAACTGGATTCCAATTCTTGTTTACCATGTCTTTTCCATAAAAAATTCCTAATACTTTAACACTGTCTTTTCTCAGATTTCTAAATTCATCTGGAACATCATCATTAGAACTATTTAAAGATAAAATTTCAGTTTTACTGACGTTAATCTTTGAGCCAGATACCATTCCAAAGTTTCTAAATTCATCTATAAATATGTCATAATTTTCTAGTTTTGTAGTAATACTTGTACAATCGTCTGCATGTTGGAATAACTTAATAGGATTTGGGCAGTTTGGTATACTTACCCCCTCAATGTTTTGGTTAGACCTTATTTTTGCAGCTAATGGCTCAATCGCTAGAGCATATAATGATATTGATAATGGACAGCCCTGTCTTACCGACCTTTGTATTTGTATTGTATCTGTTAATGCACCATTGACTTGAACTTTACTTACTATTTCATTGTAAATAATTTTAATCCATTGAATATAGTCTTCAGGAAAATTCATTTTCTCTAATACCTTAAATAAGAAGTTATGCTCAATCCTATCGAAAGCCTTTTCCTGGTCAAAAGTAAACAGATGTGCTTCTTTTTTACTTACATTCATGTATTCTACAATATCATTTATGGTAAAAAGATTATCAAAAATTACTTTACCTTGCCCAGCACCTGTCTGTGTTTCAACTACCAACTTGTTTATAACCTTGCATAGACTATGCGATAGAAACTTTTTAATGATTTTATAGTCAAAACAAAGGAGACTTATTGGTCTCCATTGTTTCAAATCGCATTTCTCACCTTTGTTCTTATAGTTTAAGGAGATAATTCCCATCCTCATTGTGTCAGTTAACTTACCAGACAAAAAAATATTATTTATAATCTCAGTCAGTTCTTCTCCTATAATGTCCCAGAACCTTAGATAAAACTCCTTACCAATTCCATCAATTCCTGGTGTTTTATTGTTCTGAGAGGTACTAACCAGTTTGAAGCACAGTTCTTTTGAAATAAATAATTCTAGGAGTCCTGTCTCCTCGTCAGTAAGTTTTTTCAGGTCAGTGCTATCTAAATACCTATCTATATCATGTAGACTAATGTCATCAGACTTATACAAATTAGTATAAAAGTCTGTTACTATATCTAGCACACCATCTTTATCCTTTAGAATATTACCTTCTTTATTTTTCAAGCTTTTGATTTCCTTTTTCCTACCTTGTTTATTTTCTACTTCTTTAAAAAAATCAATGTTGTTGATATCTTCTTCATAGAAATCAATCCTTGATCTTACCAATATACCTTTTTTCTTTTTATCCTCTAACGTTTTGATGTTTAACTTTATATCTTTTAACCTTTCATTATTACTTACTTCTTTTAATTCTTCCAATTCAAGATTTTCATATAACTGGCATAATAAATTTTTATCTTCAAAGCACTTACTTTTTGAATATTCAATAGATGCACTCTTAATTTTCTTCTTAAGTTTCTCCCACCATTCTATAATATTTACCTTATATTTATGAGTCTTCCATTCTAATATAATTTCTCTCATATTTTCTACATACCTATTATCATCTAGTAAACTATTGTTTAGTTTCCATTAACCCCTACCCCATCTTGTCCTATCAATTTTAATCTCAGTAACACAAGCTTTGTGATCTGATTTTGAAAACAGTATATATCCAGCAGTACAAATTTTATCCTTTAAATTTGTATTAACATATATTCTATCAATTCTACTACCTCCCCCATTACTAAAACATGAAAAAACTTTTCTTTCAGGATAGATCCTTCTAAATGCATCTTTAAACATATACAAATCAACAATTTCAGAAAAAATCTTCCTTACTTCAGCACTTGCTTCTAATCTTGCTGATTTAACATCAGATAGATATTGAATTAAGTTAAAATCACCCATAAATAATACATTTTCTTTTCTATCTATGTATAACTGTTCTAAATACTCTTTTACTCTAGAGTAAAACAAAATTTGTTCATCTCTTCTTTCTTTTGTAGGAGCATATATATTAAAAATATGAAATAATTCGTTGTTTCTTCTACAAAAAACATGTAAAAATTTACCTTTAAAAAATTCTGGGACTTTCTTTTCTTCAATATCTGTAATGTTCTTCTCTAAAATTGTGATAACACCATCATATTCTGCATTAGTAGAGGCTACAAATACTTTATCATCATATTCAATATTAAACTTATTTATATCAAATCTATAACCAGTTTCCTGTAAACATATAATATCATAGTTTGGCAAAGTTCTTATAACATCATCAATCTTCCTATCTAATGCTCTACATACATTTAATGAAGCTAACTTCATCAACAAAATTAACAAAAATATTAATATAAATTTCATTATGTGATGTTAGTTGGGATATCAGATACCTTTCTATTTTTTAAGAATTGATTGTCTGAAGTACCTAAGCTTTCCCTCTCTCTCTTTTTACCAATCTCTTTCTTCTCTCTTTGTTCTCTTCTATCTTTTAAATAGTCTTGTGGTTTTCCTTTTTCAGATTTTTCTGTTTTAGGAACATTTTTTTTATTGTTTTTATGTTTGTCATTCATACCTTTTGATTTCTTCTTTTCTTGTTTTTTTACCACAGTCTCCCAATCTTGATCTTGTTTCTCATGTTCCTGGATTTCATCATCAGATGTTTTCTCTATCATGTCCTGTTTTGCCTCCTCCTTATCAATTGAAACCACATCTACAATAGAACTATCTGAAATATTTAAGTATGATGCATCATCAAAAATTTCACCTTCTTCTTTCTCTTCCAGATCTTGATCTTGCTCAGATTGAGGGATATCATGCATTTCCTGTTGTTCAGGAATAATGTTTTTGTCTAGTTCTACATTTATATTCCCACTTACTTGTTTTTCCAATGTTTCTATACCATCAATTAAGTCATTCAGCCTGTCATGTCCATAATTAGAAATTTCGATCATTGTCTCTTGGGTATCGTCTAGGCTGCTTTGACTCTGTGTGTCGTTAATGCTGTCAATCGAATCTTGCGAACTAGTTCTAAACGGACGCGTTGTCTGTTTGTTATTTAGATTTTCGGACGAGCGGAACCTTTTCCACGTACCATAAGGTTTCTGACAGTTATGAGAAACATGGCCGAAATCACCACAGTTCCAACATTGAGGACCAGTGGGTTGACCCGAGTACTTTACGTTGACATCTTGTCCTCTTATCGAGAACCTTCGTGGTATATGACGACGAATGTTTGTTACTTTGACTACACGAACTCCGCTGTATACTGAAGGATTTGATTTATATGTTTGGTTTATAATTTGTTCTATGTCAACAAAATGCCTCAATTTTGCTCTAACATAACTATTATCGATTTCCCATGGAAGATTGTATATAACGATATCAATTGTGTCTTTTTTCCTATTCCATTCTAAATCCCTAGCTTGTTCAATTACAAAATGAGTGTTTTTCACTGTAAATTTTGAGAATTTATCACTAAAGCGTGTCATTGATTCTTCATCAACAAAAGAAGCCCAAAATCTATTCTCTCCTATACTTTGAAAACATGTTATACTATCTTTTACCTTATAGTCCTGGTTGATCTTAAACAACATTTGCGTCGACAGGATATCTTCCTCAGAGTTGTAAGCAAATTCTGGTTCCACCACTAGTGTATAATTTCTTTTGATTGATGTACTCTCATAAAACAGATCTTCCATGTTTTCTCTGCTGTTCCAACTTCCATCATCGTAGCTACTAAAAGATCCCTGAAAGGAGCCACCAAATTGACTGCTTCTAGCACGATCGGCATACGACCGATCGTAACGAGAATCACCTCCCATTATTTACTTTTTACATAGTCCATGTAATAGCTTAAGTAAATATAGTTGATCTCTTTTTCAATGTTTTACGATGTGAGTACACTGAAATATAATCAGAATATTTTGTTACTCTGTATAATTTCCATTTTTTTTTTGTGATAACCAAATGACAAATACAAGTCTTTTTATACTTTTTTGCTAAAAACAACATCATCTGGTGTTTATTACTCAAAATTGGAAGCCATTATTTCAATAAGGGGAAGGAAAGCTTTGTCAAAACATACATGCCTTTTGTAGGTATACATGAAAGTAAGGATGTTTTTCCTGCTTTTTAACTAAAACAACATAATTGTCATTATTTCCAGAAAGGGTGCATATATCCTGCCAAACAGAAGCCAATTAAACAATCAGTTAATTATAATATAAACATTATTGTTTCCTTTTTCAAGATGATGTCCCCCTTTTATAATATAGTAATTAAAATAATTAATGTTCATGACATCCTTGCATTTTTTAAGTAATAAAAATAAATATCATAAATTGCAATTATAATTACCATTTAAATTAAATAAAATTAATTGTGAAATGTTTAACATTTTTGTTTAATATTGCAATTATTCTGAATATTGTGACTTTTTGTCCTATACCCCTCTAAAACATGTGGTCTTTCATATTACAATCTCTTCATTGTGACTTTTTGTCCTATAGGTCTTGAAAATATTGGAGAAAACAAATTGTGACTTTTTGTCCTGTGACTTTTTGTCCTATACATTTTGTCACTATACAAAATTTTAACTGTGACTTTTTGTCCAGTGACTTTTTGTCCGTGACTTTTTGTCTGTGACTTTTTGTCTTGTGGCTTTCCGTCCTACATTCGCTATCAGTTTGACTTGCCTTTCTGGTTATCACTTCGCTTCCATTTCTTCTCACGTTCTATTGTTTTGGTTGTGATTTGGAAAACTTGTGTACTTTTGATTTAGTCATAGAAGATATTCGTATTTGCAGGCAAAAATTATTGCTCTGCAAATTTTGCACCGGTAACAGGACAGACATGCATTTCATGGACGCCAGCATAATTTACTTTTTTATGAGCAGATATATAAATATCTTCAAGACTTTACTTTCTTGTTAAATTCAATTATATGCTATTCAAAAAAATAGTTTTGCCGATTTGAAAACATACAAAAAATCATTGAAACACATAATGTGCAAACATGGTTCTCTCAATCCGGACACTCGCAAATTGCACAATATTGAGCTTTAAAATCAATTATTTTGGATTGCAAGGAGAAAATCGTTCTCATTCTAGATGTGCCGATTTAAAAACTTTTGGTTAAGCACAAAAAATAATGCCTTTGTGTCTGAATATTTTTTTAACATAGGTGGACAGGAAAATGGACTTTTTTTTAAAATGACCCATATGTGGAAAAACCTTTCATTATGTATTCTTATTTAATGCATAAGAAGAAAGCTAAAATTAATGATCAACAAAAAAAAAGACATTGTACTACATTTTTATATAATGACTGGAATGTTTTCAATATTTATCTCATAGAAACATAAGCGTGTCACTTCTTATTCTAAGCGGCACTTTCGAGCACTATCTCTTTTCACACTGAAATGCGTGTCAAGAACTTGTGAATCATAAATGAATTCAAATGTGCTGTGCAACCTAGAGTGAGATTTAAAGAAGAAAAAACAATAAAAAACTCGAGCTACATAGGCATTCACGTGTCTTGATTACATCGGCCATTTCGGTAGAGGAAAAATACACCTATTGGTCATTCGAGTTTGCTGGTAGAACTATTAAGTAGAAATAAGACATAATGAAGGTGGAAAGGAAGCCTTGTAAGATATGACAATTTAACACAAAATTTAATTTCCACTAAATAGTTGCACGAGGTTTAATATTTTCGAGAGAAAAATACCAGTAGTGGAAATCGGGATGAATCTGATTATCCTTATTTAATAAAAAACAAGGAAAATAAAGACAAAGTCGTAAGAAAAGGACTAGTTTGGTAGTTTTTTTATACGATTTTGTTTTTCGTTTTGTTCGGCTTGTGTATTTTGTACATTTTAGTCGTTTTATTCCCCTTTTGACAGCTCACCATTTCCATTTATTTTCCTTGTCTTGTATTCTATGAACTGTTTCGCAACATACTTAGTTTTTTATCCTTATTTAAGACCACCAGGATCACTCGAGGTCAAACCAGACAGTTATTTTAATAAGATCACCATAAACGATTTATTTTCCAACAGTGAATAATTTCAAAAACCCAGAAATCACAAGTGTATATATATCATGAACCACGTTGATGAATAATCAAACAGAACTTCAAAGTTATTGACCGATTGTATCATAGAAATAATAAATGTGATGTGGAACATATGTTTAATCAACTTTCTATATAAGGCAGCTTCGTTGTTTAACTTCTATTTATATATATGTGTGTATGTAAGACCCAAAATGATCACCATAATTAGTGATGTTAACATTTTTATCTACAAATGCTTAAGAAACAGGGTAACCAATCATTTTTGTCAAAGTTAAATTCTTGATATACATGTATTGTTGGTAAAAAGCAGGTAGGTGACTTGATAGTTGATCTTTATTAAAGCAAAAGCTAATATATATATATATATATATATAAGAGTAAAACCACTTGTAAGTTATACTAGAATCTGTATGACTTACGAGTAATTTTGCTCTTAAGACTTTTTGAGAAGAGTGCTACTGATTTGTAAGTCGCTTCCTGATTTTATTTTTAAAGAAAAACGAAGCTTTTGGTTTCTTATTTACGGGTTTTCGATATTTTTTTAGTAAAGACATGTAAAACTAAACATTACTGAACAGAATTTTCATTTTTAAATCTGGTTTTCAGAAGTCAATATCGAGTGACAAAAATACAGGGAAGAAATCAGATCAGATGTCCGACGACAAACTGCACCAGACTGAACGTGTTTCCAGACACTCAAGTTCCGACTCCTGTAATGATAGTGAGTTGCAGTTGATATTACCAGAAAAAAGAGAGAAAACTCTTAAAAACCTTCTTCAGTATCTAGATTTCGGTAAGTGTTTAGATAGTTTACATTTCATAGGTATTATATAGATGCTCTTTGTTTTTTCTTCTTTTTTTGTCGATGTTGTTCTGTACTGATTTGCCTTGCAAGTTTTTTTTTTTATAAATTTATGCTTTCATCTTCCCCAGGCATAGTTCTATCCTGAGATGGTTTTTATTTTTTTTTATTTTGGCATTTAAATTGGCTCTATAACGTTCTAGTAACGATTTCTACTTTTCACTTTTTCGCCTATAGAACAATGCCGATGAAATATATTCCATAATCACTTATTCAATCCATCAGAACTGGTTCCCATCCCATCTGTTTTATCATTAGCTTTGATTCAAATATTTGCTTCGATAACATTTAATATCGGAATGCGACCATCTTGTTATTTTGGACATATGCAAAAAACGCATTAGTTTTCACCCTTTTAAAGTTTATACATATGTGCGTTGAAAATGTCAGAATTTCTAATTCTGACACCATAATCACTGTAAATCTGTCTTTGATATAAATATATAAAATGAGAAATAAACAAGCTGTATATTCAACATATCTTAAATGAATAAAATAGTGTTTTCTTTTAAATGATTTTAAGTACTAAATAATGCAAACTAGTGATGGTTTTAAGAAATGATATTATTATAGTTAGCTTCCATAAAGAAACAGATTCATTATATCTCAGCACATGTACATCGATTCCGACAATTGTTTCTAGTTGTTTTTTTATCCCAAAAATATTTTTACATTTCAGACGACCCATTATAGATAGAACAAAGCGGCAGATGCATAAAACAGTATTATATGCATGTACAAATAACTATGCTTCAGGTTGAAAAAGGCTTCATATTAAAGGACGGAGTATACACCCTATGTGACTGTCAACAGAAGTTTTCTTAAAAAGTACTTGTAAAGATATAAGACTAAATTCTTTTTTTGAAGGAACACTAATATGTGTACATAATTTTTTAATCTTTTATAATAAATGTAGGAGGTCTGTATAAACATTCGAATACTTTATTATTTGGCAAACTAATGACCTGCATATATCATAGTTCAATGACATGGAAATTGTTCCCTTGGTCGACTCACAGTCTGTAATAGACTAGATACTTAATTCTAAAATATGTTAGAATGTATTTTCATGGACCCCACTATGCCAATTCTCTATTATACACCACTAGCTAATGTGTAGCGTGATGTGGAAAATGTTAGTGTAATTGGGATATTGACGCATACTCCATATCATAATCATTTCATTTACATATAGACTGTTGTCAATCAGACAACGCCAGAAAGATGAAAGTTAGATTCAAAGATGAATGAGTACAATCGAATACCCGTAGAGGATATTAAACAGTACAGTTTACTCAAGTATTCAAGCATGCTTTAAACCGGAAACAACTTCTGTCATTCCCGAAAGCATTAGAGGTGCTTTGGGAAGAGTAATTTCTTTAGATCCAAAATATCATAGAATAGAGAATGGAAATGGGGAATGTGTCAAAGAGACAACAACCTGATCAAAGAGCAGAAAACAGCTCAAGGCTACCAATGGAGCGAGAAAATCCGGAGGCGGGCTTCAGCTTGTCCCTAAACAATAATGCATACTAGTTCAGCGAAATTGACGGCACACTAAACTCCAAAGCATACAAATGAACCAAAATTTAAAAAACACACAAGACTAACAAAGGCTGTTCTTGTTAAAATTGAGAAATCAAGAACTGTGTCGTTTTTCCGGCTTTATGGTTGTACACATTGATAATGGCTCTTGGTCGATGCCATTGCCTTCCGACATTAAGTGCCCAAGAAATGTAGTAGGTTCAGACATAGACAAAGCATACAGAAAGGATAAAGACAATAATAATCGTCATTAAAGCCAACGACAAAGTGAATTAGAAAGAACAATTACACACCAAGTGCTACAAATATATATAACCAAATTAAAAAAAAGAAGAAGAAAAAACAACAAACAAATAACAAGACAGCACATAAACTAGTGAACACACACACACACTCATACACATAAGATGTTCTAGAAAAGCAAGCATATCCTGCTCCATTAGAGGACACCCGTCACATTTCAACTGGGTAACATTCGGTGAAGTGTTAGTTCCAATAAGAGGTGAAATCTAACTGAAGAATATCTAGTCTCATTCATGAGACAGAAACTTCGAATCGGGCAATCAATTTGTGATGTTTGGAGTGATGATATCTCGATAGCATCGGAATTTTTTTTATTGCTTAAATTTTTCGAATGTATATTTAGAAATATAAAGAGTTTTTAAATTCTTAATTGGAATATATTACTTTATTATTTTTCTATATAAATCCTGTTTTTCTATTTGATTAGAACATGACACGTGTCAAACTAGAAAAACATGTGTAGCATGCTATACAATTTTTACGGACTGGAGATTTCCAAAAATAACCATATTTGAATATCCAACCGACAGTTAGTTTATGACCTATGACCAATGGGGTTATTGTATTAATACAAAACATAATTTATAACGTTATAATTTTGTTTGAAATAAGACTTGCAAAACAAGTCAACATCATTTTATTTTTATTGTTAACTTGTTACTTAGGTAATTTTTGTTTAATAGACTTAATTTGAAAGTTAAACCTTTTTAAAAATGAAGTTTGAAAAATTGTATAATACGGTGTTTTTCCTGTTTTCTCATTGGTTACTGTGGTCACATGATAACCATGATATTTCACGTATTGACCTCTTGTAAAAGCATATGGACTATTGACTCAATACTACTAAAATTAGATCCGGATTCGTTTGTAAAATTTCTCAATATTGTCAAAATGTTCATTTTAAAAAAACATTTCTTTGATAAATTCTGTTTATTTTCATGTTTCATTGTCTACCTGTTTTACGGAAGATTGAGAATTATCAAAATGCACACATTTTCATATTTTGGTTTGAAATTGATGATGGAGGTTTCTTGATTGAAAACAGATAACAATTAAGGACTTTTAACGAATTCAATTCATTATATATGGACTTGGTAGAATGATATCGACCAAGGACTTTGGAATGACATCGACCGAGTAGTCCTTAATTGATAAAAAAAAATTCATTTTCTTACAATAGTATATTAGTTCACCATAAAATGAAATAAGCTTCGAATTTGGTTGTATGCAAGAATTTTTTTCAGATTACCTGCATCAAGGATTTAAATACTACTATTTAAATCCCTGCCTACATACAGACCTATAAGGGAATAAGATTTCCATAATGTCTACATATTCTAACAGATGGCATGGAAAAACACTGAAATAAAGCTGTTAATGATAACATATTTGTACTGGATCATTATTATGTAATTTATAAATGATGATGAAAAGGTATTTTATATATACTGCACATTTTTCATCATTTAGATGTATAGAGCATTTATTTCACTGTTGGTATAAAAAAAATTACAAAAACGATAATTTATAATAGAGATGAGTCACCCAGGAAGTCATATAAAATTGTGATTTTTGGGATAAATTATTAGTCTTCTTCCATGTGACTTCATGTAATAATAACATTTAGGTAAATGAATAATCATCTCCATACATTGTATATATATATATATATATATTTGTTTGTTTATTTTGGGGTTTTATGCCGTTTTCAGCACATTTGCCTATTTCGCGGAGGCCAGTTTTTATTGGTGGAGGAAGCCGGAGTACCCGGAGAGAACCACCGACCTTCGGTAGGAAAATTTGCAATCCTTGTCAATTAAGATCTGAGTCAAACACATCCTGCCAAAGGTAAGATTCGGACTTACAACCTCGGTGTTGACAGGCTATTGATCATTAGTAGTCATGACGACTACATGTACTACCTAGAGAACTCGATCACCGATTCCCCTATATATATATATATTAAATCTAAGATATAACCATTCATGATGTTATTAGATACAATCATATAAAAATTCACCATAAAAAGTAATTTTAATTCACCAAAATTGACCTATTTTGTCACCATGACCTTTTTGCTATAACTTATTAACCCGGTTTATTCTTGTTAAAACGGACTTGAGTGGACGTACTTCATATTAGCAAAGCGTATTAAGTAAAGTCTGATCTGGAGATATGAAAAAAACCCATGCATTAAGAACCGATAAAAAATTATAAAAATTAGTAAACTTACATCTTATATGTTAAAAAACTATTGCTTTAGAATGCATTAAAAACGTTGATAGAAGCTTAATGCTTTTTTTTCTATTTTACATGCCAGTCAACCAAAGTTGCCATTTCCCACGGACTGTGATATAAATACATAATTTTTCGAGGAACTTGTGGACGAGCTATACAAAATATTTCACACAGATTTAGATATAATAAGTTATTAATGTTTCAAAATTAAGATTCGTTTGAAAAACTGTAATTTTATTGGTTTTATTTTTTTTTTCGAACAGACCTATCCGTGACAATTTTTTTTATATGTTGTTACTGTCGTCCAAAAAAGGAGTTACTGTTACCCCCAAAATCGGTATTTTTTCCATTACGGCCATCCTCGCCCCAAATTTTTGATGAAGGAAATAATAGAGGTCTGTGCAAGTTTTGATTCATAATCTACATCATTCTGTTCAATATCACCCAAAAACGTATAAAAAAAAATGTTTTACCGCTCCTTTCTAGTGAAAAAAACACTTGTTTCACATATGTCAGTCAGTTATTGGTATCAACTATAAAGAATAGCAACGACCTCCAAAATGATTAAACAATTAATAAATATTGACAAATGAAGTTGTATAATGAATTTAAGGTGTCAACTTCCTACTAAAAGGTTGACCATAGCTCGAAAGATCCTTTTTGAATGTTATGCTTGTAGTAATCTTTTGGCTGTAATACTTTGTCATACAAGTAGCCAGTAGATACAGAAACGGGATAAAGGTAAGAATACTGGTGATACTGGTATTACAACTATTTTTTGCATTGTGGAGGGTGTACTTTCAAATGATTCTGCTTGCTGTTATAAAAATTATGGCTCTTGATTTTCAATGGAGTCTTTATGTTTTGCCAATGTTGGTATTTTTCTTATTAGTTTGAACATATATCATGAAAATATTTATTTCGGATTTGTTTGTATGCAAGAACCCTTTAAATTACAGGGAGTCATTATCTTAAACATATTAAGGAATTTAATTTTCATAAAATCTACAAACTGAAATAAAGCTGTTTGGAAAAACATACTTTTATTGGAACACAATAATGTAATTTGTAAATTATGATGAAAGGGTCTTTTTTGCATACTGCAAATTTTCCATTATTCATATTGTAGATTAAAGCAATTTGTTTCACCGTTGATGTAAAAAAAATTCCAATAATAATTCATAATGAGATGAGTCAACTAGGAAGTCACATGATAAAAATCTGTCATTCTTCTGGAGTATTTTCACTTGTGATTTTCAAAACAAATTGTTTTTAGTCTTCTTTCACGTGAGGTCATGTATTTGCCTATCTGTAATGATAAAATTTATTTATATCAATATTAATTTTTCCATTATTAAGTATTTCAAAATCATCTTAAGGCTCTGGTCAAGACGATGAAGTTACAATTTTTAATACTATTCCTGATTACTCCAGTTTATTCTTGTTAAAAACTGATTTCAGTAACAGATTACCAAAGCACACCATCATGTGAAACCATAGTAAAAGGAAAAATGTTGAAGAAAAATGAACCAGAATCTTTTGCTATATATTAATACAAGACTTTTGAATTATTGTTTTAGGGACATATTAAGTATATTAGATATAAATGCAATTTAAAATACGAAATAAAACCTTTGAGCTTGCATTACTTTTTGGCTGTCTAATGCAATGCTTTGTCATAAGTGCAGCTAATATTGAACACAGAAACGTATAATATTAGTATTGTGGGGATGATAAGTTTACAAATTTATTATTTACTTATAGGTTATATTAGCATGTGAACATGTTTGCTTGTACAAAGGAACTGTTATAGGTTGAGGACATGAAACGTTGATCGTCTATAAAACACTGAAATCATGAAAACAGGGAAACATACCTGGAACTTGTTAACCCCAAAATTAGGACTATAAAGAAATTAAAAATGAAAAGGTACAATTTGCCAATCAACAGGATAAAAATCATCACAATATTCCCACTGTCCAACTTCCTTCTGGTAAATATTTTAAAAGGTAATTTATTTCATTAGAACCAAGAATAGAGACTGCCACATAAACATCTATATATTAGGGATGTTCTTTGTTATGATATACTAGTAGTTATTTATGTTCACCTTTTGCGCTGTTATGCTAAAACTGTTTTATTTCTTTCATATTTTCTTGCTCCTTCTGCAGTTAGTTGTTTCGATAATCTTTTCTGATATTTTCGTAAGTAATTCTTATCATGGTATCAAATTTAAATTAGCATTTGGAAAGGATATATCTAATTCTTATTTCTGCAAGTTTTTGCAACTTTATAAATGCATTAAGTTAACCAACTATTGTTCGATTTTCTTATATTTGACACCAAATTATGTAAATATTCTTTTGGTCTATGGAAATTTGTATCAATGTAAATAACTTTAATTGTTAAAAGTTCCTTTGATGTGTTTTGACGGTTGAATAACTACTATACAAATGAATGGGTTTGTTTAAAATTTCAGTTTTGGATCATTAATTCGGTTTCACTATTATTTAAAATTCATATGACGAAATGAACAACATTGATAAACAATAACCTATTCCTTTATAACAAATTCATTGAGTACTATGGGTAAGTTTTTTTTATTATTTTAAATATAGACTAGACTGAGGCAGTCGGAAACGACAGCTATCCCCGCACTCCCCAGATTTTGTATCCCTGTTCACCTTTTTCACAATTATACCTTTGAATACATGCTCAAATTTAAAAAAAAATAAAATTCTAAAACCTTATTGCACATCTGCATACAGTGTATGACAATATCGTATAGAAACAAAATGTATAAAATAAAAAAATGGAAGAAACTTTCAGTCACCATCTTATAATTCCCAATTTTTGAAAATTCGACCCCTAAAGGCCCCAATTTTTGAAAATCAAAATTCTAAAACCTTATTGCACATCTATATACAGTGTGTGACAATACCATAAAGAAATTAAGTACATAAAATGAAAAATAAAAGAGGAGTTTAGGTCACAAGAATAAATTCTCAATTTTCAAAATTCAACACCTGTGGCCCCCCATATAGAAATGAAATGTATAAAATGAAAAATCAACGCGGAGTTTAGGTCACAAGCTTAAATTGCCAATTTAAGAAATTCGACCCCTGTGGGTCCCAATTTTTGAAAGTCAAAATTCTAAAACCTTAGTGCATCTAAATACAGTATCTGACAATGCTTTATATAAATTAAATACATAAAATTCAAAATGAAAGAGGAGTTAAGGTCACAAGCATAAATTCACAATTTTCTAAATTCGAGCCCTGTGGGCCCCAATTTTTGAAAACAAAAATTCTAAAACTTTATTGTGCATCTACATATAGTATGTGATAATAATGTATAGAAATTAAATGCATGAAGTCAAAAATGAAAGAGGAGTTTAGGTCAGAATCTTCAATTCCTAATTTTCAAAATTTGACACCTGTAGGCCCCAGTTTTTGAAAATCAAAATTCTAAAACCTTATTGCGCATCTACATACAGCATGTGAGAATACAGTTTATAAATCAAATGCATGAAATAAAAAATGAAAGAGGAGTTTAGGTCACAAGCTTAAATCAACCCCTGTGGGCCAGTATGTGACAATACTACTTAGTATATGAGGACAGGCAAATTATCATTTGAGGTGGAGGATCATCCAGAAGTGACCCCAACCGGAAATCATCAAAACCGGAAATCATGTGTCCGGATCCGGGAGTACCCAGAAGTGCTTCAGCTTGTCCCTAAACAATAATGCATACTAGTTCAGCGAAATTGACGGCACACTAAACTCCAAAGCATACAAATGAACCAAAATTTAAAAAACACACAAGACTAACAAAGGCTGTTCTTGTTAAAATTGAGAAATCAAGAACTGTGTCGTTTTTCCGGCTTTATGGTTGTACACATTGATAATGGCTCTTGGTCGATGCCATTGCCTTCCGACATTAAGTGCCCAAGAAATGTAGTAGGTTCAGACATAGACAAAGCATACAGAAAGGATAAAGACAATAATAATCGTCATTAAAGCCAACGACAAAGTGAATTAGAAAGAACAATTACACACCAAGTGCTACAAATATATATAACCAAATTAAAAAAAAGAAGAAGAAAAAACAACAAACAAATAACAAGACAGCACATAAACTAGTGAACACACACACACACTCATACACA
Organism: Mytilisepta virgata; assembly: GCA_028015205.1. Lineage (NCBI taxonomy): Eukaryota > Metazoa > Mollusca > Bivalvia > Mytilida > Mytilidae > Mytilisepta > Mytilisepta virgata. The sequence goes on from CM051517.1 coordinate 33,779,489, forward strand.
TAAGATGTTCTAGAAAAGCAAGCATATCCTGCTCCATTAGAGGACACCCGTCACATTTCAACTGGGTAACATTCGGTGAAGTGTTAGTTCCAATAAGAGGTGAAATCTAACTGAAGAATATCTAGTCTCATTCATGAGACAGAAACTTCGAATCGGGCAATCAATTTGTGATGTTTGGAGTGATGATATCTCGATAGCATCGGAATTTTTTTTATTGCTTAAATTTTTCGAATGTATATTTAGAAATATAAAGAGTTTTTAAATTCTTAATTGGAATATATTACTTTATTATTTTTCTATATAAATCCTGTTTTTCTATTTGATTAGAACATGACACGTGTCAAACTAGAAAAACATGTGTAGCATGCTATACAATTTTTACGGACTGGAGATTTCCAAAAATAACCATATTTGAATATCCAACCGACAGTTAGTTTATGACCTATGACCAATGGGGTTATTGTATTAATACAAAACATAATTTATAACGTTATAATTTTGTTTGAAATAAGACTTGCAAAACAAGTCAACATCATTTTATTTTTATTGTTAACTTGTTACTTAGGTAATTTTTGTTTAATAGACTTAATTTGAAAGTTAAACCTTTTTAAAAATGAAGTTTGAAAAATTGTATAATACGGTGTTTTTCCTGTTTTCTCATTGGTTACTGTGGTCACATGATAACCATGATATTTCACGTATTGACCTCTTGTAAAAGCATATGGACTATTGACTCAATACTACTAAAATTAGATCCGGATTCGTTTGTAAAATTTCTCAATATTGTCAAAATGTTCATTTTAAAAAAACATTTCTTTGATAAATTCTGTTTATTTTCATGTTTCATTGTCTACCTGTTTTACGGAAGATTGAGAATTATCAAAATGCACACATTTTCATATTTTGGTTTGAAATTGATGATGGAGGTTTCTTGATTGAAAACAGATAACAATTAAGGACTTTTAACGAATTCAATTCATTATATATGGACTTGGTAGAATGATATCGACCAAGGACTTTGGAATGACATCGACCGAGTAGTCCTTGGTCGATATCATTGGTGTCTTCCCGATTGTCCAACATTTGAAAATTACAGGTAAAAAAAGGTAAAAAAATGTTGGACAATTGGGAATGTTTTGATAAGAATTATACATGTTGGTTAATTAGAAAATGTTTTGATAAAGATAGTTTTGAGGTTCTATAAGGGGTGTTCATTAAAAGAAAAAATATACTAGTGTTGCTTTAGGTTTATGCCTATATATGGTCAGATAATTCTACAGAAAAATTCCAAAATGTACTGTCATCAACTGAGATCCAAGAATTAATTCATGAATTTGAAATTAAGAATATTGAAAACTGTCATTCAGATATTAATCAAGCAACCATAAGATTTTCAAATATATTAATAACTGCTGCAGAAAAATCTCTTCGAAAACCAAAAACTAAGAAGAAAACAAAAAAGAAAAAAAAAACAACAGAAATGGTTTGGCAATGAAAGTAAGTAAGAATAAATTTAAAGTTTCAATAATTAAAGAGTTGGAAAATCTTAATGATGATAATCCTAAACTTTACTGGAAACTGATTAATGATCTTAAAGATACAGATACATATGATACTAAAAGTGATATTTCTCCATCACGCTGGTTTGAACATTTTAAAGATCTAAATTCTTTAAAACCAGAATTCTCAAAAAGATTGAAAGAACTCGAATTAAAACTAAACAATGCTGAGAAATCTAAGTGCTTCAATGAACTTGATTTTCAAATAAGTGCAACTGAAATTTCATCAGCAATAAACAAATTAAAAAATAATAAGGCACCTGGACTAGATATTGTTACAAATAATATGTTAAAGTGTAGCCAGACATTTCTTCTTAATTGTTTGGTTAGACTCTTTAATTCTTGCATAGCAAATGAAATATACCCTGAGTCCTGGGCTGAGGGGTATATAAAACCTCTACATAAAGGGGGTAGTACTGAGGATCCCAACAATTATAGAGGGATAACCATTACTATCTGTATTGGAAAGTTATTCAACAGTATTCTTAACTTAAGGTTAGACAAATTTTTAATGAAACACAACCTGATAGATGATTGTCAGATTGGGTTTACAAAAAAAGCTAGAACCGCTGACCATATCTTTATATTAAAATGTATTATTGATAAATATTGTTCACATAAAGATGGTAGAGTGTATGCCTGCTTTGTTGATCTAAGAAAAGCTGTCGACACTGTTATTCACACCGGGCTAAAACTAAAACTTTTAGAGATTGAGGTTGGCTCAAAATTTTATAATGTCATCACACAAATGTATTCTATCAGCAAATCCTGTGTAAATATAGATAAATCTGTCCACCACGTTCATTTTCTATGAAGGAAACTTGCAACTGTGCATTAGCCATCTGAACTGATTATGATACAAATGAGACAGTAGCCACAAAGATCAAAATCATTGTTAATTTATATAGTATTTGATTCCTAAAGCATTAAAAATACTGGATATTTTTAAAAAAAATATATTAAACATTTTTCTTTTAAAAAGTATGATTTGTTTTGATAATATTGTTTGCTTCAGATTGAAATATCCAAAACAATATTGTAAGAAATAAATATATATTTCAAATTAAAATTATCTTTCATCTATTTTAAGAAAAAATTTATATTTAATCTATATTAATATTTATTTATTATTTATTTATTTACAATAAAAACCCCTTGCTATCCTCAAATTATAATGATGATCATACATTGTTTAATTAACAACAATTAATGTAGGACAATCCAAACTTTTGTTGTTGGACAATCAGAACTCCATAATTTTAAAATGTTGGACAATCGGGAATAAACCATATCATTCTACCTGGTCCATATATAATGTATTGACCTCATTTAAAGTCCATAATTGATAAAAAAAAATTCATTTTCTTACAATAGTATATTAGTTCACCATAAAATGAAATAAGCTTCGAATTTGGTTGTATGCAAGAATTTTTTTCAGATTACCTGCATCAAGGATTTAAATACTACTATTTAAATCCCTGCCTACATACAGACCTATAAGGGAATAAGATTTCCATAATGTCTACATATTCTAACAGATGGCATGGAAAAACACTGAAATAAAGCTGTTAATGATAACATATTTGTACTGGATCATTATTATGTAATTTATAAATGATGATGAAAAGGTATTTTATATATACTGCAAATTTTTCATCATTTAGATGTATAGAGCATTTATTTCACTGTTGGTATAAAAAAAAATTACAAAAACGATAATTTATAATAGAGATGAGTCACCCAGGAAGTCATATAAAATTGTGATTTTTGGGATAAATTATTAGTCTTCTTCCATGTGACTTCATGTAATAATAACATTTAGGTAAATGAATAATCATCTCCATACATTGTATATATATATATATATATATATATATTTGTTTGTTTATTTTGGGGTTTTATGCCGTTTTCAGCACATTTGCCTATTTCGCGGAGGCCAGTTTTTATTGGTGGAGGAAGCCGGAGTACCCGGAGAGAACCACCGACCTTCGGTAGGAAAATTTGCAATCCTTGTCAATTAAGATCTGAGTCAAACACATCCTGCCAAAGGTAAGATTCGGACTTACAACCTCGGTGTTGACAGGCTATTGATCATTAGTAGTCATGACGACTACATGTACTACCTAGAGAACTCGATCACCGATTCCCCTATATATATATATATTAAATCTAAGATATAACCATTCATGATGTTATTAGATACAATCATATAAAAATTCACCATAAAAAGTAATTTTAATTCACCAAAATTGACCTATTTTGTCACCATGACCTTTTTGCTATAACTTATTAACCCGGTTTATTCTTGTTAAAACGGACTTGAGTGGACGTACTTCATATTAGCAAAGCGTATTAAGTAAAGTCTGATCTGGAGATATGAAAAAAACCCATGCATTAAGAACCGATAAAAAATTATAAAAATTAGTAAACTTACATCTTATATGTTAAAAAACTATTGCTTTAGAATGCATTAAAAACGTTGATAGAAGCTTAATGCTTTTTTTTCTATTTTACATGCCAGTCAACCAAAGTTGCCATTTCCCACGGACTGTGATATAAATACATAATTTTTCGAGGAACTTGTGGACGAGCTATACAAAATATTTCACACAGATTTAGATATAATAAGTTATTAATGTTTCAAAATTAAGATTCGTTTGAAAAACTGGAATTTTATTGGTTTTAATTTTTTTTTTCGAACAGACCTATCCGTGACAATTTTTTTTATATGTTGTTACTGTCGTCCAAAAAAGGAGTTGCTGTTACCCCCAACATCGGTATTTTTTCCATTACGGCCATCCTCGCCCCAAATTTTTGATGAAGGAAATAATAGAGGTCTGTGCAAGTTTTGATTCATAATCTACATCATTCTGTTCAATATCACACAAAAACGTATCAAAAAAATGTTTTACCGCTCCTTTCTAGTGAAAAAAACACCTGTTTCCCATATGTCAGTCAGTTATTGGTATCAACTATAAATAATAGCAACGACCTCCAAAATGATTAAACAATTAATAAATATTGACAAATGAAGTTGTATAATGAATTTAAGGTGTCAACTTCCTACTAAAAGGTTGACCATAGCTCGAATGATCCTTTTTGAATGTTGTGCTTGTAGTAATCTTTTGGCTGCTCAATGTAATACTTTGTCATACAAGTAGCCAGTAGATACAGAAACGGGATAAAGGTAAGAATACTGGTGATACTGGTATTACAACTATTTTTTTGCATTGTGGAGGGTGCACTTTCAAATGATTCTGCTTGCTGTTATAAAAAATATGGCTCTTGATTTTCAATGGAGTCTTTATGTTTTGCCAATGTTGGTATTTTTCTTATTAGTTTGAACATATATCATGAAAATATTTATTTCGGATTTGTTTGTATTCAAGAACCCTTTAAATTACAGGGAGTTATCTTAAACATATTAAGGAATTAATTTTCATAAAATCTACAAACTGAAATAAAGCTGTTTGGAATAACATAATTTTATTGGAACACAATAATGTAATTTGTAAATTATGATGAAAGGGTCTTTTTTCGCATACTGCAAATTTTCCATTATTCATATTGTAGATTAAAGCAATTTGTTTCACCGTTGATGTAAAAAAAATTCCAATAATAATTCATAATGAGATGAGTCAACTAGGAAGTCACATGATAAAAATCTGTCATTCTTCTGTAGTATTTTCACTTGTGATTTTCAAAACAAATTGTTTTTAGTCTTCTTTCACGTGAGGTCATGTATTTGCCTATCTGTAATGATAAAATTTATTTATATCAATATTAATTTTTCCATTATTAAGTATTTCAAAATCATCTTAAGGCTCTGGTCAAGACGATGAAGTTACAATTTTTAATACTATTCCTGATTACTCCAGTTTATTCTTGTTAAAAACTGATTTCAGTAACAGATTACCAAAGCACACCATCATGTGAAACCACAGTAAAAGGAAAAATGTTGAAGAAAAATGAACCAGAATCTTTTGCTATATATTAATACAAGACTTTTGAATTATTTTTGTTAGGGATATATTAAGTATATAAGATATAAATGCAATTAAAATACGAAATAAAACCTTTGAGCTTGCATTACTTTTTGGCTGTCTAATGTAATGCTTTGTCATAAGAGCAGCTAATGTTGAACACAGAAACGTATAATATTAGTATTGTGGGGATGATAAGTTTACAAATTTATTATTTACTTATAGGTTATATTAGCACGTGATCATGTTTGCTTGTACAAAGGAACTGCTATAGGTTGTGGACAAGAAACCTTGATCGTCTAACACTGAAATCATGAAAATAGGGAAACATACCTGGAACTTGTTAACCCCAAAAATAGGACTATAAAGAAATTAAAAATGAAAAGGTACAATTTGCCAATCAACAGGATAAAAATCATCACAATATTCCCACTGTCCAACTTCCTTCTGGGAAATATTTTAAAAGGTAATTTATTTTATTAGAACCAAGAATAGAGACTGCCGCATAAACATCTATATATTAGGGATTTTTTCAGATTTTTCTGATATTAAAACAACAGAAGTTAGGTCGTGAACCCTACCTTACATATGGATCAGCACATGCTTAACAATTCAGATCATATGATATAATTATGTTCTTTGTTATGATATAGTTATTTATGTTATGCTAAAACTGTTTTATTTCTTTCATATTTTCTTGCTCCTTCTGCAGTTAGTTGTTTCGATAATCTTTTCTGATATTTCCGTAAGTAATTCTTATCATGGTATCAAATTTAAATCAGCATTTGGAAAGGATATATCTAATTCTTATTTCTGCAAGTTTTTGCAACTTTATAAATGCATTAAGTTAACCAACTATTGTTCGATTTTCTTATATTTGACACCAAATTATGTAAATATTCTTTTGGTCTATGGAAATTTGTGTCAATGTAGATAACTTTATTTGTTAAAAGTTCCTTTGATGTTTTTTGACGGTTGAATAACTACTGTACAAATGAATGGGTTTGTTTAAAATTTCATTTTTGGATCATTAATTCCGTTTCAATATTATTTAAAATTCATATGTAAAAATGAACAACATTGATAAACAATAACCTATTCCTTTATAACAAATTCATTGAGTACTATGGGTAAGTTTTTTTTATTATTTTAAATATAGACTAGACTGAGGCAGTCGGAAACGACAGCTATCCCCGCACTCCCCAGATTTTTTATCCCTGTGCACCTTTTTCACAATTATACCTTTGAATACATGCTCAAATTTTGGAAAATTAAAATTCTAAAACCTTATTGCACATCTGCATACAGTGTATGACAATATCGTATAGAAACAAAATGTATAAAATAAAAAAATGGAAGAAAACTTTCAGTCACCAACTTATAATTCCCAATTTTTGAAAATTCGACCCCTAAAGGCCCCAATTTTTGAAAATCAAAATTCTAAAACCTTATTGCACATCTATATACAGTGTGTGACAATACCTTTAAGAAATTAAATACATAAAATGAAAAATGAAAGAGGAGTTTAGGTCACAAGCTTAAATTGCCAATTCGACCCCTGTGGGCCCCAATTTTTGAAAATCCAAATTCTAAAACCTTAGCGCATCTAAATACAGTATCTAACAATGCTTTATATAAATTAAATACATAAAATGCAAAATGAAAGAGGAGTTAAGGTCACAAGCATAAATTCACAATTTTCTAAATTCGACCCCTGTGAGCCCCAATTTTTAAAAACAAAAATTCTAAAACTTTATTGTGCATCTACATACAGTATGTGATAATAATGTATAGAAGTTAAATGCATGAAGTCAAAAATGAAAGAGGAGTTTAGGTCAGAATCTTCAATTCCCAATTTTCAAAATTCAACACCTGTGGCCCCCGTATAGAAATCAAATGCATAAAATGAAAAATGAACGCGGAGTTTATGTCACAAGCTTAAATTGCCAATTCAAGTAATTCGACCCCTGTGGGCCCCAATTTTTGAAAATCCAAATACTAAAACCTTAGCGCATCTAAATACAGTATCTGACAATGCTTTATATAAGGGGACGACCATTTGATATTCTGGGGGGGGGAGGAGGATTTGTTTTGGATGGGTTATTTATTTTTTGTGGAAAATAAAGATTGATTATTTATTTTCTGCACCGTTGAAGCATGATTTTTCATTTTCAGTTAAACAAGGGACTGATTATTTATTTTCACAATTATATTTATAATATTTGAAAATACACAATTTTTAAATTCATGTTCTTATTCTTAAATAAATAACATAGTCAAGGTTGTATCTGTTCGGAATTTTGGCCATCATAAAGATACCATTTGTTGTTGTGTTTGATGCTAGTACAAAAATGGCCACCATTGCCATAAATCTGTGCACCAAGTTCATATAGTCCAGTCAATCTAGCATAAATTTGACCCTAACCTTAAAGTAATTGCAACAGAATATTTTTAAGTTTTAATTTAGCATTATACCCCAAATATACACAGAAAAAAGTCCACCAAAATCTAACTTGAGGAAGGCTAAAAAATCACGATTTTAAAATTCCTATGGAGATTTGCATTGAAAATGGGAGATAACTCTGCAAAAAGGCAGAAATATCAATAAAAATTGATACAAAATTATAACTTTACCGCTTCTTTTCAGCAGAATATATTGATTCTTGATATTTTAGCCGTCTTTAGAGTATAACAAACAACTCTAAAGGTGTTTTCATTTCTTTTATCAAGGTACAACCTAGATTTCGTAATTCATTAGTTGACCATTTATTAAATTTTTCAACATGTCAAGGTAAAAAATCTCAAATTTAATAAAAATAATTAAGCATACAGTCATTCTTCTTTTTGTGGTTTAAAGTTTCTTTAAACAAGGTATATGCTGAACAAATATAATTTACAGATATAAACAATACCAAAATTTCACATTATTTTTTCAAAATGGTCACAAAGCCACAAATTTGCAATTTCTTTAATGAAAAATGCACAAAAAAATAAAAATACCCATAACACTTCGGTTTTGTACATTTCATGAGCAGAAGATTATATAATATAGTCAAATCCGAACTTATAACCCCATCAAAGTATCATACTTTACATAAATTTTGAGAAAATCAACCAAAACCTGACAAAAAAGACTCCTTTTTAGTGGAGTTATCTCCCCTTTCCAATGTTAATTTCCATAGGAAATTAAAAATGCTGATTTTGAGTTTTCCTCAAGTTAGATATTATGGGACTTTTTTCTGTGTATATTTGGGGCTTAATGCTATAGATTAGAACTAAAACATTTTCTTTTGCAATTAGTTTGAGGTTAAAACTTGGTTTGACTGGACTAATAACTGCATATATTGCATACGTACAAAAAAACAATATAGGTTAAAATGGGAACCGATATTTAAGTGAGGTAAATGTTCATGAGACAATATACCTCAAGTGAAATGAAACCCATTTTCAGACATTTCAAAAACATTAATATTTATATATGGTGTAGTTTATATATTATTAAAAGATTTGGGAAGTTTTTCCCGAAAAAAATATGAAAAAAGACGAATTTTGGTAGAATCTGGTGCAATCTCATGCTTTAAAACATGCATTTATAAAATGGTTAAAAAAACCTGCCGAGTTATTTATTTTCAATACATTGTAGGTCAGGTTATTTATTTTCAAACTACCACAGAACAAACCATTCATTTTTGTTATTATCAAGGCTGAGTTATTTATTTTCAAAATCCTCCTGGCCCCCCATAATATCAAGCATAAATTCACAATTTTTTAAATTCGACCCCTGTGGGCCCAAATTTTTGAAAACAAAAATTCTAAAACTTTATTGTGCATCTACATACAGTATGTGATAATAATGTATAAAAGTTAATTAAATGCATGAAGTCAAAAATGAAAGAGGAGTTTAGGTCAGAATCTTTAATTCCTAATTTTCAAAATTTGACACCTGTGGGCCCCAATTTTTGAAAATCAAAATTCTAAAACCTTATTGCACATCTAGATACAGTTTTTTTTTATACAAATTAAATGCATAAAATGAAAAATAAAAGAGAAGTTTAGTATATGAGAACAGGCAAATTATCATTTGAGGTGGAGGATCATCCAGAAGTGACGCCAACCGGAAATGACGTCACAGGAAGTGACATCACCAAAACCGGAAGTCATGACACCGGATCCGGGAGTACCCGTAAGTGGTTTGCCTGCATGCGCAACCGGAAGTAGTGGGGTTTCCAGCATTTGTTTACGGAAGTGACGTAGGTCACATGCCTGGACCCGCATATGTGGTCTGCGCATGCGTAACCGGAAGCGGAAGTACCCAGAAATGTTTCCGCGCATGCACAACCGCAAGTGATGGATTTCGCACCATTTTCCCTTGATTTGTTTACTGAGGTGACGTCAGTCACGTGCTGGGACCCGGATGTGCCATGTTTGACCAGAATTCAAATTGGATTATCTCCCCTTTTTACCGTGCTTCTCGGTCGTCTCTGTGTCTTTCATCGGTCTGTATAGGGTAAAGGTCTCGCATCGAGTCTCTAGGGACTGATACTCTCACTGTTATGTTGAAGTCCGAGAGTAATCGAAGTACGGAGGTGATTTGATTATCTCCCCCTTTCCCGCGCTTTTCCCCACGGGTGATGTTTTCTTCTCTTGCTCCATGCCGCTCTTTGCTGCTCGTCGCTCTTCATCGCTACTATCGACCTTATTCGCGTGCTCATTTTAGTTTTTTTGGGGGGCTACTTTTAACTGTTTTCCCTGCTGCTGCTGCTCCTGGTGCTTGTTGCTGTTCGTCATCGCTGCTCTTCTCTTGTTCATCGCTGTTTTTCTCTTGGTCTTTGCTGTTCATCGCTGCTTTTCTCTTGCTCTTTGCTGCTCATCGCTGTTTTTCTCTTGCTCTTCTCTTTCTCATCGCTGTTCTTCTCTTGGTCTTTTCTGCTCATCGCTGTTTTTCTCTTGCTATTTGCTGCCCATCTCTGTTTTTCTCTTGCTCTTTGCTGCTCATCGCTAATCATGACTATACTGGCGTACTCATTGCAGTTTTGTGGCGCTACTTGTCACTGTTTTCGCTGCTGCTGCTGCCTGTTGCTGTTCGTCATCGCTGTTTTTCTCTTGCTCTTTGCTGTTTATCGCTACTCATGACCTCACTCGCGTGCTCATTTCGGTTTTTTTGTGCTACTTGTCGCTGTTTTCGCTGCTGTTGCTGCTCCTGCTGCTTGTTGCTGTTCGTCATCGCTGCTCTTCTCTTGCTCATCGCTGTTTTTTTTATTGCTCTTTGCTGTTTATCGCTACTCATGACCTTACTCGCGTACTCATTTTGGTTTTTTGGTGCCACTTGTCGCTGTTTTCGCTGCTGCTGTTGCTGCTGCTGCTTGTTGTTGTTCGTCATCGCTGCTCTTCTCTTGCTCATCGCTGTTTTTACTTGCTCTTTGCTGTTCATCGCTACTCATGACCTTACTCACGTGCTCATTTCGGTTTTTTGGTGCTATTTGTCGCTGTTTTCGCTGCTGCTGCTCCTGGTGCGTGTTGCTGTTCGCCAACGCTGCTCTGCTCTTGGTCATTGCTGTTTTTCTCTTGCTCTTTACTGTTCATCGCTAATCATGACTATAATGACGTGCTCATTTCAGTTTTGGGGCTAGTGGTGGTCGATTGTCGTTAGTCAAAGATTGAATCTGTGCGAGAGCATCCTTACATCCGGGTCATTTGAAAGGCCACTCTGCATTTATCCAGGCTTGTGACAGGCTATCATAAGATAGGCTGCATTATAATCCTCCTCAATTTTTTTAAGGCCACTCTGCATTTGTCCAGGCTTGTGATGGGCTATATATAGGCTGCATTACCCTCCTTCCCTTTTTAAAATTTTTTTTTTTATTTTTTTAATTTTTTTCTGTTTTTCTTTGTAATATGTTCCAATTCCTCCGTCACATTGCTGTCTTCAGCTGGTGGTGGGTCGTAGTCGTTCAATACACGGTAAAGCAGATATTTTCTTTCTATGTACGTTGTTTTTATTCATGTCCTCTCTGTACTTCGATTACTCTCGGACTTCGACATAACAGTGAGAGTATCAGTCCATAAAAACTCGATGCGAGTCCCTTACCCTATACAGACCGATGAGAGACGACCGAGAAGCACAGGAAAAAAGGGAGATAATCCAATCTGAATTCTGGCCAAACATGGCACATCCGGGTCCAAGCACGTAACTGACGTCACTTCCGTAAACAAATCATGGGAAAATGGTGCGAAAATCCATCACTTCCGGTTCCGCCTACATATACGCAGACGACACATCCGGGTTCTGCCACGTGACTGACGTCACCTCGTAAACAAGTGGCGGGAAAAACCCCTACATCCGGTTGCGCATGCACGCAAACCACTTCCGGGTACTTCTGGTTCTGGTTACGCATGCGCAGACCACACATCCGGGTCCTAGTACGTATCTGACGTCAATGCCGTAATCAAATGGCGAAAAAAGACACTTGTTCCGGTTGCGCATGCGGGCAAACCACTTCCGGGAACTTCAGGTTCCGGTCACGTGACTTCCGGTTCGGTGACGTCACTTCATGTGACTTCATTTCCGGTTGACGTCTTTTCCGGATGATCCCCCACATCAAATAATAATTTGCCTGTCCTCATATACTACTTGTATAGAAATAAAATGCATGAAGTTAAAAATGAACGAGGAGTTTAGGTCACAAGAAAGTGTGACGGATGGACGGACAGACGGACAGACAGACAGACCGACAGACGGACGGGCTGGGGCGATAGCAATATCCCCGAACTTCTTCGAAGTGCGGGGATAACAATACAATTGGAAAGCTCTTGCAATATGAAATCCCACAAAAAATCAGAATGACATATGAAGATTCGGATGCTCTTCATCTAATTACGGTCTAAAAGAATGCTTAATGTATATCCAGTGTTTTTGATTGCATTGTTTTTTAAATTTAAGGTATATCAAAAGCTACACATTTTGTCCAATTAAATATGTTTATTTTGAATTATTTTACAGCAGAATTTAAATCGAACCTTTACTGTGATAGATGTCAGCGAAAAGGCAAATGTTCCATTGCTATTACAAGATGTACAGATTGTGAGGACAATTTTTGTTACCAGTGTATTACACCGCACCTAGAGTTGAGAACCTATATAACACATCATTTGAGTGAGATTACTACTGGAGTATGTCGCAAAAAATATAAGGAAAAGATCCCAAATTATAATTCACACTTTCCATGTCAAAATGCATGTGAACGATCAAAATTCCAATACAAAGGTGACCCTATTATGACAGTAGAATGTAATAAAGTGAAACATTTACTTCAAAAGGTTGAGATTATTGGAAAAGAAAGAGAAAACCAACTCCAGAAACTTAAAATGAAAGAATATGAAGTAGATAAAAAGATTGCTGTGGTGAAATGTCACCTGGATAATCAACTAAACAATATTGAATCAATAGATGTCAACCTGGACAGACATAAAGAGACAATAGAAAAGATCAGAAAACAGTTACATCTAAAAGAATAAAAAGGAGAAAAATGAAAAAAAAACTGTATTCGTAGAAAAATTTAGTTCAGAATTAGTATAAAATAGTAATGAAATGCATAGTATGTATTTCAAGTTTGTTAAATATACAGTTGTTTGAAAGCTAATTGTTGGTTTATCTTTCTTTGACTCATGCAGTGTAGCATAGGGTTGATTCTTGACCAGGATTAAATAGAAACTAATGCTAATATAGGACTGAATGTCAACAAGACCACAACCAAGATACAAATTGGGAAATTGCCAAGGGAAATCGTCGTGCAGCATGTGCACACAATCCAGAAATTTCTGAAATAAAAGTATGTTCTACAATATAAAGAAACGTACAACCACTGACAAAGGCTATTGACGTAGAACAGACAAACAAACATGTAACAGAGTTAAACAATTATATTTGATGACAAAAACAGAAGTATTAAAGTATTTGGACTAAATTTACACAAAATTAATATAAACAACTAAAGCACTTTCCAAAATAATTAATTTTTTATTTAATATACTAGTACATGTGTTAAATAAATAGGAAATCGAGTGGACTTTCTGAATTTTGATGTGCATCATTTGATTTAAACCTATAGATGAACATTTTAATAATTTGATCATTAATTATGAGGAAAACCGATACAACAAACCTTAAACAGACTCCTATTGACAAAACTACCAAAAGACACAGCCAAAAACCACACAAAGCGAATAATTATATCAACAAGATACTTTTTAGTTTTCCCATCTCTAATAATTTTATCACACCAATTCAAGCTAGAAGTTGTTGGAAATCCAAGGAACATCTTCATACGTGTATTTTTCTAATTTTCTGTTTACTTACAAATATCAGCAACTAAAGGAGAACATCCAAAAAATGATAAAAACAGGAAACATGGAATAGGTACATTTAACCACATATTACAAAAATATATAGTTTAAAGCAGAATAAGCACATAGTAAATTCACTAGTAAAGGTCCGTTGATAAGGTCGCTGTAAATGTAAGGCATTCAAGAATGTGCACAAATTTAACATGTTACAGTATGGTCAAAATATTCTGACCGCTAGCTGTTTCAATCTATCTATTGACTGATAACTTACTGTTGACCATTCCTTTTATCTCTTATATTTAAATTAATTTACCTGTTGGGAATGTATTTAACCTCTCGACAGCAATCCAGAGCATTTGACTTGTACTGCTTGTTGCTGTTCGTCATCGCTGCTCTTCTCTTGCTCATCGCTGTTTTTTTTTATTGCTCTTTGCTGTTTATCGCTACTCATGACCTTACTCGCGTACTCATTTTGTTTTTTTGGTGCCACTTGTCGCTGTTTTCGCTGCTGCTGTTGCTGCTGCTGCTTGTTGTTGTTCGTCATCGCTGCTCTTCTCTTGCTCATCGCTGTTTTTACTTGCTCTTTGCTGTTCATCGCTACTCATGACCTTACTCACGTGCTCATTTCGGTTTTTTGGTGCTATTTGTCGCTGTTTTCGCTGCTGCTGCTCCTGGTGCGTGTTGCTGTTCGCCAACGCTGCTCTGCTCTTGGTCATTGCTGTTTTTCTCTTGCTCTTTGCTGTTCATCGCTAATCATGACTATACTGACGTGCTCATTTCAGTTTTGGGGCTAGTGGTGGTCGATTGTCGTTAGTCAAAGATTGAATCTGTGCGAGAGCATCCTTACATCCGGGTCATTTGAAAGGCCACTCTGCATTTATCCAGGCTTGTGACAGGCTATCATAAGATAGGCTGCATTATAATCCTCCTCAATTTTTTTAAGGCCACTCTGCATTTGTCCAGGCTTGTGATGGGCTATATATAGGCTGCATTACCCTCCTTCCCTTTTTAAAATTTTTTTTTTTATTTTTTTAATTTTTTTCTGTTTTTCTTTGTAATATGTTCCAATTCCTCCGTCACATTGCTGTCTTCAGCTGGTGGTGGGTCGTAGTCGTTCAATACACGGTAAAGCAGATATTTTCTTTCTATGTACGTTGTTTTTATTCATGTCCTCTCTGTACTTCGATTACTCTCGGACTTCGACATAACAGTGAGAGTATCAGTCCATAAAAACTCGATGCGAGTCCCTTACCCTATACAGACCGATGAGAGACGACCGAGAAGCACAGGAAAAAAGGGAGATAATCCAATCTGAATTCTGGCCAAACATGGCACATCCGGGTCCAAGCACGTAACTGACGTCACTTCCGTAAACAAATCATGGGAAAATGGTGCGAAAATCCATCACTTCCGGTTCCGCCTACATATACGCAGACGACACATCCGGGTTCTGCCACGTGACTGACGTCACCTCGTAAACAAGTGGCGGGAAAAACCCCTACATCCGGTTGCGCATGCACGCAAACCACTTCCGGGTACTTCTGGTTCTGGTTACGCATGCGCAGACCACACATCCGGGTCCTAGTACGTATCTGACGTCAATGCCGTAATCAAATGGCGAAAAAAGACACTTGTTCCGGTTGCGCATGCGGGCAAACCACTTCCGGGAACTTCAGGTTCCGGTCACGTGACTTCCGGTTCGGTGACGTCACTTCATGTGACTTCATTTCCGGTTGACGTCACTTCCGGATGATCCCCCACATCAAATAATAATTTGCCTGTCCTCATATACTACTTGTATAGAAATAAAATGCATGAAGTTAAAAATGAACGAGGAGTTTAGGTCACAAGAAAGTGTGACGGATGGACGGACAGACGGACAGACAGACAGACCGACAGACGGACGGGCTGGGGCGATAGCAATATCCCCGAACTTCTTCGAAGTGCGGGGATAACAATACAATTGGAAAGCTCTTGCAATATGAAATCCCACAAAAAATCAGAATGACATATGAAGATTCGGATGCTCTTCATCTAATTACGGTCTAAAAGAATGCTTAATGTATATCCAGTGTTTTTGATTGCATTGTTTTTTAAATTTAAGGTATATCAAAAGCTACACATTTTGTCCAATTAAATATGTTTATTTTGAATTATTTTACAGCAGAATTTAAATCGAACCTTTACTGTAATAGATGTCAGCGAAAAGGCAAATGTTCCATTGCTATTACAAGATGTACAGATTGTGAGGACAATTTTTGTTACCAGTGTATTACACCGCACCTAGAGTTGAGAACCTATATAACACATCATTTGAGTGAGATTACTACTGGAGTATGTCGCAAAAAATATAAGGAAAAGATCCCAAATTATAATTCACACTTTCCATGTCAAAATGCATGTGAACGATCAAAATTCCAATACAAAGGTGACCCTATTATGACAGTAGAATGTAATAAAGTGAAACATTTACTTCAAAAGGTTGAGATTATTGGAAAAGAAAGAGAAAACCAACTCCAGAAACTTAAAATGAAAGAATATGAAGTAGATAAAAAGATTGCTGTGGTGAAATGTCACCTGGATAATCAACTAAACAATATTGAATCAATAGATGTCAACCTGGACAGACATAAAGAGACAATAGAAAAGATCAGAAAACAGTTACATCTAAAAGAATAAAAAGGAGAAAAATGAAAAAAAACTGTATTCGTAGAAAAATTTAGTTCAGAATTAGTATAAAATAGTAATGAAATGCATAATATGTTGTTTGAAAGCTAATTGTTGGTTTATCTTTCTTTGACTCATGCAGTGTAGCATAGGGTTGATTCTTGACCAGGATTAAATAGAAACTAATGCTAATATAGGACTGAATGTCAACAAGACCACAACCAAGATACAAATTGGGAAATTGCCAAGGGAAATCGTCGTGCAGCATGTGCACACAATCCAGAAATTTCTGAAATAAAAGTATGTTCTACAATATAAAGAAACGTACAACCACTGACAAAGGCTATTGACGTAGAACAGACAAACAAACATGTAACAGAGTTAAACAATTATATTTGATGACAAAAACAGAAGTATTAAAGTATTTGGACTAAATTTACACAAAATTAATATAAACAACTAAAGCACTTTCCAAAATAATTAATTTTTTATTTAATATACTAGTACATGTGTTAAATAAATAGGAAATCGAGTGGACTTTCTGAATTTGATTTAAACCTATAGATGAACATTTTAATAATTTGATCATTAATTATGAGGAAAACCGATAGAACAAACCTTAAACAGACTCCTATTGACAAAACTACCAAAAGACACAGCCAAGAGCCACACAAAGCGGGTATTTATATCAACAAGGTACTTTTCAGTTTTCCCATCTCTAATAATTCTATCACACCAATTCAAGCTAGAAGTTGTTGGAAATCCAAGGAACATCTTCATACGTGTATTTTTCTAATTTCCTGTTTACTTACAAATATCAGCAACTCAAGAGGAACATCCAAAAAATGATAAAAACAGGAAACATGGAATAGGTACATTTAACCACATATTACAAAAATATATAGTTTAAAGCAGAATAAGCACATAGTAAATTCACTAGTAAAGGTCCGTTGATAAGGTCGCTGTAAATGTAAGGCATTCAAGAATGTGCACAAATTTAACATGTTACAGTATGGTCAAAATATTCTGACCGCTTGCTGTTTCAATCTATCTATTGACTGATAACTTACTGTTGACCTTTCCTTTTATCTCTTATATTTAAATTAATTTACCTGTTGGGAATGTATTTAACCTCTCGACAGCAATCCAGAGCATTTGACTTTATCTTTTGTTTGCTCAGATTACCCATGAATATTTCAGATCTACGGTCTTTCTGACTTCGATGCATTTGAGATTTTTTCCTTTAATTTTTTTTCTGTAATTCATTTCGGGTTTTTTTAATAGAAAAAGATTGCAAAATTATAATAAATTGATTATCCTATCTATGTAAATTTAGGATGCATTTTTGTCTTTGGTTCAACGTTTTGTCTTGCAGCTTCAGCATTTTAATGAAAAAATATATTTTGCTACTTGTGAACTACAAAGCGTGAGAACACAACTTTCCTATCAGGGCTATAACACCACAAGGACTTTATCTGAATAATAAAGCAATTGAAAACCGGACCGTATTTCTGAAAGAGAATCTTCAGAGGTGGATTTTTCGATTTGAAGCACCACTGCACCTTTAACTTTAAATCACCCATATACATTTTCCGAGGTTCAATGGAAAAAATACTCGAAGGAAATGCATTTTCATATTTTATTGTCACAATTTTAAAGTTATATTGTTGATTACGACAAAATAAAACAACTATTAAGCCCTTCTTATCGGCCTTTCAGTTATAAAGATTTTTTGACAAGTTACAAGTTACCATATTTCCCAAGAGAAGATCTGTGTTAAAAGACACAAGCTATGTATCCAGTCAAAAATATACATTAAATAATATATTTAGTCATTCAACCATTTGTTACTAAGGGAGCTACCATTTGATTTTTACGGGTGGCTAGAATCAAATTTGAAATAAAAAGGCAGGACCAGGATTTTGGCAAAATAAAAAGACAGGATCGCTTTATGTGTGACCTGTGTCAATCAGGAAATTTTTGGTTTAAATGAGAATTAAAATTTAGGCCGACAAAAAAATCCAGGACCAAAATGTCCACGAAAAAAAATAGGCCAGATCTAACATTTTATCCTAACCCCCCCCCCCCTAAAAAGCAAATGGTTGCTCCCTTAGTGAACGTACTATTCTATTAGGTTACGCGTCTTCATATGCTTTGATGTGAGTATGAAGTGTTTTTTTTTTCTTGTTCATGTTTTCATGTACATTAATTCAGCTTCCCCTTTTTCACATCTTATATGTAGTATATTAAGATTTTCCATTTATAACAAAACAGCATATGTACAAAAATATATGATCTTGTTTATACGTGAACTGGACAATTTATTCTCTGCATACTTGATTTATTATAGGAGTTCCTGTTGTTCATTGTTTTTTAGTTTTCAGTGTTTATTTTTTCTGCTTGTGGTTGTTCATTTGTCTTCCGGGGTTTGTCTGTCCAATGGATTACGTTTTTGATTAGCTCCTTATGTAATTTGTCCTCTTTATTGTCTTATGTTCTAGTATTGTCTATGTAAGTTTCTCATGTACCGCTTCTTTTTTTTAACATAATTGAAACGTAAGCCCCTTTGTTTGCTTAAGATTTTTTGTACATGTTTTTTTTTCCATTGATATAATATTTATATATTTGACGCGCATGAAAATTCTAGTTTCTACTTAATAATACCACATTCATTTTACAACATAAAAATGAACAAATAAATTTAGTAAGTCATTAGAAATTCTTATTTTTACTTTAACACGATCATGTAGCGGGTTAACATTAAGGATGTCATTTTCTTACATACATACAAACATACATGCATATAAATACAGTAACAGGTGATTACAGACATATCTAAACATAATTACAAAATTTTGAATGAGTACCCATATTAAATTCCGCTTCAGTCATTTTTTTAATATAAAAATAACGAATAAAGAAAAGTAATATTTACAACGATTGATGACATTATTTCTACACAAATGAGATGACATTGCAACAACCCGGCAGTGAAGTCCTAAGCTTTCCTGTTGATTGTGTCCACCAAGATTGTTCCAAGTACAATATACTAATTTTCTCAAGGGTTTGGAAATAAAATTTGTAATTGATAAAATACATTTCTCTAATTTTCAGCTAAATTAACAGTCTATCGACGGGTGTTGACAAAATTGATAATCTCACTAGTGAGTTTTTGGTTCTCGGAATATGATCGATCTTCAAAAAATATTTAGCTACATATTTAAACAAACAAGATCCCGTCGTCTGATGTCCTTAAACGACGTTTTGAAACGGGGACAAAAAATATGACTTGTCGGGGTACAGATGGGGTTCATTAGGGTCAAATATGAACATGCTGTGTTCTTCTTCTTGTTCCTGTGATAGCCGTTTTGTAATACAACTTTCGCATGAATACATACTGGTGACGATGTGACGGGAAGACGTTGGGAGAATTTGATGCCGATGACCAGTTTTTAAAGCGTTTTGAAAATTAGAGAAACAGCGTCTTACATTATGACTCATGCATGATCGGATTTCTCCAACTTGTAACAGTGTAGGAGGATATATATAGTGGCTTGAGAATGGCAAAGTTTAAAATAAGAGTTTTTTTATTACTTCTTTTATGCGATACCATGAAGAAAAGTTTAAAGACTTTACATTAATTTACCTTTTCCTTTATTCTACACAAGAATGCAGCATCATTAACAAGGAACTGACTCATACAGATTTTTTTATGAATAGATCCTTGTTTATTAAATTCAGACAAAATATTCACGAGGACACAACTTATTTTGTGCCTCGGTCTAAAATCTTAAGAAAAACTGCAGCAGACATTTTTATACTACTGACCGACTTTTTGCTGGTCTGCATTGTCATGTGCATTTAAAATGATGTCCTATATTGTAAACAACAAACCTTAACTATAAATATGTGTCATATTTTCATGACAAGTAAAAATCACGTGACCGTCAATATATAAATGACACGTTTTTTTTCAACTTCAAGATCCTTTGAAATCTGCATTGGTTTCAAAACCCGAGATATCTTTAATACATTTTTGTTTCTGTTAAATGGTAGTATTCTTTCTTATACCTTTTGACTTGCTTCTGTATTGTTATTGTTCAACTCAATGATAATATGAATCAACCATTATAACGACGTTTCACGAGAATTCCGTACTTGCTGGCAGTACACCGTTCCTTTTATAATTATTATTATTTCTACTGTGAATTTCTGTGGATGTTGGAGTATTATTTCCTGTTGAAGAGGTCCTACCGTTTCTGGAAGAATTTTCAGACGAAGATAAAGAACTTGTCAATGACTGTCTTTTAGGAATATGTCCATTCCCTACAAATCCATTTGGTAAAATTTCGGCCAGACTTGACGTATTTCGACCTAAAGTTGTCGGTGTTTGCATAGGAAGGACATGTCTTACCCGTGGTGAACCTAACTTAGATGTATGATATCTATTCTTAATAATTTGAAATATTCCAACTGTCATCAGAGTCGAAATAATACCCGTCACAATTCCTACACCTAATCCAAGACCAAACCCTACAAAATAAAATCTATGTTATATTCATATTTTAGATTTCATTAAAAATAACATAACACATTTATATTTTTTTTTTGTATTCTGTCGATATATAAATTAGATTAATGCGAAGAGTAAACGTGAATACAGAAATACAACGGATAAATCATGCTGTACCCCATTCACAAAGTATAGGTAACAAATATTACATTTTGTATATGTTCATTATTCACACTGAATAATTCAAAAACTTTACAGATACATAATATTCTCCTATTCTTGACGTGTTTAATCGGTGGGATAAAAATACATAATATGTTTAACCACTTCACTGTGATTAAATTTCTATGTGGGAATTACCGCCGTTTTTTCTACAGTTATTGGAACGATAAACTAGAAAAGTCCCGAAATAACGTCTATGTAAACAAATTACATAGTAACGACATTTTCTTGGGTTTTTAGTCAAACATCATAGGAGAAACAGATTCTCCTTCAATTTACTCGTGAGTTATGGAATTTCTCCACCCTCAATAGTTAAATTTTAGATTTTAACACGCTCGCAAAAGCTCGCGTGTTGAAAATCGAAAATTAAACTATCTCGGGTGGAGAAATTCCATAACTCACTCGTACCTGAAGGAGAATCTATATTTCCATGATACCACTGGTATTCATTTTTCTGTTGATTAACGACTTATCAGTAATGCTTAAGGCCGAAAAAATTCAAAGCCAAAACAATAACCAAAAAGAATGAACAGCATAATTATACAATGGACATATTTACTAAAAAGAGAAAGCCAAAGCCATCATAGGACATAGCTATGCACGGGGGTTATATTCCGAACAGTTTTCATATACAAATTCAACATTTTAATAACGGTCATTTGAAGTAGCAATTTCGCTCTTTTATCGAAATACTAACAACCCAGCCAGTAATACCTCAGGAGAGTCTACCATCAGTCGAGTTAGTGGTAATACTATATTAATAAATGCACGAATAGCGTTTGTATGCTTCTTTAATGTCATTTTGATTTTTCAGAGGATGTTTTCATATTCTTGTTTGTTTTGAGTAATAACACAATCAATGGAAACTAGAAATTGGTGCCATCAGAAACGATGTCCATCCCCGCACTGCACAAGTCAAAAAACATTTAACAGTGAAAAATAAGCAATTTCAAAATTTCAGTCTTAAAATCTGAGCCCTGAATCAAATTTCAAAATTGAAAACCTTATTGCGCATCTACACCAAGTGAAGACCAATATTATAAACAAATGAAACCACAGAAACAAAAAATGAATGAGTATTTCCAGAGACAAGGCAAAATTAGCAATTTCACCATTTTCGGTCCCAAAATTTGAACCCTTAATAGATTTTCAAAATAAAGAACAATATTACATACAAATAAATTTGCTAAATCTGAAAGAAAAATCAAAGAGGAGTTTAAGACATAAGCTTAAATTCACTATTTCCGAAATACAACCCCTGTGGACCTTAAGTTGTCAAAATCAAAATTCTAAAACCTTATTGCGCATCTACATACAGTATGTGACAATATTGTATAGAAATTAAAAGCATAAAATGAAAAATTAATAAGGAGTTAAGTTTTAAATTTCCAGTTTTCTAAATTCGACTCCTGTGGGCCCCTATTTTTGAAAATCAAAATTCGAAAACCTTATTGCGCATCTACATATAGTATGTGACAATATTGTATAGAATGCAAGACGTGAAAAATGAATGAGGAGTTTAGGTCACAAGCTTAAATTCCAATTTTCGAAATTCGACCCTTCTAGGCCCCAATTTTTGTAAATCAAAATTCTAAAACGTTATTGCACATCTACATACAGCATGTGACAATACTATATAGAAATTAAGGAATAAAATGAAAAATGTATGGAGAGTTTAGGTCAAAAGCTTAAACTTCCAATTTTTGAAATTCGACCCATGTGGACTCCAATTTAAAAAAAATCAAAATTCGAAAACCTTATTGCGCATCTACATACAGTATGTGATAATACTGTATAGAAATTAAAAGCATATAATGAAAAATGAATGAAAAATGAGGTCACAAGTTGAAATTTCCAATTTTCGAAATTCGACCCCTGTAGGTCCCAATTTTTGAAAATCAAAATTCTAAAACCTTAGTGCGCATTTACATACAGTTTGTGACAATACTGTATACAAATTAAATGCACGAAGTTAAAAATGAACGAGGAGTTCTGGAGACAAGATTATCCAACGGACGTACAGACGGACAAACGAACAGACGGACGGACGGACATACGGACGGATAGATGGACGGTCGGACGGACCGATTACAAATATCCCCGAACTTCATTCGAAGTGCGGGGATAATAAGAAATGTAATTTTCAAAGGCGATTTTCAAATGACTATATCGCTTTATTAAGCTTTGAAGTAAATCCAACAAATGTTCGTCAACTGAATACTTTTAAGGTATACCGATCATAGTTAACCATGTTTTTATCGCAAATGCCCCGGATGTTCCATCCAATGTAATGCAATTACCTTGATAATTTTCGACAAACGTGGGAAAATCTATATACTCAGGCAACACCAAACTGATTTTTAGTTCTTGAATTTTTTATGGCAAAAATAGGTGCGAGCGAGCGAAATTTTATTTTTTTTTCTTTTTCTTGGAAGAATTTTTTTTTTTGGCGAATATAAAATTTACGTGCGGCACAATTTTTTTTAACTAGAAAATTGCAGAAATGGAAAATATCCCTATTTGTACCAAATTTTGGTTAATTTTTTTTACCAAAAAGAAACAGAATCTACGGCCATCATCAATTATGGCCGGATACCTAAATAGTTCAAAGAATTCATTTTCTGCACAGAATACATTTTGCGTGATCTTGCATACTAACCTCCACTTTCTGTAGTGGGACTTGTTGCGACTGTAGTTGGTATTGTAGTTGTTGTTGTTGTTGCTGTCTGAGTTGCTTTAAATTTCAGCTTAAAGCCCATGTATCCAACGGTGGCATCTGACACGAAACGAACTAATATACTTGTTCCATTGCTGGTATAATTACTGGTTATACCTGGATATCTTGTACAGGCATCTACAGTCAACGTGTACTCACATAAATATGAACCTATAAAATAATCAAACGTTGTCACTGCTTGTGTAAGACTAATAGGAATAATGTCCGTAAAAGGTATATCTAGGATTTAAATGTAAGTGCATAACTATGTGTATAATTAACTGGAGATACTAAGTTTTATTATTTAAGTACAATGCAAACTTTTTTTATTCAACAGGTATGCTTGAAAACAAATTAAACACTGTAAGCAACACGTTCCAACCTACTTAACAGGGTAATGAGATAGGCGAACTTTGAAATCCTTTACAGAATTCCAAAATTTATTTAACTATCCTGTACATTATTTTTAGGTTTAGTTTTTGAATTTTGAACATTGAAATTACTTACTGTCGTAAATCTTGAGATAATCAAACCCACATTTCGGTGAATTTTCTATATCACTCAACAAAAGTTCAAAAGATACAGTTCCCTCAGCTGCTTTAATCAACCACTGGCAATTAGAGTTGCTAAATATGTAAAAAAAAAAACAGAGCTAAAACAATTATGATGATAAGTCTAAAAAATATATTCGTTTAACTTTTATTTACCCCAGAAGTTTTATCATAATTTTCAAAAAATTAAGGCGTTTTTCATTGAAAAATAGCAATAATAATATGCATTGTAAGGGAAACTTCGTCGTTTATCAGATAGTAAAAAAATCTATGATTTGAGATGTACAATGTAACTCCCGAGGATAACAAACTATGTTCTACTATAAAGATCTTCTCATATCCAACAAAACTATACATGGTAAAGGTGGTGATATCAACAGGTGTCGAGATGTTCAACAGAAAAGGATCTCAGGTGTGTGGGACGCTCCCTAGGATAGTTCCAAACATGTAAATAGTATGTCATTAAATGACAATTAAACTTATCCAAGTTTAAACTAAGACTTACACGTAAACAACATTTGAATTTAAAAAAAAGGTTAAGCCCAGATATTTGTGAAAATAGATTATATTTAAAACATGTGCTGCCTTTTTTTTAAAGGAAGAAGCTCCTGAACTACTTTGATCAAAATCCATATAAATATATATATATACTAAGTATGCGCACTAACTTTTTGCGGTACAGTTATCTTTTCTATACATCATAACGTCTAAGATATTATTTTACTTATTTTTATTATATAGTTTTACTATCTACCTTGCCATTTATGTATTTTCTATGAAGTACGTTTACTGATCGACATCCACGTCAAATAATTTTTTGTTTTTGTTTACTTTTTATGTACGGACTCAGTCTCGCTCTGGGTTTCAAAGAGTCAACACCTTTTTATTTTTATTTTTTACATGCTCGTGATCAAGACCATATTGGTCGAAACGTTGGGTATTTTTAACTTTTTAGTTTATTGTTGTTTTTTTTTTACGATTTTATATTTGTTTTGTTCGACTTGGGTATTTCATACATTTTAGTCGTTTTACGCCCCTTTTGACAGCTCACCATTTCCATTTATTTTTCTTGTTATCTAAATATATATATAGTTGACTCTCGTTATCTCGAACACATTTAAGTCGAAGTTCGGGGTAACTCAAATTATCTGTTTGGATCCTTAACAGCAGTCACTATACAGATTTACTCCTGATATCTCGAATTTCCGCTGAAGTCGAACTAGATTTTCAGGTCCCAATGGATTCGACAGAACGAGAGTTGACTGTACATAAAGAGAATATAAACTTGACTCACCCAGTATAACTGTTAGGGAAAGCTGGTGACGTTAAATATTGTGCTGTTGTCGTTGCATTTATTGTTTGTTCTGCAGTACATCCTGTACCAGCTGAAGATGGAAATAAATAGCAGTTTGTATCATTATTTCATGTAACCTTGATATTTAACCTTTGAGCCCAAAATGGCAGATCGTTTGCATCTGTCCCTCCGTATGAGATTCATATCAACTATTGTTACAGTCATTACTTCCTGAGCAAATGACAAAAAATTCTATCCCATGTGGTTTCAGTGGAAAGTTTGAACAGCAGCAGCCATTGGTTGATCAGATGAAACTCAACAAAAGTGGATCGTTTCAAGAGGGTACTGGTGTCCTCAATCCTTTAAAGTTTCAAGACACTTCATTATGTAGTTACAGAAGAGAAAATTTTTGAAAATTGGCCAATCAAAATCGAAGATGTCCTCTGACAGCCACGTTGTTCATCCAACCGAAACCAAAGGTAGAGAGTTGATAGAGGTCCTTTCATATCTTCCCATTAGTTCCTGAGAAAATGACAAAAAACCAAACAAGTTTGAACAACCAAAAGTAGATTGTTTGTAGAGGGCATTGTTGTCATCAGTCCTACAAAGTTTCACAACATTTCATAAAGCAATTTTAAAACAGATTTTTGAAAATTGGCCAATAAATATCAAAGATGGCCTGTGGCAGCCATGTTGTTCATCCATCCAGAACCAAAGGTGGGCATTTCTTTCCTGCCAACTTTGATTACAATCTACCCATAAGATCTTGAGTAATTGACAAAAAAGTCTTTTCCCATATGGTTTCAATGAAACTTTGAACAGCTACAGCCGTCGGTTGAGCGGACGAATCTCAGCCAAGAGTGAAATGTTTGTAGAGGGCATTTTTGTTATCTATCCTGCAAAGTTTCAAAACATTTCATGATTTAGTTTCAGAAAGAAGGTTTTTTAACATTGGCCAATGAAAATCAAAGATGGCCTCTGGCTGCCATGTTAATCATCCAACCGAAAACAATGATGGATCGTTTGTAGAGGTACTTCCATACATAATTCTTACCAGGTTTGGTTACAATCCGCCAAGTAGTTTCAGAGAAGAAGATCAAAATGTGAAAAGTTTACGGACGATGGACGACGGACGCACAGTGGTGACATAAGTAAAAACTGGGTTATCTAAAGGGGGGGATTTAATTGATCAAGAAAAAAATACTTTATAAAAAACACCCTAAATCTAACAAAAATATACAGAAGAAAAATATACACGAAATTCTCCTGATGATTGAAATTTTGATCGACAACATATTTGTTCAATTTGGTGGACGTGTTTTCCAACAGACAATTGGCATTCCTATGGGTACTAATTGTGCGCCACTACTGGCCGACTTGTTCCTTTACTCATATGAGGCAGACTTCCTTGACGGGCTTCTTAAGGAAAAACAGATGAAGTTAGCCCGTACCTTTAATTTCAGCTTCCGCTACATAGATGATGTTTTATCACTCAACAATACACATTTTGGGAATTTCTTACATCTCATCTATCACAATGAGCTAGAAAGTAAGGATACCACAGACATTGCCAAGTCGGCATCTTATCTTGACCTTCACCTCGACAATGGGCTGACTTTGACTTTTCAATCGTCAACTTTCCATTTTTGAGCTGCAATATTCGTATCGAGTATATATTTCACAACGCATTTGTTATTCCAGAGCTTGTGACATATACATTGACTTCCTGGACAGAGCCCTGCTTCTGACAGAAAAGTTGCTCAGACATGGGTACGTTGCTCCTAAGCTGAAGTCATCCTTATTAAAGAACCACCTCGATGGTCTAGTGGTAGCGTGCTCGCCCCGAGTGCGGAAGGTCGCGGGTTCGATCCCCGGCCGGGTCAAACCAAAGACATTAAAATTGGTATTTGCTGCTTCTCCGCCAAGCACGCGGCATCTAGGAGTAAGAGCAAAGACTGGTCAGTTCGGAGTCAGTATAATGTGTCCGAGTGGGGTGATATGTCTTCCTGCGGACAGTTACCTCGTGAGCTCGCACATTAAAAATCGGACTCAGCGTGTCGGTCTAGTACAAAGCAGGGATTATTCATTATCATATAAACATGTTCTCGTCCTGATATGCACCTGGTTGCCACTGGACGTTAAACAATAATTCATCCATCCATCCTTATTTAAGTTTTATGGGCGTCATCATTACTTGGTTGACAGGTATGAAAAAACAGTTTCCCAAATGAAAATGTACCTGTTCCATTGATATTATCCTTTCCTCATACCGGATTTTACATGGGCAGCATGGCGGGTGTCCTGCAGGAAACACAGACTGCTTACTCTTCCGGAGCACCTGAGTCTACCCCCGGTTTTTTGGTGGGGTCCATGTTGTTCATATGCTTTAGTTTTTAATTGTAGTGCATGTATTGTTTTGGTCTTGTCTTCGATGTTCTCCGGAGTTTGTCAGTTGTTACGATTTTTCTCTCCTTCGAATATCCCTTTGGTATTTCTTGACTTTACTTTATACATTCAGGATTCTAACATATATTTGAAATCATTGAAAAACATTAAAAAAATTGTAATGCCTCTTGTTTAAAGCGAGAACATAAAAATGAAGATTCTAACTGGCTGTTTCCCTCCATATAAACTTACATAGGTCAGATGCTTTCAGATATTGTATTGTAAATCCCTGTGCCTGTCCAGAAGAATCGGTCACAAATGATATTAAAGCATATTGACCAGTTGTCACGTAATCTTTATATGTCCCTGTTCCTGATAGATTAGAATCTAGCGTTGTGTTACTGGTGGAAAATCCTGAAAAAAAGGACAAAATTCGTACAAATAATAGTAAATGTCCCAATAAGAAAGATTCAGACACTAAACGCACATTTCTAGATTAGAATCTAGGGTTTTGTTAGTGGTGGAAAACACTGAAAAAAGATGAGCACATTCATACAAATAATAGTGGATATTATAAAAACAAAAAAAACCTAGAAATTGTTGCCATTTTGAACGATATCCATACCCGCACTGTACAAGTGAAAAAACAATTAAAAGTGAAAAATTAGCAATTTCACAATTTCAGTCCTAAAATCTGAACCCTGAATCAATTCTCAAAATTGAAAACCTTGTTGCACATCTACACATAGTGGAGAACAATATTATAAACAAATAAAAGCACTGAAACAAAAACTGAATGAGTATTTCCAGAGACAAGGCAAAATTAGCAATTTCACAATTTTCCAAAATTGGAACCCTTTATCGATTTTCCAAAATTCAAAATGTTTTCGCACATCTATAGATGATAAGGAATAATAATATATACAAATAAATTTGCTAAATCTAAATGAAAAATGAATTCACTTTTTCCGAAATACAGTCCTTGTAGGCCCCAAGTTGTGAAAATCAAAACTCTAAAACCTTATTGGTCCCCAATTTTTGAAAAAACGTATTGCGCATCTACATACAGTATTTGACAATACTGTATAGAAATTAAAAGCATAAAATGAACTATATTGAGGCAGTCGGGAAACACAGCTATCCCCGCACTCCCCACATGATGTATCCCTGTGCACCTTTCTCACAATAATATCTTTGAAATCATGTCCAATTTTTGGAAAATCAAACTTCTAAAGCCTTACTGCGAATCTGCATACAGTACGTGTATGACAATACTGTATAGAAATAAAATGTATAAAATATCACTAGCTTATAATTCCCAATTTTTGAAATTCGACCCCTAAAGGCCCCAAGCTTTGAAAATCTTATTGAGCATCTATATACAGTGTGTGACAATACTGTACAGAAATTAGATACATGAAATGAAAAATGAAAGAAGAGTTTAGGTCACAAGCTTTAATTCCCAAATTTCCAAATTCAACCCCTGTGGGCACCAGGTTATGAAAATCGAAATTTGAAAACCTTATTGCGCATCTACATACAGATTGTGACGATACTGTATAGAAATTAAATGCATAAAATGAAAAATGAAAGAGGAGTTAAAGTCACAAGCTGAAATTCTCAATTTTCGAAATTCGACACTTGAGGGCCCCAATTTTTGAAAATCAAAATACTTAAACCTCAATGTGCATCTAAATACGGGATGTGACAATACTGTTTATAAATTAAATGCATGAAATCAAAAATGAAAGAGGACTTTAGGTCACAAGCTTAAATTCCTACTTTTTAAAATTCGACCCTAATGGGGTCCAAATTTTTTTAAATCAAAATTCTAAAACCTTATTGCGCATCAACATACAGTTTGTGACAATACTGTATATAAATCAAATGCATGAAATTTAAAATGAAAGATGAGTTTAGGTCACAAGCTTAAATTCACAATTTTTTAAATATGACCCCAATGGGCCCCAATTTTTAAAAATCAAAATTCTAAAACCTTATTGCGCATCTACATACGGGATGTGACAAACTGTATAGAAATTGAATGCATGACTTCAAATATGAATGAGGAGTTGAGGAAACCATCTTATTAGGTCACAAGCTTGAATTCCCAATTTTCGAAATATAACCCCTGTGGACCCCAATTTTTTAAAATCAAAATTCTAAACCTTATTGCACATCTACATATAGTATTTGACAATACTGTATAGAAGTCAAATGCATAAAATGAAACATGAACGAGGAGTTTAGGTCACAATCTTAAATTCCCAATTTAAGAAATTCGAGCCCTCTGGGTCCCAATTTTTGAGAATCAAAATTCTAAAACCTTATTGCGCATCTACATACAGTATGTGACAATCCTTTATATAAATTAAATGCATAAAATGAAAAAATGAACGGGCAGTTCTAGAGACAAGGTTATCTAGCGGATGGACAGACGGACGGACAGACAGAGGGACGAACGGACGACAGGACAGATGGACCGATTGCAAATATCTCCGAACTTCATTCGAAGTGAGGGGATAAAAATCAGATAACAAACGCAATTGTTGGATTAATCTTTATCAGGTACGCAAGTGACCAAAACCCCGGATAGTTAAAAACAAAATGAGAAATTGTAAGCAACAGAATCAAACTAAATCCAGGTAAGGAGGGAGGGAATCGAAACCCCATTGTTGACAGAATTTCAAAATTTATCAACTGAAATCGTGTAATTCCAAAAGCAAAACTACTGAGGACGTAAGAATCTCGGAAACTTACGGTATGGCTTTAGTTCTATTAAAATAAAACTCGACATCACCAAATATATGTATAGATATCAGTCTCAAGAGAAACATATAAAAACCAGGGGCCTTGTGAACGAAGGTGTCCTTAGACTTAGACATGTCCTAGTCCTAAGTCATGTTATCGAAGCTATCTTAAGTTAGTACATGTCAAAAAATTTGTCATAAAGTTAGGATGTAGATATGGGTGTCTTAAGACCATCTTAAGATGGTCCTAACAGTTAGGATTAATTATTGTAATATAAATAACAAGCATGGCTGTTGTGTACATGTACTTTAGAAATCGAATATACACTATACGACAAAATAACTGAGTGTTTAGAGGCAGAAACAACCCTTTAAATTAAAGTTTTAGATTTGTGTTGCACGAACTTTTTGCCGGACAGAACGCCGTACAAACATACAGACAGATAGGTACACTTTAATTAAATATATGTGTAACATTTCATTTCATTCTGATATATAACACTAGAGATATCAGTACAAAATTTATACAGTACCACATTTTTCATGTTTGCTATGGGGAACACAAAAAATCAAATAAATCAAATATCTGCTGCATATCGAGATATATTTTTTCATTTCATTCTGATAAATCACCAAAAAAAAATATCTTAGGACATCTTCGTTAACATGGCCCCAGGTCTTTTATAAAAACATTAGGAATCAAACTGCATTCCGACAGTCATGACAGTTGTTCTGAATTCCACTTCTTGAAAGATTACAAACATAATTTACAATACACCTGAATGTAAATACATGTAGTAATATTTAAAATAATAAAATTCATTCAAACATAATCAATAACATCAGTATAACTAAACAAGTGATGATAATATATAAGTTACATTCAATTACGTGTAAATGTTGTACTGTATTTGGGAACCAGGGCAGAAATAGACGAACGTCGAAAATTGAACAGGACTAAATTGTCAACAATATTTTTCGAATAATGTACTTTGTATTAAGAAATATTATGAACTTTTGCTTTAGGCCAAGTAGTGAAGGTGAATCATTTACAGTAAAATAAATTTTTACTGTTACTATTTTAACAGCTACAAATAGAACAATACTTTGTTATAACATTTTGAGTATACATTTTACTTAAGGGATACGGCAATTACAAACAAGTACATCCTTTATCTGATATAAATCATAAAAAAACAAAAATCGGACGAATTCCTATAAATTTATAAGTTCTCACTAAAGAATAATACATTTATTTAAACCAATATTTTATCCTTTGATCAGGAAGTCTTATTTTTAAATAGAAAGACTTTAATCGCGTACAAATAAAAGTAATTAAACTAACATGAAAGATTATTACATTCATTAACAGTCTACGATTTACAGTAAAAATATTCTCCTAAGATGTCATTTAAATAGTTTTTAATTTTATACGTACCGTCATGGATATCAATTTTGTCAGGAGATGATACGTCATAATGAGTAATTAAGATGCTTATTTTTGCTGTTGTGCTGCCACTGTCTATGATCCAAGAACAAGTCAGATCACTGAAACAATATGTCACATCATTTTACAAAATATTTTCATTTAAGTTACAGTTTTCATTGGTCCTTACTCCGTAGCCGACTGTACAATGATTCTTATTTATAAATCTCTTAATTAAATACGCTTAAACATTATTGTCAAGGGGTGGGACCCTTGAATCGGTCTAGGGTTAAGTCTATCAATGTAAAATAATGAAACACAAGTTAGCTATATTTAAGTTCAATTATAAGTATGTTGGAATTAGACAGTGTCTGATTATTCACTAAATTAACACTCTTTAGTTGGGTTGTGAACGCACAAAATTCCCTTTGCTGAACATTCTTCATTATTTGAAAAAGCTACAGTAATGTAAACTTCCACTAAAATCATTTGTCACATAGGAATAAAGTTGTATTTTCTGCTCTTCACGCAGCAACTGTCCATAACAGATGTACACGATCCGATACTTCAACATTGATGTGAACTAAAACATCCCAAAGCACTGAACCAATATTTTAAAATTAGTATAATATGTTTTCTTTTTATGTAACGTTTTAAATGTAAAATATAACCCAAACTGTACTATTTGCATATGTTTTTTTTTATTTAGTTTGGGTTTCACGCCGTTTCCGCACATTTAGCTATTTCGCGGCGGCCAGTTTTTATTGGTGGAGGAAGCCGGTGTACCCTGAGAGAACCACCGACCTTCGGTAGGATAATTGGCAATCCTTGTCAATTAAGATCGGAGTCGAACACAGAGGTGAGATTCACAACCTCAGTGTTTACAGGCTAGTGATCATTAGTAGTCTTGACGAACTACCTAGACCACTCGGCCACCGAGGCCCCCCTCTTTGCATATGGCATTTATCTAAAAACATTACAAGAAAAATAACTTACTTATCATAAGAACCAGAGCTGTACCCTGGTGAAGTAAACGTTGACATGTCATCTGTCGCTGTTAAAGTTATCGAACTGGAACACTGACATGAAACTGAAATTCAAATCTAAATTAGTAAATAGAAGGTAAAAAGGGCTAACAGTGGTACCCATATGCCTTCCACTATACACATTATAATCAGCGGAGTACTGTTTCATTCAATGTGATGTTTTCCTATTGACTAAAAAAGCATTTTTTTTTATTATGTTAACACGTTCTTATATTTCGTCAAATAGTGCCAAATGTTAAAAATATTGAAAGTCCGCCAATGGCAAAATGACCTAAATTATAGAGTACAAACCATCTCAGGTCAGAGCAGTATAGAGGTAACAATACTAGTTTCTGGATAAACATTTACCAGGAACACTAATGAGCATCACTTTAGAAAGTCAGAATCATTTTACAAATGTTAAAAACAAAACTCCTCATCACGAGTAAACAAATTCAAGGTAAGGTCAAGTATGCCTTGGGTAGTTAAAACATGATGTTAAGAGAATTAAAAAAAAATCGATTTATGAAATTTTGAATTTCCTTGAAATTAAGATAATTATAAAGATTTAAAATGTTTAGGAGTTCTTGGTTTTGTCTATGATTTTGTCTACTTATATTTGTGATTTTTACCTACCTTGGATAACACAAACATATTTTTAACATGTTTCCTCGTTGATTTAAACACGTGTTTCTGATAAGTAAAACATTGATGTATGTGTGTGGGTATAAAAATCTTTCACTTACCTGTAGGAATAAAAGCAACCAGAAGAATAAAACTTAAGCACACTGTGTATGATATCGTTGACTTGACGGACATTTGAAACCTAAAATTGAAAGTAACATTTAAATATGTGTAGCTTAAATATTATTTAATTGTTGCATAACGCCATATTAGTCACGCATATTTATGTTTTGGGATTACACCGGGAAAACGTGTCTTTAAAAACTAAAACCATAGTGCTACAGGACTAATTTGGATCTTGATAGTTTCAGTCTTGAAACAATTTTAACTGACATCGAGGAAGTTTGCGCTAATGTTATTGTCAAGATTTGAGCTTTTTGCATATCAGTGACCTCCGAGTACAAAATCGCTGTTCGCCTACCCTTTGAATTCTATTCCGGTATTGTCTGTGTTAGTTTCTCAGATATATTTAACACACTTACGTTTACTTTCTATGATGAAGTAGTTATTATAAAATAAAGCAGCTTCGGTGGAAAGTTTTCTTTGACACCGGAGTGTCTGGAGAACGACAAGTCTGTATACATTGCTGCATTAGAGCACTTTACAGACTACATAGAAACAAGATTACCATACATATGTATGTACTTCGATACTCGTGTACTCTTAGGTAATGTCATTATGCGATTTGTGACTTTAGAAAGTGAATAATCGGAAAATTGGTATAATTGAATGTAAAATAAATTCGTTTTTGTAATAAAGATATTTTGTATACATATATATTAGGTTAAGTGTAGATCTGTGCCAGGGGTTTATCAATTTAAACTATCATAAAACACAAAATAACATCTGAAAAGTTATTTGTTGACAATTAAGCCATCAAAGGTTGGCAAGAGAGATTGATATATTAACTTTCCTGTAATTAGGCTCAATAATGAAGTGCCATTTAAAATAATTATCATGTGCTCATCACGGATCATTTTACTGATAAAAATTAAAAAATATGTATTAAATAATTACAGTATTATGATTCGTCAATTATCGTAATTTGTGGCAAAATGAAACACAGAAAGTCAAATTTTGGAAGAATGAGTACTATTTAAAGAATGAATTTAGAAAGTCGATAATTTCACATTGGAGAAAGTAGTATTTTCTTATTTTCAAAATTGCAGTCGGTAATTACTCCAAAAATACAATAATTAACTAATTCTACAATAATTTACCATCATTTAGTTTCAAAAACGGAAAAGGTATAGTGTGAAAGCATATTTTAACTAATATTTCATTAATGATTTAGATTCGTTATTACTGTAATTTCTACGGTTTTCATTTTTTTTTAATTCAATTATTTATTTCTTAATAAAATGCTCAACAAAACAAAGGATATCTTAACACTATAGGATAAACATTCTATGAAACAAAGGCATTGTATGTGTATATTTCTAAAATTTATTCAAAATTAGCATTGCTGATTGCCCAGAAAACTTTAAAATCCAATTTTTTCTGATAATCAACTTTTCTTACAATTCTTGGTAGTGATTTATGGTATAATTCGTCTTTATTCAGAAAATGATATGACGAGATGTATGTCAACTTTGACTGATGTAATCAATTTTATTTATTGGTATTTTAATTTTAATTCTTCATTTTTCATCTTGTGTATTTGTATATTATACATTATATCATATTTGTATATAATATGGACTATTTATGTCCAAAATAAATGATGATGATCATGATGATTATTATTATTATATTTTCAACATAAAGAAACCCCCTATTAAGTTTATTCCATTTCCATTTATCAAGGGAATTAATTCATCAAGCTTTAACCTTACAATCAACCAAGAAATAGAAACTAATTTCATTTAACTGTCAAAAAAATTAATAACATAAAATAAAAATAAAATAAATTATAGTAAATTACTTTTTGTCTAAATTTTATATTTTCGAAATAAAGAATCAGCTAAGCAAGTCTATTAAAATACATATGGATTTAAGTGTCATAAAACGTTTTAGTGACTTCAGTAAATATTCCATAGAAATGATTACAAGAAAGTCAGTTACATACCAACAATAAGTAACATCAAACTCTTTCAGAAAGAAAAAACCTGAAATGACCTACATAAAAACATCAACACAACAGAAAGTCAGGATAGACTTTGTACTAAAAAGTGGCAGTTTTTCAGTTAAGTGGATACCAGATATTAACAAACATTATATAGAATAAATGTAAGAACGGTCCAATTGTATATCCATTATAAAAAAAGTAAGATTTTTTTTTAAAATTTGCATCTAAAATGTCTATTTTCAATACACTGTAAGTAGATGACTCTTGACAAGTTTTATAAAAATCCACCAAGTTTCATGAAAGATATAAAAAAAAAAATCAGTACATAAATGAGGTCCGACCTCGTATAATGAAGAATAATCGATGACGGAAAAGCAGTTGCACAGACAAGATAAAATCATATAGAAGAACTTACCTAGAATTAAACAAATGAAAAAAATGAAATTCCCAAGCATGATAGTTGTTTAAATATCTCTTGCTAAAATCCCGAGTTAACTAGATATAATGATATCACCTTCTTATTTTTGAAATGTAAATAATACATCTTTTTCAAAATATCCAAATCGTGAGAAATCTTAAATATTCGAACACAATTTTTTCTAAATTTTAATTAAATAT
The DNA here is from genome assembly GCA_028015205.1 of Mytilisepta virgata. Lineage (NCBI taxonomy): Eukaryota > Metazoa > Mollusca > Bivalvia > Mytilida > Mytilidae > Mytilisepta > Mytilisepta virgata. The sequence continues at coordinate 33,816,293 of CM051517.1, forward strand.
ATATATCAACAAAGTTGATAAAAGAGCAAAAATAGAGCTGTTGCCTAAAACGTTTTGTATTGGTGTAATAACACTTAAACCTCTCGTTACAGACCTTTAGCAAACATTTATAATTCCTTTTATATTTTGTTATAATGATGATGTTCATTTTAGAGATTAGCTCGAGGTATAAGGCTACCGAAAATATTAGTTTTATACCTATTCAAATGTTGTTTAAATTTTAGAAATTTTAATAAGTCATTATTGGAATATTGGTTAGTTTTAAATGTGAAAAGTTAAAGCAGATACTATCTTAAATGTAACAAATACAAAAAGAAAATATCTGAAATAAAAGATATTAATATAAAAACAGTTAATATCAAATGATCAGATCTTCTATAGTAGTACTTAGATGTCCTTGCATAAGCCAGATTAAAATATAAGGGTAACTAAAACAAAATTATTCGTATAATACAACAGTTACAGTAAATGTAGGCAAAAGAATACTGTACCAATAAGATAAACGGGAACGTCAATGGGAATAAAATCTCAAGACAAAACGAATTCTAAACGAATACCAAGACAAAGAGTAAATACTACAAAGATATAATAAAAAGAATTGAAAAGGCATTTGAAACCAAGGAGATTGAGAACAAAACTGTTCAATACATCATAAAACAAAGGAAATGGCAATTAAAACTGCCACAATAGAGGTTGAGGATGTTTTGCACATTCATATTTCTAGTTTAATTGATTATTTAGTGTATTTATCAATCAAGCTGTCTATATATATGCCTATTGTTTTTATGTCTGCGTTTTCACCTTTGTGCTCTAAACAAAGACTTTATGTTATATTTTCTGTTGGTATTTCTCACATTTCCTTTTATCATTTTTTTCTTAGAAACATTTATGTTGTAAAATATAAGCAGAAGGTCAAGAAAATAGTTACTAGCAGAACGGTGTGCAATCAACCAACATAAAAATGGCGGCGTTTCCAAATCACTTGGATTTATCTAATCACAAAGAAAATGTGTGCACATGTCTTATCTGACAAACCGAAAGAAGACATTCTGAACAAAACTTTCTGAAGCAGAAGTAAATGAAAACAGATGAATAGAAGATGAAATGCCAAAGTAGTAGATACACAAAACTGTGATTTCACAGTTGGTATAATAAATAATAAAGAATAAAAAGATCAAAGGATAAAATGAAAATTAAAACCAAAAAAGCATCAGCAAACAGAAAAATTGTGGCAAAACAAACTTAATAATACAAAATTTAGGGAAAACAAGAAAATTTGTAATATTTTTTTTAAAAGGGTATTTAAAATACTATCTGAAGATCCTTATTTCTTTGTAAATGTACCGCCTTTTTTACTTTTTAGCACTAAATGTAAAATGAACCTAAACATTGTACAGCAATTTTAAACGAGGGAAATCATCTATTGGCCAAATTTACTCATTACACGTAGTTTTCAAAACTTTCTATTTTTTTAACAATAAAACCTAAATAACTAGTATTACTTTCATGCGAGTATCGAGAAAATCCAGCAACTATGCACACTAAGTGCTCAAGTACTATAGTTTACCTTCATTTGATGCAAACAATGGACATAATGAAAACTGGTGTATCGTCGCTCAAGTATTCTTGTACTATTACTGTAGTGTACTAAACTGGTATTGTTGTCACTGAAGTACATGTATAACCAGCTCATCCATTTATAGAAAACAAGGAAAATGGTGAGGTGTCAAAAGGGGCATAAAACGACTTAAAAAATAAAAATAAAAAGGTGTTGACTCTTTGAAACCCAGAGCAAGCAGGGCTCTGGGTTTCAAAGAGTCAACAGCTTTTTATTTATTTTTTAAATGACCTGCTCTGGGTTCAAAGAGACAACACCTTTTTATTTTTATTGTTTACATGCTCGTGATCAAGACCATATTGGTCGAAACGTTGGGTATTTTTAACTTTAAATTTTTAGTTTGATTGTTGTTTTTTTTACGATATTATATTTGGTTTTGTTCGACTTGTGTATTTTGTACATGCAAGTCGTTTTATGCCCCTTTTGACAGCTCACCATTTCCATTTATCTTAATTGTTTTCTATTGTCGCATGAGCTGTTTCGCAACAGACTTAGTTTTTTTCCATCCATTTATACTTTGGTAATGACACTTTAAAACTTACCGTGATAACACCGTAAACATTTGCAAACTAAGAAGTATCTCCTATATTCCTTATTCCTTGCAATGTCCTTATAATGTTATTATTTTCAAGTCTCTTGACGTCTAGCTCAAAAACAAAGATCTGTATTATTAATTTGGCTGTTTTTTTACCATGACGATATCTGAAGAAATGTAACCTTTCGAAATGATCGTCGTGTGAATCAAAATTGATATAATATCATTTTCATAATTACATGTACTATACCTTCAAAATAACCAACAACTACAAAAGCCCTTGTCTTCATTGGGGAATGTTTCCAATTTTGTAATATACGATATAACCTGGTTCTTCTCAAATAAAGCGGTTTATGAATAGCGTAAACTGACCCAAAACCAGGTTATTGTTGAAGTATAACCTGTTAAAAAATTGGAAACATTCCATATAATTTAATTTCCAGACAGAAGTACAAACATTCCTTGATTCAAGCATCAATAATGACATGGGACTATTTGAATTTACAAGTGGCGGAATAATCCGTTGGTGACGTCACAGACCAAACCAGGCTATACAGTATAACTAATGTAGATCTATGCTGTTCAACCAATCAGAAAGCAGTTTTAAAATCAAATTAAATTATTAACAAATAACGGAACCTTCTGCATTAGGAAGACATATAGCAAATATGTAAAAAAAAATTTAATTCGATGACTCTACAAGATGCTACTTTAATGTCTATGCTATAATTTGAAGTTCTAATGTTTTTTGCAGTCAAACTATTTGTGACTACCACTGTAAGAATTAAATTTAAAGTTATAAAAAATCATATTAACTGAAAGTTTTGCCTGTAAACGTTTTCTTTATAATAATTCACCGTAATGATATTTGAACGAAAGGATGAACTTGTTTACTTACATGTTCAAAGTATACTTTTCTAACCACTAAAGATAAATGTTGACTGTTTTCTAACCAGGACATAGATTTGTGTTTTTTCTATATACACGTCTACGTATATATGTTACAATTACCAAACGATACAAATATCGTTAGACTTCTTTCAAAAGATCGGAAAATAATAGAAAAACATAAATCAGATATGGTATTAGAAATTTTTCATATAGATAGATATATATATATATTTCATTTTCATGTCAATAAACTGCATTGATCTTCGTAATAATGACCACATTAATGATAAATTTATCTATACCAATTAACATATCAAATGTAGAAAGTGTATAATTGTTGTGGGTCATTTCAAAGATTTTGTTACAAATTGTGCAATTAAATTGCACATCGACTAATAATTACAGTCATTATTAGTATTGTTAAAGAAATTCACTATATAACGCCAAATTTAAAAGTCTTTCTAACATGTCTGATAATTAGAAAGATATCAAATCAAAATATACATATTTTTTGCATTTTCATTATGAGACTAAGCAACTAAAAACAATGCCTTACTAATTCTATGGTTGCCATCACGAAACTTACTAGAGACACGGCAATCGTTATTCGCATCTATCCTGTCGCGTTCCTGTGACACACTTAACCTCAATCTACTAAGATGTTATATGTTATTGACTTGGGGTTTACTACACTTTAATATTTTTTCTTTGTGTTTATTATTGTTTTGTATGATGTTTCATTGTTCTTTTTATCTCGCCCACGTCAACTCAACATTTTGAAAAGAGTCACCAAATGTTTTCTGATCGTCAAAGGTGTCTGTTTGCCTTACATCAGCTGACTTCTTGATTTCATTTCATCCCCTCAGAGATCCAGATAATTTTTTGGTCCAAAGACTAAATGCTTCCTATTACCTACTTTGAAATTCAATACTGACGTTGAAATTTCATGGACGTTTGGAGATTAAATTTAGCACGAAGGATAAAACTCAATCTTTAAGTAATAGAAATCAAACAACCAAATTTTGCAATTCTCATTTCTGTTACAACAACAAATCATCTTATCTATTGTTCCCTCCTATATCGCACAAACGCTTAATTGTAGCCAAGATCTTATTTGAATCGTCTTAGAGAAAAAAGCCATACATTCCTCAAATACCTAGTTTGCTGTGAACAATATGCATGTTAACGGAACTAAAATGGTAACGCAATACCTCTCTTTACGCTCTCGTTAAATTTTCAATGTGTTTTTCAAAAAAAAAAAATTAAAAAAAAATACATATACAATGTACCATCATTTTAACATTTATGTTGCACACACTTATTTTAATTTTTTATACTGAGAATGTCAATACTCATATATATATATATATATATATATATATATATATATATATATGTATGCAATATTGCAATTGTATTCTATTTTGGTAATTGTTTTTATTTAAACCCCCAAACATAAACATTGCCCATTAAGTCGCAGTGGTGTCGTAATTTTCAAACATTCCAATATATTGTGTATGTTTGAGATTGGATTTTAGTACCGAGTAACTTTTAAAAATCGTTCATTTAACATTATAAACAGTATTAATAAAATAATGTTTGAAAACCGTATAGTGTAAAATATGTTCATATCTTCTGCACTACAATATTATTTCAGAAAAACGTATCATCTTAAAAGGGATTAAGTAAAACACCCAGTCTTTTAACTGATATAAGAATATTGCATGTCAAAAAGTTCTGATTTCGTTATAACAAAACAAAGCCTTATACTTATAATGAGTATATCCGATTTCATGTTGATAATTTGCTATCTATAGGAAAAACAACACCAACACACAATATAACTTTAACACATTAGTTATCCAGATATATTTGAAAGTTAATGGTGCATTCAGCTGAAATATTCTGTCTTTTCACTGGTTGTTAGTGGTGTTAGGAACGATATGATCCTACTCAAGACAAAATATATCAGTTTGACCTTATTATGAAACAATACCCATTCTTTATAAATAAAAGACGATATGGAGGTAAATGCACATAAAACAACAACCAAGAAAAGTAATTCGAAAATTAACAAAAGAAAGAAACCTACGAACAGGCTTCAACATAAAGCATGCGTTAAAACGAGACAAACAAGAAAAGTAATTCAAAAATAAAAAGAGTGAAACCTTCGAACAGGCTCCAACATATGCTAACACTTACATGTTCTTATTTGTCCCATATAAAAATATAATTCACTGAAAAATTTGTTATAACTTAATTCTTATTAGCCAAGAAAGTTTATCTGTCCATATGCTTCTTTTTATATGGAATAAAGTAACAAAACTACTAGATACCAAAATTTTTCTTGAGATAATAGTCAGACGGTAAGACAAAAGTCTTTACCTTTACTAAAAAATTCACTTCAACTGAAAACTGTAGACACAAAGAATTGTCTCTCTCATGCATAGATCTTTTTTGTGTTGCATTGGCATTTAGTTCTGCACACTAAAGAGTTTGGACACGTGTTCTAAATTTCTATAGTTTTGACCTGAAACATCAATAACTAAAATGGTTGTTAATGTGGGTCACAGAATACATGTACGTTTCATCAATATTTGTCATTACAGAATTATACAATATTTAATTAAGGAATCTTATGTTTCCAGGATTAAAAACCGATGTTCCAAAAAAGATAAACTGGTAGCCTTGTCAATAAAAATTTTGGTGGAATATGCAGTTATACACCAGGTGACAGGTATCTAAGATAAACAGAATATTTATAAGAAAAAAAAATCACTAATTAACCGAAATAATTTTACAAGACACATCTTACCTTCTATATTTCGCATAAGCCATTACGTCGCAAGATCGGACTACATTTGTAACATAAAATTATTGTACATCCCTTAACTATTAAAAATGAGGTATTATTTATCATTCCATTTATCAATTTATAATTTTGTGTCCCTTGTCCTGTACCACAATGTCAGTTTAAAGAAAGAGGGTTGCACATGAAAAATTAAATGCAATAATTTTCATAATTATAGACTGTGTGTTCTTTTTCATAGTCCCATATACAGCCAACTGTAAAGAGGATTAACGCTTGGTTAATACACCGAATTACTTTAATCTTTTTGGATAGAAGATTGTAAGACGTTCAAAGCCAACACGATCGTGTAAACCTCTATCGACCCAAGAAAAATATTTTGAAGATGGTATCATACAATAGTTTGGTATTATGTGATCACGAAACATTAAAATTGCACGAAACCACCTCTCAAACTAACTTTGTCTTTCAAAATTGATATTTAACTTTGTTTCATGTGTAAAAATGCATTATATCTATTGTTCTGCTAAGGAAGCCGTTCAGACAATGTTAGATAATAATTTGGAAGATTTATGTCGATAAAAGCCCAACCAACGCCCGAAACTTAATGACGTTATAACCTGATAATTATTAGTTGTACTCGAATACCCGGTTGTTGTCACTGTAGAATGTGTTCTTCAAGTCAAACAATCATAAAAAATGTTTCTACGTGAAATATCATGTGCAGGTAAGCAGAAAGACGATCTGTAACAATATAGAATTAACAAGAAAATCGTGCCCGGGCTTTCTAAAACCTTTGAAATAAACCTTTTCCAAAAGTGTAAAATGTCAGCAAACTTTAAGAAAAAGAAACTTAATCTAGAAACGTCCTACAACGAATTTAAATGTAGAAAAGACGCCTAGCTCTTAGAAAAATACTATACACAATCATATTGTAATCTGCTAGACATTACAAATTGTGATTAGTAAGTACAATCGTAGTGTGTATTAAGTTAATACCGTTAATGGCAAACAATTGAAATTGGATCCAAATCATACATAAGACGTATAATCCCTCTTTGGGTGACTTGAATTGGATAAATGTTTTCAAAGTCGGTTTTGTTTTCCAATTCAAAACAAACGATTAGTACATTCCTTGAGCATAGTCTTACTATTGAAAGTTTTATTTAATTTTTTATTATTATTATTTTATTTCATTTATTTTATATATATTTATGTTTTGGTTTTTGAGAAGAAAATCCTTTTGCCGAGCACATGATAAACATGATTGCATGCCCCTTTTAACATATTCAACAAAATTAATGTTCAAAGTCATATACATGTATTTATTAATTACTACCGAGGAGACACTGAAGACACTGGTTTTCTCATTTGTAACTGAATTATTGGATGAAAAGGCAAATTGTTTGAAAATTATGGTTTCATTCTTTGTAGCATATAAACCCATTTTAAATAAATATTAAAATTAAATGAACAAAATATTGACCAATCTTCTACATAAAAAGGATATTAAGATACATATGGTGCATATTAAAAAAAACCAAATAATATCGGGTGTTTTATATCAATGAAGCTACGTATTATATGTAGTACAAAATGTAGAAAAGATAAAAACAACTAATAACTGCACTTGAATTTTTACTAGATAACATTTTTGTTATCGGAATTCCAGTGAGGACTAACTGTGCACCAATTATTGCGGACCTGTTTCCGTATTGTTACGAATCACAATTTATATCTAAAATCAGTAAAGACCCAACGAAACAACATTTGATACAAAAATTTAATAACACTTTTAGATATTTGGATGATATTTTGGCTGTCAATAATGACGACTTCAGTATGTACACTAAAGAGATTTTTCCCGTTGAACTTATTTAAATAAAGCTAATACTAACAATGAACACTGCCCTTTCCTGGATCTTGATATCTATATCTCTAAAGGGAAGCTTAATACTAAAATTTACGATAAGAGAGATGATTTTTCATTTCCTATTGTTAATTATCCGTTTTTAGATGGCTACGTTCCCTTGGCTCCATCGTATGGTGTTTATATATATCAACTTGTTCGATTTGCTCGTGTATGTAACAACGCATTTGATTTTAACGAAAGAATCTGTGTATTACTGAAAAATTATTACGCCAGGGATTTCGATATCACAAACTTGTCCAAACTTTTACTAAATTTTATCATCGGTACAAGGACCTCATTCGTAAATATAAATCAACATGTAAACATCTTATATGTTCAGGTATTTCACACCCCATCTTTTATGGAAATATTCTATACAAAGCAAAAAATGTCGTCATTCAGCTGAAAAGCTAACCAAACCTTTAAACAGATTTATCCACAAGGGATATAGTTACGATACTGTTTTCAAGTCGATCATTAAAGATGGCATTTCTTGGAATTAATATTGATTCACTCATAGGGTCTTTGCATCGGAAATAAACACATTTATTCTAAGACCAGTTTTTGACATGACACGGGTTATTTTCTTCTCGTATAATTTATGATGGCATGATACTAAACTCCTAACGGGAGGGATTGTGGCTGATTTCCTATATGATATAGACGAAATCTTTCGATCATTTTAATTGAGGTCTGGAGCTGGCATGTCAGTATCTGCTAGTAAGCCTTTGTTAATATATATTGATCATTGTCATTTTGCTTAGTTTCTTCTGTTACCTTTTTTAACATCGGACTCGGACATCTTTTGAACTGAGTTTTACTGTGTGTTTCGCTGTGTTTTGTTTTTCACACATTAGCTAGAGGTATATGGGGAGTGTTGAGATCTCACAAAACATGTTTAACCCGAGGCATTTTTGAGCCTGTCACAAGTCAGGAATCTCTAGCCTTTGTTCCTTTGTTAGTCTTGGGTGTTTTTTTTAATTTTGGTTCATTTTTATGTTTCGGAATTTAGTGTGCCATCCATATTGCTGAACTAGTATACATTATTGTTTAGGGGCCAGCTGAAGCCCGCCTCCGGGTGCGGGATTTTCTCGCTGCGTTGAAGACTCTTTGGTAGCCTTGAGCTGTTTTCTGTTCTTTGGTCGGGTTGTTGTCTCCTTGACACAATCCCCGTTTCCATTCTCTATTCTATTTCCCATTTGACATAGAATTTATCATTTCAGTATAATACATGTGTAAAATTTGCACGGGAAGGGGGGGGGGTCGGTTCAAGTAATATTTTGGTACGGAGGTGACGCTGGAAGTTCCAGAAATCCCTACCCACTTACATATTTCTTGCACCATCTAGATAAGACATGTCTTATAATATGCTAACTTGATACTTGATTATCCAATTATCTGGGGATTAAATGGTGAGATTCTTGTAGGAGATCGACTTTAAGAGAACATATATCAGTTTAAAATGGAAATGTTGACATCATACCAACTACACAAAAGTATTAGCTACAGAGCTGGTAGAGACTTGCATTCCACCAGAAGAGAGATGAAACAAATGGAAGTTCTGAATAGATACCAGATAAATTTTGATGTTTTGCACATTTCTTTTATACTAACATGGGTAGAATCAGTTGTCTGTTGACTTTTCTGTTTATCACAGTTATGTTTACCAATAAGAAAAGAATATCAAATTAAACTTAAGTAAAATTTGACGTTTACTGTCTTTATACGTTTGAAAATGTTAAAAAAAGTTAGATAACCTTGGTTCATAGATGTAAAAGAACATCGGAAGTGATCGCGTGCTGGTAAAATGAAGCACTGAAAGTTGATCTGATTATAAACATTATCGACTATTCATGAGTAAGTTTTCATAATGATGTTAATTCTTACGCGCTCTAAGACGATATTCATTTAAAAAAGATAAGAGTTCAGATATCTGATGTTAAGATGTTTATTATTTTCGGTACAATGAATATGTCTGACATAAATTTGTTGAATATACCACCCATATTATTACTGTCTTTTTTTATTGGTAAAATGTGCATGTTTATGTGCACTAAATTACACACTGAATGCATCGGTAAAACAGCTGAAAACAGTTTGCATTGCTCATTTGAATTTTAAAATGAAAATATTTTGACTAAAGCAGCAACAAAGAAAAAATGGAAAAAGAAATAGCGATTAGCTATGTTATGTATTATGGACGCTCATATCTTATTTATTTATTTTTTTGTTATTTTTTTTTAGTAGTCGTTTATTATTTTTTTTTGTCGAAGTATTTTTCAAGGCCTGTTTTATTTTAACCAAATTTGGTATCCTACCTTTTTTTTTTTTTTTTAAAGTTTTCTTGTTTCTTGTCACATAAAACGCCACAATACATTTTAGCAGAATGATTTTCCCACGCTATAACCCCAAGCAAGCATTTTAACAAAACCACAAGGTATTTTTAAATTATAACTTATTTGATAGATTTGTTTATTTGTAAATGGTAAACAATGGCAAAAGGAAAGATTATTGTTACAGTAAAAGATACAAGTTTGATACTAATTAATTCTATACACTTATCAGTTGTAGGGTTTGTAAATAAACAATGGGGTTGTTTACAGTTTTTCAATCTATCTTTTTAAAATTTTGAAGAGTCATGATTCTATATCTCTACCTTAAATATGCGAAACATGATACAATCGAAACAGTTCTGACCGAAATTATTTATTTTAACATGGCTATTGCATGTGTACAAGAAGTGGATTGTTCAACATATTTTGTTGTAATTTCGACGAGATATCACTATCTCGTAAATTAAAATTGGCATCTTACACTGTTTACAGAAAATAAATAGAATGCAAGTCCTCACTTACAGCGAAAATTTGCTTGTACACATTTTGAGCAGCACAATTGGTATTGATCATAGAATTCATTAATTCCGAGTGCCTTTCATGCTGGATAACTGTCTTAAACACCAAAATGGCAAATTTCTGTTAAATCTGTTGTAAAGTGTACATTTAGATTTGTAGTATGGCAAGCCGTTGTACTATTTATTCTAACTTCAAGATTTCTCATATCATATATTCAGTTTATTCACCGTGTCATATCATATACACTCGTTTTTCGCCGATATTTATTGATTACATATTTTGTTCCAATCGTGCAAGTTACACATTGATTTACATATGATGTACATATTTAGAACTCATAGTAAATCATGTGTTTTCATTTTTATTTAGATATATAAAAGTGATAAAAATGGAAAATAAATAGCAATACTTTAAGTGTGATTCAAACAGCGGGAGCATGTCCTCAAAAGAAAAGTAATTGTTATATACCACAAACAAAATTTATTGCAACACATGATCATTTCAAAAACATATTTTCATTATTGGTACTCGAAACAAATCAGTGAAACCCCTTGAAGTCTTAGGTGATCACCTGTTGCAAATCAGCTAGATAAATTTACTTATTTTTCAAGTAACTAGAGCATAAAAGTATCCTATTTCAAATAACGATATATAAACCAAAGTTCATCGTAGATATCTTTGCCGATTTTTCGAATAAACCCGATATGTGTTGTATTTGACAGGTCTCATTGAAATTTCAAAGATCCGATAAATCTGATGCTCTATATAAAGTGTATCAAATTTGAAGAATTTTTATATCATATTGATAGAAGTGGATCAGAGAATGCCAAACTACAAATGATACATTTAGTTCCTGTAACAGGTGCTTGTATCATACCACCGTGTCTTGTAGATAAAATTCAGGGGTGTCTCTGATAATCAAAAGCATTAAAACACGTATCAATTAAGCAAAATATTTGAATGAAATAAATTATGCATGAATAGAAATGCTTAATATGATATATTTTGATATTAAATTGTAATTCATCATGTGTAAGAAGACAGCATGTATTTTATATAAAATTATTGTATTCAGTTGGCATAAAATCGGTCATCAAATTGCAATGTCATTAAATGATACAGGTGTTAAAGTGTCAGATTTAAATTCAGTGTTCGATATAATTGCTAAATCATTCGTTTTGAAATTTCGACTTTATATCGCCAATAAAAAAAGAGGTATGGTAATGACGTATATGGTTTCATTGTTCTATAACGATGGTTGATAGCGAAATGTAATTCTCTGTTCGAAATATCAAAGTATAGGTAGCTATGCGACAGGTTTCACCTTTTTACGTGAAATGTTGTGGGCTATAGTTGCCGTTTTCACATAGAAACAGCGTGTTAGGATATGACATCATAATCCTGTCAAATTTAATAAATCTTTGCAGGATAGTGAACTATGAAGGTCTAGAAACATAATACTGTGGGCTTGTCTTACGTAAAATGTGGGACAATTTTACGTGAAGTAAATGAGTTTTTTTCGACAAAAACACGATTTTGAAGTTATATACTAAGATTTTTGTGTCTCGGAATAAGTACTGGTAATGACAATTGTGTAATATGCGATACGGAATAGTTATGTTTGTTAGTTCACTACAGTTTACCCGTAATTTTATCAGTGAAGTGAGGTTATATTAGATCTCCAGAACTTTGCTTTTTTTTCAATTGTTCAAACAGATCAACAGATAAACACATTCTAATCCATCAATTGTACATATAGAACCCAGGAAAACCAGTGATAATAGTATCCGTTGGTATCACATTATAAGTATTTGTTGACTTTCTTGTGAATTCTTGACAGAAATTCCTATCACATAAGGTTACGTTCATACTCTGTTAATAATTCTACGGTTATCATCACGACCTAATATGACCAAATGTTCCTCACCATGCTTGCCTGGGCACCTGATTTCGATTCTTTTTGTTCTACCTTAGCACAATGTCAGTGATTTATCGTTAATGCTTTCTTTATCTTATTCTGTATGGTTTGTTATTTGTTTCTACTCATTTGGTTATATTTTTGTGGCAATGTTTTGCTGTGCTAGTGTTCTCACAAATTCGCTGTGTCTGAAGGTTTTGATCAACTGTCTTATTGATTCGGTATTCTATTGTTAATATCAAAGTGGCATATGCGATGGTCTGCTTTCTAGACAACAGTAAACTGTAGTAGGCTTGCCCTTCAAGCATGATTAGAAGGAAGTGGATTTTGGTCTTTGTCCCCATTTTTTAAAGCTCGAATGTCATATGATTTTTATTAAGACTTGATAATTAGGTACATATTAGTAGTTCCATTTGTAATCATGGATTTGTGTTTGAACAGAACTTGCACCGACGCACTGAACTATGTCCATGTAAGTCATTGGATCTATTTCATAATGCTATTACTTATACGGCTTGATCAGATAATGAAAATACTTAATCTTTTTAAAGTAATGGACGATACGAAAAAGTGGCGAAAGCATATGCTTCGTTACAGCTGTAGTAAATTTCAACTGAAATGGTTTTTGACGTAAAATTACATATAGATTCTGCTTCAGGTATGACTGAGTTATGGAATTTCTCCAACCGAGATAGTTAAAGTTTCGATTTTCAACAAGCGAGCCTGTAGCGAGCGTGTTAAAATCTAAAATTTAACTATTGAGGGTGGAAAAATTCCATAACTCACGAGTAAATTGAAGGAGAATCTGTTTCTCCTATGACTTTTGACAAAAACCTCAAGAAAATGTTGTTACTATGTAGTTTGCTTACATAGACGTCATTTCGGGACTTCTCTAGTTTATCATTCCAATAACTGTAGAAAATAGGGCGGTAATTCCCATTTAATCACCGGGGAGTGGTTAAAGATATTATGTATTTTTATCTCACCGATAAAACACCTCAAGAACAGGAGAAACCAATATCCACACATCAAAATACTGATAATGAAGTGACGAAACTTCACACGACACCATCTCACAGTAACAGTGGTTGGAATACGATCGCATTTTTTTTCCTATCAAATTCAATTTTAATTTGCTAGAAGGAACAAAAAAGTAGACATGGTAATTTTAAGTAAAACTTAACAACATGATCAATAAGAATACTGGTAATATTTAGAAAATCAAAAACCTTTGTTGACATATTTGATTTTAAGAAAATGTTTTTTTTATGAATTTCAGGGCGATCAACCTTGGGAAACAGTTTAAAATAACAGTATGTAATTATAATTTGGACAATTTCATACTTAGGACTGGCATATGGAATTTTGTTGCAGTCTTCCAGAATTTGATGTAATTGAATGTCAGGTAAAGAACAGAGCTTGGTTAACAGTTGATGTCTGCCGTTGTTTTTAGAAATAGTAATTAGGTCCGAAATATTTTTATTGTTAGAACGAAATTTTTTCTTATTGCGATTTATTCTACGTCAATGAGAATGGTTTTAGTTTAAACATATTTTATTTGCAAAATAAGATGCAAAAAGGATGAGACACAAGTTACACAAACTTATGAAGTCTTCTCCTACTATAAAATAATATACAAAAGTATTTTAATGCATGCTAAAATGTATTAATTACTGTAACTACTGTATACACAAAGACTGTAATTAGGTATATAACAAAAAGAACAATGAAAAGAAAGAGATGTGATGTGCGGTGATATATGTGGATTTCATAAGAGTATAATCTAGATATTCAGAAATCGCTTTGTTTTTTTATGAAATCAAAAACACATTTGAAAACCATTTCATTATTTTCATTAGTAAGTAAATAACTACCCCCTAGGTAAAAGATTTAAATCCAAGCTACAGCAGTCAGGTAACCAGTGTAAGCTTCTAACTAAATCATTATAAATATTTCTATTTAAAGGTCATTTAAAAAAGAAATGATATGCATCTTCATATTTACTTCCACAGCGATAAGATGGGTCAACAATGATGTTGACTTTGTAAAGATCATATTTAAGAAATGAAGCGGAGCATCTAACTTGTTAGTATTATATTTAGTTTGCGGGGTCCGTATGAAAAGTGTCGAGGAAAAGGTTCAATAACTCTAAAACTCTGTCTTTTTACTGAGCTTTAGAAACTATATCTAAAATGTTAACGGAATCGGTTCTGGAAATATTATCATTAAGGATGCTCGCTGGTCATGTTTTGGTCTTTTTGTCAGATTTTCGGAATCCTCGGATTTTATCCATTTCTTAAACATGAATTTTTTTGTCCATGAACCCCCCCCCCCTTTTTTCTTTTATAATTCAATCATATAAACCTTAAATTGGGACAAAATTTTATGAAATCCTTTTTATTTTTTCATACATCTTTGAGAGACTGAATTTGTCAATGCAAAGACAATGAAAAATCCAGAGAAAACCCATTTCCTGCAAATTTTCAAGGCATTATAGCTCTAAAATGAGCACATGAACCTATATTTTTTTCTTGCTTATTTGTTTGCTATTCATTTGTTATCTCAAACTAAAACACCTATTTCAAATCCTATTTATTTCCTATTAGACCAGCGATCATCCTTAAGACCGAGAGGATAAACTGTCTGTAATTTTTTAATCCAATTTAATTCAATCATTTTCCGTGATCGTACAAATTTTGAATGAGATTCCCCATGTTGCGTATTTACTACTTCTAAAGGTTGAACTGTTAAAAATATTTAACGGTTAAAAGCAGTGTGCATGCTTTTAACCATCAAATTGAAGCTTCTGGACTAAACTAGAAAACAAATATAAACTAATTTGACAGTAGTTGATAAGAAGGCATACTTTGTGAAATATAACGACATTGACTCTAACAAATGCCCATTTCAAACACACACATACATACACACAGTATCTCGTTTATTTTATTGAACAAGACGTACTTATGGCCTGTTGTTGACATACAACAGTTGGTAGTGGACAAACATAATATGGAAATTCCTTTGGGTACACATTATGCTTTTAACTGCAATGTGTGTTGAGTGAAGAAACGAGACAAATTTCAGCAACCACTACAATAATTGTTATAAAGATACCACTGTACCCACTCCTGCAACCTAAGCATTGGATTCCACTATGACAAAAATGATAATTTTAACTTACTTTTAACTTCCTTTTCTTTTTAGTAATATATCAATATCTACAGCCTATAGGACCGTTGTCTACATTTCAAAATTACTAGGTAACTACCCTTCCAACACGTGTATCATAAAAAGGTGGAATAGCTTTTCTTACCCATTGGACAGACCCTTTTGGAGGGTGAGATATTTGTTTCTTGTAAAGCAAAGGGTGAAAAACATTAATTGCTTTTCCAACCAGATTCGTCCGACTTTTTTGTTTGCATTCACTTGTGTATTCCCTATAACAATAACGTGTATCATTTATTGGTACCGATTGATTGTAATAAATTGAAAAAATACTTAATATTACCGATGCAAGCACGGGTATCATAAAAAGGTGGAATAGCTTTTTTACCCTTTGGACAAAGCACCCCGGCCGCCATTTTCGGAGGGTGACATATTTGATTCTTGTAAAGCAATGGGTGAAAAAAGTTACATTGCTTTTCCAAGCGAATTCGTCCTACTTTGTTGTTACTACGACTTGTCTATTCCCTATAACAATAATGATTTATTGGTAGCAATTTATTGTAATACATTGAAACAATATTCAAAAGTAAACCGAAATACTTCAATTCCATTCAAAAACGAAAAAAGCATAATCTCTATGTCATTGTCTAAACTTCTCATTCCTCAAATAAAACAATTCAAAACCACCAGCACTTTCAATATTAAAAAGTGAAATTAGTTTATCAATAGTCTCATCCTCGGTATAATTACTGCGCATATTGGTACCCCTGGTCACCATATAGCTGAACAATTATACTTAGAACGGAAGTGGAGACGAATGTCGGATTGTTTCGGGTCGTGTTAACTTATCGATAGTTCCATCATTTAAAGAAACGTATCGACCTAAACGTTTGAAATTTTCAGACAACACATAAATCCTCAATCAGTCAAATTATGATTTGAATTGTGTCTTTTGAGGTTGTTACGGCCCAAAGAAATCGAGCCCTTAATTTTTGTATTATAGATATCGGTTGTATCTATGCCAATAATGGGTTCATGAAGCTAAATGGTTTGTGAAAAATAAACTTCTAAAACGTGGTTATGTTCAGCTTTTGTTGATATCGTCATTCTACTATATTTTATTTTGATTGACCTTTACAATAGAATAGAGAATGGAAACGGGGAATGTGTCAAAGAGACAACAACCCGGCCAAATAGCAGAAAACAGCCCAAGGCTACCAATGGGTCTTCAACACAGCGAGAAAATCCCGCACCCGGAGGCGGGCTTCACTCGCCCCTAAACAATAATGCATACTAGTTGGACGCCAGACTAAACTCCGATCATACAAATGAACCAAAATTATATAAAAAAAAAACACACACACAATACTAGCAAAGGCAAGAGGTTCCTGACTTGGGCGGCGGGATTAAACATGTTTTGCGAGATCTCAAGGTAACGGAAGAAACTAAATGACAATGACCAATATAAATTAACAAAGGACTACTAGCAGTTATTTACATGCCAGCTCCAGACCTCAATTAAACTGATCGAAAGATTATGTCTTTATCATATAGAAAATCGGTCACAACCCCTCCCGTTAGGGGTTTAGTATCATATCATACATTATACGAGAAGAACAGTTTCTATTTTAAACTTGAGACTATTTATGGTATAGGTATTCAGTTAGATTTAATAGATTTTGGATGTTTTGCCTCTTTAAACAAATAAGGATGAATTATTGTTTAACGTCCAATTGCAGTTTTTGTATGCATATCAGGACAAGAACATGGTGATGTGATATGAAAATGAACCCTGCTTTATACTAGACCGACACGTCCAGCCGTATTTTAACTGTTAGATCACGAGGTAACAGTCCACAGGAAGTCATATCACTCCCACCCAGACACATTATACTTTTATTTTATTAAATTCGACATGATTATGCTGTCATATATGACTGAAACCTTACCTCCTGTCACACCCTGACACGATGTTTCTATGAGAAAATGGCAACTAACCCGCAACTTTTGACCTTAAAAAAGTAAATCCTGTCGCACAGCTACCTATACTGTGTATGTCTCTGCCTTGACTTGTACTTTTGGTCTCGGTTGTAATTATGCCCCGGTTGTCTAAAGTTTAAAATTGATTACAACATGTACAAGTCGATTTCATTTTTTTTCATGAGGCATTTTCTCACAACATTTGCATTTAACTGTTATCCTAGCTAAATTGGTACACAGAAATGTTAATTAACCGATCAGAAATAGATATGGTTATAAAAAATAATTAGGTTAACAGGTTTCACGGTCAAATTTATAATGTATTGTTTAAAAGGAAGGTGTACAACCTTGTTCAATTACTTTGATAAATTCTAGACCACAATTCTTCTTTGATCTGTGAAGTTTAAATAAAATTGTTGAAAACATATTGTAGGACAGATTCGAATAGAAAAAATAACACGTTAAAGGCTGTATTTTTTCCAGAAAGTTTTGCTCTTCTGAAAATAGATATCCACAATCTGGAATCCACAAACATTTATATATATAATTCAGAGACAAGGCATAAAAAACAAGGGAACAATTACAACTAATATGAACTGAAAGAATGAAAAAAAAAGGGAAATAGAATACTAGTATTAAATAACATACAAATTAAACTATTTAAAATGTGATCCACCATAAAAAGCAGGGAGTAACAATATATCCTCCGTTTTACTTAGGGAGAAAAATGTGTAACCCTTTAACTCTTATTTATGACAGAAAAGAACAGTCAGGTTCGCTTCAGGCAGAAAGGAAAGACAAACCAAATTTTCATCGGGTATTTAGAAATAGGAAGTTCTTATTTGTAAAACTTTATTGTGTTTTTTGTGATTCTGTTGTTTTTTCTAAAATATGTTTGTTGAAAGTTTGTTACTGACTTTGTTGGTAAATAGAAACTCACAAAAGCCATGATTAGCCCTGTTGCTAGCATTGGGTCCTGACAGGAAAATAATACTTTAAAATTCAAAGTAATGAAATTTATATGTACAAATTTATAAACTGAGGAGTATCTCCCGCATTGATAGTCCCGTCCTTTCATATTTTTAAAAAAATATTTTTAGTAATTTGGCACCAATTAATCTTAATCACAGTCGGTGTAAAAAAGCGAATCCGAGGAATCATAATCTATTTCAAAGAGTGTTACTACATTAGTAGTAAGTACCTTTGACTTAAAATAATATATATTCCTTGGGTCTAAAAGAATGATACCCGATTGATTTTAACCTGTCTTCATTACGTTTAAATATATACTGTTTATTATTTAAACACATTTTTAACCATATTTTAAATGCTGAATGACAGTAGCTTCTGCTTGATATATTTTGTTGACAAGTGCTGATAAGAAGACAATGTTTTAATTTATAAGACGTATGCGTTACCCACACTGATACATTGTTACTATTCAATAAGTAGTTCAAAAGTCTTATCCGACTTAAATGTTTGGTTCCTTTGTTTAAGTTGGAAGCGAAAGAGCTATTGTTTTACAGGATAATACTATTTAACTTGTTGATATGAGATGATTAGTAAGGTATTTGTACCAATTGTTACGTTATATCAGGTGTTACTCCATCCAATTTACAATACTGCCTCATTTAACAATTATATATGCTTCAGAAAAGGCTCATTATTTTTTGCCTTGGCAAATCTTTCACAATATCAGATGTTACTGGCATCGAATCAAAAATGTTTTTGTATGTATATATTTATCGTATGTAAATGAAGTTTGTAAGAAGGTATTAAATTCCAAATTAAAGTTTGAAGACACCATTGAAGAAGCTACTAAAGCCATTGGAAATTGTTTTCCAACTAAAAATGTTTTTTACAAAAAGTTAAAATGCAGTAAATTGTTGATTTGAAAAAGATTTTTTGTCTCTTTGTTTGTTTTGATACTGAAACAAATGTTGTTGAAGTCTGGCGCACTTTAAATACAAAAATAGAACAGAAGAATATATTAAAAAATAGTTTATCGTCCCTTAAATTTGTACAGTTACAAAAGAAATAACGAAAAAGGTATGCATTTGTATTAGAGCTTCATTAATACTAAAGGAAGAGACCGTTTTCTTTGAGCGGAAAAACTCTGAAACCATAAAATGTAGGAAATGTTTGAGATATAACATATAATAGTGACATTCAGTATTTCCCAAGTTTGCCATCGGGAGAATTTCTTTTTCTTAGAAAACTGAGTTTTGTGTGAAAGTGTTCTAAAAAAACGCCCGTCATAGGGAAGAGTATTATTCGCATATATTCGTAATATTTTATTATCTCCACTTTTAAAATAACATTTTTACTAAAGTTAATTTCATTTTGGTAAAATTTAACATTCTATAAAACGGGATAAATCATTTAACATAAAAATATTATTATGATTAGATATTCGGTTTACCATAAATATTTTGCAAAAGATATAGTTATATGGTACCATGATTTATGATTAGTATATTTGATTTAAACCCTATTGTTAATACTTATTCGTTAATCTGTTAAAAATCACGCTTTGAATGTTTGAAGTTTAATCGAAGATTTCAGTTTCTAAATTACGTAAAAATTTCCGCTTAATGTCTTTACCAACAAGTATGTTTTTTATAGATTATTATTTTTACTTTGCCAGTGTTGTTTTTCCTAAATTATAATTATTTTTGATTTAGAACTATTATTTTTTTGTAAGGAATTCTTATTTATATTTTTGAATTATATGTTTCGAATCTTTGTTCTATGTTAACATGGTTAATAAAATATGAAAACTTTTAAAAATTTTATATAAAAAGCTTGGAGTCCCAGTGGAACGAACTGCATGTCTTAATTGCTACTGCCCGTCTGTCTGTCCATTTGTTTGTCAGTAAATTAGTGGTTTATTGTGAAATTTTTATTCGAGGTTTGTCGGAATAGCAATTCTAGACATACAAATACACAGCGGGGCTGGAAACGCATAGCTGTCAGACCCTCCTGTTACATTCCTTTTCGTACCAAACAAGTAACACCGGCGTCAAACATTGAATGAAAATATTGTTTACATGGTATTAATAGGTAGGTAAAATAGATTTTAACATATGAAAACCCCTATTTTATTAGATCACCGTCACATGAAACGCGTGATTCAGTCAATGTACATCTGTTAGCATTTTAATGTGTAATTTACAACTCAACGCGTTTCCACAAATCACATGGCGTGTACACAATACCGATGGTACATAATAGGTTAGTCCAAATAATTATGGAAAATAATGGAAATTTTTTACTTGGACGTATATTCCATCGATGAGGGATCCAAAAACAAATTCAAAAATAATTATACCCTTGAGACGCCGTGATTATCTGGACTAATAAATGAATAATAGGTCCCGTTGTGTACAATGAACATTTAAGGTGTGTTAGTTTGTCATTTAAATAAAAAAAAAAAATGATCACAGGCTGAACATCTACATGTACGGTGTGTCTGGTCTTCACGTGGCGTGTACATGATAAACACTCAGAATGGAATGGTTGTCCCCCGGATTGTCCCCTGAGTATTAAAAGACTAAAGTCCAAGGGAAAGGACAAAGCTTAGGAAACAAACAAAGACATAATGACAATTGTTGAAGAAAAACACATTAAGACTAATACCATTGTGCATCCCGTTAAAGCAGATATATATTGCTCTTTTCTGGTACCTATTGCAATAGTATACATGTAGGTGTACCTTAAATGGCAACAGGCTGCAATTAACGGTACACTAGCGGCAATTGACGATACACTTCGATTGTTGAAATAATGCATTGGTTACCAGTAAATAGCAATATCTGGTGTACGGGGACACGCATCCATAAAAATCAGCTGCACCTGCAAAGTATGAGTCTTCTCCTCCTTAAAGACACCCGCCGAGATTGTCGCATAAAATTGAAACTGTGCTATCTATGATACAAGTTTTTGTTCGCAATCTCCCTCTTAATATTTTTTTTTACTCTGCAGCATCAGTATTGTTACCAGACTTCAGCTTTCCCCCACTTTTTACCTATCAAATGTTGACTCCCTTACCTCTCCCGCGAGAATCGCGTGTTCCTTCTTGTTAATGTTAATGAAATATGATATTTTTTCTTGTGATGATATGTTGTACTTCAAAATTGTTCCAATTTTCTGTAACGTCTTATATTGATTTGCCTCTAGGCCATTCATTCGAGATTTTCATTCTGTTATAACTGGCAATAATGCATTGTACACCAGTTTTAAAATACATTGTGCTTGACTCTCTCTTATATTTATATTTTTGGTATTATTCTACAGTATTGGATATGTAAGTGTCTATTTACATTAGCCATAAATCTGGTCAAAAACACTTTAGTATGTAGAAACTGTTGAGTTGTTTAAAAATTGTCCAAGGACCAGAAAAAGGGAAAAGAAAAATTTAAAAAACTGAAAAATTCAAAATTCAAATGAAAAATGGATAAGGCCACCTTTGCCCCAAACAATTGCTAAGTTAACAAATTCAGCTTATCTGCAATCTATGAGCATTACGTCATAAAAAAGTCTGAACAATCATGACTGCAACAATTTATTTCCGTCCTTTGTAAAATTCTTCCAAATTTTTCATGATTGAAAAGTTATCCATTTTCGGCAAAAATTTTGAAATACTTAGTAATTCAAATCAGTACACATTTCAATGGCCTAATGAAAATTTAGATTTGAGGCAGAGCAAGTATTAAAAAGATATTTTTGCACTCGTTTAGACTGACAGTTAGTTTCTGAAAGAAAGGTCTCAATGTCGTGTTGTTTCATCAATAATAATTAGATTTTGGACAGAACATGCTGGTTATGTATAAACCCAATAAATAACAGAGATGCAGAAGACGGAATGATTTGAAAAATATACAAAGACGGCAATATCACTCGTTAAATTTGAAATTCACAAAATTATACCTTCTCCTTTATGTAAATTAGTTACTATACGTATTTTGTTCAGTATTTCAAAAACCTTCAAGTATGCTTCAAAATATGTTTAATGGGAGAAATTTGTGAAATTTTAGAAGAACATCATAAATTTTGAGTTTTCTACAGATTATTCAGATACACTTTATACGTCCCTATTTTAGTGTATATCCAAATGATATATTTTTATGAATAACATCAAATGTTCATTCGATAAATTGTAAAACAAAATTGCACTGTGTCATTGAATAGTATATTTGCCAGCATTGACATGTATTATAAATTAGTGCAAAAAACAAACGTTAGATGATCAAACATCACTACTACTTGCCTCATGAAGAACGAATTGTAATTCAGCTATCATAAATGTAAATACATAGTTCCTAAACTTACAGCTGACACATTCATTGTGTGTTTAAATTTAATTTAAATCTTCACATATAAGTTTAAAGACAATATAACGTTTAACGCCTAGTCGAAAACTTAAATGACCGTGAAAGATTTATATCTGTGTTACAACAGTACCCTCTCTTTACATAAAGATTTACTGTATATTTCAAAGGAATCCGTGTTAGGGCACTTAATAGAAGTTAATTTAAGGAATTCGCACTAATTATGCAAAAATTTAAAATAAAAACGAAGTAAAAGTTCGTTATGATAAAAATCCTTCCAATTCGGTAGCATTTCAAATATGTAAAAGCATATGATCTGAATTCAACAGATATTTAAACATGTACACTTGTCAGGTGTTGGTATATTATAGATAAAACGGTTAATCTTGGTCAAAATTGTGGCCTGGTATTTTACCGTCACCTCAGTATATGGACAATTTTATGCTTCTTTTAACTAATTTAGTTGATTTTATTATTCGCCTTGTTAAATTTATAACCGAAATTGACCTAATTCTCCCATAAAAAAAAAATCACTATAGATAAGCAATGACCATTTATATAGCACCGTCACAAGTATGATAAGGAATGCTGAAATGGAATAACACGCTACACAAAGTAGTTTTTTCTTAAGGGCATAAGGAAATCCAAATTCCAATTATGTCTTTTATTAAATGACTCAAAATGTAGAAAATTATGAAACATGTATAAATAGAGAAAGAGTCCAAAATACGTGTAATGCCACTGAAAGACAATACAATTGAAAATCATATGGATCCTAAATGAAATCCCTAAAAATTAGAGGAGCTCCTGACAACAAAAAGTGATGGCAATAAAAAACGGCCGTAGCTAGCAGTCACAAATGGTACCGCCATACCTGCAATAGCGTGAGGAAACGAACGAGAAAAATGGGTGGATAAACATGGGCATTAGTGAAAATTTACATAGAATAACACAACACCTTATGCATTTGAAATAAAATATACAATAAATATATATTATAAGTGACATGCAGGCAAACCTCAACTGGAGAAAAAAAAATAACTGTGTATCTGTATAATAGCTAAAAGCATGAACGGGATGAAATGAAACCAAATTCAGATATAGATATCTTAAACAATATGAAAGGGATAATGACATGAAAAATTAAGCACAAAAATGAGTGAGCATGCAAGTCCTGGCCTCGTATCATATTAATTAAATCACACGATCACAATATGAATTATGAAAACCAAAACTGTACAGAATAATTGGCCTCATAATTATAAAATAATAACTTTACTTTATTCAAAATTGCAGACAATAAACCTGTTTGGGTTACAGCAATACAAGACAACAATAAACAAACACAAAATCATAATAACTTTTTAAACTGCGAAATATAAAATAATGCTTGAAATAGGCAAAAGCTTATAAATTGAACAATTTTTGTCTAAAAAAAATTTCAACACTGACGTCATGGATTTATAGTTGCAATGAGTACAAATATACATGAACTTTCAAATGGCAAGAACAATCAACCTTTTACAACACACAAAATAAAAATAGCATACACACAAAAAATTAATTATAATATACGTATGAATAAACAAACAATTTAGCAGATAAATCCTGAAATACAATTAAGTATATGAAATAATAAACATAACAAATAAACACATGATGAATACAAA
The DNA here is from genome assembly GCA_028015205.1 of Mytilisepta virgata. Taxonomy (NCBI): domain Eukaryota; kingdom Metazoa; phylum Mollusca; class Bivalvia; order Mytilida; family Mytilidae; genus Mytilisepta; species Mytilisepta virgata. The sequence continues at coordinate 33,840,976 of CM051517.1, forward strand.
AGGAACCAAAATTGACCAGGTAAATATATCCTGGACTCATTCATGAATCAGGCTACTAATATACATGTTTGTATGTAAAACAGCAATAAGACTTTCTAATGATGGATGAGCAGACAAAAACTGGCATCATTCATGTGTTTCAAGTTACCTAACTATAAACATTATCAATATATAAATTTTGTAGGAGCAAGAAAATCCTGACCTCATCCAGGTAAGCATTTCAATAAAGCCTTGAGAGAGTGATTTTTTTTTTAAATGGAGATTTTCACAACAAAAATGGAATTTTACAATAAAGTGTTAATGGAGACAATTTTGATACAAACAACTACCGTTATGTAACTGGTTATTATAATTTAAACGACGCAATAGGTATGAATCTGTCAATTGCAGTTGAGTTCCTGCGACCAAGCTTTTTGTACGCAAGCTTCGTAATACCCTAGCCTAGCTAAGTGCTTTGTAGTGTGAATTATCAATGCTCAGAAATTTCAAAACCTTTGCCATTATAGATGTAATAAAATAATAGCTGACTGGTTTAAGATTCAAAAATTGAAAAATAAACAGTTTGGAAATTTTCCTTTCTCACTATTTACTAACGCACATGTGACTGAAAAATCAATAATTTCATTGGTGGAGAAGACATCATGTTATTCACGGAATACTACCGAATTGAAGGATAACTTCAGCCAGATAAATCATTTATTTTCAAAAAATAAAGTCAAGAAATACAAAAGGGATATTCAAAGGAGGGGAAAGTCGAAAATAACTGACAAACTCCGGAGAACAACGAAGACAGACAAAAACAATAAATACACTACAATTAAAAACTAAAAACATATAAACAACATGGACCCCACCAAAAACACCGGGGTAAGCTCAGGGCACCCGCCATATGGCAAAATTGCGTGTACTTTGCTAAGTTGCGTAGCGGCCATTTTGGATTTCTCTGACAACAGTTATTACACAGCATTATACTTACCCAGGAAATAAAAATGCAAATATTCAATTTCTTATAACTCATAAACAAATTGTCCGCATATAGGTACATTCTAAACAATATTAGCTTTCTTTTTGTGTGCAAATTAACACAGTCAGCATTAAAATTTTCCGCCAATTCAGTTTAAAAAACTGAAGCGTAAGTGTAGTATAATTACTATATGAATTAACCAAAATTAGTGAGAAATGCAAATTCAAACTACAAATACAGATACACGGCGAGATCATACATAAATCGTCCGCATATGGAGAACCACTTTGGAGGATGAATTGTATAAGGAAATAACTTTTCCGCCAAAATGTTTTTAAAACATGATAATTTCAATCTCCCATAGTGTAATACTTTAAATCTGAAGCCTTTCCCCTCAGAATTAAACAAACAATTTGTACATATCCACCAAAGGAAGTTTTCATAGACATATTAGTTTAAGAGCCGAGAGGAGGAACGACTCGATTATCCGTAATTCAAATAATTTTATCATTTTCGATCTACAACTAAGGGAGGTAATTTGATTAAAAGGTCTGAAGTCACGTGATTTAAATGCCATGAATAAAGTACCCTGCATTTTGCCATATGCCATGCTGCCCATGTCACATTCTGTTTGAGGAAGGTACACGTAAATGGAACAGGTCCATTTTCATTTCGGAAACGGTTTTTTCATACTTGTCAACCAAGTCATGATGATGTCCATAAATTTTTAATAAGGATGACTGCAACTTAAGAGCAACATACCCCTGTCTGAGTAACTTTTCTGTCAGGAGCCGGGCTCTGTCCAGGAAGTCAATGTATATGTCACAATCTCTAGAATATCATGCGAGTTGTGAAATATACACTCCATACGCCGGCGCTTCTTGAATGTTGCCGCTCAAAAATAGGAAGTTGTAATAAACAGTAGTCATTGATGAGATTTAATAATGTGAACATCTGTTTTTTTTTTGCTCATGGTCAAGACTAAAAGTTTTAAGCCTTTTATCGTTTTCTTTTTATTGTTTTCTTCTTTTATGTTGCTATATTTGTGTTTGGTTTGTTTACTTTTCAGCCAATTCGATCGTAGTCCAAAACTTGGCAAGGGCTGTTCCGTCGTAAAATTTCACGCGCCAAGCGATAGGGATGAGTGCAAATTCTTTTTTTAATACTGTTATACAATAAGGTAACCCAACACACGTTCTCCCCAGTTTACAAGATATATAATAGATATAATATCAAAGTTGCACGATGAAAATAGAATTCTAGTCCTATTTATGATACAGAACATTGTATGAACCAATCAAATCTGGATTGTATACTCAGAATTAATAGGGTGGTGATTATAGTAAATGCTTTTAAAACCCTGCAGAATGTTGGCTAAAGAATACTCAAGAGTTAAATTAAAAGGAAACCAACAGCTCAAGTTCAAGAGACAATACAAAGTTACATAAATTTCACTGTAACCCAGATCTTGATATCAGTGAATCACTATAGGTAAAGTCAAGAAATACCAAAGGGATATTTGAAGGAGGGGAAAATCGAAACAACTGACTAACTCCGGGGAACAACGAAGACAAGACCAAAACAATACATGCACTAAAATTAAAAACTAAAAACATATGAACAACATGCACCCACTAAAAAAAAACAACAACAAAAAACACAAAAAAACAGAGGGTATACTTAGGTGCTCCTGAAGAGTAAGCAGTCTCTGCTTCCTACAGGACACCCGCCATGCTGCCCATGTCAAATCCAGTATGAGGAATACATATGGACATCACAAACACTATAATATCGAATAAAATGTGAAATTTTACCCAACATGACTGGGATTAATATTTTTAGTACCGAGGAAGGAAATTGTTCACGATTGGAGAGTCAAATCATCATGTTTGTCATAAAGATTTTGATTTTGATGCAGCGTTCGGCAAGAGCTGCTATCCGTTTCTCAAATTGAAGTACATAGCTTAGGACAAACATCAAGTCAACAAGACAGCAGAATCAAGATAACTGTAGGAAGACTCCATAAAAGGATTTTATTCAAACTGCTTGTTGCTTCTACTGAAGTAGATATATCTGATTGTTGATGCCTGTGATCAGTTAATGGTATCTCAAGATTATAAAATATTTTGAAATCGGAAGTATATGCAACTCCCACCAGCTTTCTTACACTTGTCAATGACATGTTTTGCTCTATACCAGGTATATTAAAATGTTTTGTTCACATACAATACATTTTCTGGAAAAGCGATTTTCTTAATGCTGATATTTACTAATAATTGTAGTCAAAAATGAATAATTTTCTTACCCAAGAAACAAATTTTTTAGTCACCACAGAATTAATGAGCAGTTTATATTACCACTTTTGATGCACAGAATAATCATTTTAAGAATTTATGCTCGAGCCAAGAATTATGGAGTTCTAGTATAACCAAATTCTAAAAGTACCTAACGATGTCTTTATTAAGTTTGTATACAACCCTTCTTCACGTTCTAGACCGCCTCGGGTGCGGAAGGTCGCGGGTTCGATCGGCGGCCGGGTCAAACCGAAGACATTAAAATTGGTATTTGCTGCTTCTCCGCCAAGCACGCGGCATCTAGGAGTAAGAGCAAAGACTGGTCGGCTCGGAGTCAGTATAATGTGTCCGTGTGAGATGATATGTCTTCCTGCGGACAGTTACCTCGTGAGCTAGAACATTAAAAATCCGGCTTAGCGTGTCGGTCTAGTACAAAGCAGGGATCATATTCATTATCATATCAACATGTTCTCGTCCTGATATGCACCTGGTTGCCACTGGACGTTAAACAATAATTCATCCATCCATCCATCCTCACGTTCTTATTAAAGAAAATTTGAGTGCACAGATTAACTGGTCCTTTGAATATTCTGGTTAAACTTATATTTGTTTTAACAATTTTTAAGTAATAAAATAGTAATCAAATTATAGTTGTTCGACAAGCGATGACATGATCAGGGCACTACACTCCTTGCTGGATAAAACGTTTGGTAATACTGTATCAACAAGTCATTGGGATTCATATGGGTGCAAAATCTGCTTCTCTTATTGTTCAATTATTTTTATATTGTTATGAAAAAACTCCTTAAAAGTGAATACAAAATCATGATAAATTAATTGTTATTTTTAACAACAACTGTAATTATCTTGATGATGTATTCACAGTTGATAGCCCTGAGTTTCTTAAATTAAAAAGCTACATTTGAACAAAGCTAATACGAATACTAAATGCGGTTCCTTTTTAGATCTTACTATAAATATCGAAAAGGACGATACATACTAGAATTATGACAAAATGGACGGCTATAATTTTCCAATTACTAACTTCCACTTTCTTGACGGAGACATGCTTGCAGCACCATCGTATGGTGTATACATATCACAGCTTGTATGTTTTGCACGAATTTTCTCAAGGTTAAAAGATTTTAACTGGCAAAACCATACAATTTACAGGATTATAGATTCACAAGCTGCTTAATGCTTTCAAAACGTTTCATTATAGATATCAACATCTTTCAGCTAAATTACCGGATTCCAGAAAAGAAATTATTATGAACGGGTTTTCCCATCCTAGGTTCTATTGTAATATCATGAATATCGATTTCTATTGAACTCTATGGTGAGATAGCATTAAACCCTGTATGGGAGTGTTATTTCTGACGTTTTCGTTTAATACAGCGACAGTATCCGACCAGCAGCTATGAAAGCCTTAGTTAGTTTTACAGTGAAAACGAGCACATTCTAACCCTGCTATCTATATTATGTAATGTCTAACCAAAAAAAAGTTATAGCAAGCAGTCACCTTATTGTTAATCATACTGTAATTGGCTTTTATAGGGTGTTTTATACATCAGAGTATCAGGATAGATAAGGGGGAGGTTTGGGTATCCACCACTGTTCAGTGTCTGTATCAAGTCAAACTATCCTAGTCCGATATTACTCTGACGTCTGACGGCATTTTTGTGACATGCTGGGACCGTGAGACGCCAAACCGCACTCCGTATAGAAAACCTGGAAATTGACGACCCGGAAATCATAATATATCACATTTTAAGTAGATAAATCATACATCAATCGATTCCTAATTTATTTTTCTCTAAGAAAATGTACATTTTTTTTTTTACCAACATCATTTTATTTTCACTTTGAACAAGATATTGCGATCTCGCGTTATTTCGTTATGGAACTTGGAATCACGGGAGCTAATTTGCATACCACTGAAAACATCGAGTGTTATAAGGAATTTCCGGTTAGAAAATATATGCGGGTTACCATGGTCATATGAATAAATTTACTACACAAAAAATGAAATAACGCATCTACGTGAAAAAATTTTCATAGTGAAAGTGATAGGATGAAAATGGTGGGTGAAGGGAATACAGCTTTCGTTTCTCTTCAAACTTGCAAAAATGAAAATCGATATTAATTATCAGTAAATATTTAATTTTAAACTATGTGCCAAAGATATTATCATATAAAACATAAATAGTCTAAGTAGGCCACTGTACATATAGGTTAAACAGCTTGACTTAAAACACCTGTAATCACGATAAACATGGTTACAAATATAGTAAAAGATTTACTACAAAGGGAAGATAACTCAATAACAAAATAAACGATAACCTCTAACTTAAATGTTATCTTGGAAAGATACAATTATTACTTTGAAAACAGGAAGACAGTTGATATTGACCCTGTGATCAACAAAAGATATCCACACATTCTGTTAATAACACAGCATGAATTAAATCCGTCTTTGTTCCAAATCTGATTGCCATCGACACCTTAACACAATCAAATTATTCAGTGTATATGGCATGGGAGTTGTATTAGACCCACAGGAATTGTGAGAATGACGTAGATGATTAATAAAGAGAAAGGTATAGTTATGTTGTAAATGACACAGGCAAATGATACTTCGTGTCGTCCAGTTTTCTTAATTTTGAAGGAAGCCGGAGTACCTGTAGAGAATAACCGATCCACGGCAGAAAAATTGGCAATCCTTGTCTTTTAAGTTCAGAGTGGAACACATATCGCCACGAGTCTGATTCTGACTCGAAACTTAAGTGTTGACAGACTTGTGATGATTATTAGTTAAGATGAACTGCAAAGAGGACAAATATACCTAAGGAGCAAATCAAAAAACTTAATCCATTGGACAGACAAACCCGGGAAGACAAATGAACAACCACAAGCACAACAAATAAACGCTGAAAACTAAAAAACAATGAACAACACAAACTCCTATAAAAAACAGGAGTGAACCCAGGAAGTAGTTACTGCTCCCTATATGGCAGCCGTCGTGAAGTTCAACAAAGTCAATCCGGTGGAAGTCACAATCGGTGGAGGCACATGAAATGTTACTAAAGTGGGAACAGGTCCAACACCATCTTAGATATTGGAACACTGTAACGGTCAATAAATTCGTGATAACGACCGTAAAATTTCCTAAGTGATGCCATCAACTTTTCCCTGATAAAACCCTTGTTAAGAAGCTTTTGTGACAGCAATAATCCCCTTTGTCGAAAGTCAGGGTAACTCACGCACGTCCTTGAAAATCGGATAAGCTGAGAAACGTAGACGCACCATGCAGGCAATGCTGGTATATTGCTATTCAAGAAGAGAAAGTAAATAATAGGAACGTTGAAGTCATCACGTTTGTCATAAAGTTTTGTCTTCAAATGTCCCTCATTGTCTATTTCAGGAAACAAATCCAAATATGAAGCAGACTTTGGTGTATCTGTAGTATCCTTAATGTCCAGCTCACTGGAGTAGATGAGATGTAGGAAGTCTTGGCATTTGTCGTTATTCAACGACAACACATCATCTATATAATGAAAAGTGAGCTAGTTTCTTTTTGTTTTCACGTAGTAGCCCTTGAATGAAGTCCGCTTCATATGAGTACAGAAACAGATCGGCGAGGAGAGGAGCACAGTTGGTTCCTATTGGAATGCCGATTATTTGTTGAAAAATTAGACCGCCAAATTCAACAAATATGTTGTCTACGTCTGTAATTTCATCTTCAGAATACTTTTTGTCAGAATCAGAGTGGTTCTTCACGAAATAAGCTTTTTCTCTACCTAAAACTAGAAATGTATACCTGTGTGTTTCATTTTTCTTGAAAAACATTGATGAACTAGTTGTTTTAAGCGATCTTTTAATTGGAAATATGGTATGGTAGTATAGAGTGTAGAGAAGTCGAGTGTTTTTATGCTGTTGCATACAACTCCGCCTCCGAGAACCCTAAAATGAAAATGAAAAAGTAGAAATTCGTCTAATAAAAATAGTGGGTTAATAAGAGCAATTCCACAGCATGTGTGGATGTTACAATACAATTTTTCTATCTGCCTAGGATTATGGAAAGCTTAATATGCATTATACACGACTTTGCAAGACCTGTATCACATAAGCTATATCACATACCCTATATTGCATACCCTATATCGCACACCTACTAAGGAACACACTCGTATTCTGTTCGAAGTTCTTATATGCTATAAAGAATAATACATGGTCAGAAATATATCAAATGCTATATCAACCCACGACCAATATCACACACTGGAGTTATATTGGGTACTCGGGCTGATATAGCATGTGCTACAGGTTTGGCACTGCATTATTCTATATATATTCTAAAATGACGTCCTATGTATGGTCAAACAATATATTACCCGATAAATCCACTTTTAGCACATGCGTTTACGGTCTTTCTTATAAACGCGAATTGTGCGAACTTAAACAAGAAACATGATCTTTTTCCACTCGAAATGGTTTATCTTTACAAGGAAATAATGCGATACAACCACGATAGTTGTGTACAACAATTATGACATTATTTTACACTGCAATACACATTTACCGCCACAGCATCTTGATTTTTGAACGACTTTACGGTTACCGCGCAAGTCTGTTTTATTACTTTTTCTTGTGCAAATTATGAATTACATAAATTGACTGTGCAAATGGTTATCTTATGAAAATAGTTGTATTCAAAATACACTCTAAAAAGGGCAGACTGCAACATATTAATTGCAAGAGAAATGGAAAGGCCAAACCATTTCAGATAAAACTCAAATTAGCGTATTTGTCCTAATAGAATATAAATAATTCACGGGGGGTTATGCATTTGAAGTCATGTACACATGGGCTGGGCCTTTGGCAGATTCGTATTTTATACCTCGATATCGCCCGGTATAAAATATCCGAATAAAAAGGCCCAGTTCATGTGTAAATGACTTCAACTCTATAATTCCTATGAATTACTGCAAAAAACTTATTTTTCGAGCAGCCCAATTTTGATGGACAAGATAGCAGTATATTTTTGTCGTTTTACAGCTTATCAATTGTGCCCAATGCCTACAAACACCGACAAATAAGCCAAATTGTTTAAGATTAGATTCTAATCAAAACGATAAACTTTATAAAGTCAAAACTATCTAAGGACAGAATATGTCGCCTCATATTGTTAAAGAACTGAAACAATGTTATCTCGTCCTCGTAATGACTTGAAAACTTTTAATTTATACTTGCTCCTCAAGAATACTACCGAATTCAATTGAACTCCATGACGAGATACCATTAAACCTTTCTGGGAGTGTCATTTATGACTATTTCGTTTAATAGTGTGACATTATCAGACCGGTAGCTATGGATCCTTAGCTAATTTTACAGATAAAACGAGCACATTTTGACCCGTCTATCTAAACCATGTACAGTACAACCAATTTTATTTTGTCTGGCGTTTATAGTGTGTTTTATACAAAAGAGGGTAAGGATAGATAAGAGATAGATTTGGGTACCCATAAAACTGGTTTAATCCAATTATTGCTAAGTTCTGTGCCATGTTGGACTATCCTGACTCTGTGTTTTGTGCCCGTTTGTGTTGTTTTCGTCTTAAGGCCTATCGATAGGTTAGTGTTAATAGATTGGTATGTCATTAGTGACCTCTCCTGTGTTTTATATAAAAGAGGGTAAGGATATATAAGAGATAAATTTGGGTACCCATAAAACTGGTTTAATCCAATTATTGCTAAGATTCTGTACCATGTTGGACTATCCTGACTCTGTGTTTTGTGCCCGTTTGTGTTGTTTTCGTCTTAAGGCCTATCGATAGGTTAGTGTTAATAGATTGGTATGTCATTGGTGACCTCTCCTGTTATTTGTTTTGTTATTTATGTCGAAAAAATATCTTGCGTCTCATTATTTATTATCCTCCAATTAAGATTGTTTCATCGGACATTTTATGTCGTATTTTTTAGATAGTGTTTGTAAGAAGTAAAGATAAACTCAAAATGACCAAACAGCATGTTGATAGACTACACTCACCGGGGATATCACTTGCTCAGTTGCATTTTGTACACACAGACGCATTTATTAAATTATAATTACAAATATTCTATGATGCCATTTGTTATGTACAAGATATGAATATCATCACTCTCCAGTTCTATTCAAGGCCGAAGATGTTCAGAGCTGAAACAATACCTCAAAATGTTGAAAAGGAGATTTAACGCAAAAAAGACAAAATATCATCAAAGGATAGAACTATGCAGGAGGCAGATACTTCTTAGTTTCCACAAATTGCAACACATTTTAATAACCTTAAGCGTGATAGTCAATTTCATTCTGGTGTCAAAGTGCTCGTTAACTTTTGATACTCAACGTCGTAATCATCATACATAATCTATAAAGACAATTTTGCTATACAATGTATGCATATTTCGTTGACAGTATGGAGCTCTCTTTCACGAATAACTCCGTTGGTGTTATCTAATTTTACCTTTTAGTTTATATTATTATTTGAATATGTATTTGGTTATTTGAATATTGTCATTATTATCATTACTTTTTTTGTCGTTGGTTATTTGTTATTTCAAATTTGAGTAAATTCAATAAATTTAGAATTTCTCCTGTAATTTCCATTGCACTATTTCGGGTTTTTTATGAAAAGGCGCGCGCTTTTCCATACGATGGAAAACAGATTGATTGAACAACTTCTTCAATGGGAATTAAAAAATATAAATGTATAAAACAGAAGATGAAAAAAGTTTTATTGAATAAAAAATACATGCATGAAATGTAAGTTAAGCAACAGACTTACAGTTCCTATACGGCTTTTGTTTGGTATTTTACTTGCTTTACTGACCGGACCAGTTCAGTAGGTCGCAGTTTTTAGGTCGGTACACTATGTATATACTATTGAGTTATAGCAAATTCCATTAAACAAATGACTAGATGCGGACAGAAACGATATGTAAAAATGCATATCTCAAAGCAGTGCATCACAGTACCAGTGATTCTACATTTTGTTACCAAGCGCTAGTCAGAAACGTACATGTATTTTTGCTTTTATTGAGAAATCTTTATATACACAAATATGTATATTTGTACGATAAACCAGTGATGGTTGTTATAAATCTAAGTCAAGTTTACCAAAATATGAAACTACAAGGATACGGGTCATTGACACAACATTCCATAAGATTAAACATGGTTTAAAAATCATTACCCTACACAGAATAATATATACTCTTCATTCTACAGGAGAAACTGAATCGCGTCTTTTCAATTTTGTTATAACTTGGTCAATAAACTTATACAAAACATTTTTTTGACCTTGATGTATACTAGCAGATATTTTTCTCGGCTCTTCTGGTATAGTAACTAGTTCTAACGTGTCCTTGGACACAGTGCTTAACGTTGACGGTACTCGACTAGTACGTCGTGATGCAAATATAATGTTAGTGTCATTCCTGTTACTGATATCGATATTATGTTCAACTATGTCTGCGCCGAGTTCTTCTTCTTCTGCAGAAAGCCGAATTCCGAATGTTATCTTCAAAGGCTGCAATAGATATTGTAAGCAAAACTGAAATGCTAAATGTTTTCTATTTTTACTTTTCAATATGCCTGGGATTTGATTAAAAATTTCTCACACAAATACCCCACAGAATATTTGGTGAAAAGTATCTATGGTGCAAGTCTTCAATTTGATTTCTTTGGTGCATAAAATGATTACCGAATACCAAGGGTTATTATAGCCTTCAAATGTAATCAACAAGTAATCAATACAAATTTTTTATACAGTATTTCTTGTAACCAAAGAAAAAATATTTTTTCACCATCAAAAGGTCAAAATTCAGAGAGATAGAAAAACCCAAAGGATGCAAATGAATTAAGAAAAAATTAATAAGCACAAAACCCTAATTTTGTTTAAAAATATAACTAATTTAAAAACCAGACAGGAACCCAGTAGTTCTAAAAAGCTAAACAGTTTCCGCTCTGTGTAAAACTGTTAATACAATGTTTCCATCCCATAAATCCTTTTTTACATCAATTTGACGTCGACGGGCAAAAAAAAGTTTACACCATGATTTTAATGTTATTGCAATAAGCAGAAGAATACAAAAAGTAATGTCAACTTAGCTGATACAATTTGTTCGACTAGGAGCAAATGTTTTGTTTTTCTCTCTATTTTTCACAAATCTGGTCTAAGTGTGTAATATCTTTCGGATTTAGTAAAAAAAAATCATATCTGTAGATTACTTAGTAATGCAACTGCTGTTGTTCTGGTTCTACAGAAGAAATTTCTTTATCTACTTTTACATACTCAACGATTAATCTCAAAAGTGAGTACCAGGCAAAAGATAACAATGATTTACTTTACGCACCCACAGAATAAGAAATGTTCCAACAGCAGACCAGCTTAGTATACAAACGCACGCCAAGACTTGTACACCAAGCAAATAAAAACCACCTCCGTGTACCAATCCGTTTCTACCCATTGTCAAGTTCTGAAAGCTTTCACTTTGTGCAAATATGCCAACTGCCAGCATCCCCTGAAATTAAGGGTAATTATTTCTTTTCAGTATATATAAAGATTAAAAAAAAAGAAAACAAAAGGTTTATAAAATTAGAGTTTATAGATGCAGCGAAAACAACCTAGATATTTTTATTAGGTGGGGGCATAGAGGTTATTGTTTAAAACAATATTCAGCTATTAATTTCTAATGCAAAATTCATTTATTTTTTTTTCTTTCTGAAAATTCACCTTTTTGTCTAAAGTGATATTTTTATGCTTCATGAATACTGAATACACACTTGTCAATAAAATAAAAAAAATTTCAACAAACTGAAACTTGAGTGTTTATTTTGGATTTTCATTGTGATATTGTTGGATGTATATGAGAGTATGAATATTTTTTTTTAGATTTCTTTGCCTTCTATCGTGTATAATTTTTGATACTACATACAATGATGTGTCATAATTGAAAATCAACCAAAACTCCACCATGTCCACCCAATCTTCTAAATACAGTGAATTGTCGAAGCCCTAACTTTATCTTTAAGATATACAGAAATGCAATAAAACAGCTGCACCTTGACTTCGAATTTGATAGAATTTATTACAGAATTTATTAAACTATTCTATAGCAAGTCTCGCTAAAATTTCATTTAACAAAAACTACATGTTTTTAAAGGGAGCTGTTTTGAGGACAGCGGCTGTGTTCTAGTTCTAAGCTAAGGTCACTTATTCGAAATGTCATACATATTATGAGACCAGGAATACCTAAATATTTATGATCAAAGTTTAAGCAAAACAACTTGTCTTTTATTGCTGTTCTTCATCTCAAAGTCACAATGAAGCCTTCAACAGGAGGGGTTGTTTTATAAAGTACAATGTGCTTAAAGTAGATAAATTTATAAAATAAATTAAGTTAAATTAAGAAAAATCAATCTGTTTCAAAAAGAGAGCTATGAGTAAAAGTAAAAAAGATTTTCTGGAAGACTTATTTTTGAGAAGAACTGTTATAAGAAAAGATGTCCATATACTTTATAAGTCAAGTATCTGTGAATAGTTAGACCTGGAGACAATCAATATATGTCAAAGTATATTCACCTTGATTAAGGGTATTCTAACATCCAATTTATTGGAGAATAATAAAATGAAGAGGCGGTGTTTAACAATCTCGCAAAGAAAATAAACCGTTTTGGAGATTAAATAAAAACCTTCGATTTATACAAACCCAAAGTCCACAAAAGCCATGTACTGCGATAGCTCCAACTGGATCATCAATCCTCACTTTATCAAGAAGTCTTGCTGCTCCGACAGTTATCATTCCACCAATAGCCCCTGTAATGACGGCTTCCCAAGGTCGTATTACAGCACAACCTGAAGTTATTGCTACCAAACCACCAAGCACGCTATTTACAACTGTAGAAACGTCATATTTTCCTTTGAAAAGTATAAAACTGAAAAAAATATTTAAATAAATTAGTCAATATAGAAATATGCAATCTCTCTATCTCCCATGCTCTTTTGGACTCTCAATTGGGGATTTTGTTCCGAAAGCACGGAGATAGAAACTACAGGAAATAGTCTTTTTGTCTTGATTTAGTTTTTTATTATTTAAATTCGATAGACGAAAGATCTACATATCTTTGATTCTAGAGTAATAAAAGATTTTTTATCATGTTTTACAGAAGTGAACACTGCCACATGTTTTATCGCCTTTCTCACGTCCACTCTCTCCCTTCTCCCGGTCTCCAAGTACCGTGTCAATACGCTCAGATTTACATAAAATACTCTTTTTGTTGACAAGGGTTCTGGTAATTGCGCTTTGCTATAAGTAGTCACAATGAAAGCTTGTATACTAAAGGTAAAAGTTATTTGAGCGCATATATTTTTGGAACATCTAAATGATATTTAAACTCGTAAATGTTCCATCAACTTGATTGCCTCTCTGATTAATAAGTTGATATGAGTTTAAATATTATATTTTGAAGATTAATAATCTGTTCGATGTTAAATGCCCCTTGATTGGTACAATAAAATGTTATGTTATAGTTATCTACAAAGAAAATCTGTTAAAGGTATCATCAAAATTCTAATAAAATGTTTTTTAAGGAAACATTCTTTAATTTAAAGTTTACATTGAAAAAAAAATTCCACGTTGAATAAATGGGATGTCGTCCCATATTCCTTATTCTCATAATTCTATATCTATAGGTACCTCAAAATTATGCCAACAAACCCCCCACCAACAGAACCATTCATTGTAATGACTGCAGACCTACAAATATAAAACAATAATGCTTTAGTCTAACTGAAATGAGGGTTTAATTATTACAACTTATCAGTGCAATTTTTGGGTCCGTGGTGGCCCATCGGGCTGTGTAACTACATATGATCACAAGGCTGACAACAATGTGTCTGTGAGTTCGAATCAAACTCTTGCTGAGGCGTGTTTCACTCCAATCTTAAATGACAAGGATTGCCAGTTTTCCTGCCTTATGTCGGTGGTTCTCCCGCTTTCTCCGCCCATTCAACAAAAAAACTGACCACTAGGATATCAACAGTTCCACTGAAGGTGCAGTTCAACTCCAATAAATAAAATCAAACAAAAAATGTATTTTGTTTCTATACAAATCCACTGTTATATGTATTTATTACACAGCACATCATTTCTTTTTTTTTCTTCTTCAAAGCAAACGTCCAATCTTTTCTCGGATAATTTGGATTCCATCTCAATATATTTTCTCAAGCAACCATAACATAAAAAAAAGAGATTACATTTTGAAGAAGAGAATATTTACCTTTTTGTATGCAAGCAACAGGTTGTCTGTGCCTTCCTAGATATCAGTTTAAAAAATGATAATAACAGATTTTAAGCATTTTTTCAACACACTTACTTTGCTGCCAGCTTCCATTTCCCTGAAGATATACCAAACGTACTACCGCAGTTAAATCCTAGCCATCCCCACCTGCAACAAACAATATCAACTTCGATGCAGTGTATAAATGGAAATTATGCCTTAGCAATCCTAACATTTTAAGTAGCTCGTTCAAATAAAAAATAACCAACAACAACTACCAAAAGTCAGCTAAGAACAGCACCCAGTCGGGAGACACTCTTAAATGCGGTATAAGAAAGAAAATAAATAAATAAAATACAGAATAGAAGAGAAACAAAACTAGCTTGATTAAGTATAATGAATCTGCTCTAAGATAGTATTAAATAGAGTGTCCACTATGACTATTAACTTTATCACATGTTACATAAAAGATTGTTCAGTAAGCTAATAAAATTGATAAATCGCATGGGTACTTGCTTATTGGCTTTATAAATAATTTGATAATTGGTGCTCACTGGAAATCCTGCTTGACTTTCCCAGACAGAAAATATGATTATCAAGAAATTTGTTGACTAAAAATACAAGAGATACAGTTGGTTTGAGTTTAATGAATGACACTTTATTTTCATTACCATTTGTTATTAAGTAAAGCCAACTAAGTCTCGGAATGTCTCAGTTTCAATGGATTTGCACTATGATATTGCCGGCCTCTTGTAGCTTATGTATGATTAACTACATGTGCAAGGACAGTGGGCAATTTACGGCCATGCATAAGCACTGCCCGAGAACAGAACTGCAAAATCAAAATATTCCAAAAAGAGATTCAAATCTAATGACCACAAAGCTGTCTAATGAGAGGGGGATTTCTTATCCGAAATTTTCACAGCTTCTTATTTTTATTAATACATTTTCATTAATAAAAACAGTTATAATTTAGGAAAGTGGGGAAGCATTCTCTAGTTAGTTTCAAAAACAGATGGCATAAATATAGACTACGTTAGTCATTTTAAAATTTGTAGATTGAGAGCGCTGATATAATTACTTTGCAGTGACGATGGAAACCTAAAAAATTCTTACATATTGCATAACAACCTGGTAATTTTAACTTCAAACGTTTCACGTGTAATGTAGTTAATGCAGAACTTAGAGAGACTTTAAAGTAACTTCCGATTTTCTGGGGAAATAATTGATTATTCATAGTAACCATATGCTTATTTCTAGTAAACACACACATGACGAAACAGAATTTCCCTTTTAATGTCAAAGTAAATGATAATATACCCCGTTAATTGTAAACTTTCGTGGCAGTATGAAATAAAAATGACTTTATACTTACTCTTTTATATTTTGTAGGCAGTAGATGGTTTTGCGAAACACAAATTATACTGAAATTATGTAGTGTCTGGAGTTTTTAAAAATATTAATTATGATTATTTTCAGTTATTTTTACATTAAAAGGCTGAAACTTTGGCTGATATACTAGCTTATAAGGTACATGTAGAGCGAGTGAACTTCGAGTTTGCTCATTTTAAGAAACAAAGCAATACTTAAAAGCCCAAATTCCACATGAGTAATAGAGCTACCATTCTGTTGCTGGAGAAATTATAGTTTCTAACATTTCGTGGAAAAAAATGAATTCAGGACTGAACATTAAAGGAAAAAATAGACAGCGTTTGGAGAAATTATGAATATATTCCATTAGACGGACTAATTAAAACACGTAAATAGTTTTGTGCACAACAAAAAAACTGAAATGGAAATTACATGAATACACTCTTTTAAAATTCATTTCTAACAATAGCGTTACGTCGTTTTAGAAAAGCCGCTAGTACACTGTACTGTTACTAAATATAGTTACACGCAAAAGATTTCACAAAACCGTGTAAATATATATTAGTTCTGTATATTTTATTTTATATGAGTGTTGGCAGATTTTCGCTAACTTCACAATAACATTCTAAAAATCTTGCAACATTTTTATAAGAAAATTTTGCGCACTGTTGAATATATTTATTGGAATATGCATAACCGGTGTATCGACCATATAAAATGATTTACACTATAAACTATTGTGCCACTTAACAACCGTTTTTCATTATTTCCTATATTGGAGTTTTCTTATTCAAGGTGGAATCGGTAAAATGTTTACCCGTGATTGACTCGAGTATATCTACCCCCGGTTTTCTTGCAATTCGTGAGAAATGGTCATGATAATACCATTTAATCTTCACTTTGGCAATTGGTATGCATTAAATTTGTTTTACAGTTAAGTAGTAGTTTTGTTAATGGTTAATTCATTCTGTCAAGCTCTTTCTCATTGTTGAAAACCACCAGGTTTCAAGAACAGCAATAACAGCGTTGTTCACTTCTTTTTATTTGTATTACTGTATGGGTTAGTTATTTATATATACATTAGCACCACATAGGTTTTTCATCTTGTAAATAAAAATCACTTTACAAATGTTCTTATGATGGCAAGAAAAAGCAAATTTTGGGCGATTTAACTGAAAAAAATAATTTGGAAGCGTATTTCTACGTACCACAACATAAACAATCCAATAATTGTATTGACAGGATTTCCAAGTGGCATTGGTTGCGTTCCGTGGTCGTAACGGCCTAGACGAGGTTTCAGTAAAACAGATGCTACAAGGGCTGCTATTCCGCCACATACATGTACTACGCCGGAACCGGCAATGTCCACAACTCCCAATTTATTTAAAAACCCTTTACTATCCCATACCCAGTGTGCCGGTATACAGTAAACATATGTATTGAAAAAACTGTATAAAATATATGATGTCAGTTTCGTTCTTTCAGCCATTGCACCGGAAACAATAGTAGTGGCCGTAGTAGCAAACGATAACTGAAAAACAAATGTCGCAAACAGCTGACCCATGTCGTCACCTTGGGAATCAACAAAAAAATATCCAACACCAATGAAAGCATTCGAACCATCATCTTTACCAAAACTTAGACCGAACCCTACTATCCAATAGCTGATCCCTCCAAATATTACATCAGCTGCATTTTTTATCATAATGTTGACTTCATTTTTTCTTGTTACAGCTCCAGATTCCAGAAGTCCAAAACCTACAATATAGATATTATACAAGTTTTATTTGAAATTAAAAGAATTAAAAGTTTGAAATTAATACAGACGTAACGATCAATGCTAATAATGATTGTATCAATATGATGATGTTGTTCCCCAAATCTAGTTCACTGAATTTTATTTGTCCATTACAGGGTTGACGATGAGTGATAAACATATTCATGGGTGATGGTATATAGTATCTCTTTTATCAGATTTCATTTGTGAGAATTTTTGTTCTGAATCTTTCTTTCCATCTATTTTTTTTATCATATAATATTTCTTGATACGCGTGGAAAATGCGTGAAAATCACACTTGTGTCAAGAAATGGATTTGATACCATCAATTTCATATTAAAAGGGTTACAGTATGACTGAATGGTGTTTATCTTGTATTCTTATTATGTACACTTGAAGTGAATCATTCCGTGCATTAACTCCCACAACTCACTGCGAATGAGAGAAAAAAACCGTAGTAACGTGAAAATCTACAACAAAAATAAGACGGATATGATGGACAGCAGCGCTCTGATCTTTCAATGATAAACATCAGCCCGTAATCCACCTTTACCAAATTATCCAGAGGAGACAAGAACATAACCTACATTATGCCCTAATGACCGAAGGCAGACAATTTTAGTTATCTCCCTTTGTTAACTATGGTAAGTAAGAACAATATTTCCCATTCTAAAAAGGCAATTTGACATCATAGGATTTCTGATTTATTCATATTCATATCAAATTTATGACAGAATTATATCAAAAATTCTTACATACGTAACAAATTATAATATTGTTTGATAAACATAGATTATTTTTTGCTGTTGCAATAAGTTTTAAATATTGATTTATTTAATCATAACTTAATACGTTTATTGAATTTCTGTATTTTGAAATTGACGTACTTGAAATGTAATATGATAAAATATTATAGTGTAGGACCCTAGGGGTTTGTTCCTTTATTATTAATTAATGTAAATGTAAGGTATTAACTTATCGTTATATCTCTCCACATATTAATATTTGGCTGCATACTTTTAATCAATTAGGGAATAAAAAAGTTTAACATGTCGTTCTTGTTTTATTTCATTCAATCAACAGTTAACAACAGCATAAATAAACAAAGTATTTTTTATTATCAAAGAGGAAAATTTAAGTACAAATACTACTAGTCAATAAATAGATTGGGTAAATTTGTCGAGATTTGTAAACGTTTTTATACTCCAACCTTCATGACATTTGTCAACTCCAGTTCTCTTCTTCCGGAAGAAGAGGGGGGGGGGGGGTGAAAAAGAGAGTAAATAATTGCACGGATATCCGATCCTGATATCAGAAGATGAAACATAGCATTTTCTATGTAAGACTGAACATTTATAAGTTGTCATTTCTAAACTATTCCCGTAAATTAAGAAAGAATTTCTTGATTGAAAATTAAATAACCTTTATTTTTATTTTATTAATTTTTAAAATTAACTCATTAACTGTCATTGTCTTATCAAAACTAGAATTATCACTTTTCAGCAGTGGCGGATTTAGCGGGGGGCACGTGCCCCCTCCCCAGTTGAGGTCACCAAAAAAAAACTTTATACGTAAAATTACTAGATACAAAGCTGCACATCGTTGAACATGGTCATAATTACGAAAGGCAAATTTTAAGAAAGTGACCATAACATGTTATCTATTGTAACGGTTGATTGACACCTAATTGTGAAAATTAACGTGTATGTAACTTTTTCACAAATCTGATAATAAAAATAAGAGTTAATGAGATGGAAATGTATCACAGTGAAGAAAGTAACATTAATTTTCCACCAGTGCCCCTTGAAGATTTGCAAGTGTTTAATAGAACATGCACCCTTCTTATACAATGGCTTACTTATTGATTCATTGTTAGCTGAGGTGTATTGTTTTAAATACAAACAAAAGATTATTAAAATATGTCTATCTATTTTTTTAATTAATATATTTGAAATTCATTGGTAAGTAAAAATATCTGAACTATTTCTTTTTTAATTTAAGTGTGTTGTTAGTACAAATGGCCATTTACAATAAAAAATCTTTACTACCACGATTTGTTTAAACTGTTGCGACATATGAGAGGTACATCAACATTTTTTTTCAAACTGTTTATATCAGTGAGACTTCTGAAATATAAATTTAAAACCTTTAATTTAATAAAGTTTCATTTATTTTATTTAAAACTTGAAGATATTAATTGTCAAAAAATTTATTCTCTCGGTTGATTGTTTTTAGCACCTCGGAGATTGTGTAAAAGAACAAAAGTTTGCCTCGAGATCCATTTTGAAATTTGATACATGTAACATCAGAGAATCCAAACTACACTGGCAACCGAAAATGCAGCCACTTCAATCATTATATTTTGAACTTTAAAACTGCCATCTTTCAGTGATTTTGCATGACATTTTTTGACGGAACAAAATTATTAATTATTGAAAGTCGAACGAACTACATAATTTGGGTCCCCATTTCATTTCGCTCATGGTACGTTTTTCAGTCAGGGATAAGTTGATGTCATCACTTATGAAATTTTACGGTCTTCATCACGAATATCGAATATGATTTTGGACCTGTTCCCGCTGAAGTAACATTTCACGCACCTCCACCGATTTGTGACAACCACCGGATGGCGGATTGACTTTATTGAACTTCACGACGGGTGTCGTATACGGAGCCGGAACGCTTACATTTTCGGAGCACCTGAGTTCACTTCTGGTTTTACAGGAGTTCGTGTTGTTCATTGTTTTTTTAGTTTTCAGTGTTTATTTGTTGTGCTTGTGGTTGTTCATTTTCATTCCCGGGTTTGACGGTCTAGCTATGATAGATTGCGTTTTTTGGTTTGCTTCTTGGTGTATTTATCTTCTTTCTTACAATCACTTATCATGCACAGGGACCATGGAGGACAAGAGTTCCAACTAAATATCCTGTTATTTAGTTCTACAACCTGACAACAGCAGTGAAAATATAATAATTGCTTTCAATTTTTCGGCAGATACATAAGCAAGAAGATATGATGCTGTATCCCCTCCCCTCAACAATAAAAGTCGTAAAACAAGGGCAGATAATTATTCAAAATTTTGCCCCCCACTCGTCGACCCTCTAGATCCGCCCTGTTATGAGTCTCGTGCACAGCATATAAACCAATATTTCGTATCGCGATAATAAAAATACTTCCAACCACAACTGCTTAAAAAATTTAATATTAACTAAACTGTGGACATTTCGACAAATGCCAGAAATGCCCCTTAAAATGACAAAAAGCTAAGATTTAAAAATAATCTTGCTTCTCTGAAGGATAAATCATTGGTTGAAGGTGGTATTCATATGTTTCCAAAATTTTCACAATTTTTTATATCAGCAAGTTCATTCCAACAACAAAACACTAGCACCTTAGCTGTGCATCTATTCATTTATGATAATACACAATTATTTATATTTCAATTCTGTGATAAGGGCCACTTTAAAGGTGAAATACAGCAACAAAAGCGCTGATTGTTTATTGAATTTTTGACAAGGACATGTACAGGATTCTGTCTAAGTTGTATCCACTATATCCTTTGATACACATTAACTATCCAAGAGTCAAGTGCTAAATTGAACGAATTCCCTCACATATACATAAGAATAGAAATGATTCTATAACAAATTTTAAAGTAAAACAATTTTACATATATTTTAAATATATCAATTCAATCGTTTGCTGTGATAATATCTACATGTAACTCTTGATGTCCATGCCAATAATCAAATTCCCAAACTGACTGTCAAAGTCAATGGTCGTCTATCGTTTATAGAGAAATATGAAAACAAGACTTATGACACAAATAACTAGGATAATCTCTGTATTACTGAAAAAATTATTACTCCAGGGATTTCGATATCACAAACTTGTCTAAACTTTCACTAAATTTCATCATCGGTACAAGGAACTCATTCGTAAATATAAATCAACGTGCAAACATCTTATATGTTCATCTTTTATGGTAACATTCTATACAAAGCACAAACATGTCGTCATTCACCTGAAAAGCTAATCAAACCTTTAAACAGATTTATCTACAAGGGATATAGTTACGATACTGTTGTCAAGTCATTAAAGATGACATTTTTTGGAATTGATATTTATTCACTCATAAGATCTTTGCATCGGAAATAAACACATAATTCTAAAAACAGTTGTATTGTTGGCATGATACCGGTTATCTACTTCTCGTATAATTTATGATGGCATGATACTAAACCCCAAACAGGAGGGATTGTGGATGATTTTCTCTATGATAAGACATAATCTTTCGATCAGTTTAAATGAGGTCTTGCGCTGGCATGTCAGTAACTGCTAGTAGGCCTTTGTTAATATATATTGATCATTGTCATTTTGGTTAGTTTCTTCTGTTACATTTTTAACATCGGACTGGGACATCTTTTGAACTGATTTTTTATGTGTAGTGGCTAGAGGTATAGGGAGGGGGGGGGGGGAGGTTGAAATCTCACAATATATGAATAAATGAATATAAACAGAACAAGACAATAAGGGACAGGGGTGTAAATGAATATGACCAGAAAAATACAATAAGGAATAGGGCTATAAATGAATATAGCTAGAACAAGACATTAAGTGATAGGGGTGTAAATAAATATTACTATAACAAGACAATAAGGTATAAGGGCGTCATTACATGTATCAGATAACCAGTGGTTTTGTACGAATCTGTTCACTCTATATACTTTTTTTCGGGGGGGGGGGGGGGGGGGGTAATAAGAGCTGTAAATCATTGACTTAGGGTTCTGCTCGTTGTTGAGGGGTGTAGGCGCCCTCTTTTTGTGACTTATGGTATCTGCTTGTATCGATTTTTTGACAGATGGGCATTTACACCACATCATTTTGTTCGAATATAAAAGATCATAAAACGAAGTTACTATCACACAATTCCGGGTAAGCATTCCTGCAATAAGATGAATTTTTCTACAAACATTGGGTTTTATATTAATAACAATGGGCCTATGGATGCATAGCAAATTGAAACGAGCTTTTTAGATTTATATATATCGTTCTCTATTATAATGCATATATTATATAGATTAAATTAGTTCGTCCAAATCCCTCTTCACCAATCGTGTAAATAATTTATATATTTCTTATTGACTGTAAATTCCATTTAAAGCAATATCGACACGAAAATATATATTTTTATTAAAACCACCTTTGTTAAGTTCATCTAAAAAACAACCAGACAAATGAACTGAAAAATTAGACGCATACCTCGTGATTTTTAATGGCTTATTGAACATACTGAAATATACTACTGCAGTGAGTACAACTGACGGGTGATAATTGTTTTATACATTAGTTTTCGATCCCAAATTTGTTCTGACCTAAGACTCTTGCAAGTGTGTTTTGTACCCTTCTATTAAAATGTCTTGTTAAGTCGATATGTAAGTAAACGCAAAGTCCAAGCAGCAAGTCATTGTTATGATAAGACTAGGAAAGTACACGTGCAAGCACGGGTATCCGAAAAAGATGGAATAACTTTTCTTATATCACTTCAACTGGAAATTCACCATTTTCTTATGATGAGACTATTCTGTATTATACAGCGATGTGTGAAAATTATATGTTATCATGTTTTATAAATCTATCGATTTGAGAGACAGTAAGATCGCCATATAAAAGGTTAAGAAGTCAGAAATTTTATATCTCCTCCCTTTCAACCCCTTCTCTCCCTTTGTCCAGCCCTTGAATAATTTAGTACGATTTATAGTATATCGCACAGGCACCTTTTATCAATTTTTTCTCCATCATTTATAGCATAACTCGAATGTCCAAATTTTGTCCACTGACACAATATATGGGAAATGGATTTATTTTGTTGCATCCCACCTTTTTTCTCTACAACAACCCACAATTAACCTTCATTTTGATTTTTTTTATTGTTGTAGTTATGTATGTAATATTATGATATTGCGTTTATTTCTTTCATAAAATGATGAAAAAAAAATTGACAATGAAGGTTGTGGGGTGTTGCAGAAAAAATGGAGATAGACAGACAGAGGAACAAGAGGCTCCCAAGAGCCTGAATCGCTCACCTGTTATATTTTGTGTAAATCTTGCATCAATGATTATTTTTGCTATTTAATGTTTGTTTGTTTGTTTCGTTGGGGTTTTCCGCCGTTTTCAGCAGATTTGGCTCTTTCGCGGCGGCCAGTTTTCATTGGTGGAGGAAGCCGGAGTACCCGGAGAGAACCACCGACCTTCGGTAGGAAAATTGGCGATCCTTGTCAATTTAGATCGGAGTCGAACACAACCCGCCACAGATTCGAACTCACAACCCCAGTGTTGACAGGCTAATGATCATTAGTAGTCATGACGAACTACCTAGACCACTCGGCCACCGAGGCACCACTATTTAATGTATACTGTCACAATTTTCTCCTTAATATTGACCTGTACGGCTAAAATATAGAATCCTGAACCCAAATAGATATGGTTGCTAGGGACTTTCTCATTGGTTGCTATGGACTTTTTCATTGGCATTGACTCTTAAGTTCCCATTTTTACTTAAATAGGTAAATTTTAGGGTCCTGAACCCATATATATATATATATATATGGTTGCTAGGGACTTTTTCATTTTTTGCTATGGACCTTGTCAATGACCTTGACGCTTGACCTTTATTTTTGACTTGTACAATAAATTATAAGATTCTTAACCCAAATATATATGGTTGCTAGGGACTTTTTCATCGGTTGCTATGGACTTTTAAAATTACCTTGACCCTTTACCCTCCATTTTACTTGTACAGCTGCCATTTAATTTATATCAAGTTATGCTCTAAACATCTGTGACAATATGTCAGACCATTATTTTCTGTTTACATGCAACTAATCTTTCAAGGGCAAAAACTCCTATAAGGGGTCAATTGACGATTTTTGTCATGTTGATTTATTTGTAGATCTTACTTTGCTGAACATTTTTGCTGTTAATAGTTTGTCTTTATCAATAATAATATTCAAGTTAATAACCTAAAACTGCAAAATGTCCTTAAAATTTACAATTCAGGGGTAATAACCCAAAAATGGGTTGACCGATTCGTCTGAAAATTTAATGGCAAGCAGATCTTGACCTCATAAGTATATATTATCTGCATTTTGACAGCTAGATATCGTAAAATATCATCCCGTGAGCCAGAATATGAAGCTTGGGACGAGTGAGCGTAGCGAACGAGTCCCAAATCTTTATATTCTGTCGAGCGGGGTGATATTTTACGATATCTAGCTGTCAAAATGCAGATAATATTTTTATCATCTTAATTACTTATCTGAAACGTAAATATTTGTAAACGTTCTGAATTCTCCCAAATTTTCGCGGGAAAAGTATGGATTCTTCATCGCAACGACAAGTTTTCCGTTACGTTGTTTACCATACCAATAAGTATATATTTCCTGAATTGTCATGTAAAATATCTTAAAAACGATATAAAAACCGACATTAAGGTGTATTTTCATGTTTTAAAAAACAAAATCATTCTGGAAATCTTTGTTCATGATTTTCCGGGAAACTAAAGCACCCGGTTTCAAACTTGCAACCTCGTTGACGTCATAGTCCGTCTCCATTCGCGAATCAACTTCTAACTAAAATATGCGCAACATAAAATAATCACTCAAATTTAACCAAGGAGACGACATTTTTAAACAACATTTAATCGTTTTTATGCTAGTTCAGGCGAAAATATGGACATATAAAAATAAAGCGTACGTTTAAAAATTTGATTTAATCGCAAATAATGAAATGCAATGGAAAGAGCGGAAAGAAGTCCCAGCAGACATTATCAGCATCGAGGAAAGACACATTTTGTTGATGTAATTTTTAGAAATTTCTTCATCATTCATTTAAATAAAACGCCATAATATAAAAAAGGAACACCAAATCTTGATATATTTATCAATATTTTACAATTTTGAAAGCTATTTAATAAGTTCTAAGCTGCCAAACGTTGGGAGAATTTGTTGATAAGTCCTGCTGACTGTTGATAACTCCTGCTCAGCGCACGTGCTTCTTGATACGAATTTTTCGGAGCTGCTCAACAAGCTGATAGAATCACAGGGAAGGATGATAAACTTTTTTACTACTTGCTTATTTTTACTGTTTGCTCTGACTGCATAAACATTTTTACTACTTGCTTATTTTTACTGTTTGCTCTAACTGCTTTGGTTTTTGAGATATGAACCAAAAAGTGCATTTTCACCTATGTTCTATTTTTAGCCACTGCAGCAATGTTTCTAGATGAACAAGAAAATTAAACATAAAATTCATACAAGATACCCTAAGGATCTGTCATCCTAAGTTTGGCTGAAATTTATTCTGTAGCTTCAGAGGAGATTTTTTAATGCTTAAAAAGACGAAAAATGTGAAAAATTGTCTTTAAAGGGCAAAAACTCCCATAAGGGGTCAATTGACGATTTTGGTCATGTTGACTTATTTGTAGATCTTACTTTGCTGAAAATTTTTGCTGTTCCAGTTTGTCTTTATCTATAATAATATTCAAGATGGCAACCTAAAACTGCAAATTTTCCTAAAAATTAAAAACTCGGGGGCAATAACCCAACAAAAGGTTAAGCGATTCTTCTGAAAATTTCACAGCAGGTAGATCTTGACCTAATAAACATATTTACACCATGTCAGTTTTGCCCTAAATGCTTTGGTTTTTGAGATATAAGCCAAAAGCTGCAGTTTACCCCTATGTTCTATTTTTAGCCATGGCGGCCATGTTTCTCCACGGACAAGAAAATAAAACATAAACTTTATTCCAGATACCCTAAGAATCATTAAGACTAAGTATGCCTGTAATTGGTTCAGTGGTTTCAGAGGAGAGGATCTTTGAAAAACTTTACGACGGACGGCGGACGACGGACGCCAAGTGATGGCAAAACCTCCCATGTCCTTTTATGTGAGATAAAAAGAGGGGATGCAACACACATGTGCTTATGGTATATCGTCTATGCCTGGAATTAAGTGTGAATGAAAACGGTACGAGTTGTTCTTAACAGATCAATCCGAGAAATACATGTAAAAGCTCAAGAAACAAAAAAAAAAAAAAAATAAAAAAATAAAAAAATAAAAAATAAAAAAAAATAAAAATAAAAAAAATAAAAATAATAATAATAAATCGACACAAAGTTATATTTAGGTATATTATCGATACGTTAGAGTCGTTTCAGGTTTTAATTTTTAAAAATGATGTAACGCAGTTGTAGCTGTATTGGTTAATCGACGGAATTGCGTAAATATATATTATCAGCAACAGGGATAAAAATCATAAAACTTTATTTTAACTAATGCTAAATGATCAAGGAAGTAATAAATCTATGGAAAAAGTTAAAATTGTGTCTATTGCAGTTGTTACTTGATGACGGCTCAAAGAAATCGAGTCCTTAATTTTAGTAGTATAGATATATAAACATATTACCTGCTTATACTCGGGACGAGGCAAGTGTTCGTAAACGAGTTAAATAACTATAGTTAAGACACGTTGGGGTTACGGGTGTATGTACAGTAAGGTTTTAGAATTTTGATTTTCACAAAATGGGTCTCACCGGGATCGAATTTCGATAATTTGGAATTAATGCTTGTGACCTTAAATCCACTTTCATTTTTCATTTAATGCACTTAATTTCTTTACAGTATTATCATACACTGTATGCAGATGCACAATTTGGTTTTAAAATTTTGATTTTCAAAAATTAGGGCATGTCGGGGTCGAATTTCGAAAATTGGAAATGATAAGCTGGTGACCAAAACTCTTCTATCATTTTTCATTTTGTGCATTTTACTTCTATACAGTATTGTCATACATTGTATGCAGATGCGCAGTAAGGTTTAAGAAATGTGATTTTCTAAAATTTGGCCTGTATTCAACGACATGATTGTGAAAAAGGTGCACAGGGGTAAAACATGTGTGGAGTACGGGGATAGCTATCGTTTCCGACTGCCTCAATCTATTGTTATTTTTTGGTATCTGTTTACATTGGATGATTGTTATTTTATTGGCAAATATCTATTGTACAGTCTGTTTAATATTTCAGTTTTCATCTCAAAAGTTCGAAAATTTATGAGTAATGTCACAATGTCCGAAAATGATCCTGACCATGTAATTATTTTCCCTGTCGAAACAACTCTTAACTTCCAGTAAAGATTATTGACTGTCCGATTGTCTTGTTTTACAACAGGCTTCGTCTGGTATATAGGGCAGAAACTACTTACCTACGTACTTGGGATTTTAGTTTTCAACATTTTTTGTGGTCTTTTGTAAATTTTTCATTTTTGTTTCCTCGGTTTCATCAGTACAAAATTTACGTCTTTGCACTTGTTATTTTGTTATCCAATGTAACATTCGTAAGAAAGCTTGAATAAGACCATTCTCATAATATACATTATTTTTTTCTCAATTCTAAATGCCTTATTTACATTTGTTCCAAAATCTTATATCAATATGAAACTGTCGGTTAAACATCAAACTAATATTTATATTGTGTGTTTTTATAGCAGAATAAGGTGTAATATATTTATATTTTTTGTGTCTTTTGTTTGATTTCTTTTCTAATAATGGTGTTATCAACTTTATGGATATTATGTATAATTCGTTCATTAATGTAACAAATTCTGTCTTTTTTCCGCTTCGATAAAAACATTTTTCTCCGATTATTAAATAAGTAGGGTAATTTCCCCTTCATTTTGTTTAATTTCTTTGGCCATTTTCAAAACCCGATCTAATGCATTATAAAGTGTATCGAGCATGGTAGAGATCTTCTCAAGGTTTGCATATAATGACCCCCGAAAATCGCTGAAGACAATTTTATATACATTTTTATCACACATTAGTCATTTTTGGGTGTTTTTAAAACAGTTATTTAATATGAATGACACTTAGTACCGAAACCAATTACGACTGTCCTTCATGGCGATATTCTAAAAATTATACAAAATGCTTGAACATTGAGCAGAATAGCCTTGATTCATAACGGATGGAAAATCTGAACTAATTAATGATTAATGATTAATTTTCCATTTGTTAACATTCAAATACATTATATGTCATCATTACAATAGAAATTGGTAAATATTTAAAATTTTTGAAATTAACAGTTAACATTCAGTGGGAAAATGCCCTACTCCTTTCGAAATACAATCTCAATCTCCGTGCTTGGTTGAATTAAGATAGTGACCCTCACCCACCCATTTCTTTTCTTTCGTATTACTTTTTAAAGGCAAAACAGACAACAATGGCTTACCTGACTGCATAGTAAATATAATGAAGGAACTTGTTAAGATCCATGTGGCGTCGTCCCATGTTAGATTGTTTACAATTGCAACAACAGCTTCCGGAGAATAGACCTTTGAAGAATTATTTGTCATTTTTTATTGTCCATAGATTTCTATAATCCCAATAAAATATCGTGCTATTATTCATACTTCTTGCCATACATCAAATCTTGCTCAGCAACTGATGTTTACTGCATTATAATAAGTTCATTAATATTGATGTAATGGAAACGATAATAATTTTCAATGACGAGAATCATTTACCTAATCCATAATGAAATAAAACGAACTGAAACCAAGAGGATTTATAATACTACTGAAAGTCTGAAACGAAAATTTAGAACACATTTAGAATACATTTATTTCGATGTGCAATGGTTTAAAGAGCCGACATAAAAAGAGCACAGTGTAACTTAAAAATCATAATGATCGATGTTTTCCATTATATACCTTCATCACGCAAATAAGATGTAGAAGAAATTGTTAAGGAAATCAAAGGAAAGTACGTGTATTAATAAAAATATATTTTCTAGCCCAAGAATCGCATAGTTCTCTTTGGTTACACGAAACATTTTCCAGACTATATTAGTTACTAAAAACAAAATCCTTCGTTTCGTTTTTTCCAAAATGGAAATAATGAAACATATCAAAATATGGATTTTATAAACCTTTTCATAATTTTAACAATTGAAAGAATGTGGACCGGGTAAAATTGATAAGTACTAGTATATTAGGAATAAATAAACAATAAAAAACAATGAACATTTTTAGAATAAGACAGGGTTTTTTTTATCTCTAACTTTCTGTTAAACTAAAGAGCTTACCCTAACATTTCACAAAACCAAATAAAATAGAATGAACACCTTAAACTTTGTTTTTTATTTTCTTCACCGGCTGCAAGTGTTTTAGATTAGGAAGAAAAAAAATAATAAAAGTAGTGATACTGGGTCTGTGCCATGCCTTTTTGGCAAAAAGAAAACCAATACGAATGGTTGCTTCTTAAAAAGATTATGGATAGATGAATTATTGTTTAACGTCCAGTGGCAACCAGGTTCATATCAGGACAAGAACATGTTGATATGATAATGAATATGATCCCTGCTTTGTACTAGAACGATACGCTAAGTCGGATTTTTAATGTGCTAGCTCACGGAGTAACTGTCCGCAGGCATATCACCTCACTCGGACACATTATACTGACTCTGAACCGACCAGTCTTTGCTCTTACTCCTAGATGCCGCGTGCTTGGCGGAGAAGCAGCAAATACCAATTTTGGTTTGACCCGGCCGGGGATCGAACCCGCGACCTTCCGCACTCGGGGCGAGCACGCTACCACGAGACCACCGAGGCGGTCGCAAAGATTATGTGTGAAATTTAAAAACAGTGTCAGTTATAAATGGAATTCCTTAAGATTTTAGTGCAATGAACATCGCACTAACAATATATTCATATACAAAATAAAATACTTAAAACACAGTAGTAAATAAAACAATAACAATTCTACAGTTAGTCCTAATAAACCAATAAACCAAATTTGTATCATGAGAATGTTTTCTACTATAGAATTTCATTACTTATCTCGATGTTATTAAATCAGCATTATGTTTTTTAAATCTTAATAGCTTTTTTCCTTCATTTTTAAATAATATGCATCTTTGGAACTTGTTATCTGAAGCCCAAAATTACAGCATATAATGCATAAAAATTTAAAAATATACCAAAATCAAATCAAACACTGGAACATTATATTTTGTTTACTTTGGTTATCGACTGGGACGTTGATCATTATTTTTTTTATTTCGATTCCCTCAGCCCTATATATTATTAATATTCCCTTTAAATGGAAAATAAATAAAAAATCTTGCCAAATGGCACTTAAAAATCCTTACTCCGTATATAAATTTTCCTGATACAGCAACCAGATCGTTTTAAATCGCATCTAAGGAATTAAGTTAACAACAAGATGGAAGTAGTATGGCAACATGCGTTAGGCAGAAATAACGTTTTGACGAATACATTCGTGATAACGACCATGGACTGTCAGAATCTATATTATCTTCTTTTTTTGTCTAAGGTCTTTGAGAGGAGTGATTCTCTAGTGATTTAAGAAAATTCTTGCGGAACGAATCAATTTTTTATTCTTCTTAGCTATATATATAGACGTTTATTCTGTGTATATTGAGTTGGAAAAGATTTAATGAACAAAATTATCTAGATAACAAAAGACGTAATTCGAACAAATATTATATTGATGTACACAAGAAACTTCCTATGTAATACAGGAAAGACACACAGAATAAGTGAACATCGCTTTCTTAGATATTTTCGTCTTGAAAACAAATGCCAATGAGTCTAACTGCATTCGGTCTCAGTTTATTCAATTCTTTTATTGCTTGGTTGTTCAAAACATTAAAAACTATGGATAACACAAACTTTTATAAAGCCAGAATAAAATCTAGTAAGGTTTAGGAGTTCCTTCTTCGTATATGGCAAAAGTAAAAAGACAAGGCAAGGCAAGGTGAAAAACATTTGAACGACCAATCATTTATCATAAATCCAGAGATAAAGAAAACGCCGTAAACGGCAAAGAAGAGAGCGAAAAAACATTTCTAACTATTTTTCAGGTAAATGTTGAGACTGATATATCGTTGGTAAGAAACCTAAACAATTTGAAATGTAGGTGTATTCTTTTAGTGTAAGAACTAAATAATTGTTACTATTATTTTGGATGAAAATATATATATATATCGATTTAGAAATGTAACACACGATTAACCCTGTATAAATTGAATACACGTAACACAAAAAGTATAATTCTTTAATATGAAAGGATTATGGGTAAACGTAAATGCAACAACAAAACCAAGGCAAAACATAACCGTGGACCACGACATGTTTGATAAAGACAGATATGGGAAAGACGATCGGTAACTTAGGTTTCAAAGCTGGGTCAAACTTTTTAATGCATTTGTTTTCAAGGAATTATAATCTATCTGGGTGTAGTTGTACTTTGTTTATTATAACTTAGATATCGATTATGTATTTTTTTATGATAAAACATCAGATTATGCAAATGAATAAAAGTCAAAAGACGAACATCCTATGTTTTCAAACGAAAAAGAAGTAATTTATACATTTAGGAATGTAAAGTTTGAGTAACATCAAAATGTTCAGATTCTTTTTTCAGCATATAATAATACGATCAATGGATAAAAGGTTCTCTAGCTACTTCCTAACATTTTTTTGTGGGATGATATTCCTTCCTGCCACAATAACGAGTTTACAACTTAATATATGAAATCTTACATAAACCATGTAAACAGCATCTATGTGACAGTAGGTAATTCATACACAATGTAGAGTCTTGAAAGAAAATACATTTATAGTTTTAGCAAAAATGTGCTTGAAACACAATGAAACATTTCATTCAAATAAACACGGCATTATGTGGCATTAATTCGGTTTTCGTTAACTAACAAAAAGTGTGATATGATTGTATTAAAACTAAATGTATATACCCCATGTCTGAAAATCTGCATAAGTGTTGAAAGTTTTTTCGTTGTTTAGACATCTGTAGCTGGTTACCGTGTACAACTTTTACCATAAGAATGATCTTCTGGTCGGAAAACATTTAAAGGGCATCTCGATCTTGTTCAAAGTGTGAGAATTTTTGATCAATGTTAAAGATCTTACAGAGGAAGATGAAATGCTGTTTTTTTTAAATTATTGTATTCTAATAGCCTTCTCGCGTACATATACTCTACATCTATTTTTGTCCTCATAGGGAATGGTCATATTCCTGACAAATAATAAATTCATATCTGATAAAACCCAGAACTTGCTAATTATCAGTAATTATTAATTACACGGATTACAATGTGATATGGAAGGTCAAAGTTTTCAAAACACTGCCTTATATTCATGAAATATGAATGTGTATTTTGTCAATGCTAGGGAATGTACTTCGCCATTTTAGTATTATAGATGCTTCTGGCCAACCAGTAACGTGTCAATACATTTGAAGCATGTTTTTTTACCATACTGGTGGACTCTAGTCCCGGAGGGTATTATTAACTCGGTTATGGTGCTAGCCATGAAACTTTAGATTCATAATTTTAAAACTAATATTTTTGAAAACTTTCTCCATCACACATAGCTCTATCAATCCTAGATTGGTTTTCATTCTGTTTTTTATGTTGACATTGGCAATAATGTTTTGTTTTATTTTTTCGGATTCCAACATTTTCGGCCATGAAAACTGCTGATGAGAGATAAATTGTTGAAATGTGTACATACAGGCGATCAAAATTGATATCTTAGAACGTTTAATGAACATATAATATAATCATAACATCAGATATCAATATATTAATTAAAGTTTCCAGTAGAAACAATCCGCTTATTATTAAGATGGGATTATGTTTTTTAATGGAAATAAAGATGAAATTGAAAATTGATTTACGGTATCATTAACTGAATATATATATGGTTCATTATTCCTATGACATTAAATGAATCGTATGCCTGTAAATGTACAGTCTCGGCCTGGCTAAAGTTCAACACTAGCTAAGAAAAAGATGACCCATGGCTAGCTATCGTTGAATGCCTGACTGTCGTATGGCTTTCATTGATTGTAAAGTTTTGGGTTGCTAAAAATAATTTTGTCATTAATCATAGCTAGCTATCGTCTTTTTGTCACCCTTGTCTAAAGAAAACAATGGCTTAAATTCTGTTGTATATTAAAGAAAAAAACATTAGAAAACAGTTAATAATTTAATAAAAATACCAATATTTAATAAAAAAAATATGGTAAAAGTCACAAACAAAACACAGAAATAAATGAGATGCTCAACACATATAAAACAAACATTCCAAATTTAAATAATTAAACACTAAACTTTATTAATTTAAGACACACAAAAAAGAAGTTTATAGCATTTGTTATTATCTTAGCAACAGTTGTATTTCAAAATGAATATTGACCATACGTACAAATATGAAAACAATATATATAAACTATACATTTTTAAAAACATATTATCGTATCCATTGTTGATACATAATAAAACGTTGGTTTAATTTTACCATACGAATGACAGAATTATATAAGCATTTGTTTGCTTGTTTCTGAATCCCATTCATGTTTATATTTTTGTACTGTACTTTTTGTAACAGGTGCGTGTGTATTGAATAAAATATGTTTATACTAAACTCAGAAATGAAAATAAAAAGACTGACCTAACTAATAGCTTTTATCCATCACAAGCAAGGTTCTATTTAGAGTAATCTTAAAAAGACATCATTAATAGATCCACACCTACGAAGTGAACAAGCTGGGTTTCGGAAAGGCAAATCATGTGCAGACCAAATCTTCACACTGAGACAGATTATTGAACAAAGTAACGAATGGAATGCCACCGTCTATACCAACTTCATCGACTTTGCTAAGGCCTTTTACAGGATTTATAAACCCGCTTTATGGAAGATTCTAACACACTATGGTATACCAGACAAGATCATCTCAATCCTCAATATGATATACCAGGACTTTCAAGTTCGGGTGATGTGTGGCACAAACCTCGCAGATAGCTTCCACTTACAGACTGGAGTGAGACAGGGGTGTTTGTTATCTCTTTTGTTATTCACAGTATGCATTAACTGGGTGATGAAAAGAGCTACGGAACAAAGCAAAAGAGGAGTGCTTTGGACGTTTGACAAGTCACCTGAAGATCTCGACTTGCAGATCCTTGCTCATCGCTTCCAAGATATCCAAGGGAAAACAAATGATTTGGCAAAGTATGGAAGCCAGATTGGTTTACATGAAAACTTTGGTAAAACCAAGGTGATGAAGGTCAGCCTTTGCAAACCTGAGAAACATCTGGAAGTCATCAGTCATCACCACTACAAATACAAAATACAACACAAAAATCAGAATCTTTAAGAGTAACATCCTTGGAGTCCTTCTGTACTGGTCGGAATCATGGAAAGTCACCAAAAACATCATAACCAAGCTAGACGTCTTCCAGACCAGAGGTCTTCGAAAAATACTCAGAATCTTCTGGCCAACACTATCAACAACAACCACTTATACAAAAGATCATAAACAGCACCTATATCTTTTAAAGATAAAAAAACAAACGTTGGAACTGGATCGGGCACCTTAACAGGATGAAACAAACAGCAATTCCAAGAATCGCCATGAGATGGAAACCATCAGGAAAAAGAAATCGAGGAAGACTGCAGGAAACATGGAGGCAATCTGTGGAAAAAGAGATGAAGGGGTGCGGATGGACCTCGGGTCAGATCTACAAGCTGGCAGCACACAGATGGGGATCCTCAGTGAAGGCCATATGTACTACTGAGTACGAAGAGGTAGGTAGGTAACTGATAGCCAGGTAGTTTTACAGCGATAATAGGCGTTGAAGGCTTTTTGCTTTCAAACGGGCTAAAGTAATAAATGTATGCGGATACTGACATTCTCTATAAAACAATGAAAAAAAAAAAGGAACGGGTAGCTAAAATTTCATAAAGCTTAATATTGTCTAAAACATTTTTTCCCAACGTTGAAGAAAAAAATAAATTCCGAAGGTGTTTCTGATGAGGAATTTTGACAGAGGTTTTTTTTCGTTCTTAAGAAAGTTATGTAAGAATTTTTTTCTGATTGTCATTTTACCTGGGAAAAATATGTTCGAGGCTCTTCCCAAAACTTTTTTTCTGATTTTTCATTCCTTACACGGATATTATAGATATATACATGTATACACTGGATAGTTCAATGTCTAAAATACTGTGAGTAAAGTTTATATAGTAATAGTAAATTCTTTGTTTGTTTATATATTCCATTGACCTAATCGCTACTTCCTTATTTGGAAATCTCATGTACTCTCTATTTGATTGTTTCGCATACAGATGCGGCCAACGAAATTCTATGTTACAACTTTTGCGCATTCACTGAAACTTTGTTTACCATTTGTTTGTAAATTTGTAGCGTTCACAGAAACTCTAAGCTGAAACGCATTTCCTTGTATATCTTTTTCCCCAGAAAACTTGAAGGGGACCACCAACAGATGATGACATAATTGTCATGATGGTATGATATGAGAATCAATAAGAATGCTATTATTCATGGAAAACTTGCATACTTTTTAAGTCGCCGGACATTATCGACCTGATCCAATCCGAAAGACTTCAACCTCTGCTTTCTCCCTCACATCCCATTTTCTCCCGGAGTCCTACTATATGCATTCGTCGGTATTTATAATTGGTACGCTTGGACTCACGATATTTGAAACTTTGTGCAGGGATCACTCTAATCTTTTGCAATTTGGTGTTTTTCCCTATGCGAAGGTCACCAGTTATAAGGCCAGCAAGACTACAGTTGAATACGGAGAAATTTGCAATTGGTGTTTTTCACTATGCGAAGGTCACCAGTTATAAGGCCAGCAAGACTACAGTTGAATACGGAGAAATTTGCAATTTGGTGTTTTTCACTATGCGAAGGTCACCAGTTATAAGGCCAGCAAGACTACAGTTGAATACGGAAAAACGGTTCGGATTTAAACACGTCAATTTGGAGATCGCACAATACCTTTAAAAAAGTTAAAAAAATAATGGATGAAAATGGTCCGTTCAGTGTAGGTAAGCGGAGCAAAATGACCTTTAAAATATGCTTTAAATGTTCCATTTTTGTTGTGCAAGATGTTGCGAAGGTTGATGATCTTTGTTAACAATTAGGTTACAAGAATGAATGACGCTTCCGTTCATTTCCCGAAGAACCAACAAGCTTAGATAACCCTTGTTTGGTTAAAAGATTTATAAATGTTACTTTCGTGACGAAGGCGCAGTCATTCAGAGTTATAACAATCTTTTATAATAAGGATTATTTAATCAATGTGAAAATTTCCGAAATATATTTCCTTTTCATACTTGAGAGAAGGAGACGGAGAGCAAATCGAACTATCTAACATTATTCTTTCATTAAAAACTTTTTTTTTAATTAAGACTTACGCCAATTGTGCGGATGAAAATTACACAACTTAATAACAAAATGCATTAGTCGGAACAGAAAATAAAATCCGTGTTATCTAGTTTAAACTTACTTATTTATGGAGGATTGGAAACAAGATATCATAGGAATAAAAATTGTAGATGTAACCGGTTACATATATCCACAAAACTAGTCATAAAGAGAACTCAACGAAAAATATAAGAAGACACCTTCATAATACAATGCTTTGATACCAATTTTGATGCACAAGATTTGCACATTTTGTCGATTTACATAACAAAGGATTACTAGATGTGTTTGTTAAAAAAAATTGTGAAAAATGGAACCCATGTACGATAATGAAGCAGTTATGGCTTTTTGGCTTCTATACATAAAATTTACATCATCTTTTACTTTTTTTATTAATGTTACATGGTATAACGTTTTGAATAATTCAAATTCACGAGCTTTGACTATTGATGTAAGCGAAGATGGCCAAGGATCAGTAACAAGGACAATATCTTTATTAATTAACTACTTTTCACAATGCATGTTCTGAATCAATTCTTTGAAAATTCTTAAGTATAGTCATTGAAGGATTGGAATGAAGGTTGTGAAAGATATTTTTAGCCCGAGCTATTACTGAATAATTCATAATCATCAATGTCGAGGCACTTTTAATCACAAACCATGTATAATTGTTTATCAATTTACTAGTGAATTATTGGCTTCAATACGACTAAAACTGTCAATACAGAATCATAACTCGTCCAATATCGAAAAACCCGGGCAATGCAGGTTTTTTGCTGTATTTGCCGACTTGTACCCGACCAATATCGGGTGAGTCAATTTTCTCTATTTTAGTTTGAATACATTTGAATACATACGAAAACTCCAAAATGTTTACACTTTTAGTCGTATTGAAGCCAATAATACACTAGTTAATTAATAATAAATATTATTAATCAGTAAAGCAGATATCAGATAAGAAAAATATTTCACAACTTTTACCAACTTTCTTTATTTCAGCCTACTTAGGCGCGCGGTATTCTTACACAAAAAAATATTTTTACACATCTGTTTTATTTGTACTCTCTATAAACTCAGCCATATTTACTAGTTGGATATGTTGAAGTTTAAACTTTCACTACAATGTATTTTTATAGAAATAAAAGCTGGTAAAACTTATAGCAGAAATAAAAATTTGTTAGAATGTAAATTACGTGGATTGCAACGAACAATACTATTGAATACTATTGTAAGGCAAATGTACAGAAGCCCATTTATGACCTCCTAAACATATGAATCTGAGCGAATGATAAAATATAATTTTTCTAAAAATACAACATTCAACAATCTAACATTCTTAGATATAACAAAAGACTGATTCAAAGGTGAAACATAAGTAATCTAATAAAATTCCAGTCATTCGTCTGGTTCAACGTGCACCTAAAATTTTTGTTTCCATGATTAAGAATAGGTCAAAAACTTTTATTCAAATCATGCTTGACTTGTATTTTTTTAAGTTCATATCAACCAATTAACAATTGAAGCTTTTTGTGATTTTTTGAAAAAAAAGAGCATATCCCCAATATCACTTTTGTACGGTGTTTTTGACCACTAAATTTATACTTTGAACGAAAAAAATACATCTGAATTGTACCTAAAACAAACACCAGTTGCCTGAAACCTGCGATGTATTTTCCATAGGTTTTCTATGCTTAATGGATGCGGACAGTAAAGACTGGTTAATAATAGATTATTTGAAGTCTTTAATTATATGGAAAGTCCCAAATCCAATTAGCACGATAGTAGTGTTTTAGATGAAATGCTTGAGTTGTAGACGTGGTCATCACCATTTAGTTAAGATTGTGATTATGGCCGACATCGCTGAAATGTGGAAGAGTAACCCAATCCGTTGAATGATCAGATTCAGTTTCCAAAAATTACTGAAAGAGTGAGTTAAATCCTCTCAGGACAGACTTATGCACGAAGGCTGGCATTTCAACCAATTAAATCAACTGCATTTATATCTCTTTTTAGTCGTATGTTTTAAATAATAGATATATAAAACTGGTAACAATATAAAGGTTCATTCTATCAATTCAATATGTACTAATAACTATTAATTACTACATTATAGTAAACTGGTATTTCATGTTATTTCATGGTAGATATTGTGATAATTTTTTTTTATCTAGTATTGTTTAGATAAAAGGCTGAATGGGATGACCTAGACCTCGTAATTATATGACTGTATCTACCCTACGACAGCGCGGGTGTATTGGTTAAATCGTTAAATTCTGGTCTTCTTTTCCCGATGGTTCTGGTATTCCTATTCTCCCCCGTAAGTTATTACATTGAAAAAGATGTCATTTTACATCGAGTATTCTTTTATGTTTGTGTTATTTTACCATAACTTTTTTTCATTTTCAGTCATATTTAGTGTAAGAATCTGTGAATTAATTAGTGACTTGTTACGTTGTTTTTTTCAGTGCGTACCTACTGACTTATTTACCATTTGTATCCCCATTCTGTGCGTTTCGTTCCTAAGCCAGTACACAGTATTTTATAGTCTAAACATACACTTTGTCTTAAGTTCTGATCGAAAATTGTTCACAATTGTTAGTTGTAGTTAGTACACACAGGTCATGCGATCATTTTTAGAAAATTAAAAATAAGATAATAAACAATATCTGCAATCTTTCTGATAAAATTATCCTGAGGTAAATTTATTGTTCATAAATCAATTCTCAAAAGATGTTCGCAATCTTTATTTGTGTATAGATTTTTTAGCATCAGGATGGAACTTTGGTAACTGTAAACACACATGTATTTAGAAACTTGAACATGG
This sequence comes from Mytilisepta virgata, assembly GCA_028015205.1. Taxonomy (NCBI): domain Eukaryota; kingdom Metazoa; phylum Mollusca; class Bivalvia; order Mytilida; family Mytilidae; genus Mytilisepta; species Mytilisepta virgata. Next base: position 33,880,859 of record CM051517.1, read on the forward strand.
TTCCTTGTAAAGGCAGTATTTAGTGATGATATTACATGTATCTCAATATTAAAGGAAAATGGAAACATAAATTACCATGACCAATTATGAGAAATACAGGATAACATGATTCCAGATAAGGTCAACTTTGCTTGAGAGAGTATATTTTTCCAGACATAGCCTTACTTGCTTTACATATTTACACGTGTATCTGAAAATCATAACAACTGTGGGTATGGTACCTTCAGTGACTTACAATTATGGTTTATAATAAACTTAGATATTAAATTCCCTGCGTAAAATGCGTATATCTAGATTAACCTTCGTCATGGTCGTTCGTTACCAAGAAAATACACATTGGGGAGCAACCATTTTTAAGTGTGAAAAAATGCAGGTCATGTGTCAATCAGGAAATTTTTTGGTTTAAATTGAAATAAAAATAAATTCAGACCGAAAAAAGGCGGGATCAAACATTTCATCCTAGAGTCCCCCCATAAAATCAAATGGTTGCTACCCTATTTGAGTATTGCAGCAAAATATAACGTTTTCATAATATTGGCGCGTGTTTGTTGTTATCATTTGCACTTGCAGCAATAATATATTTAAATGACACTTATATGTCTTTAAATAATACTAGTACTCTGACTGTCTGTTTTTTATCCTTATATTTTGTGTTTTTTTATGTTATTTCTTGTCTGAGAATTAATTAATTAATTTATTGGTATGTCATTGTTGACCTTTCCTGTTTTATTATTTATTTAGTATAGAAAATATTTATTTAGTCCAATTACGACAACTGGCAAATATTCGGAAAATAAACATTTCTTGGCAATATTGTACTATATAATTTTCTATGCAAATATAACCCATAAGATATACATATAGTCAATTTGTTGAACAATGATAATTATCAAACAGCTGCCACCATAACAACAATAAAGGATGAAAGTCATAACCTGTGATCACGAACTAAGAAGTGAAAACCCAACTAAAGCCCCCATGTTCTCACCGATATTTATGAGCAGTCATTAGTCAGTGAAACCAATATTGTCAACCCCTTCCGATTCATCATCATCACCTTCATCATCAATAATTCCGGAGTCTGCTCGACTTTTGTAGTTTCCTTTATCAACATCATTTTCTCCTTTCTTTTCTGAATCCGTATAGTTTTTGTCTTTGGTTTCTGTAACTTTACAACATAATGCTTGTTTTATCCTATTTCTGATGTCAAGACGTACGTCAGTGTTTTTCTTATCTGCTTCTTGTAGTTGTGACAGTACAGCATCAGCGTGCATCTTTACTTCCAGTGGTAGTGGTATCAAATGTTCGCAATAATCTGCACCATACAACTCGTGCTCAAGGCTGACCCTTAGTCCAATGGTCAAGTCGATTAGTTTAAGTAGCGTAAATGATGCTACAATGGTCCACAATATAATCACCACAGTGGCTAAAGTTTGAACACCCAAGAGATAAAAACTTCCTCCCTGTAAAATACAGCAGAATATAGACTAGTTTCAAATGACCACCTTTTTAATGTTTAATGAATTCTTATTATCAAAATTTGAATCTTATTGAAGTACATTTGTACTGTAAATTTTGAAATTCTGATGAAAAATTTGTTATTCTGGAAACTTTATTAATACTACTTAGATTCCTTCTTTTAATAAAGATGCTAATAAAAAATTATCCAACTATGTGTGAATTATTTCATCAGTTTTGTTTATTATTGAATCTATTTATCAGCACTTTTATCAAAATGATTTACCGATATTTTAATTATCAATATAGAAACATTATTTCAATTAAACTGATGCAAACTGAATTTTATCATGCCAAGAAAACATTTAAAAACATTTTTGAAGTAAGCCAACTATAGATCTACTATTTTTTTTCTCAAACCTTACCCACACAAGACCATTATGGTGACTGAAACTTTTCTCAATGTTATCTTTCTGTGCAAAGATACCACAGCAAAGCATTCCCCATATTGAACCAATAAAGTGAACAGAAGAGGCACCGACCGGGTCGTCTATTTTAAGTTTTACTAACAATATTTGGCCGAAGATGGTAACAACTGCTCCCACTGCACCTATTATAACTGAAGCCCATGTTGTTGTTACAGCACATATACCTAGAATGAATTCAACAGTTTTACCGTAAAGACTAAGACTTTTTTGATACAATGCAAATACCTGTTATTTGTTGCTCTACATTACAAACATTTCTGCTCAACCTGCTTCTAGGAGCCATTTTGAACATACTGTAAGATGGGAAATGTTTTTCTCTGTTGAAGGCCCAAAGATCAGCAGTTTGTAACGTGCCTGTAGGGATTTTTTTTAAAGAAGTAAACCATATCCCTTCACATTGTATAATGTTGTGACTTTGATACGCCATTCATTTGTGTTAGAAAAGAATTAATGCATGCTTTTTAAATTTTAGAAGATAATTATATATTATGCTAGTACAAACCTGTAATTGCTACAAGAGCTCCAAGGATGCTGTTGACTATTAGATGAACGTCAAACTTTCTCTTATGAAGGATGTAACTAAAATGTAAAAAATTTAACTTATTAATAAAGTTGTAAAGTACTTCGATATTAGAATTATGCCATTCCAGAAAATCATAACGGCATACGTTTTTTTATTGATACACACTGACATGTTCAAAGGTAATTCTAAAGATCTTTTGAGGTTGAAATAGTTTTGTATGTTAATTTCCTTTTATAAAAATTTAAAATGATTGATTAAAAATTCTCTATTTCATTGCGACCGGAGTAAAAAATCAACTCAATCAAATAAACAAAAATGAAATTATATGTCACAAAATGTTCTTACATCGTTTAATACAACCATTGCAATCATATCTTTATGATTGTTCGGTTTTCTTTCCAATTATCAAAATAATTACTCGGGAGTAGGGAAACGAAGGTATGGTACATGTAGGCTGTATCATTTTTTTTTTATAGTAACGTGCCTTGAACTTCTTGAAAACACACAATTATTGTCGTGGTTGTAGAAATCACAACTTTTTTAAAGTTGTCCTTTAACTCCGTAAGTAAAGAAAATTTGAACTTTAATATTCAAAATATAACGAACAGAATATAATACGTAGTAAGACTGAATTATAAAAGTACTACAATGTAGTATATAAAAAAACTATTTGAAACAGAAAGGATAACTTTACTGTGACCAACAATCTTCCGACACTGATTTCTTTATGAACAGTTACGGCTTTGATAAAATGCTGAACATACAGATACTTAACTTGTTTATCAACGTAACATTTGTCCCTGGTGATATATTTTATGCAAAAGTTAATAAATCTCAGACTGAATTTATGACGTCGTTGAATATAAAAACTTAAGAAAAGACAATTATTAGATACGACTAAAGGGAACAAAAAGCACGGTTTTTATTGATATTTTTCAGGCATTATTAAGATATTATGGAAGACGCATTTTAGTAAATTAAAAAACAACTATACGGATAACAGGAAAGGTCAACAATGACATACCAATCAATTAACGCTAACAATAAACAGAAATAAAAGCCAACAAAACACAAACATCAAATCAACAGATAGTCTGAATTTGCGCAGACACTAAGTAGTGTATATGTAAACTGAATGATTTTTGTATCAAGAAGTCAATGTAAATTGTAAGAATCGTGTTCAGTTTATATCAGTTCTTTTATGCCAATGTTATTTTGAAACTTATAAAATGATTAAATAAAATATTATAGTGTTATTAAATGGCTGTTTCTGTATTGGCACTGGTATAGATTCAAAGTTTGCTGTATTGGCCTTGAGACACTTTTATTAAATAATCCAACTTTTTCAATACAGACTTGTTCTGAATGCTGTATTACATACATCAAATGTGAATATAGGACCAATATTTCAAATACGGACTGGCAATGATGAGAATATAGGGCCAATATTTCCAATACGGACTGGCAATGAATCCGGAAGTGAAAAGACTGTAGTAGCCCTAGGGCTCATACTGCCTTTTTCAGTATTGGACCGGGCCGAAAAGCAATATAGATCACATGATTTGTATGTCCAGGACGACATCACCACTATGACACATGCGGTTTTGGTAGTATTAGGGCTGTTTTAATCGTATTATTTAATAATATAATATATTTGAAAAAAAAATATATCGTTGAATTTTGTCGTTAGAAATGTACAGAAAAAGGAGCACACTAAAGCGGTCAATGAATACTTACTAATATACATTTACCTTGGGATATTACCTTGCCTGAAATTATCAATTTCTCTTCGTATGAAGGGCCTCATGTCCCTCTTAAAATTAATTAGTGTATATTTTGATTTTTTTTCAATTCCTGTTATTCAGGGATACTTGCGTTCTCAGATCCATTCCATGACCCTATGACAGTCAACACTGTCGTACTACTCAATAACAAATTTCTGAGATTTTTTAAACATGGTAAACGACATGAAACAAGACTATGCTATGCAATGCTATAAACTTTGTTAAGTTGCTTTTGCATGACAAGGTGAGGAGGGGTCATCTAACAATGATAAATCAAGAGGCAGAGAAAAAACCGAGATGGAATAAGACAAAAACAAAGAAACAACAGGCTCATAACTCAAAAAATCAAGGAAATATAGCAACATGGACCCAACCTAAAAACATGGGGTGACCTCAGGTGGTCTGAATGGGTAAGCAGTATAATATTTTAGAATCGCAAAGTAAGTTTCTTATGTATCTTAATTCTACATCTGTCTTTTGACTTTAATTATGAAAAATTTTGACTTTTAATATATTTAAGTATATAAACAGTGCATGAAATCGGTATCATAGAATGGGTATTACCTGGTCAGAAATTCCATTACACCACCACTACAAGCAGAATATGTATTACCTAATCAGAAATCCCATTACACCACCACTACAAGCAGAATATGTATTACCTGATCGGAAATCCCATTTCACCACCACTATAAATAGAATGTGTATTACCTAATCAGAAATCCCATTACACCACCACTACAAGCAGAATATGTATTACCTAATCAGAAATCAAATTACACCACCACTACAAGCAGAATATGTATTACCTGATTAGAAGTCGTTACACCACCACTATACAAGTAGAATGTGTATTACCTGATCAGAAATCCCATTACACAAACACTACAAGCAGAATATGTATTACCTAATCAGAAATCCCATTACACCACCACTACAAGCAGAATATATATTACCTGATTATAAGTCGTTACACCACCACTATACAAGTAGAATGTGTATTACCTGATCAGAAATCCCATTAAATCACCACTACAAGTAGAATGTGTATTACCTGATCAGAAATCCCATTAAATCACCACTACAAGTAGAATGTGTATTACCTGATCAGAAATCCCATTACACCAACACTACAAGTAGAATGTGTATTACCTGATCAAAAATCCCATTTCACCACCACTACAAGTAGAATGTGTATTACCTGATTAGAAATCCCATTACACCAACACTACAAGTAGAATATGTATTACCTGATCATAAATCCCATTACACCAACACTACAAGTAGAATATGTATTACCTGATCATAAATCCCATTATACCAACACTACAAGTAGAATGTGTATTACCTGATCAGAAATCCCATTACACCACCACTACAAGAGGCAAGTATGGTTGTAGCTGCTGACCTAGAATAAGAATTTGTATTTCTGAAGCTACATATTATTTACATAATTAAGACATACATGTATAATTAAAAAAGTTTATACGAGCAATGCCTGTCAAATACCACACCCCAAACATTACCAGAAAAAAGTAAGATTTATGGCTTAAATCCACTCCAACATCTTCGACTTATTCCTATTGTTAGATATGAGCTCATCGTTAAGGATGAAAACCAATAAAAATTGAATGCTGTCTATTGGCTTGTATTATGCTAAACTTTTACCATGTAAATTAATTTCAAATCATGTTTCTTCCTACAGATTTCCATCACAAAGATAACACAGTGTTATTTTTATCGTAACATAGTTTTTTTCAATTTATGTATAATCTCTAAAATGGTATTTTATATTTGATTATTAAATAGCCTTTTCGTGAAAGTAGGTAGAATTCTAACACGTTTGTTTACTTACCTAGCTGCAAGTTTCCATTTACCACCACTTATTCCGAACGTACTACCACAATTAAAACCAAGCCACCCCCACCTGTTAATGGACAATAAAGATGATAATAAAAATAAAATGGCTAAACGGCAAAGTTTCTTCTATAATTCTCACAAAAAGCTCTGAAGGCAAGTCAAGAGACAAATATCAAAAAGGTTTCTAAAATCAATTCAAAACTCAGTCCATTACTGAAGATTATTGAAGTAAAGTCGTTTGTCCATCATAAAACATCATATAAATGCATAAACTCTAACATTTGGGGAGATATTATGTTTTTGTTGGTTAATTATTCCGGCCTGGTGTATAACTTCCCTTAGTGGTGAAACGTAAAATAATATATGATGAACTGTGGCAGTTAATGCAAATTTACTTTAAACTAAAGTAAATTTGTATAAATCATATTAGTATTGTTAGAGAAAGTTACCTTCGGCTTACAAGTACATGTATATAATTAAAATTATGTAATAAAAACTCAGTCAGGAGAATAGAACACAACAAACAAACGCCACAAGGATACATGTATAACTAAAAGAATAAAAAACGTATAATAAACTAAGCAAAACTAGAACAAGACAACGCAGAATCTAAAGCACTAGCAATGTGAGCTCCCATTAAAAACCGGGAGTGACATCATGTGCTCCGGAACGGTAAGCATGTCCTGCTCAGTTAACGGCACCCTTCACATTGCCAGTGAAGTGTCAAGTTTGGTGAGGTGTCAATTCCAGAAGGAAGTGAAATCTAACTGAAAATATATAGTCTCATACGTGATGCCAAAAAGATCCCATATCACATAGGTTTTCACTCATCCCCCCCCCCAAAAAAAAAAACCAAAATTGCCACCCATTCAATTAATAGCATCGGCCTAAAATAATCCAGGAATGACCACTGTGAAAAAATCAATGAAAAACACCAAATTTCACTAATGTTTGGACCATTGAATTAAAATTTTGATATGAGCAACCGCCTTGCTAAAAATATCTTCCACTGAAGTGTGTCTGTATGTAAGATAGACATTTTATTAAAAATGTTTTTGGAAAAGGCTGTTGTTCATAGTGGTTTTGACCAAAATTTATTTTGAAAAAACTCAGTTTTCTTCAAATCCTTGATATAGCAGACGTTCATGACGTCACTGTTGAATCATGGGAAGGCTGTACCCTCTTGGTCTTTTTAGGCTTTTTAAAATTTTATTTTCAACGTTTTGGAGTATTCTTTTGTTTTTTCAACATTTAAGGCCTTGCACACTACTGATGAATCGTAAATCGACGAAATGTGCACATCTTGTGCTTCAACACTGGCATCAAAGAACTGACAACTACATCGTAGACAAAGCGCCCACGTTTGAATGGGTATTTTAAACGACAAATGAATTTAACGCATGCTGATGAAATTGGTTGTATTTAGACGCATACCAGAGTATAAATAATCCTAGAAGTGCATTAACAGAATTTCCATGTTCGGGAGCTTTATTCTCTGTGAACCGACCATATCGAGGTTTAACCATAATGGCCGCTATTAATGCCGACATCCCTCCAACTAAATGGACTGGACCAACTCCCGCCACATCCACCACGTGCAACCTTTTTAACCAACCGTTTTCTGCCCAAATCCAATGCGCAGGGAAACTGTATACAAAGGTATTAAGTAAACAGTAAACTATGTAGGCAGTAAGTTTCGTTCTTTCGGCCAGAGCTCCTGAAATATGTTATGTAAAACAATATGCTATACTTGAAGTAGGATCTGTATCCAATTTTACAGTTATACCTATATACAATGTCTGTGTGTTTTTTGTGTGACTGTGTGTCTGTGAATTTGAACAATATTTCTCTCGAAGAACAGGTTTCGTCAATATTTAATTGTAGGCACCAATTGCACTGACAGGATTTTTAAATAAAAAATTTTAAAAAATAACGCAGACGGTGATGTTTATGTAAGTTATATTATTTTGCATTTTATATACCTGATACGATAGTCGTTGCCGTGGTACAAAAAGATGCCTGGAATACAAACTTGGAAAATTCAGTTCCCATCTTGTCTTCGTCTGAAACATCCAAGTATTTTAATGGTCTAAATGTCTTACAATGAACCAGAATTAAAAATTTTCAATGAATCACTCTCGAAGAAGAATAATTCTTTAAGTTTTTAATTGGTGTAGACTTGCTGAATTTTGTTCAAGTGTAGAATATGTAGATAGCAGAAACGCAACTTTTATCATAGGGTCTTGTATTTCTGCATTGCTAAACACTTTCAAAAAGTGAGACGTTTCAAGAAAGTCGGTCGTATTAAAAGATTTTTCCTATACTCCTTTCTATTGCAACATTGTGAACAAATGCTAAAATCAAGTCCATCCACAATATATAAAAACGGCACAAGTAAGGGTCATGACAATATGCAATATAGGGAAGAGGCATTTCCGAGTGTAAAAGAATAAGACCAATGCATGTGATCGCCTGAGCTATTGAGAACTTTAAACGAAAAAATAACTCAAAATGTTGAAGCGCAGGTTCAAATGCCCCAAAAGATAAAGCCAAAAACCATCGAAAGTCAGAGCTTTACAAGAGGGAGATAGTCCTTAGGTTTTATAGAATTTAACATTTAAGTAGGGGTCACCTTGTTGAAAATAGTATTGTATTTGGTTCATTGTACAAAAAGTATACTGGGAGTCTGGAGAGATATGGGTGCCTTTAGAACAGATTTATCTTACCACCTTATAGTACTTGTTTAGTTTAGTTAGACTATCCTATTCCCCGTTGTGTTTGATATCCATTCTTCTGAGAAAGTGTAATATTTTTTTGTTAATATATCATTCTGGGCTTTTACTGGGATCCCCCGTCTTAATGTTTTCTGCATATAAATATATGTTATTGTTTACCTGGATCTAGGAAGAATGACCCAGAACCAGTAAATCCATTTGACCTTTCGTCATCTCCAAATGTAAGTCCGTACCCAACAGACCAGTATGTTATTCCACCAAAGACCACGTCGACGACGTTCTTAATCATGATATTCACTTCATTCTTCTTACTGGCCATGCCACTTTCTAACAAACCAAAACCTTGGAAAATAATGTGTCTTTCATTAATATCACTGATACTGGGCTATTGTACGTACAAGTAAGTAGATAGGTCCTTTAAGATATGGAGACTTTCAAGATAACGGACAGGAATAAAAGCGCTGATCAATTGCTTCTTATGTTCCAGCATTGAAATAGTTACTTCTTATATACATTTACCCCAAATCAGAAAATCAATGCATGTATTTGAAATGAATGGGAGATGTACAAATTGTCAGCAAATGACAGGTAGTGGTACGCAAGTTGACGCTAAGGTTAGTCTTGATCTTGGTGTAAAATTGCTGCAAGTTTTGTTATCCGACATCGATTTTCGGATGGAAAAATACGGATTCAAGTGATGTCCAAATCAATATACAGAACAAACATACATTGTTGAGGAAAAACAGGACCCATGATACAAAAAGTATACTCTCAAAGCATATGCCCATATTGGTCAATCAATTTTTCCCAATTTAAGTTAAGAGGGGGGTGGGGGTGGGAGGTGGGGGGGGGGGGGGGGGGGGGGTCAGCGAAAAAACTATGTTTTTTATCCTACATTGAACTTTTGATCTCGTCCATTTCATCTAAAATTAAATTATTGAAAATATAATTTTGTAAAATCCATTAATCAATATTATGCTAATAAAGGTAAAGTTCTAAATAACCTAATCGGAGTGTTTTTGCCTTGTGCAGCTTTAGTCGTAAATATGGATGAAGTAAAAATTAGTGTGGAAAGTTTTGTTATATGTATTAAAACGATTTGTATAATTATTTTTTTATGTCAATGCATGCTGTTTTACAATATTTCTTAAAAGGAAATTCTGAAATCGCGTCCTTGGTTTCGTCACTAACATGACTAAATTGAGATAGCTCACCTGACTGCATTGTGAATATAATAAAAGCGCTGGTAAGTATCCATGTTGCATCATCTACCCAGTCATCAGAGTTGACTCCGTGCGTTTCTGGTAAGCATTCTGTTAAGTTTGACTGATTTGACGACATTCTCTCTTTTGTTTATCCGAATTTATCATACGATAGGATCTTTTTTCCTTTTTGTTTTGTGAAAATTCAATTTACACAATATTCTGACACTTAAAAAAATGTTAATCTGTGTTATAATGAAAATCGGATGTAAATGTAGCAATTACCATGTACTTATCTCAGGATAAAATAAGTTATATAGTCTAATTTCTGTGATGATTATCATGTCACACGGTACTGCAATAATCCGGAAACTAAATTCACGAAAGGTTGACGTTCTATTTCCTTAGTTTAATCATTCATCAACATTATATAAAATCAATTAACAGTTCTCATTTCCACATTATTGTTAAAATCTATTCTAAATCTAAAATTAAAGCTTGTAAATAATATATGAACATTTTGCTTTAACACATCGCTGAAAAGACTTTTCTGCAAATGAAATTCAATAGATTCAATGTAGTTATCTTTATATTCCACGTGTCCCCCAGGAGAAAGTCAATCATTTACTTTAAAATATATTAAAGAAAAAAATATATGTCTCACGAGATGATACCGAGTATATGCTAAAGAGAATGCTTCTAAGGACTTATATTAATAATTAATAATTAATTTATTTTGAAAGTAAATCATTGTAATTTTAATCCCGTGATATTTGAATTTCAATTAGAAACGACAGTGTCAGACAGACACTAACAAGGTTCTTCTATAATAAAATCGACAACGGATAAAATATATTCAAATAGTTTGTAACTAATGAATGAATAATAAAATGTAATCCAAACGGACAGAAGAACCCAGGAATATAAATGAAGAAATAGGAAACACAGCACAGAAACGCTGAAAACTAAAAACACATGAACTGGTTTAAAAACCAGGAAGGGGAAATAGTCTCTGCTTGCGTTTTCTTGAAAGAATCATTCAGTTAGAATCGCAAATTAGTTCGACAATTTAAATTGGAAATTCGTCTATGTGTTGTCTTGTTTTGATTCTCTTTGGTTAGCTATATGTTTTTAGTCGTTTTTTTTTGTATGGTTTTTCTTTGTTAGTTTTCTCTATAATTCTCCTTGTCTTTGGATATTGGCATTGTATAATTTGCCCACTGTCTTATTTCTTCGGTATTGTTTTTATAGTATTTAAGGATGCTCGCTGGTCACGTTTTGGTCTTTTTGTCAGATTTTCGGAATCTTCGGGTTTTATCCATTTCTTAAATATGAAGTTTTTTGCTCATGAACCCCTACTTTTTCTTTTATAATTCAATCATATATACCGTAAAATGGTAATTGACAAAATCCTTTTTATTTTTTCATACATTTTTGAGAGACTGAAGTTGCCAATGCAAAGACAAGGAAAAATCCAGAGAAAACCCATTTCCTGCAAATTGTCAAGGCCTTATACCTCTAAAATGAGCACATGAACCTATATTTCTTTCTTGCTTATTTGTTTACTATTCATATGTTCTCTCAAACTAAAACACCTATTTCAAATCCTATTTATTTCCTATTAGACCAGCGATCATCCTTAATATAAAAATAAAATAATCTACTACTTACGGTATAACGTGCTACCGTTGACACTCTACAAATCTCTAATAGTAAATCACAATTACACCATATATTTAAACATTAACGCAATTTCAAGTCGATTTCTAATATATTGTTGAGAATTATTTGTATTTTTAAAAACTTATATGATTATTTTATTGTTCTTTATAATCTTTTGTTAATGTTATATGGATACATATATCATTGTCTTCCTACCTGATAACGTGCAAAATCTCGTTTTGTTCGTTTCCAATAGCTTTTCTATTGTTTTACAAACTTTATGCTTTCATGAATAAGGAATAAAATATTTATGAGAAGACAATGCTCAATGTTTTCGCATTACAGTATAAATATTTACGTGGGATGTACAATAACTAAAAAATATCGCATGGACGAATATTTAAATTTGAAAGGTTTGAAAGACACGACTGAACATAATTATGATGTAATAGTTATATTTTTAGTTAGCGTTTATAAATAATTCAGCCTGCAAACAGTCAGCACCAATATAAAACTGGGAGAACATGGAAGGCCAACAATATGGCATACCAATCAATTTATGACTAAAATCAACAGATCTAAGATAGTATGACTTTGTACAGCTACGAATTACTAACATAATTACTTATTGATTAACACAATGTGACCATCAAAAGCCTTATTAAGTAGCCTTTGAAATTCTCTATAAGCTCAAATATTTGTTAAGAATTTAAATATTTTCCAGTCTCATTCTTCATAATTATCACAATTTATCAACGCTAGTCTGAAATGTTCGTAGGGGAATTCCTACATGGCCTTCCTCTGTAATTTTCCGGGATTTTCATCCCGTCAGAAGCCATTTTAGTTATATATGCTGATAAAATTCAAAATTTTTCACATGATCCTTTGGTCATAGGTGACCTATATCGACCAAATATCTATAATACTAAATTTACGAATTAGCCGAATAGGCGGCAAAACGCGTGGTTCAAAATAAACGATGTATGGTTCAGATTAAAAAGGTTATTATCGGATTTGACAATCTGCATTTATAAATTTTAAACTGCAGTTTTGTTTATGTGCAAATGGAATTTGCGTGGACTTTTCCGGTATGAATACTCCCAACATATCCCTTAGAAGGTTCTCGAGTGCATCATTTTAACACATTGATTTAAATAAACAATTATGCACATATTTTAAATGTATTTTTGTTTGAAATTACGGAAGAAGAATAAAACAAATTAAAAACATTCTCCTTCGAGTGGGATGTTTCCGCTTCATGTATTCAGGATTGTTTTTTCTACCATTATGCAATTTCTCCTAACTATAAACATAATGAACTTTGAAGATTATGAAGAAGTAAGGCAAAGTTCAGAGGAATTCCTAACTTAGTTGGTTTTTGGATTGCTCGGATGTTTACTTTGCACAAAGTGATAAAACCAACCATTATCCATTTTTACATTATTTGTCGTGTGACCTGTCTAAATATATCTCTACCATACAATTCCCTGTAAGCCCTAGATAAAAATACTTTTAACAAATGGTCATCTTTATCATTAATGACGAAATTTATCTCGGACATCTTTATAAACGTGGACAGCACACGCAGCCAAACACTAAAAATGCTTTTATCGTCTATTGGATTTATTTGTGAAATTAAGCCTCGCTTGCCCTGCCCATGATGACAATGAACAATTGGAACAATTATTTTCCAAAAATATGCTCTACTTAACTCACGGCATCTTTAGAAAAATTCATCCGTCACTAAGGAAATGTTTATTCATATTCTTTTTCATATTTATTCTAAAAGAAAAAGGTAATGCATTATGAAATGTGTATTTAATGAAAGCTTTTCATCAAGTTCCAGTTCAGAATTTATTGTAACATAAACATATTGACAATTTATGTGGTTGTATTTTCGTCATAGAATTTGACTATGATGGAACCTTAAGGTCCATTTTGGTAATTCTACGTGGCATACAGTCTACTTCATCAGTGGATACATCTTCGGTAGTAACGAACAACCGTATGACAATTAGGTCACATTGACCTACATTTCACGCTTCATTGACTTTGGTTAAAGTTTGCATTAACATCCATTTCTGGAATACTACAGCATATATAGACATGAAACTATCAGTTGATACCACCTACTTGACAGGGAAGTTTATGGGAAGCCTGCCACAACATCCACATTGAGTTCCTGTTCCACGAATGCCATGGCCGCAAAAACTTTTTAAAGTCAATATGGCCACCACAAAAAAAATGCTTATTTTCCCGCGCTCGCGCGGGTTCAATGTCTAGTTGATAACTAAGGCAGTACCAGAGGCAGCTATTACAGATTCATACAAACGTTTGAGGAAGGACATGCAGTAGATAAAAACCACCTATTTTGAGTATAAGTTTGTTGTCATTAGAAATGCTATTTGTCTGATTCGACAAAACCTACTTTTATCTCATATATGGATAAAACATCAGTTTAAATGACAAGGGAGAGGGGTTTTCAGACAATGTATATTTTCCATATTCTATGTTTATAAGCTATATAGAGTCAATAAAGTAATTTCACAAAAGGAAATATTTATAAAACACCAGCGATTTTGAGGGCTACAAAAACCTTTCCACTATTTACCCAGTCCAAACTTTACATTATACAGAAGGGGTAATTATAAACGTCTATGTATTATAACAACATTTGCAGCACGCGAAAGAAATCTGGAAAAGACGAGTGATATGACGGAAATATATTTACATTCCAACTTCAAAACCCAAAGGTGTCATATGGCCATCAGACAATGATTATAGAAATTTGGGAAATTCAAGAAAAAACCTAACGAAAGGATGGTAATAAGATATGAACCTTGAATAAATCAAACAAAGCTGTTTTAGTTTCGAACATGATTGAAATGGCACCTTTACTGTGAGGTTATGTACATACAGTTACAAAATAAAATTTGTGAATTTCTTGGTAAAATTATTTTAAACAACTTTTGTGTTATTTTGAATGACACAAAACTGTTCGGTTATTTTAAATAACACAAAACTGTTCTCCAGAATGTAATAAAACTGTAATTATTGTAAATATATGTAATGGTAAATATTTTAAATTCCTACATGGCCTTCCTCTGTAATTTTCCGGGAATTTCATCCCGTCTGTAATTATTGTAAATATATGTATTGGTAAATATTTAAATTCCTACATGGCCTTCCTCTGTAATTTTCCGGGAATTTCATCCCGTCTGTAATTATTGTAAATATATGTAATGGTAAATATTTTAAATTCCTACATGGCCTTCCTCTGTAATTTTCCGGGAATTTCATCCCGTCTGTAATTATTGTAAATATATGTATTGGTAAATATTTTAAATTATGATAAAAAAAAAAAGAAGATGACCTTACCTGAAGTTTGTCCGTGGTGTTTTTATTGTTCACTGTGTCATAATGATTGTTTTCCAACAAGAAGGCTAGCCCAGTAATACACAATGGAAACACCTTTATATTCAAATTCATTTAATTCGTTTATCTAGATATATTTTGTGTCCATAAGAAAAAAAATGTAAAAATTTGCACAAAATTGTAATCTATATTTTAGTAAATAAATAACAAAATATATATCTTAATGAAATAGTTATTTTAACATTCATATTGATATGTATTAAAGAGGGCCTTCAGAATTACTGTGAAAAATCATATTCCACCAGTGGTGTCAATCAGATGTAGATTCTTAAAAACTCCAAAAATTTACTTCAATATCTAAAATCAAAATCTTTGGCTACATGCAACAACATAAAAACATTCGACTTCTCTACACTCTACACTATCATACCACGTTCTCAATTAAAACATCGCTTAAAGCAACTAGTTGATCAATGTTCTTTCAAGAAAAATGGCACACGCAGGTATAAATTTCTAGTTCTAGGTAGAGAGAAGGCTAGAGATTCGTGAAGAACCACTCTGATTCTGACAAAAAGTATTCTGAAGATCAAATTACAAACATGTTAGATTTGGTCATAGACAACATATTCGTTGAATTTGGCAGTCTAATTTTTCAACAAACAATCGGCATTCCAATGGGAACCAACTGTGTTCCTCTCCTCGTCGATTTGCTTTTGTACTCATATGAAGCGGACTTCATTCAAGGGTTACTACGTGTAAACAAAAAGAAACTAGCCCAATCCTTAAATTTCACTTTTCGTTATATAGATGACCTGTTGTCGTTAAATAACGACAAATTCCAATTACTTTCTACATCTTAGCTACCCCAGTGAGCTTGAAATTAAGGATACTACAGATACACCAAAGTCTGCTTCATATTTGGATTTGTTTCTTGAAATAGACTATGAGGGACATTTAAAGACAAACTTTATGACAAACGTGATGACTTCAACTTTCCTATTGTTAATTTTCCCTTCTTGAGTAGCAATAACAGCATCGCCAGCATATGGCGTGTAAGTTTCTCAGCTTATCTGATTTTCAAGGGCATGCGTGAGTTACCCTGACTTTCGACAAAGGGGATTACTGCTGTCACAAAAGCTTCTTAACGAGGGTTTTATCAGGAAATTTTACGGTCGTCATCACGAATTGATTGACCATTACAATGTTCCAATATCTTAGATGATGTTGGACCTGTTCCCACTGCCGTAACATTTCAATTGCCTCCACCGATTTGTGACTTCCACCGGATTGACTTTGGTTACACTCCATAAATTAATAGTACCATTTTCTTGTGAAGTGAGCTAACAAATGTCATGGTCTTGTACCATCTTCAGAGTAAATAATACCAATATACATATATATATATATTCTGAAAGGCCATTATGTTAGCATTGTTTCAATCATGATAAAATAAATAAATAATATCCATAGAAACCTAGTTGGCATAGCAACATTTCAAAATTTTTCATAAAAAAAGCTTTAAAAATGATAAATTTCACTCCACTTCGGCTTAGAATTGAGGTCCGATGCAGCGTTTCAGTCCAATTGAGACTTAATTTTTCAAATTCTGCATAAAATTCCATTACATATGTGGGGAAAAAAAGGTTTACTTTTCCGGCTCTTTTTTTCGCAATTTAACTTAGCAGTGCAGGTGCCGATTATCACTGTCAAAGTTTTACATACCACATGTCAATTCACAAGTCCCAATTTATGACCTCCCATTACTTTTCTGAAGCAAAATCAGTTAATGTTTTCGTATTTTTTTAAACTAAAATCTATCCTCTTTCAGTCAATATTACAATTTTGAGGTTAAGACATTTATTATTTATCTATCACGTAGTCAAACTTTACCAACTCTCATAATTAATAAAATTCTGGGGGTGCATTTCTCTGAAACTAAGATAATTAGTGGAGTCTAATCTTTGTTGAACTTCACGACGGGTGCCGTATACGGAGCAGGAACTGCTTACCCTTCCGGAGCACCTGGGTTCACTCGTGGTTTTTATAGGAGTTCGTGCTGTTCATTGTTTTTTAGTTTTCTGTGTTTATTTGTTGTGCGTGTGGTTGTTCATTTGTCTTCCCGGGTTTGTCTGTCCAATGGATTACGTTTTTTTCATTGCTCCTTAGGTATATTTGTCCTTTTTATCAGAATCAAATTAACAGCCCTTAATAGATAATAGATAGCGCGAGCACCAGGCAAGAGTTCCATACTGTTTACAAAGTCTATACCTGATACTGACTTGTCCCTAGATAGTTGAGACACCAACACTAGACACTGTAGAACGTTTAGAGCTTTGAGGTTTTAAAAGCATTCGTATTTATACCTCCTGAAGTAGATTATAGTTTAAAAATTCATGTTTGTTAAATGCCAGTTAAATGAAGTCTGATGAAGTGAACATTCTTGACGTTAAGAATTTGACAAAGTACGTGCGCAATTATGGGCTTTTGTGCACCTTCTAACAGAGCAAGAATTTCTGTAACCTGAAAGTGTTACAGATGGACGTAGGTAATAACAATATGCCAGAATGTTTTTCCTAATAAACAGTGATAACACACTAAAACAATTCTTTTAAAGTAAAAAAGTCAACATGCTAGTGTAATTGGAAGTTCGAGTTGGTGGTAATCGAACTTACCAAATTGTACAATATTAATAAATAAAAGGAAAAAAGGTCTTGGGTAACAAATAACTGCAAATTTGTTTACAAATGAATTGATGCTTATTTCTCCGGAAAACCCACTCTGTTTTGTTTTATTTTTATATTAGCTTCCCGGGCAGTCCATGATGTGTTTATTTCGTTATAGCAGCCTTTCCGATATAGATAATTAGTTTACTGTCGTTTTCTTCCGATTCATATTCATAATACAGTACAGTTTGAATCTATGATTCTAGTCTGCATTTTCGAAACATTATATATAATAATTTAACATTTGGATTAGTATGGTATCCTACTCCTACAATGCAAAGATACAGCAGATAAACCTTTCATTTTTATTGATGGCAAGGGAAAAATTTAAAAAGGGATGGGTCCAACGTTTCATGGACAATAAAGCAGGATAAAAGATGGGGCCAAAAAAAAAAACTTTTTATGGAGCTATATATATATATATATATAGCTCCATCCATAAAAATCAAATGGTTAATCCTTAAACAATGAGGATATAATTGTATAGAAAGAAATGTTCGACGGATGTTAAATATGGGCATTTTTCATAAAAATTCAGATCCAAATACATTCATTTTATACAAAGTGATTTTATTGATTAGACTTCATTGCTTATATCACTCTACATATATCTGAAAGCCAAGCAACGTGAAAACATTTAGAGCAATATCTTAAAAAAAAATCACACTAGCGCATTATAACAATTATTAAGAAATGATGTTCAAAAGATATATATTCAAGTGTACATATAAGTTTAAAAGACTTCCATTTACTTTCCTCGTATCCTATTGTCGTACATGTATGAGCTGTTTCGCAACATACTTACTTTTTGTACATATAAATTTATAATGTAAAGATAGTAGGGTTTTTATTACACTTATATCTGAATTAGATGTACATTAAACTGGAGTCCATGTCTTTGTTCATTTTTACTCTGTGAATTACTAATAAATAAATACTAACAAGAATGTACATCCATGCCAAAAAATATAAAAGGCTGGGCAGTAGTTTATATGTAATGCACTTCTTTTTTTCTTTCGACTTGCAATATATTATACCACTTTTACCTTTTTTTTAAAAAACTAAATCAAAATTATATTACTTAATTTTTGTACATTCTTGCAAGGAAATTAAACATTCTTTGAAACCAACTTAAAGCTTCCATATTCCAGCATGTAATACTGCTCATGCTTGTAGTTTATGACACATTTCGGAATTTAGCCAAGCGCGTATTTATTGTATTAAAACTCATATACACCTATCCATATGATATGGAATAGTGTTTCAAAATATATTATATCAAAACGATATGTTCAGTCAAACCCAGAAGTTAATCTTGAAATGCTAAATTGCGGTGACCACCACCTTCAGTCTTAATCTCTCTTTTACCGTTTGTTACTAAAATGCTCTTTCTTTTTTTACGTTTGTCGTTATTTTGTTTTTCGTCGCACTTCTTGTGCACCTTTTCATCATTATCCTGAGCCTCGTCATCAGAGGTGGTCTTTATCAGATTTTCAACAATCAGATCCCCTTCTTGATTTTCTGTTTCCACATCAGTCACCTGATTATGAACTTCCTGTTCTTCTCTCGTAGACTGTTCATTGTTGTTCTTTGCTTCTTCGGCCCTTTCTTTTAATTTACGTAGAACAGTTTCTGCGTATTCCTTCACATCTGGCGGCAGTTCAACATTGTGTTCACAATAATCTGCTCCGTACAATTCCTGCTCCAATGTAAGGCGTAAGCCAATGGTCATATCAATCAACTTCAGTATAACGTATGATGTCACAATTGACCATATGATAATTGTGAGAGCGGCTACTGATTGGACACCAAGCAAGTAAAAACCACCACCCTAAAGTATATCCTCATTACGTAAAAATACTGTATACAGAAAAATTCTAAATTTTTATGTGAAAAGACTTCCATTAAACCTTAACAATTTACGACATAATCTTTAAAAATTATTTCCAATCAATTAAATGCGATACACGCAAATCTTCACTTTACTATACAAAATAAAGGTATCCAATTCATCTTGGCGAGTTTGCAGATACGTTTTTTGTGTTATTGATTTAATGACAATAACTCAAAGCGAATTGAATATGTATGAATACTACTTTTTTCTTTTCTGTTTTAGATAATACACTAGTGGAACGTCATGCAAATGTAAAATTGAAAGAAAAGTCATCCATCTTAAAACAAGTTTAACCTTTGGTTTGGTTTATTGTAGATAACTGGAAAATCCTATTCCGACAATTCTCATTTGAATTTAAAATCTTGCTATTCTATTTCCATTTGAAATTATATTTTAAAAAAGATTCAACAATCCACATTTTATTCAACATTTTTGTACTAAAACGAGATCAATAGAACATACACTTTTATAATCCTCAGTGATATGGTTAAAGTCAGAGTAAACTTTTTACTAAAGACAAAAATTTTAGCATTTTACTTTAACAAATAGGTGTTATTTTTGTAAACGTCGGTTATCCAATAAAACAGAACATACCCATACTAAACCGTCATGCTGACTGAAACTGTGTTCAATGTTATCACGAACTCCAAATAGTCCACATGACAGGATTCCCCACAATGAACCCATCAGATGGACTGCAGATGCACCAACAGGGTCATCCACTTTCATTTTGACCAATGCTATCTGACCAAAGGTTGTAACACAAGAACCTACTGCTCCAATAATAACAGCTGCCCAAGTTGTTGTAACTGCACAAATACCTAATAGAAATAAATTTTGTTTTTATAAACAGAAACATGTCTGTTTTTTAATTGAATGATTTATTTGTATTACTCAAAATGATAAATTTAAAACGTTTCCTTCTCACTCTTTCTATTTGATGGTTCTGAATATTGCCGTCGTTGCGATAAGACATTTGTAATTTTGAAAACTTTTTTTGTTTTTTGTTTGTTATTTTATTGTTTTTTGTTATACTGTTCATTTGTATTTATTAACATTTCAAAATTTCTCAGATGGCGCTGGTTTTGATGTCCAATTATGACAAAACTTTAATGTGATGGAAATCACACATACATAGAAAACTTTAAAAAATACGTTGACTTTATTTTACAATTACCTGTTATACTGACAAGTGATCCCAAAATTCCATTTACCAACAATTGGACATCAAACTTTCTCTTATGTAACAGGAAACTAAGTAAAAAAGATATCTTTTGTAAGAATATTTTTGTCATTTTCTTTGTAAGAATATTTTTGTCATTTTCTTTGTAAGAATATTTTTTTCATTTTCTTTGTAAGAATATTTTTTTCATTTTCTTTGTAAGAATATTTTTGTCATTTTCTTATCTATAACGTCTTTACAAATATGTTTTTTTAATAATAATTTCTTTTCCAATAATAAAAATTTTGAAATAATCAATGTAAGCATACACATCGAAGTAAAGCAGAGAAAAGGTGCAAAAGAAAAAAAATTTAAGATGTTGCTTAGACATCAGTAAAATCTGCTTCGTTCTTAGATCTGTCTAGAAACTGAAATACAATTTTAATTTTCTAATCACGTATTTTCCATTTCTTTGCGGAGACGTGCTGATGGTCCATATAAAAAATGCACGTTTTGCACGGATTGATTCCAGGTTAAAGTATTTTAACCAGCAAACGTTTACTACAGGGTTACAGAGTTCACAAGCTACTTAGATAGCTATGGGAGGTTGGGGGAGGCTAGGATCAAATTTGAAATAAAAAGGCAGGACCAGGATTTTGGCAAAATAAAAAGACAGGAACACTTTAGGTCTGAAAAAATGCAGGACCTGTGTCAATCAGGAATTTTTTGGGTTCAAATGAAAATAAAATTTTAGGCAATATTGGCTGAAAAGAAAATCTAGGAACAAAAATTCGACGAAAAAAATAGGCAAACATTTGATACTAGCCCATAAAAATCAAATGGTTGCTCCTTTAGTGGTAGCTATCAACATTTCTTTCCTAAGTACCCACTTTGTAAAATTTATACTGGCTACCATTAAACCTTTTATGAGAGTTATTCCTGACACTGCGGCAGTATTCGACTAACAGGTTTGAGATTATTAGCTAGTTCCTGTTGTCTGAATTTGGTTACAGTCCAATCATTTTCATCATTCCATTGCGTGTTGGTAATCATATTTTAGTTGCTTTTGTATTTATACATGAGATTGTCTGGATACATTATGGGATACATGGCTATCCATAAAACCGGTTTAACCCCACCACTGCTAAATGTCTTTACCAAGTCTAGATATCATGATTTTATGTTTTGGGTTTTTTGCGCTTTTTTCATCTTAAGCTCCAGCTATTGGATGGGGTTAATTGAATGATATGCAATCTTTGACCTCTCCTGTTTCATTATATAGTGGGGACAACTAACAGGATCTATTGGAAACGTGAACATTTCTCTATTGCAGGCTCTCCGTTTACCGTAAGAAAATCAAAGTACTGTTTTGCTAGAAGATCAGGAACTTGTCAAATCTGTAATGTAAAACTTTCAAATGTTGACTGTTCCTCATAGACTTTCACAACATGTACAGTATAGTGAAGATTCATGGTCACTAGAATATAACTGAGTGGGCCAAGACAAAAATTTGCAATACGAATGCTAATACAACTGCGTGCCAAATTCATTGACTGCCTATATGCGGTTCCCCATTAACTGACCTAATCACCACCTATAAACAAATTGATAATGTTGTCTTACGAAACAGCACATCTCTATGACTTTTGTGAGGCAAGGCAAAAACTTAAGTGATATAGCACTTGAAACTGCAACTAGAACACGTCCAGTTGTGTTTACTGTTTATGTCCTTAATATAGTGAAAGGGTGATATTTTGTACAATGTCGATTTCATGTTGGCTCAGTTCTTTCACAATCAGAGGTTCATTTAGGTATTAGAAATAAGTTTGAAATTTGTGTTACCATTTAAATGGCTATCAATGTATCGATTTGATTTGCAGTATAAAAACAATATTTGGTCAATGTCAGTAAAATATAAACTTTTTTTGTATTCGGCACGAAATCGTAGAAGGGCAAAACTCGCCCTTCCGAAGTTTCTTGGCCTCATACAAAAATGTTTATATTTTTCTGACATTGACCTAAATGTTATGCAACTTGGCAACAATGTAACTATTGTTAAACCCAACATGGCAACAATGTATATAAAGCTGCACCCAACTCGGCAACGATGTATAGCTGCACCCAACTTGGCAACAATGTATATAGCTGCACCCTACTTGGCAACGATGTAAATAGAGCTACACCAAACATGGCAATAAATTATGGAATGAATATGATATTTAGAACAATCTTGAAAGACGAGGGTATATTATAAATATATATCTGTTTTTACTTTTGTATCTGTTTCCATCTTTTCTCCCATTGTATCTTATCTAATGTATGTCTGTTGCTCATAATATAGCAACAGTTTTTATCCATCATAAACTTGAGTCATTTGCTAGTAATTTTTTTGCAGAATTAATAACTTGATAACTATTATTCATTTGAGGTCTTTGACATTTGTGGATCTGTTAATGTGACTTTATATCAACGTATTCCCTCTACGTTTTTGACAATATATGATGTTCTGACTTTACATATAACAACTTATGTAAACAGTTTAAATTCAATATCAAAATACATGTAGTACGAATTGTCATTATGATGAACTATATTGATTTCATACATATATTTTTTTATCACAGTAGTCTGCTCTTTTGACAAGAACTGAATGCGACTTTGGCGCATTTTTAGGTGTGATGGAAATTTTACATTTAATGCATAATGCATAAATATATTAACTATGTAGATATAGCAAGAGCAAAAGTTTTAACATAGCACCAGGAGCAGCAGCAGCATCGAAAACATCGACAAGGAGCACCAAAAAACCGAAATGAGCAAGCGACTAGTCATGATTAGCGATGAGCAGCAAAGAGCAAGAGAAAAACAGCGATGAGCAGCAAAGAGCAAGACAAAAACAGCGATGAGCAAGAGAAAAACAGCGATAAGCAGCAAAGAGCAAGAGAAAAACAGCGATGAACAGCAAAGAGCAAGAGAAGAGCAGCGATGACGAACAGCAACAAGCACCATGAGCAGCAGCAGCAGCGAAAACAGTGACAAGTAGCCCCAAAAATCTGAAATGAGCACGCGAGTAAGGTCATGAGTAGCGATGAACAGCGACGGGCAGCGAAGAGCGGCATGGAGCAAGAGAAGAGAAACGAAGTGCATCATAGAGCAATAAAATGGACCGCCATTGCTAAGGCGGTTGCTAAGGACACCACTCCATTGATCTAATGGTGACAGCATAACTTAGAGGTAAGAGACATAATCCAATCCTACCTTTGGTCCTCACAGAAAACATCGCCCGCAAATGAAAAGAGCCGGATCAGTGGAGATAATCCAATAACCTCTCTGTACTTCGATTACGGACTTCGACATAACAGTGAAAGTATCGGTCCCTAGAGACTCGTTACCCTATACAGACCGATGAAAGACCCAGAGACGACCGAGAAACACGGAAAAATGGGAGATAATCAGTCAAGCAAAGCGTATCCGGGTCCCAGCACGTGAATGACGTCACTTCGGTAAACAAATTATGCAAAAATCCATCACTTCCGGTCACGCATGCGCAGACCACAAGTCCGGGTCCTGGCATGTGACTAACGTCACTTCCGTAAACAAATGGCGGAAAAACCCAGTACTTCCGGTTGCGCGTGCGCGCAGACCACTTCCGGGTACTTCCGGTTCGGGTGGCGTCACTTCCGGCACCACCACAAATAATAACTGAACTGTGCGCATATACTACTGACATAGTTCTGTCAAATCATCTCAGGGGATGCATCATTATTGTCGAGGATCATCTTGGGCGTAGCATCCTCATTGTTCCACAGTTGGATCCCACTTGTCTTGATATCTTTTACACACTCCTCTAACAAGCAATTCAGTATGAATTTGTCTTTTTCTTGTTCATAACCTATTAATTGGCAGATGTGTGTTTTCTCTGGAGGGGATGTCTCAATCTATAAGTAAAGATACATGTATAGTAGTTTCTCAACAAGAAGTATGCCTGGTGAAATTATCATAAAAATATGGTCAATTTATGTTCGCCTAATTATATAGCCATGATTTATACACATGTACATGTACCCGGGTAACCTAATTATTGCTACAAATTGTCAATACTCAAATTTGCTTTAATATATAGCACCTCTCATACATATATACATGTAGTGTAGAATCAATACAACATATCAAGGTTATAATTCTCTGTGAAATATTACTCTAACATTATAAAGCCATGATCATCTTGGACATAAGCATAAGTCACGTACGTGTTTCAATATGGTTTACCATGATCATATTATATTATTGCTCCAATATAAGGATCATGTTTGCCCAAAATATATCACTGATCGCGTTCTCAATCATATGTGCTCAATTTAGTTAGGCTTGACATTCTCAAGTAATACATCATTATTGCCCTACATTATAAAAGATTAATTATGAGTTAGCTTTTGTAGCACTGATCAACTACACTAATGCTGAATTCAGGTTCTTTCCCAAAAAATATATATAAAGATGTATTCCAGAATATTAATATTTAATTACGATAAATTTAACTTCCAAGTATATAAAAATATTTCTGGATTGTTACATATGTATCATATATATGCTGCTTCTACACACACAACCATTCTATAACTGAAGATATTTTTAGAAATGAGTAAAATGGCCAGGTATGGTACATCATAATTACATATGTATTAATCTTAAATAACAGTGTGATAATGTTACAGCTGTTTTCTGATTAAAACAGCATTATATTTGGTCATGAAAATCATTTACAATTAACATGGTTTCGAAATCTCAAAGGGAGGACACGGTTGTTAACTTTAACCCAAATGACATACTTATCGGCTGATATCCAAGATGGCGACAGGGCACGTCGAAAGAAAATTTTTATAAAACACTGTATTCAATAATTACTGCTCTCCTTCGACAATATCTCGTTAATATATATTATATTAAACTATAATTAATGCTAAAACGATTAAATTCTATCAAGTATAATATATTTACCTTTCTTGGGTTAAAATAGTTACTGATCACCTCTCATTTCCTCTTCGTCTGACCTTTGACTGCTGACGCTGATATGCATCACCAATTCAGGAATCCATCCGCGTTTATTAATATATATTATTCTCGGTACAAAACATGTTGATATATAAAAACATATCATAATAAATATGTTCATGAAATTGTTTTGATAGCAAGATTCAAATATATGAGTTGATAAAGAAATCTATTTTGCACTGGATAATTTCAGCGTATTCACACAATAAAAAATTAGTAATTGCGTGTTAAATACAACCCAGAACACGATCTGAATAGACTTGTTTTTTTCTCTCTTCAAAGTGAGCCAACCTAGTTTCTAGTGGAAGTTAATCAGCTTGCCGGTTTAAGAATTATACTGCGGATAGCCATCCTTGTAAAAAGAGATTTCAAAAACAAACTCAAACAATTCCAAAGCTAGTCCAACATGGTATTGAGGAAAAACCGACATCAACATCTCACAAGTTCTCAAGTTGACACCAGGAACTGGTTCATCATAACTCATCCTATGCTTAAGGATAAGATTATCTATATCATTTTACAACCAGTTTTATTCTGTTCCTTATCTTGTGAAAAATCTTTTTCGAATCGCATAGTAACTGATGCATACAAAGCACCAAAAGATGATTACCTAGAGGGTATACCCGGTTTCAGTCCTTTGGAATTTTGATTCCATTTTAAACACTTTAACTTCACTGTATTTAAGTGACACTCGTTAGAATATTTAGAAAATCATGTTGCATGATGACAGGACTATTTTGTATACAGGTTCCAAACAGCTGCGAACTCTGCAGAAGTGTACAAGTGATAGTAACAATTAAAAACTCTAGTGACCTCTTAAGATAGCAGATTAAAAGTGTATTTAGAGAATATGTTTTATTTGTTGACGGTTCCATGATTCAGTAATAAAAAAGTTCTGTAATACTTGACGTAACAACATGAAGAGTACGACAGAATTTACAATAGATAAACAAAAGAAAAGAAAAGAAAAAATAAAAGAAAATAAAAGTGTTATTTACTAAAGCGAACATTATGCAGACGTTGAAGTGTAACAAATCTGATAGCAATTTATATTCCAGATACTCAAAAGGGTAAAATTGTGTTGAAAATTAAGGTAATGTAATTTTCTTCAAATTTTGTTAGCTTGATTAGAAGCAAGATAGTAAATATATTTCCATCCATTTCACGGTCCCTTCAGTTATTTTGGTGTTTTAGTACGTTTTGATAGATACAAAATGTATATAAGGTAACAACAACAACTACATTTAGAAAAGGCTTGTTTCTGTGGTGTAATACGCATATTCTAAAATTCTGACATACACAAATTATGCAATGACCTTAATTTTTTTGTTCTTGTATAAGTCTTTCTGGGAAAAAAACACCATTGGTCTGTTATAAGATTTTCTGAAACAAACGTTTTCATAGAAATATGGCCTTGGAATATATTTACGAATTTTAACAGAGTAACGAAATACTTAGTTAACAAAGATAGCTCTGTTAAAATTCTATTTTCTTTTGTGCCTTATCCATACAGATATTTATTTACCCATAGCTGTATTCATATCTACTCGTTCTGTTTACAATTTTGCTGCAGGGAAAAAAATTATAATTCAAATAAAGATAAAACCAACTATAAGCCACTCGGTTTCTCAAATTTTACATATATATTTATTCCCATACAATAATCATAACCAATTTTCCAGTACATGTATATGCATATCTCCTGAAATGTATATTGGACGAATATACATATTCCTATTGTTTTGGTAATCAAAGGCTAGTACTCAAAAGTTTTTTTTTATTATTAATTCATTCATTCCTTTTTACTTGTTTAACACGTATATCCAAAATATAAAGTAAATACACAACAGCAGATATATTTTCCATTCACTTTTTTACAAACTTAATGGTAAATAAAATATCATTTAAATCTATATTTTTTCAGTCAAAGTGCTTTTTTTCTTAATAGAAAGTATAACACTGAAAAGATGTGCGATGCAAATCAATAGTTAAACTTGAAACGGTCTTCTTGTTGTTGTATTTTCACCATATGCAACGCTTCCTTCAAAAGAAGTTGACAATTTTTTTAATTGTCGTCAGAAACAATGCTAATAAATGTATTAATACTGCATAGAGTAAAGTACAATCTTATCTAATTTTGTAATTTGCGTTTCCAGAAATGTTATTGAAAGAACTTATGTGTTCTGGAAGCAACTATGTGACTAAAGGCGAGGCCTTAGAAAAATTTCAATCTTTTAAGTTTTATTTTATTAATTTTCTTTGGATCCTTTTTTCTGTTGGATTTTTTTCTCAAATAAAATGTTAAGAGTCACATTCGCCACCTTTTTTATCTGCTTGAGTAGCGGTAGTATTCAGTATTTGCCTTTTTGTCAAATTTGAGCCCGGTGATTTTTTTCAGATCTCTTTAATTCTCCTCCTCCATAATTATCAAATAGTTGCTCCCTTAATAATGCTTGCTTTTTTGGTAGTGCTAATGGCAGTATGCATAACGTTGTGGTAATTAATCCATCTCATCTATATATGTATTATTTATCAATTTGGTTATATAGGATGTGGTTTATAATTGGTTTAGCATGCAATAGCAATGTTCTATAAGCATATAATTGAAGCACATCGCCTTTTTATGAGCAGAAAAAAAAATGCACAAGATTCTAAATAATTTTAAATTTTCACCAGAACGGTAGAAAATTTTTAATAAAATTCACTTTAAAACAATTTCAAGCTCTTCAATACTGCACATTCTTAAGCCGCATGTTTATATTTTCTTAAAGCTGTAAAATTATCAATCTAAAAACTTCTAAAACATGCGTAAATATACCATGCACTAGAATAAGAAAAAAAAACATGCGATCTGCTCTTAATATGAAAAGAAAAGTCACTTTCAAAAAGTTTACCTTAATAGAAAAGACATCACACCGCCACTACACGATGATAAAATAGTGGTTGCTGCTGACCTACAAGTTACAAGAAGTACTGTACATACATTTCATCTCTACACCCAACTCTCTATTTTCAATACACTTACATTTTAAGCTTGTACTAAAGTTGCATTAACCACATAGTTCAACAGGATTTTATATTTCATTAAAGTGTCAATTACATTTATAATCGGAAAGACAATTTACAAGAGTGTTGATTTTTTCCCAGAACCTTTTCCTTTATTACCGGTCAGTATTCCGACAACCATCAACGAACAGTATTTCAAACATTCATATACATTTTTTATTGTTTATATCACTAAATAGCAATCAAATGGTAACCCCGAGACGTCCTCTTCTTGAAATAAGACAAAATCTTGATTGTAAATTAAGGATGTCTACACACACCAACCGTGTCTACTTTTCGTATAATTTTTGATTATGCAGTTTCGCAAACAAAATAAAGTTTTATTCCAGATATACATATCCGGATGGAGAACTGACTAAATTATGTCAAATGAAGAGAAAAATTCACATGCATGCAGAAGTATATTTGATTTTTAGTAAATATTGTCGAATATACAAAACTTATTTTTTATTGACTATTAAGAGCATTTTTTTTTGCTTTTTTTTGCTAAGAATTACTGCAACAACACAACCACAAGATGATATCAATTTTTCTTCAATTTTATTCCTACCCGATACTCATATTCTTAACAGTTTAATAATTATCTAATACAAACCTTGCTGCAAGTTTCCACTTTCCACCACTAATTCCAAATGTACTTCCGCAATTGAACCCAAGCCAACCCCACCTAGAAAAGAGTTTGCATAAAGTTTCTAAATTAGTCTGAAAGATCATCTATCGTGTTTAGAACATACCGAATAAAAAATAATTACTTTTGTGGATTAAAGCTCTAACCGTTTAAAGGGAACGCATACCTTAGTGTCTTATCCGAAAGTACACCACTGACACTGTATGATACATTTACTATGTGCTTTTCGGATCCAGTAGTAGTCATGATTTCAATAAATACTAACACAAACACAAACATTCATGCATTTATTCTAGCTCATTGTGTCATGGTATATATGTTTTCTCATTTACCCACTTTTTACTGAAAGCATTTCTTTTATACGAACCCACTTTTTACTGAAAGCATTTCTTCTATACGAACCCACTTTTTACTGAAAGCATTTCTTTTATACGAACCAGAGTATGAACAATCCAAGTACAGCATTAACAGAATTTCCATGAGTAATGACTTGATCATCGGAAAATCTACCATATCTTGGTTTCACTATTATAGCAGCCACAAGTGCTGTAACACCTCCCACTAAATGAACCGGCCCAACTCCGGCTACATCGACAACATGCATCTGCTTCAACCAGCCATTTTCTGACCAAACCCAATGAGCTGGGAAGCTGTATATTACAGTATTTAGTAGACAGAAAGCGATGTAGGCAGTCAGCTTTGTTCTCTCTGCTATCGCACCTAAAAGTGAGTAAAAAACCTCCCTAATGTACATGTTTAATATTTGCAAAGGAAGATTAAAAACTTGCTTAAAGGAATCGCAGGCTTTGAATTTAAAGAAAATAATGCACACTAGTTACTATTTTAGAACACTGTCAAGAATACCAGGAATGCTAGGTGAATTTCATAAATATATACATTTTATATAGAAAATTAAGAAATATAAAAAGAACTTCTGGAAACGGATGAAATACAGAAAAATAAGAAAAATACATTTTCCTATATGCAAGGCTATTTTTAATAAGCCTTTAAATATAAAATATGAAATATAAAAAAATAATTGACTTTTTAATTTGACTGAAAATATATACTCATAAGTTCTGATAATTCAGATCTTACCTGAAACGATTGTAGTTGCCGTTGTACAAAAAGAAGCTTGAAAAATAAATTTGGAGAATTCTGTGCCCATATGTTCTTCATCTAAAAATCGTAAAAGGGTTTTTACTTTGTAAATTGCAAAAACAGAGTGAATTTGATATGAACATGCAACATATATTTAACAAAGTTATCAAACATAATTCTATGCGTATTGCAGAATCATGCATGTACTACGTTAACGATAGTTTCTTCTGTATTAAAAAGTTTTAAAAACATAAGCCTTATTCATGGAATTAGGATAGGTGAGTGGGAATTTTGTTAAACACCAACAGTGCCAAATTCATCGTGACTCCAGTTTTTTCTTTTTATTAGAGTTTTCCGAATGGTATTGACTTTCCTGTTATAATGCAGTAAATTGTATGTTTGTCAAATGTTCCTTAACGTAAACAGCAGATAATAACTACAATGCACTAAAATAAACATATACTATTGTAAGTTTGATACCTGGGTCCAAAAAGAATGATCCTACTCCTGAAAACCAGTTCGAACCTTCATCAAGTCCAAAAGTTAATCCATACCCAACACACCAATAGGTCAGTCCACCGAATACTACATCAACAACGTTTTTTATCATTATATTTACTTCATTTTTCTTACTTGACATGCCACTCTCCAAGAGTCCGAATCCTGAAAAAGGAACAATTTTATCTTCATTTTACATGATATGGTTCTCTTAACATTTTGACTTTATAGATATCTTATAAATTATATGAGATATCTTATAAACTATATGAGATACTTTATAAACCATATAAGATATCTTATAAACTACATAGAATATCTTATAAACTATATAAGGGATGAGATCAAAAGTTCAATGTCGGATAAAAAACTTAATTCACATAGTTTATTCACTGACCCCCCCCCCCCCCCCCACCCCCCTCTTAACTTAATTTGGGAAAAATTGATTGACCAATATAGGCATATACAAAAATCGATGTCGGAGAACAAAACTTCCAGTGATTTTACCCCCCACCCCCCACCCCCAAACTATTTGAATTAGGTTTTTTATCCGACATTGAACTTTTGATCTCGTCCCTAAGATATCCTATAAACTACATGAGATATCTTATAAAGTTTATTACATATCTTGAAGTTAGAACAAATAGTAAAACGGCTTGACATAGATTTGGTATATTTTTGGATGATGATTGACCAAACCAGAGAAGTATATCAATTTCCTATATTAATACATAGTTGAGGTATAATCATTTATTTCTGATGCATTTCATATTCAAAGTCTGGCATGTGTATTGAAAAAAAAATCATTTTTAATGGCTTGAGGTGGGCAACCCTCACACCCGGGCCCTCACAAGTGGCCTGGCTTTGACGTGGCGTGAGGGCTTAAATCATGTTTAATGACATACTATACTGATTTTGTGTCTTATGGAAGTGATGACTAACCTGCTAACAGGGCCTTTTACTGTATGTTGTTGAGCAATTCAGTATTGCATTTTCATTGTGGCGAGTAAGTTATTATTTTTCTTCTTGCAGATTTATTTTTGACTTTTCATTGAATATTATAAATCTATACCTATTTTCAGTTCTACCATGGTCCATACCACTTTTAATTTAAAACTTTGGCTTTTCTTTAATTTGCAGCACCAACAGCTTCCACCTCGCCCCTCCCCCCCCAAAAAAATAATCTGTTTATCACTAATCTGTAGGCATCTGACTTCAAATTTTATATTTTTTATCGAAAACGGATTGTGGCAGCTTTGAAAAAAAACACTACGGGCAACGCCGATTCTGAGCGCCGATGTTTTTTTATTTTTTAAAGCTGCGACAAGCATATTTATAATTTATTTCATTCATCCATAAGTCAAGTAAGTACTAATTTATTCTATTATAGTGTAAATGGTTTGTAGTCCGTTGTATATAGGTTAAAATTAAAAGAATAGTTTGTGTTTCTAACTAGCGACGACTTGCAAAATTCACAGTAAAATTTGAAAGACAAACCGGAAACCGGAAACGGAACTGCCATTTTTAACGGACTTGTAA
Source organism: Mytilisepta virgata (assembly GCA_028015205.1). Classification (NCBI taxonomy): domain Eukaryota; kingdom Metazoa; phylum Mollusca; class Bivalvia; order Mytilida; family Mytilidae; genus Mytilisepta; species Mytilisepta virgata. The sequence continues at coordinate 33,913,609 of CM051517.1, forward strand.
ATTTTACGCTACACCGCACAAACAAACAGATTGCTTCAGGGAATACGATACTTTAAGTTTTCATACAAGGTCAAAGTGTGTGTGTAAAAGATGGGTAGATCAAGATAAAAATTGATCTTTTTTTTAGAATTCGTCGCATGCACATGTAAGTTGAATGATTTTCATCAAACTACGGTAAAATTCGGTTTTTTTACCATTTAAAATACATGCCAATATCAAAGTAAATTTTAGAAATATATGAAATAAAAGACGATTTTATCAAGTTAAGCAAAATTCAGCGTGCCTTATGTTTGCGAGTTGACACTTACCAGTTAAACCTCCACGGTTTATGTAAAATTAATGAAAAGCCGAACTCGAACTCAGAATATTTTTGTAGTGTACCAGAGCTGTGGATATCCGTCAGTCCTGATAGCAAATTTGAAGTAGGACCAACGTCTGCTACAATACCTACAATCCTACTGACCCTTAATTTTTTTAGATGATCTGCAATTCCTAAAAGTTTTAGTTACTAAAAATCCAAACATTGAATTTATAAATTTCATAACCATATCCGCGTGTTTTATAAACGACAAATGGTCCTAGGTGTAAAAATACCGTATGACTTTGTTCAAAATTTACAATGTGTAACTGGTTACTTTATCTAGGGTACCACAAGTTTCTCTACGCATGTTTTAAATTGAATTTTACCCAGGGATCAAGCTATAGGTTAAAAGAAAAAAATATGCCAGATGATAGAACAAAATGTGAAAAATAGAGGAATTATGAAACGTGAAAACGACCGGAAAAATAGTTTCAAAGTAAATGGAAAGAGAGCCAAGAGTAGTTGGAGTTCAATTCAAGAATGGCTGATCTGGTAAAAAATTCTAAAAAAGTCTTTGAAAAAGAATAAAATTTAACATTAATAAATAAGTATGCATCATTAAATAAAATAAAATAAAGAAAACAGATTAAATAGAATTTTATTTGAAACATATTAGGCACATTCACTTTTTTATGATCCAGAACAGCAATAGAAGCCCGTTCCTTTGCTTGGACTTTTTCCAGCGTAAATTTGAGTATTTTTGTGTCCAGAATTAATCCACCATATCCAATCTTTAATATTTTCTGACATATTAAGAATTGTGTTGTCAGCTAACGGTCACATATAGCATAAGCTAAAAAATTCTTAGAGATGCATGAAATTTACAAATGCTGTGACACTTATGTTTAATTACATATGCATGATAAAGTTTTATGTGATAAATAAATTTATAAATTTTGACAAAAGGTGAATGAATACCAAACTTTGTGTCAGTGGACCAATTATTTCTTGAAATTTGTAGGACTGGTTGAAACTTCCGACAACAGTCTGGAGACCAGTCATTATTAGCATAATAGAATGTTGTTATTTTTGTAACACCTTACAGCAGGATATACATATTTGGAATATTTCCTTTGTAATTAAGAAAGTAAATTTCCCTTCACCGGTAGCATAAATCGTTTTTCAATTATCGATTTTACTTTTAATTGATTATTATTGTAATATCTAGGAATCCAATTTTTAATGCCTCTTAGGGAAAGATGTATGTAACTATAGTTATCCATTATTAAATCTTTTATATTCATCAAGAGCAAATATATTAAAGGCGAATATGAACAACATTAATATATCGTCAGGGGAGTAAGGGTTTAGCGGTTCATTTCAATTATATTAATTTATAGAAGGGTTAAAACAAAATATTTTGCATAATTTGAAATATTGATTAATATCGGATTATAGAATTCGTATTAGTAAAATCTCATGAGAATTCCGATTTTTATAGTTATCAAACCTTCAAATCAAAACTGGTTTTGTGAACAATTATTTACATGCATTATAAAATGTTATTAACGGTAATATACTGTAACTCCTGTAAAGGAATACTCCACTAGCGCAGCTAATGGAGGGTGGTTATAAACTTCTATATTAATCAAGAGAAGCCCGTTACACTCCCCCACCTCAAGATCAAGAGTCATCGCCCTTCTTGACAACTTTTAGTTGGGCGCCAATGTAACAGTAGATCATGATTTGTCTCCCAAAATAACCTACCGCACCAACAGGGGATCGAACCCGGAACCTTGAGTACTCCTCTAGCACAGCTAATGGAGGGTGGTTATAAACCTGTTACGGTTCTATAACTTCTATATTAATCAAGGGAAGCCCGTTACAATACATTTGTAGACTCAAGATCTGAGCCTCTATTGCTCACCTGACAGACCCAAACAGTCTTTCCACTATGACTTATTTCACGCCGTAGCTCATTTGGTCAAGTTCTTTCATAAGAATTTTTACTGGAAGCCATAAAATCTATTATGGTGTCTAATTGGATCGAAATACTCAAACTGTATTACCTGTAAGAACGTCTTATGATTTCTCATGTCGAGTTCGAATTTGTCCGAAATATCTGGTTAGTCAGAAGATAGATGGCCATATTAGTTGTCTGACTCTATCAAATATAAACATATTTTATACAGACCCTATTATTGATGCTATGTTCTATTCATTTGTTTTTGGAGGTTATTTTTGAAATTTGACAAGTAGATGCTTCATTTTAAATGTGAAAAATAAAGATGGCTAGTGTGATTTGGGCAGTCCCGTTGACCTAAAAATAAGTAAGCATCTAATAAAATACAATAGAATATCCTAATTATAAAGATATTATTGGAATTATCCTCAGTTTTTATTTTCTGTCTAGGAGTCTACACACCTTTTCCATTCAGATGACATTTTATCCGTTAAGCCCGTTGTACTACGGAAGAAAACAAACGTTAGATTCTTTGATAAAATGCTAAGCCTACCGGTATTTTTTCCTTAACGAAATGACCTTTAACATTGAATTTACCAATCAAATAAACAAGCCACTCAAAGGGAAGCTTAGGTTTTCTACTTGAAAATGCTTATGAATTTGTACAACATAGGTTAAATATACTAAGTTAAGAATTCGTGCACTATGTGCTGGTCGGTCAAAGAAGTAGGTCAATTTTCACCCGATTTTTGTTCAGGTAAAAAAAAATCCCATTCTAGACAAGTCCGTCTAAGATCTACTACTAATTATCACGAAATGTATAACTTTATAATACACAAATTATCGCTTAAGGAACCAGTTTTAACACAATTTGGCTGTTTTGGAAGACAGTCAGAACCAAAACCAATTTCTTTGCTGTAAGAGAGTACATAGTTTTATTTTTATCTTAGTGTCTTGCATGACAATATTCCAACAAATGATACAAAATGTTTGTCAATTAACCACAAAAAACCGCCTCGAATAACGACTTTTACAAGTATAAACCTCGACTTACTCATTCAGCGTAAAATTCCTGTTTTTCAACATTAAAATAAACTTTATGCCGTCGTTTATTACAAAACTTGGTAAATTGTCAAAAGATAAACATAGGGGAAAGTGTCCCAACCCGTTTAGTATAATTCAATTGAATTACAAATGGAATTAAGAAAAAAATACCCATCAACATGTGTAAAATAACATTTACTGAATTACGAATTTAACAGGAGACATCCAGAACATGAAATTATCTAAGATAAGAAAAGCAAATTGTCTAATCTGCATAAAATTTAGGCAAAATTGTTCCATTAAAAGTGCTGGTCAAGGATTTTGCTTTAAGAGCATGGCAAATAAAATTTTCACAGAGGACTCTCCGAGCACTCTCGTCAGAATCTGGACACGCTCTTACTATAACTCTTACAAGTAAACCTTTTTAAAACCCAGAATAATGAACTGGTAAGGATGAGTTTCGTTGATTCCGAAAAACATTTCCATATAATGAACCCCTATGCTAAAAGGTAAGAGTAAAAATAAGCGTAAATTCATTATATTCAGTATGTGAAAGAATTGAGGGTGATTTCTGGATGGCTGAGCATCTGTCAACTGTATCAGAAACTTGCACTACATGTCACTTTAGTACCGTGAATTCACGACAATAACAAAGTACCAATAAACAATTAAGCAAAAAATATGACTTGTCACTGGGGCCATTAACATTTGCATCCGTTAAAAATTCTATGAAAACCACCAAGATTTTCATGGAAAGAGTTAACAATGAACTAAATACAGTAAATGTAAAGTGTATTATAGACCAATGGCGAAATTAAAAGCTCAATTTTGTAATTCATATTAGAATCAGTCTTTAGAATTGTAAGTGTAAAGAAAATACGTTTGTGTCAGTGGGACATTTTTTAATTGTAAATGGATATGCTATATTGAAAATATTTTAAATGTGGTTATTCAGAATTTTGGATTGTACAAAATGTTAACAATACTGTAAATTTGTCAAAAATGTAAACAGAGATTATGTGATCAATTTAAGCAAAAATTGTCTACAGTTGTTTTCAATTCACCAAAATTTCTTAACTACAGAATTTTTAAATGTAGTTATATTTACTGGATTTGCCAGATGATTTAAGAAAAGCATTATGTAGTTTCAGATGTATGATTCATCGACTCCCAATTGAAAGGGGTTGATTTTGGGGTGTTGAACGTGATGATACAATTTGTGACATTTGTGATATTTGTAAAAATAACGCTATGGGCGATGAGTATCATCTTTTTGAATGTACCTTTTTCAAAAATGAACGAAAGTTATTGTTACCTGCACTCAATCTTACTAACTAATATTGAAAAGTTTAATGAATTGTTTAATTCTGATTCCTATATGATATTTACTATAAAATTGCCAAATTCTGTAAAAACGTATTATCAGTAGTTAACTAATGTGCATTTGATTTAAAATGTATCAACACATGTGCTTGCCTTCCTTTACACATACAGTGTTTACAATGTTCACTGCATTACTTTTGTTATATATTTTTATGTGATTATTTCTAATCACATACCCGAATTGGGGTCTTTGAGAAATAAAACTTGAAACTTTGTCTATTCAAACTATATCTAAACTATCTTTACTCACCCGACTGCATGGTAAAAATAATAAAAGAACTCGTAAGAATCCATGTAGCATCATCAATCCAGGCTTCAATCAGTTGGTCTTGTTCATTTGTAGAACTGTTAGTTGTGGCCATATTTTAAACTTTAAAATTCTATGTTAAAAATTCGAAAGTTATCTGTGTTAATGCTCTTTAATATCAGTTTGTAAACCCATCTTCGAATATCGATACCGGAAATTTTTACCGTAAAGAGATCACAATGTCAGTATCATTTCTTAGCTTGTAAAGATTTATGATAGAATCACGATTTATCTCCACTAGTTAATCATCAATTTGCAATTTTTATGGTATATAGATTTTGAAAATTAATTATCTGTTCATCATTTACTAAATATGATCGCCACCATGTAGAAAATTGCATGCACAGTCTTAATTGCTTTGTGTAATGTCATTTAAGCATCCCGTTAATTGTCTAGGTTTTTTGCTTATAGGCAAAACATTTTCTTTTTTAAGTAGAAATCAATTTATAGCTTCTCTTTTTCCCTCAAATCAAAATTACTTTTTATCTGAATTCCTTCCTCGAAGAGTGAATAAAAATATTACGTAAATCGGATTTTTATCATGCTAGTTCTGTTGAAAAGTTTTCAAATAGTAACATGTTTTCTTTGATGCAGTTTCAGGAGATTTACATAAATAGTTGTAACTAGAATATTGATAATTTCTGTAACTAGTGATTTAAAGTATATTACTGTTGTCAAAAGATCTAACATGTGTATATGTTCAAACTGTATCCCTCCTTTTTTCTGTTAGTTTAATAACATATCCGTATATTGCAAAGTTTTTAACAACTGCCATTTTTCACCTTTAGAACCAATGTGAATATTTAAATGTGACCTCAAAAATACCCCCCACCCTTCCCGAAAATTACACCCTGAGGATAAAATATTCCCTTCGGATAAATACCTCGTTGAAATTTTATTTTTTCTATAGAATGATATCTTACGATACCCTACCTTGAAAGTGAAATTTTATTATATAAATTTCATCCCTACTCAGATATCAAAAACGACTAGTTCATGTGTTTTAATTTTCATTACTTTACGAATTCAACAAATATGTATATATATATATAATCATGATTCTTCACTTAATTAACCAATGACTTAAAACAGATTATATAAATAGACCATTTAATATAACAGTAATGTCTTGAAAGCTGGCATTTGCATAGGGCCAATGCCCGGTATAAAAAAAATATTCGCTGTATAGTTAGGACCACAATAAAAACTAAAAACATTTGTTGTGATTTTAAGTCATTGGTTAATAAATCTGTCATAAAATGGGTATGTTTATATAAAGCCTGTATTATGTCCTCGTACAATCGCGTTGGGCCTCGATACCTCGTCCCAATACGACTGACTCGGTCATAAACAGGCTTTATATGATAATTACACCTTATATAACAAATTTGGATTTCCTGTGTATTTCTTGCATATTTTTGCAATTTCAATGAACTTTCGCTGTATATACACGATTTTCCGTTCTACCAGGGAATATGCAAAAACGTCTATATACACTTTTTACAATGGATATACATTTTTTACCCTCGCGAAACGAAGCGCGCCAAAATTGAATTCGGAACTTTCCCAGGGGGATCTCTATGGCAAGCCGTTTTATTATTTATTCTAACTTCAAGATATGTATTAAATTTTATAAGATATCTCATATAGTTTATAAGATATCTTATATAGTTTATAACATATCTTATATAGTTTATAACATATCTTGCCATTAATCCCTCTGCAAGATACATGGGTTGTTGCGAAAATTAAATAAAACAAAATGTCGGTTGTTGTAGACGCAGACGGCGTCCTTGCAAAGATTTGGTAGCGGTTTATTTTTTTATTTTTAGTTCACTTGGTCAAAGGCCATGCATATATGAGCCTTTATCAACATTTGGCGTCCGTCATCCGTTAACTTTTCACATTTTAATCTTCTCCTCTGAAACAACTGGGCCAAATTGAATTAAATTTGGCAGGAAGCATCTATGTAAGGTCCTTTATAAAGTTTGCTAATTTCGTCCTGATCTGAAAACAAAAATGGCCGCCACTGTTGTTTCTGATTTGCTAACTTTTCAAAAACCTTTTTCTCTGAAACTGCTAAGCCAAATGGAACAAAAGTTGACATGAAGCATATATGGAAGGTCCTTTATAAAATTTCCTCATTTCGTCTTGATTGAACTACAAATATGGCTGCCATGGACAGTTCTTGTTTCTGATTGGTTGATATAAAAAAAAATTGGCCAAATGGAACAATACTTGACAGGAAGCATATATGGGAGGTCCTTTATAAAGTTTCCTCATTTTGTCCCGATCGGAATACAAATATGGCCGCCATGGGCAGTTCTTTTTTCTGATATAAAAAAACCTTCTCCTCTGATGTCGCTTGGGCAAATGGAACGTAACGTGACAGGTTTTATACAAAGTTTCCTCATTTCGTCCCGATCAGGCAACAAACATGGCTGTCATGGACAGTTCTTGTCTTTCATCGATAATCTTCTCTGAAACCGCTTAGCCAAACGGAACGAGACTTGACATCATCTGTTGGAGGTTTTTAACACACTTTCCTCATTTGTCCTCAATATTCTCTTAAACTGCTTGGCCAAATAGTGCCAAAAATTGACAGAAAGTGTCTATGACATATAACAAAAATCTGTAGAACCGCTGAATTGCTTGAAAGCAAACATGGCCTGAATGTTCCTCATAAGGTACTGACAAGTGTTGTTACTTTGGTGCCAATCCCTAATTCAAAATGGCCTTCAGCAGAGGACTTATGTTAACATAAGACCCTATTTGAAATACATGCAAAAATCTGGAGAACAGCCAAATTTTAGAATATGCTGACATGTAAGTAGAAAGACCTTGATGAAGAAAATCTTGGTTTCTAAAAGGCTTACCACACTTCATAATGATATGGAGAAGCGACTTCTCTCTTCCAGGTACATCAATAAAAATGACTTTCATGCCAGGTGAGCGATACAGGCTCAGCCCTCTGAGCCTCTAGTTTTATTTCATCCACTGAATCAATATCCCATGTAAGTAATACGATTAACGTCTTCTGGATATTCAGCTTACATGTAATTAAACAGATATAGAATGCCTGGGAGGGGTATATACAAAAATTTTGCCGTCTCTCGACTGTTATTTTTTGCATATATACCCCTCTCAGCCATTATATATCTGTTCAAAATACCCGTTTTATAACACTATAATATAAAAGGCACATTGGAATTGTATACGGGGGATAAAGTATGTACGTAAATTATAAGTTATATGTACAATGTACAAATGTATATATATCCCCTAATAGTAATGTCATAAAATATGTTAAAATCAGTCCGTCGAATAAAATGTCGGTACTATGATCTTCTAGGAGGGTTTGATAATTGAAATTTTAATAATAGATTGATCATTCTAAGAAACATTTATTTTTTTGTCACCGTGAAAATGTATGTTCAGCACTCCCTCTATCTTGTTTAAGGTTCTTTACTCTGGATTTGTAGTTGAAGTTCCTTTCTTTTATCTTTACGAAAAATAATTGAGACAATTTAGTGGTATAAATAACTTTTATATGACGATTCAATGCTGCAGAATAAGCAACTGAGTTTTGTAACTTTTATTCAGGATAAAAGTTTAGCATACAAGATCGGCCAAAATTTGTTGAATTACTTGTTGACAGAATGTTATCCGCTTGGCTTAGAATATAGTTTCACTGTTTTTTTTTTTATCCATTTGGAAGGATATTTTTAGCACTTAGAGACCAAAGAATGTGACATTTTGACTATGACATATGATCAGAAAATTCTAGGAGGATAAATTGTCTGTTTCTTCTGGCAGGTAAATTTATTCACTTTATCAAAATTAATGTTTATCTAACTTTAGAAGGTCTATTTATCAAAACAATATAAAGCAGTGTATATATTATTCAAATTCAAATTCTTTATTTTCCTAATCACAGGGACCTTTCGGGCATAAAAAATTAATATCCTTACACACACACTTCCGCACAAATAAAACGTTCGCAAAAATGATTGGATAACACTTACAGTAAGACATGTAATGGAAGAGAGAGTTATAGGATACAATGTATCAATTCATAGAATACTGGGCGCAGACATCTAGCGCTGAAATGAATGTGACACTCGCTGCCCATTGGTCAATATCAAATTAAATAAGAAATAATTTTAAACGGCAGTGGTTCTTCGTTCGAAACATATGAGATAAAACAATTTCAAACTAGTTTTTAAAAATGTGGGTAATTTCAATGGTTTAAGTGGGTACCGCCCGATTTTTAGCAAAAATTTATGCCCTCTTTTTTGAGCCTCATTTTTCGGAATAATATTTACTAATAAATCGACTATCGTGAAGTTTACATCTTCTTTTGGGTTGATATATAAGGGTAAAAGGAAGTAAATAAAGGTGACTGGCGCCACCTAGTTTTTACATCCAAGATAATAGGTAGAAGTAAATTTATTTTCTGCTGCCCTGTTAATTAGAAAAGAAAATTGAAATAGTGAGAAATGAGTGTCGGCTATTGGTGTAGAAATAGCAAGAAATTTGGAGGAAACTCTCTGTGATGAGCAAAATTTTCTGTGCATAATTAAGCAAGGGGTGTTCTTCATTCATACTAATTCGAAAATTCCGGAACCATAGAGTACCCTTTAAAAATGCCATTTTTCTATCAAAAAAGCTGCGGCACCATATGTGTTTTGCGGTTTTATTCACACCCAAAGGTGTTGAAAATTCAGAATTTGACAGTTTTTTCAACGGAACTTTTATAGTGAAAACGCAGAACCCAAAAAGGCTACCATTGTCGCCTATGTAAATATTTACTTCATTTTAACCTAAAGCGAAATAACAATTTCTGGCGCATCACTGTAGTTTTCGAGATACCTTAGAAATGGGATAGGTAAATTAGTAAGCTGCTAGGTTGTAAACTGTATCAGAAGAAAACTGCTGATCACCATGAACCTATAGTCTGTATCAAATTTTTACTGTTTTTTTATTCTTCTCTTCAAGGGGTAGGATTCATTAACCCACCGTAAGAACGAGCATTCTGTCAAGGACTTTGTCTTTAATCATTACTCCTCATCTTTGATAAAATTGCATGTATTTAGGCATATATAAAAAAGGGGGCATATTTTTGCTGACGTTAAGCGACATTTTTGTATTTTTAATTGCTTAAAGACGCCAAAATAACCCTAAAATATTAAAATTAGATAAAAAATCAAAGGCTATACATTTTTCTTCTTAGTATCGTCGAATTAAATATTCTGTACACGGTTCACATTAAAGACATAACAGCAATGATAAAATCTTAATTTCAGCAGTTTTATAGTCTATTTCATAAAATTTTGTTTCGCTCATGCAACTGTTTTCATATATTCGTGACAAAAAAATATAAATTGGACATTGTTATCAAATCATCAGCCTCAATTCTTAAATAGGCCTAAATCGAACTTAATTAATCAAACACCTCGTTTTAAACCCAGCCAAACAGTCAAAATATGCTGGTCAATGCACCCAAGTCTTTAAAAAGTAACGTTTTCTGCAAATGGGGGTACCTGTAAAGAAAGTCATTTTAAATGATGAACAATTGTTTCTTTAATCCAAAAATTTGAACGCAAGCAGTAGAGGTATATAGTAATCGACTAATGCAAAGGTTGTCCGATTTTATTTCAGTATGTGTCAGTATAGGGTAAAAGGAAGTAAATAAAGGTGACTGGCGCCACCTAGTTTTTACATCCAAGATAATAGGTAGAAGTAAATTTATTTTCTGCTGCCCTGTTAATTAGAAAAGAAAATTGAAATAGTGAGAAATGAGTGTCGGCTATTGGTGTAGAAATAGCAAGAAATTTGGAGGAAACTCTCTGTGATGAGCAAAATTTTCTGTGCATAATTAAGCAAGGGGTGTTCTTCATTCATACTAATTCGAAAATTCCGGAACCATAGAGTACCCTTTAAAAATGCCATTTTTCTATCAAAAAAGCTGCGGTTCCATATGTGTTTTGCGGTTTTATTCACACCCAAAGGTGTTGAAAATTCAGAATTTGACAGTTTTTTCAACGGAACTTTTATAGTGAAAACGCAGAACCCAAAAAGGCTACCATTGTCGCCTATGTAAATATTTACTTCATTTTAACCTAAAGCGAAATAACAATTTCTGGCGCATCACTGTAGTTTTCGAGATATCTTAGAAATGGGATAGGTAAATTAGTAAGCTGCTAGGTTGTAAACTGTATCAGAAGAAAACTGCTGATCACCATGAACCTATAGTCTGTATCAAATTTTTACTGTTTTTTTATTCTTCTCTTCAAGGGGTAGGATTCATTAACCCACCGTAAGAACGAGCATTCTGTCAAGGACTTTGTCTTTAATCATTACTCCTCATCTTTGATAAAATTGCATGTATTTAGGCATATATAAAAAAGGGGGCATATTTTTGCTGACGTTAAGCGACATTTTTGTATTTTTAATTGCTTAAAGACGCCAAAATAACCCTAAAATATTAAAATTAGATAAAAAATCAAAGGCTATACATTTTTCTTCTTAGTATCGTCGAATTAAATATTCTGTACACGGTTCACATTAAAGACATAACAGCAATGATAAAATCTTAATTTCAGCAGTTTTATAGTCTATTTCATAAAATTTTGTTTCGCTCATGCAACTGTTTTCATATATTCGTGACAAAAAAATATAAATTGGACATTGTTATCAAATCATCAGCCTCAATTCTTAAATAGGCCTAAATCGAACTTAATTAATCAAACACCTCGTTTTAAACCCAGCCAAACAGTCAAAATATGCTGGTCAATGCACCCAAGTCTTTAAAAAGTAACGTTTTCTGCAAATGGGGGTACCTGTAAAGAAAGTCATTTTAAATGATGAACAATTGTTTCTTTAATCCAAAAATTTGAACGCAAGCAGTAGAGGTATATAGTAATCGACTAATGCAAAGGTTGTCCGATTTTATTTCAGTATGTGTCAGTATAGGGTAAAAGGAAGTAAATAAAGGTGACTGGCGCCACCTAGTTTTTACATCCAAGATAATAGGTAGAAGTAAATTTATTTTCTGCTGCCCTGTTAATTAGAAAAGAAAATTGAAATAGTGAGAAATGAGTGTCGGCTATTGGTGTAGAAATAGCAAGAAATTTGGAGGAAACTCTCTGTGATGAGCAAAATTTTCTGTGCATAATTAAGCAAGGGGTGTTCTTCATTCATACTAATTCGAAAATTCCGGAACCATAGAGTACCCTTTAAAAATGCCATTTTTCTATCAAAAAAGCTGCGGTTCCATATGTGTTTTGCGGTTTTATTCACACCCAAAGGTGTTGAAAATTCAGAATTTGACAGTTTTTTCAACGGAACTTTTATAGTGAAAACGCAGAACCCAAAAAGGCTACCATTGTCGCCTATGTAAATATTTACTTCATTTTAACCTAAAGCGAAATAACAATTTCTGGCGCATCACTGTAGTTTTCGAGATATCTTAGAAATGGGATAGGTAAATTAGTAAGCTGCTAGGTTGTAAACTGTATCAGAAGAAAACTGCTGATCACCATGAACCTATAGTCTGTATCAAATTTTTACTGTTTTTTTATTCTTCTCTTCAAGGGGTAGGATTCATTAACCCACCGTAAGAACGAGCATTCTGTCAAGGACTTTGTCTTTAATCATTACTCCTCATCTTTGATAAAATTGCATGTATTTAGGCATATATAAAAAAGGGGGCATATTTTTGCTGACGTTAAGCGACATTTTTGTATTTTTAATTGCTTAAAGACGCCAAAATAACCCTAAAATATTAAAATTAGATAAAAAATCAAAGGCTATACATTTTTCTTCTTAGTATCGTCGAATTAAATATTCTGTACACGGTTCACATTAAAGACATAACAGCAATGATAAAATCTTAATTTCAGCAGTTTTATAGTCTATTTCATAAAATTTTGTTTCGCTCATGCAACTGTTTTCATATATTCGTGACAAAAAAATATAAATTGGACATTGTTATCAAATCATCAGCCTCAATTCTTAAATAGGCCTAAATCGAACTTAATTAATCAAACACCTCGTTTTAAACCCAGCCAAACAGTCAAAATATGCTGGTCAATGCACCCAAGTCTTTAAAAAGTAACGTTTTCTGCAAATGGGGGTACCTGTAAAGAAAGTCATTTTAAATGATGAACAATTGTTTCTTTAATCCAAAAATTTGAACGCAAGCAGTAGAGGTATATAGTAATCGACTAATGCAAAGGTTGTCCGATTTTATTTCAGTATGTGTCAGTATAGGGTAAAAGGAAGTAAATAAAGGTGACTGGCGCCACCTAGTTTTTACATCCAAGATAATAGGTAGAAGTAAATTTATTTTCTGCTGCCCTGTTAATTAGAAAAGAAAATTGAAATAGTGAGAAATGAGTGTCGGCTATTGGTGTAGAAATAGCTAGAAATTTGGAGGAAACTCTCTGTGATGAGCAAAATTTTCTGTGCATAATTAAGCAAGGGGTGTTCTTCATTCATACTAATTCGAAAATTCCGGAACCATAGAGTACCCTTTAAAAATGCCATTTTTCTATCAAAAAAGCTGCGGCACCATATGTGTTTTGCGGTTTTATTCACACCCAAAGGTGTTGAAAATTCAGAATTTGACAGTTTTTTCAACGGAACTTTTATAGTGAAAACGCAGAACCCAAAAAGGCTACCATTGTCGCCTATGTAAATATTTACTTCATTTTAACCTAAAGCGAAATAACAATTTCTGGCGCATCACTGTAGTTTTCGAGATACCTTAGAAATGGGATAGGTAAATTAGTAAGCTGCTAGGTTGTAAACTGTATCAGAAGAAAACTGCTGATCACCATGAACCTATAGTCTGTATCAAATTTTTACTGTTTTTTTATTCTTCTCTTCAAGGGGTAGGATTCATTAACCCACCGTAAGAACGAGCATTCTGTCAAGGACTTTGTCTTTAATCATTACTCCTCATCTTTGATAAAATTGCATGTATTTAGGCATATATAAAAAAGGGGGCATATTTTTGCTGACGTTAAGCGACATTTTTGTATTTTTAATTGCTTAAAGACGCCAAAATAACCCTAAAATATTAAAATTAGATAAAAAATCAAAGGCTATACATTTTTCTTCTTAGTATCGTCGAATTAAATATTCTGTACACGGTTCACATTAAAGACATAACAGCAATGATAAAATCTTAATTTCAGCAGTTTTATAGTCTATTTCATAAAATTTTGTTTCGCTCATGCAACTGTTTTCATATATTCGTGACAAAAAAATATAAATTGGACATTGTTATCAAATCATCAGCCTCAATTCTTAAATAGGCCTAAATCGAACTTAATTAATCAAACACCTCGTTTTAAACCCAGCCAAACAGTCAAAATATGCTGGTCAATGCACCCAAGTCTTTAAAAAGTAACGTTTTCTGCAAATGGGGGTACCTGTAAAGAAAGTCATTTTAAATGATGAACAATTGTTTCTTTAATCCAAAAATTTGAACGCAAGCAGTAGAGGTATATAGTAATCGACTAATGCAAAGGTTGTCCGATTTTATTTCAGTATGTGTCAGTATAGGGTAAAAGGAAGTAAATAAAGGTGACTGGCGCCACCTAGTTTTTACATCCAAGATAATAGGTAGAAGTAAATTTATTTTCTGCTGCCCTGTTAATTAGAAAAGAAAATTGAAATAGTGAGAAATGAGTGTCGGCTATTGGTGTAGAAATAGCAAGAAATTTGGAGGAAACTCTCTGTGATGAGCAAAATTTTCTGTGCATAATTAAGCAAGGGGTGTTCTTCATTCATACTAATTCGAAAATTCCGGAACCATAGAGTACCCTTTAAAAATGCCATTTTTCTATCAAAAAAGCTGCGGCACCATATGTGTTTTGCGGTTTTATTCACACCCAAAGGTGTTGAAAATTCAGAATTTGACAGTTTTTTCAACGGAACTTTTATAGTGAAAACGCAGAACCCAAAAAGGCTACCATTGTCGCCTATGTAAATATTTACTTCATTTTAACCTAAAGCGAAATAACAATTTCTGGCGCATCACTGTAGTTTTCGAGATATCTTAGAAATGGGATAGGTAAATTAGTAAGCTGCTAGGTTGTAAACTGTATCAGAAGAAAACTGCTGATCACCATGAACCTATAGTCTGTATCAAATTTTTACTGTTTTTTTATTCTTCTCTTCAAGGGGTAGGATTCATTAACCCACCGTAAGAACGAGCATTCTGTCAAGGACTTTGTCTTTAATCATTACTCCTCATCTTTGATAAAATTGCATGTATTTAGGCATATATAAAAAAGGGGGCATATTTTTGCTGACGTTAAGCGACATTTTTGTATTTTTAATTGCTTAAAGACGCCAAAATAACCCTAAAATATTAAAATTAGATAAAAAATCAAAGGCTATACATTTTTCTTCTTAGTATCGTCGAATTAAATATTCTGTACACGGTTCACATTAAAGACATAACAGCAATGATAAAATCTTAATTTCAGCAGTTTTATAGTCTATTTCATAAAATTTTGTTTCGCTCATGCAACTGTTTTCATATATTCGTGACAAAAAAATATAAATTGGACATTGTTATCAAATCATCAGCCTCAATTCTTAAATAGGCCTAAATCGAACTTAATTAATCAAACACCTTGTTTTAAACCCAGCCAAACAGTCAAAATATGCTGGTCAATGCACCCAAGTCTTTAAAAAGTAACGTTTTCTGCAAATGGGGGTACCTGTAAAGAAAGTCATTTTAAATGATGAACAATTGTTTCTTTAATCCAAAAATTTGAACGCAAGCAGTAGAGGTATATAGTAATCGACTAATGCAAAGGTTGTCCGATTTTATTTCAGTATGTGTCAGTATAGGGTAAAAGGAAGTAAATAAAGGTGACTGGCGCCACCTAGTTTTTACATCCAAGATAATAGGTAGAAGTAAATTTATTTTCTGCTGCCCTGTTAATTAGAAAAGAAAATTGAAATAGTGAGAAATGAGTGTCGGCTATTGGTGTAGAAATAGCAAGAAATTTGGAGGAAACTCTCTGTGATGAGCAAAATTTTCTGTGCATAATTAAGCAAGGGGTGTTCTTCATTCATACTAATTCGAAAATTCCGGAACCATAGAGTACCCTTTAAAAATGCCATTTTTCTATCAAAAAAGCTGCGGCACCATATGTGTTTTGCGGTTTTATTCACACCCAAAGGTGTTGAAAATTCAGAATTTGACAGTTTTTTCAACGGAACTTTTATAGTGAAAACGCAGAACCCAAAAAGGCTACCATTGTCGCCTATGTAAATATTTACTTCATTTTAACCATAAGCCTATTCGAATGATATCACGCATGTGTAATCTATGGTTCTAGTTTAACTTCCGGTTCTAAACTTACATAGGTTCTGTATTAACACACGCTGATGAGTACTGTTGATGAAAAAGCCATGGGAACGTACCATTTTCTTGCATTAAATTAATCGGATACATTTCCACTTAATTGAGGTGCTGTTATGTTTCAAGAAATTAATTTTTATTTTTATGAAATTTTCTTTCATATCTTGGTACCCCTATATGGAGATTAACATAGAAACCGAATTGGTACTTTGCATTCAGTATGACAAAGCAACAACCAAAGAGAGATAACTCAACAGTATAAGATAAGATAATAAGATAATATTTATTGATATAAAATCCAACACAGGATTGTAATCTCCAACAAAACAAATTGAGACAAACATTGATAAAACAAACATTTCAATGAATTCAATATAATTGTTCATGTGCAGATCTATCACGACTGAGGGGTTAATTTGTATAAGATATAATAGATGTAGTTATTACTATAATAAAACAAATAAATATAGAATCATTTTCTCATTTTACGCTTAGTATACATATCATCAATCCCTGTTATACACTTTTTTGACATGTTATTAAATTTGAATTTCTAATTATATTTACTGGTATTTTAATTCTTCATTTTTCATCTTGTATATTTAAAATTTTCATTATATTTGTATATAACTATGGACTATTTATGTCTGAAATAAATGATTATTATTATTATTATTATTATTATTTCATGACATCATAATCGTTACCAGACATAATCAATTTAAATTTTTCAATATCATTCAAATCTCGAAATGCAGGAATAATATCATTAATATCAGAAAAAAGTTTGATTCTTAAATGCTCTAAATCTTAATTGCAATAATTACATATTCTATTTTCTAAAGGAATATTTTGATATATCCCTTGCTCTATATTAAGTATAATGTAGGGGATCAGTTCAGGATTGCTGTTTATTATTGATTCTGTAGTCTTCAACTGTTTGATATGTGCAGTGAAATATGGGTTAACGGGTCGATCTGCATAATTTATATCCTTTTCTTTTGTTTACTCAGGTCAATGACCGATGTTACTGGTATTTCAATCAGATTTGTCTCCCTTTGTAAACATAATACGTATAAATGGCGTTTCAGTTTCTTTCGAATCAACGTTCGATAAAACTTTGAAAACAGGTAAGAAAAAAATCAGTTTTTAGATTAATTTTTTATTGTGTCGGGAATTGAATCCTATTAAATGACTTCATTAGAAACATTCATACACACTCGACTGCTGGCGCTGGGCTACATACAGTACAGATGATGACTTGCGTTCGCGTGCGTATGCTCGAGACCATGTGTTGATTTATATATATATATATAACCGTCTAAAATTCATTTAACCACGTTTAATTTTGGTGGGAGGGTCTGAAGGAGAAAGTAATTAAATATACAGATTATCGACTCGAGTATCAATGTATATACCACCAGTCAATGTCATTCGATAAAATGCATACACGATTTTTGCCACAGTAGCATATTCCACTTGACCTAATGACGTCGTAGAACAATTGCTTTTTTAATTGTGACGTCATACATTTTCTTTATGATGTAAAAAAACTACGGAAATTTGTAGGAATTTAAGCAATGGCGGACGCTACTGTCAACTCGGGTATTAGTGTGATGGGTCTCTGATAAAGAAAAACAAGTTAATGATTGCTTGTTTAAAAAAAAATCAAAGCAATAGGCTTATTTTTAAACAAAAGCAAAAATTTAGGCCTTCATCCTTATTCCCCCCCCCCCCCCACCCCCTGGCCTTCATTGCTATCGATTCAAGAACTTGCCCTTTGTTTTATTTTGAAATTGGACCATGGTCAGCTATCTCTGATTGGTCCCTAAAATCTGAAATCTGATATTTATACTCTTTTACCTTTCTTTTCATATACATGATTCAAGTACTTTTGCTTTTGGTCCATTTGGACCGGACCGTAGAATTTAATCTGAAATATACACTCGTAAACCTTTCATTGGATATAAGACATAACTATGATCAAGATATGTTTCCTTTGGTCCATTTGGACCTTGGACCATCCATGGTCAGAAAGTTATCTCAAATAGGTCCCAAAGATCTAAAATCTTTTACTCTTTAATAGACCTTTCATTTGATATACAACATGATTATGACTTAAGAACTTTGGCCTTCGGTCCATTTGGATCCTGGCACCAGGTCCAACATTTTAGTTTAGTCCAAAAAAATTACATCTGAAATCTACACTCTTAGACCTTCCATTTTTAGCTCACCTGGCCTAAAAGGCCATGTGAGCTTTTGCCATCACTTGGCGTCCGTCGTCCGTCGTCGTCCGTGGTTAACTTTTTCAAAAATCTCCTCTGAAACGGCTGGGCAGATTGGATCGAGGCTTCATAGGAATGTCATATATGACATGTCCTCCACAAACGATCCTCATTTTATATTGATCCGATGAAAAACATGGCCACTGTTGCTAAAAATAGAACATAGGGGTAAATTGGTGTTTTTTGCTAATAACTCAAAAACCGTTACAGATATCGAAAATCTGACATGGGGTAAAATTGATCAGCATGACAAGATCTACCTACCCTGAAATATGGAAGGAAATTCCAAAACCCATTTAGGAGTTATTGCCCTTTTTTCGTCAAATTTTCAAAATTTTAACATTTTTCATCATTTATCTCCAAAACCATTTGATATAGAAGTGAAATGTAAATTTGAAAAATGTTTGCCATGTTGAGATCTACCTACCCTGAAATTTTGAAGGGAATCCCAAATTCTATTTAGGAGTTATTGGTTTGTGTAATTTGAGGTCGGGTTCTGTTACATTTATTTAAGGTTCATCTTTATTCCTGGTCAATTTTATCAACTTCCTTCCAGGACTACCACCACCAGGGAACATATTTTAACATTAAACCTTATGAAAAATAAATCTTCAACAAATTTTCCCTGAACAATTGAACCAATTGCAACCAACTTTGTCAAATAGTTGATTAATTGTCCAATGAAAACCAGACTCCAGGTGAGCGATACAGGCTCTGGTGAGCCTCTTGTTTTTTTTTTTTTTTTGATATAAAACATGACTATGATACATGTATGAAATTTTGAAAATAAGTTTTGAATACTAATATATTTGGCAGATAGATTTTCCTAATTTTTTTCAGGCAGGATGTTGGATGGATATACTTTGAAATTTCAATTTAAAAAACATAGGTCACCGTTCTTCATTTTGAGATAATTGAGTCTTAATATCGACAAACATGCATATCAGATGAAGTAAGTTTTCCCACCGTGTGTTATTGAATATCGGCTAAAGAATACCGAAGCGACAAAGCAGCGAGAAAAATCCACAAATTCGAAGTCCAAGGAAAAGAAAAAGTCAGAACAGAGCACAACAAACAACACAAAAAGGATACATGCATAACTAAATCAAAAACATATAATGAACTAAACAAAACTAGAATAAGACAGCACAGAAACTAAAGCACAAGCAATGTGAACTCCTATTAAAAACCGGGAGTCAGGTGCTCTGGAAGGGTAAACATGTCCTTCTCAGTTAACGGCATCCGTCACATTGCCAGTGAAGAAAATGAAATTATAATTATTTTCTCCCAACACTTTGTTCCTCCGAAAATAAATATAGGCTTTAAGCGAATAATGACAACAAACATCTATATATATGATTGAGCTACTCGCTGCTATTTATTACTTTATACTTGTACAACATAAAGTACAAAATGAAAATATATTATATTAAACAATAAGCAGCCAAGCTCGTGGAGGTGTATGAAACAAACGATACGTGTCGTCTAGTAACGAGTCTCGATAAAAACTTTACCTGCCAAAACCCTTTTATATACTACAACATTCCAACACGTGGGTTTGTTCGACTACGAAACCTTATAACGGGACATAACAACGAAAGGAAATGGATTTAACAACCACTTTAGAAAGTGATATTAAAAGTTTATCTTCTAATGAATAGCCTTTTCTCAATTGTTACGGCTGAAAGGGAACATACAAAAAACTACATAATACTGGTAAAAATTTCAGTGGTTTAAGACTCTTCGATTATATATATAATTTTCATGTATTGTACTAGTAATTCAGAGTTCAAAGGTCGTCATAACGTAGTATTCCGAACTCCCAATTGCACACACAGATCCTCGTCAATATATTATGTGCGTAGGCCTCAGGGCCTACGCAATAATTGGCGGTCGGGATATGAAATAAATCCAGACCCAGATACTTTTGGATTATGCATGCTATGTACACCATATACTTCAGTATTTTACGCATTCACTTCATTGATCGATTGCTTGAAGTGTTTTGGACCCATTGGATCCAACAAGACATACGATTTCTTTTTTTTACAGCTGATCAATTAAGTGAAAATAAATATTATAGTAATTAGAATATAACCACAGTATACGGCTGAACAGTGATATGCAGACAAATCCATCTCGAGCGGTGTCTTTTTAGGAGTCAAATGAATACAAACTCGGATACCGAATGCATACCGAGAGCTTCTCTGAAAGAAAAATGTCAGGAATGCTCAGGATTAAAATTTTCGAGAGGCAAAATCATCTTGAAATCATTCTGAGCAATTAAATCAAACAACAAGTAAAACATGGAGGTACCCAAGCATAGATACTACTGTGCGTCTTTTTTCAAACTACAAGTTGCAAGAAATCTTTCGTGAATATCTGAACAGTTCTTTAAAATGGATTAAAAAATATTTACCTTTTTTCCAATAGTCGTATATGAATTATTTTTTTTCTGCTGGTGAAATGTCCAATTGAATTAATTTAGAAGAGCTGATTTTCCAATTTTGTGTCCATTTCATTGATTTGCACCATGTATGACGTCACCACAAACAAATGTGCAAGTTCTGTTTCTGAAAGTTTGATCCATGTTTTAATTTGAAGACATACCGAATTGTTATTTTAAAGAATGGGACATGTTCTCAGTCTTTAGGTCACCTGGCCCAAAGGGCCATGTGAGTTATTTTCATCACTTTCCTGTCCACTGGCCCAATTGGAACAAAACTTGGCAGCAATGGTTCTTAGATGGTTCTCTTTCAGAAATGTATGCGACGACGCGGCCCATCATCCAAGATGGCTCCTAGAGCCCAACTTAGTTTAACATAGGACCCAGTTGGAATGAAACTAGGCAGCAATGGTCCTTAGGTGACCCTCTTTCAGAATTATATCTAATGACCTCGCCCGTCATCCAAGATGGCCCCCAGAGACGAACTTAAGTTTAACATAAAACCTTTTGGGAAATTTACTTAAAGATCTTCTTGTCTGAAACCACTTAGCCAATTGGAAGAAAACTAAGCAGCAATGGTCCTCCTTCAGAATTATATCCGATGACCCCGCCCGTCATCCAAGATGGCCACCAGAGCCGAACTTAGTTTAACATAAAACCTTTTGGGAAATTTACTTAAAGATCTTCTTGTCTGAAACCACTTAGCCAATTGGAAGAAAACTAAGCAGCAATGGTCCTTGGGTGATTCTCCTTCAGAATTATATCCGATGACCCCGCCCGTCATCCAAGATGGCCACCAGAGGCGAACTTAGTTTAACATAGGACCCTATGGGAAATTTACTTAAAGATCTTGTCTGAAACCACTTGGCCAATTGGAACAAAACTAAGCAGCAATGGTCCTTAGGTGGTCCTCTTTCAGAATTGTATCCGATGACGCCTCCGTTCATCGAATATGGCAACCAGAGCAGAACATACTTTACTATAAGACTCTATGGGAAATTTATTTGAAGATCTTCTTGTCTGAAACCACTTAGCCAATTGGAACAAAACTAGGCAGCAACGGTACTTAGTTGGTCCTCTTTCAGAAGTGTATCCGATGACCCCTTCCACTATCCAAGAGGCCGACAGCGCCAACCATACTGATAGTTTAAATTATGACCTTATGGGAAATTTACTTAAAGATCTTCTTGTGTGAAACCACTTTGACAATTGGAACAAAACTTCAACTGTCCTTAGGTGATCATTTCTAAGAATTATAAAATATCCTATGATCCCACCCACCCGACACCCAAGAT
Source organism: Mytilisepta virgata (assembly GCA_028015205.1). Taxonomy (NCBI): domain Eukaryota; kingdom Metazoa; phylum Mollusca; class Bivalvia; order Mytilida; family Mytilidae; genus Mytilisepta; species Mytilisepta virgata. The sequence goes on from CM051517.1 coordinate 33,936,022, forward strand.
GGCCACCAGGGCCGAATGTAGTTTAACAAAGGACACTATTGGAAATGTCTGAAACCACTTGGCCAATTGGAACAAAACTTGGCAGCAATAATGGTCCTTAGTTGGTCCTCTTTCAGAAGTTTATCCGATGATCCTGTCCATCATCCAAGATGGCTGCCAGACTCGTGGAACTTAGTTTAGCTTAGGACGTAATGGGAAACTTCACTGAAATATCTTCTTGGTTGTAACCAGTGAGCCAATTGGAACTTGAAAGCAATGTTCCAGGTTGCCAGTCAAGACGGACATAGTCCAGGTGAGCGATATAGGAACTCTAGTTTTTCTCATGTTCATTTGTAGGAAAACTCATATATATATGTTCATAACAGAGCTTAATAGGGTGGTGGGGGGCTTGCCCCACTAGATCCCCTACCAGGGCTCTGCCCTGGACCGTCTGGGGGCCTTCAGCATCCTCAGATCCCTCGCCATAATACTGCCCCCCAACATATAATCTTGGATTCGCACCTATCTTTGTGACTGGTTAAGGTATCCGGACCATAAATGACCACGTGATTATTCAAAAGTTCCCGGATGTTCCATACAACGCAATTGTAATGATCTCGGTAATTATCGGCAAACTTCGGAAATAGCAATATAACTAACTTATTTTTACAGACTCTGCATATAAGCAACAAAGTGTGTTTCAACTTGAGAAAAATATGTATACAAAATCCCAGCTTTAAATTGTTTGGTTCAGCCATTCACGGTCAAAAAGAGATACAATTTTCGATCATGATCTATTATGGTTCGGATACCTTAAGATGGGAGAAATTGTCACTTCTCTATAGCATTGACCTTTCCACGTTTTCATGCAATTAAAATAAATAATTTCGGCAATTTTACAATTTTTTTTAGAATTTACTTCATAATTTTACACTTGATTCTGATTATTTTAAATCTTTTATTACCTACACTGTATGTCACAATTCCTGATAATTCACACTTGAAAAATCTGATATAAATTTAACAGTCCTGTCAACTATCCAGAAGGGTCATTTTGGTAGTTTGTCGTAGTTACTCATAAATACTGATCGGTGTGTTCGACTCCTGTGTTAATTCACAAGCATTAGAAGTTATTTTCTGTGATGGATCTTTCAGACGTCGTCCGCCATTACAAACTGGCAGCCTGAAGTAAACCCTGAGAAGATTAAAGCAAATATTGATCTATTTTTAGGAATATATATTTTTACTTACAGGACTGCAATGTCTATAACAGTGTCACCATTTTGCGAGCCTTGTTTGGAAAGAAAGTCATCAACAGAATCAACAAAATGGTGTACGGACTGTGAGGAGTCATTATGCAATACGTGTGCTAACATCCATCTTTCTATGAAAGCTACAAAGAAGCATCACATACTGGATATTTCAATAGCGCACTCCTTGCCATCGCACTCACTTTCAGGAATAAGATCGTGTGAAAAACATGAAGGATTTCACTACGAATTTTTTTGCAAGGACCATCAGACTTTATGTTGTCACGAATGTATTACATCAGAACTTCACAGAACATGTCGGAAAATGTCGACTATAGATGCTGTTTCTAAAAATGTGAAAACATCCCAACTTTACAAGAATGTAGAAAATGAAGTTGGTCACATTTTAGAAACACTTACAGATATTGCCAAAGATCGCGAACAAAATGCAGTTGACATTCATTCCCATGTAGAAAATGCTAAAAAGTCCATAGCTAGCCTAAAATCCAGTATCATTAACAATTTAGACTCTATGGAAAAGGCTATTTTGGATGATTTAAGGCGTATGGAGAGAGAAATTGAAGATAAGATGCAAGATGAAAACGATCAAGCTAAAAAGGAAATAGAAGTTGTTAAGGTTTATCAGAACCAGTTTAACTTCGTAACGAAACATGGATCAAAACTACAGATATTTGTGTTTTTACAGAAGCTACAAACTACATTACAGGAACTAAATGACCGTTTACTTGGGAAACTTGCAAGAATGGGGTCCGTTTCTGTAGAACATAAAATTCCCGAAACTATGATGGCTTCCCTGTCTCTTGGTTCCATTGTTGCGAAAGAAGCGCCGTGTACTGAAAAATTCAAGCTTAATTACAAAGACTTCAAGTTGTACCGAAATTTCAAGCTTTGTGGAGAAATTGACCTGACAACCATAGACAAAGCGGCTTTTATTACCGGAATGGCAGTCTGGAATGATAAGCTGTTATTATGCAATTGTGATTGGAACCATCATATCCCTAAAGTTCTTGTCTGCAACAAAGATGGAAAACTGATGACCAACATTGATATGAATGGTGCACCATGGGATGTTGCCATTTTACCAGGGGTAGACAAAGCCGTTGCAGTTTTACCAAATAAAAATTCTATACAGTTTATAGACTTAAACAAAAATGCACCTGGGAAAGAAATAAAAATGACAGGAAGTGATGAAAAGCGTGGAATAGCAGCAACGGAAGACCGGATTTTTGTGGGCGGCCTGGACAGGTTCATTTATGTTCTCGATTTTGAAGGAAATCTCTTATCAACAATTTTTGTACGGGGAGAAAAATTTTGCTACCTGGTGACCGTTGGGAACGGAGATCTTATTTACCCTGACTTCAAAGGCATCCATCGTATCAAGCTGGATGGAACCGAAGTTTATGTGTTTACATCTCCTGAACTCCGAAATCCTAAAAAGGTCACCACCGACCAGTTAGGAAATCTCTACATTGCCGGAAAGGACTCTCATAACATATATCGACTGACACCAGATGGCACTTGTTTAGACGTGATTCTGAAAGGGCATGATAAAATCCATCATCCACGCGCCATTTGTTTTGATGAAATTTCCAACAAACTATTTATCACAAACCACAGCGGAAGAGAACTACTAATTTATCAGTGTACTTAAATTTGTAACTAATAAAAGAAGATTTCACAGGAATATTCACATTCTTTTCACAACTGAGATTTGGGTAAATGTGTCGGAACAGAATTGGATTTCTCTTCTTTTCATAATTTAGTCCGAAAGATAAATTAATATTACCTAGTCCAAATACTTCACAAATATGTGTTCGTTACATGCACAAACGGTCAATTTGAACATTTTTGTGCATCATTCTAATATATAGCTCTATCCACAGACGATTTTGTTTTAACAAAAGAAACCTTCGATGGTTTGCTCTGCTCTATGCAACGACGTGTAGAAATGCCTGTCTGATATATTTTTGTTGATTTTGATGAAATTTGTTTTAGTGGGCAGAGAAACACCTGTAATTTATACTGATGATATCAAAATATCGTAACATTTTATTGGTTTTTTCTTCTTCTTTTTTTGAAATCGACAATTTAAAATACAAGTATCAATATTTAACAACATTTCCCCCATTAAACCTATGTAATTTTGATTTATTTGTGCTTAAATAATGATTTATCCAAAATTCTGAATTCCGACAAAAGAATACCGAAACGAAAAAACATTGCGAAAGATGCACAAACTCGGAAGTCCAAGGAAAAGATAAGTCAGGAAATGGAACACAACAAACAAACGCGACAAGGACACATGTATAGCTAAAAGATTAAAAAAAACGTATAATAAACTAAACAAGACCACAGTTTTTCTTTAAATACCAAATGACAATATCGACAAAAGCATTAAGTTTAAGGCAAAGACTACATAAATGAACAAGTCTAACTGATGAGAAAAACCACAACTATCTAGAATAATAAAAAAATTAAAAACAAACAAAATTAAAATATCAAACCAAAGAGAATCAGCATAGACTAGACTTGAGCATTGGAAAACCTCCCAGCTAAAATCTGACATTAGGTGCATCTGAGGGGTAAGCATACACTGCTTCGTTAACCGAACCTGTGAATAGTGAAGTACAGTCCGTTCCATTTCGACCAGATATCTAACAATATACAGTTATTGACTAGGTCCGAGGACAACAGTTTTGTTTTACTAGAGAATTGAACTCTTGCGCGAAACCAAAGAAACATGTTTCTTTAAATAGTCTGTGTCGACCATTTTGTTCTTGTCACTTTTTATGTCCGTGATCCTCTGTTAGATATTGTGTAATATTTATATTTTAATATTAATTTTCCTATTTTATTTATTAATGTGCAGAATTGCTCTCAAGCTCTCAAGCTCCGCCAGTCTTCTGACGTGCGGTATAATTTTTATTTCCACAATATTATATTTTTTTATAAATTGGGTAAAATTTTATGTTTTCTATTATACTTTAATATGAAAAATTTTGTGTTTTGATCGAGTAGGAATCTTGAATTTTGTTAAACAGGCGACGTTTCTGTACGGCGTTTTATAATTAACCTATGAAAATAGGGAAAAGTGTTAACCGTCAACAGTTCTTGAGCTTAAGGCTATTTTCCTTTATTTTGAAAAACAGTTTAATGTTCATTATTACTTCTAATACATTATCTAGTATAAAATAATTCAAAGATATAAAAACTAATAAAATAACCGAGATACAATATGACTTTGTTTCCAAGTTGTGCTCTGTTGTTGTTGTGGTTTTTAACTGATTTTCACTGTTTGGCCCATAAAAGTTTGCTTATTAGACCCCCCACCGTCAAAGACACAAAAAGGGGTGGTTTAGGGATTGAGACTCTGTCAAATTTTTATGTGTCTGTCCAAAGTCATGAGATTGTGCACGTTTCATATAAATGTACTTGAATTATTGAGTAAACTTTTTATTTCAGACATTTATGGTTTCGGTTGTAAAACTTCACAGTATTTATTTGGACCATTTATGCATGAAGCTTGCTGTGCGGGTATGAGCACCCCTGTTGAAGCTGTAATACATCTTCTTTTGAACTTTTCGGATTTTGTTTCGCGGTTTTTGTTTCATCGACATTAGCTCAATGTTTCATTCATTTGTTTCATGCCATCGATCTACCATGTTAATATTAGAATACCCAAATCTTCATTCTTTAGGGAACACACATACAGGTCTGTATCTATATATTACATGTATCTGGATTATAAAGACCAAATGATAAAACAATTAACTTCAAAAGAAAACCCAACTAAAAATTCCAAAGCTCACCTATCCTTGCTAGGTGATTTTGTCCCTTAACGGTTGTAATTGCTAATGCGCTTCAATACCGTGTATATTTCCAGACGTGGATTACTGTGCCAGTTATAGGATTTGAGGAAAAAAACACAAAATAGAAAAAAAATAAAAAAGATATGTGTCAGCATAAATGTTTTCATTCTACAACGGATGTAAATACTAGTATATGAAATAATTGCATGTTTTACATCCAAATAATAGATCAACAAATTACACTTATACTTTCATTTACGTCTTGCTTCGACGAAGCAACCATCTAGACGCGAATGTGTTGTTGTTACTACTTTATTAACACAAAGTCGGTTACAAGTATTATAGTGTGAGGGTATACAGATTCAAAGTCTGAGATTTTAAGAAAAAGAAACTATAATTCTGTTTAGATTTCAGTGGTGTCCATAATGATCATCGCTTTGATGATGGGGATGACAACAGCAGCAGCCATTTTTCTTGTACCGGAAGTCATATCCTTCACAAGTTTTGCCACATTTGTTTGGTGCCGGATTATCACAGGTACGGAATTCCTGTGTTTGACAACAGCAGCCACAAGGAGTTGGTTTCCATTCACTCCAATTTCCATTCTTCGGAAAACAAATATCCGGAAGATCTGAACAATTAACGTATGGGTTACTAAAACAAAAAAGCGTTTTATATTTTAAAATCCTGTTACAAGAACGGTGATAAATTCTGCAAAAGACGGGATTTGATTGAATAATTAATCCATATGTAAACAAGAGGGTATGACATATTTTGGAAAGTGGGCAAAAACTGTGCGCCACTTTTTGCCCACCTGTTCTAGTGAACTTGAAACCAAAGAGAACACAGCCGCAACAACTTCTGCTTCATGTCTAGATTTGCACTTGAACATAGATGATAATGGGCGATTGAAATCAAAACATTAAGACAAACGTGATGATTTTGAATTTCCGATTGTGAACTTTTCCTTTCTTAGCAGTAATATATCAGGGTCTCCAGCTTTTTGGTGTACATTTCACAGCTGATTCGTTACTGTCGCGTATGAGATTTATATTGCAACATTCTCGACAGGGTGAGACTGCTGTCATATAAAATTCTAAGACCGTTATATTCAGTCTCTGTTAATTTCATCACTCCAAAAAATTTTACTGTCGTCATCACGAATTGATTGGCTTTTACTCACTGGTAATGTGACGGGTGGCGTTAACGGAGCAGGACATGCTTACTCTTCCCTAATGTCACTCTCGGTTTTTAATGGGAGTTCACATTACTAGTGCTTTAGTTTCTGCGATGTCTTGTTCTATTTTTGTTTTATTTATTATGTTTTTTATTCCTTTGGTTATACATGTATCCTTGGGCCGTTTGTTTGTTGTGTTCCTTCTTATCACTTTGTCTTTCCTTGGATTTCTAATTTTTGGACTTTTCCCATTGTTTTGTCGCCTTTCTTTTGCCGATATTTAACTGATAAACATGAAAAGACTGAGAAGGACTGTCAATTGCTTCCGCAGAAAATTTTCCAGTAATGTTGAGGTACCTTGTCACTTGTTAATTTTTTATTTTTTTTTTTTTTTTGTCTGAATGTTTTATCTAGATTGTTGGACAGATCATCAGTATTATTTGCTAAATTCACAATTTACCTGACATGTTAACCAACAAATATTATGTAAAAGAACAAAGTAAGAAGAAATTCACTGTAATAGTAAGTAATTGAGGCTTACGAGACATTCCCGTGCTAGGGACCCCTTCTTTACTTGCAATGAAATGTAAATATGCACTTTATATTTATGACCCAAATATGAAGTAGTAACAGCAATAAGAGAATGTTTGATCTTTTGCAAAGTGCTTATAAATTGACCTTTCAAAATTGAATAATTCCGTATTATTAAATGATATGATTAAATCAGTCCAAATATTTTAAACTGATGACGTAGTCCCGCTTATTTTTTTTTGGATTTTTTGTTTTGTTTTGTTTTTTGGTTTTGTTTTTTTTTTTTTTGAGTTTCCTGCATATCAAAAGACAATACACACAATAAATTCGTATAACATACAAAAACACAGGATACCATGTCGCTAATAATATCAATCTTACAGAAAAGCACTGTTCAGGCTTTATTTTACTCATTTGTAGATGTCAGTTTTATATATATTTAAATAGACTATTTCTTTATTTTTATTATTCACTAAAGTTTTTCAAATATTCACTATACAGGGCAGAAACATTTAGTGTGTCTACAAGTTTATTTATCCCGCTTATCTTTAGAGCATAGCAGAAGGATAAAACAGGTGGCATTTTCAATCCTCCCATCTCATATGAGTTAATCAAAACATTTCTTTTAACTATATCTGTTTTTTTTTCCAAAGGAAATAGTAAAAAATATTTTAGAGGGATATTATTATATAAGTTGGTGGGTTTGATAAAACAGTCAGAGGTTGTATTATTATAGGCAAGACCAAAGACTTAATGACTAATCTTACACATAATAGTTAGATCTCTGTATATCCAAGAATTTAGCAATGATTTTATTCTATTAATTTTATATTTATTTTAAGTGTCTTATCCTCTTCATTCAAATTAAACTTTATTCCAATTAATTTGAACTTGCCTGTCTTATTCCAATTAAATTTTTTGTTTGGCAGAATAATACCTCTAGAGTTCTTTTTTGAGCCAACCTTTATAGCTTCAGTTTTTTCAACATTTGCTCTCAGTCCAGCACACTCAGAGAACTAGCTTTTCAAGTATAGTTAATGATCTCTCTAAAGATTTTTCATTGCCATCTAGCAACAAAACTGAGTCATCTGCATATTGACTCAGAATATATATTCTGAGTCATTAATTTTAATACCTTTTATTTCTAGCCCCGCTGATAATATGAAACAGGTGTGATCTGGAAAGCGAGCGAAGCGTAAGGTTTTTACGTTTGCTTTGTCGGTATTTAATGAAAACATCGTAATGGCGTAACAATCTCACTCATAATCAATTTTGTTACTTCACACGGTCCGAGTTGTCCGATGACACGGTCCGAATTGTCCGATAACACGGTCCGTGCGGTCCTCGGCCGAGTGGTCCGCGGGCCGATTTGTCCAGTTACCGTGGCGGGAAAATGTGACACTTGCGTCTGCATCTTTTTTTCTTGTCAAATTTCATTCCAGGTGGATTCTTTCGTATTTATTTTTAATTTCATGACATTGAATTTAAAAAAAGTTGAGGTAAGTCCATAAATAACTTATTTTGTGCAAGATAATCTCTATTCACGTAATCACGTCGGAAGCAATGGCGGAACGAGATTTCGCATGGATGCCGCCATGTTGTTAAAATATTTTAGCCGGCAAAGCAGTAGAATAATTTGATCGATATCTCTACCTTAAAGAGCAAGCTTTGCTCGTTTATTAATACCTCCGGGACGCAGGGCCAATTCAGCCACCCTCGAGTCTTTACCAGGGCCAATGTAGAAACAAGCAGTTTATAACAGTATAATATTACACTGATTGCTACTACGTACCTGTCTGATGGTTCTAAGAAAACATCCATTGGTATTTGTTCAATGTTAGTGTTTTCACAGATGATTTTTGCCATCGTTATTGGTCGGAATCCATCCAACTCCTCTGGTGTAAATGGGTGTGGATTTGATGGTGTATTTCCTTCATAGAAAAATCTATCTCCTTGTTTTAAAGCTCTAAACTGTAGTGCTAAAATACATGTAAACGTTGGACCAAGTCTTCCACCTGGTAAAGGATCTTCGGACATTGCACCTGGAAACAGGTCTATATCACAGGTAAACCTGAATTGAATTACCGTATGCTAAATCAGTTAATATTAGATAGATTTATTATAATACTATACAAAACATTACAACAGAGTTCGTAAAATATTCAAAATAAGATTGTGATTTTACCATTACCGAAAAAAAAACATACATCGACTAGCAATCAAACTTTCTAAAAGAAAATCAAATTAAAAGATAAAGAATCCCACAATCCCTAATGAATAACACTAAAATATCAGTCAGTTTAGAAGTTTTGATATTAAATTTTAGGCAATTAAATTGTTGTTGTTAAACGGTTCCACATTTGTAACAGATTAAATACAAATAACTTACGTGTAAGCAGATTTTAATTTTGCAGCAGCTTCCGTACTGTGGTATAGCAAACCGCCTTCAATTCCTGCTTCAAAGTTCTCAGGGTTTATATGTGTACCTGTACACCAATGAAGCCATGTTGTATATGGCGGAAGCCCGTGATCTCTCCCACGCTGGATGTTAAATGCTGCCAGATCGTCTCCATTACCAGCGATTGTTTCAAAAAGCTTCCATGTGACCTCTCGTGTCATTTTTTCGTCAATACCCTGGGCTTGGTTTTCGTAGAGTCCTCTTGTACACCTTTCTATTCCTTCCGGTTTGTAAATGAGTTCTGGATTGTTAAACTGAGTATGGAGTTCAAAACCACTTGGATCGAAGAAAAATCGATCTCGTAATAGGCTGTGTCCCATTCTAAATGCTGCTGTGGCAAACGAATTTCTAATCATTGGTCGTACTGTGGGATCGTACCCTGTGAAGTATCCAGACGAAAGAGGAATAAGGTCAAACAACTCAAGAACATCTTCATTTATTAATTTTGGAAGAAATTCGTTGTAAGTAATATACTGTATTTCCGCAGCAACGTATCTTCTAGCTTCTTCAAAAATTTGATGGCCATCCCAGTCGTAACAATCCGGATTGTCAATGAAATATTGTGCGATCCTATTGTGTTCTCTCATAAAGACTGTATGGAGGGAGATGAGTCCTGGTTGCGTGTTTACTCTAACGTCACCTGAAAAATACAAAGATGTCGGTGAAAAAATGGCGATTTAGAGATTATCTTGAGGTGTTTAATTCAACTTATCCACTGATGAATGAACTAAAAGAATCCTTGCGTATAAGGTGAATGTCTGGATTGATCTTCACTGGGTAGGCTCGTGACCAAAACTTTGGAAAGGCAAAGATAAACATCAAAACGTTAGGAATAATAGAACAAAACGGGTCTAAACAGTTAGCAAAGGTCAACTCTGCCCGAGAGAGTTGAAACCATACTTTTAAGAGAATGAATAACAGACAAATCTTCCGTCTCTTACGTACAAGTTATTTATATTTAGTGGGCATTATATTAATTTCTAATGAACGGATCGATCTTTTTCTGAAAAAAAAAATTGAATGGGGCAAAGAAAATCCTTTCAAAATGTTCTATTGCCTGTATAAACCACCCCTTCAGCTTTACAGAATTATTTTTATGACATTTACCTGCCCTGAAACATTGTTGACCTGGATTTAAATTACATCCTGCACTGTTGTCTGTATCCAAGGGTAATCTATCCAAATCTGATACCAGCAATTTGCCTGTAAGATATACAGTTTATTTTCAAGCACTTGAAAATCCTTTCAAATTGCATGTTTTAATTATATTACTTACATAAACTGTAACTTTTATAAATCTAGTCTAGTCTGAATAAATTACCATACGAAATACCTAAGACAAACTTTTATCCTGCATTGGGTAGATTTTATCTATTTATTCAATAGTATATTATATACTTGAAAAATCCAGGGAATAAAATTTTGAACAACATATGCCTTTGAAGAGTTCTGTAAAATGTTCATATTCAGCGTTGTTCAGATAGTACATAGCAATAAAGGGGGATTTTTTATTTATTTTATTAGCTACAACAAATACTTACCGTTATGGGACGGATCCTTTAGTTCATTAAGTTCAGATTGCGTAGAACCATATACAGACGAACCATCAATATAATGAGTCAATTCGTTCAGTTGTTCTCTCTCTCCTTAAATAAAATCAGCTGTATATAAAAACAAAATGAAGTACAATGACAGATTCAGAATTTTTGCTATTTGCTAAGGGGGTCAATATTGGTGAGGGCGTCTGAAATTTTGGTGTAAAATCCTGCTTTCTGAGACATTTTAAGCTAAATTACAGACATTTTTGTGGTTTTGTAAGGAGGCGGCCTCCTTCAACCCCCCCCCCAAACCGGATCCGCCCTTAATATGGTATATGAATATGCCATGCGATAACGTTACGAAGATCCATTCGATAGTGAATGACTTCACACTAGTCAGCAGTGATAATTTTTGAAAATATTTTATTGAATGTAATTTCATTGCACAGTGCCATTTTGTAATTATCACATGCAAACATGTGATGAATACCTGTAAATGTAATTTTTAAAAGAAAATAAACTAAAATTGAAAATTAATGAATGTACATACATTTTTTCCAAGTTTTCACTCCGTTTTTCTTTATAGTGCATTATAAATGTAAACATTACTGTTATCAGAGCCGATTTTTTTTAAATAATAGCTGAACGTAAATGCATAAGTATCCTTAATTTTTTCATTCAGTGTACGCAAACTGTCCCATTTTGAAGCTTTGTGATGAACTTTTTGCTTCGCATCACGGTGCGGAGCTATTAGTTTCAGTAGACATACACGCGATCTTGAAATAATTACTGAACGCTGATTGGTTACTTTATGATGCGGCTGAGATACAGCAACAGCCATTGGTTTAAATGAGATAAAGAATTACAGACTTTATTCGTTCAGGATAAGTCATCAAAAGCGGAAAATTAACTATGAGTATATCAGTTCCGATCAACTGTCATTACATGTTTTTGTAATATTCATGTATTCTGAAATTCATTATTGAAATCAATTATTAAATTATTTGCTTTGTTAATCTGCAATACACACGGTTTGTTTTGCTTAATCGTATACACTATAATTCTATGTTTACAACAAAAAATGCATGATCTCTACTTTATAACTTCTGCCAATCTAGGCACACCTCCATAGTGGGTCTACTTGTTGTTTTCGCGCGGAAAATTTTACTGATCAACAGAACGCTTTAAGATACTGGGTTTGCAGATATACAAAAATTGAGACACATTTCATATCAATCAATATCTAAGAATACCACAATTCCAATACTAAATCAACAACCACATGCTCACATATTACCATAAATTAAGATACAGCGAAGCAGTCCACAGCTTTTTAGAAAGCTAAAACTTGTTGTTCTTGTTGTGGTTAGCGCATCGGACTACGAAGTCAAAGGTCTCTGGTTCGATTCCCGTTCGGGATCAAAATTTCAAATTTGCGATGCCCTATCGACATCGTTTGCAAGGGTGATCTCGGTAAAAGATGCTAGTCCGTCGGACGGGGACGGAAAATGGCTGTACCGTGTTAAGGAAGAGCAACACCCTTAGCACGTTAAAGACTCTGTAGATGTCAAAAAAGAGTAGCTAAAATTGCGCTACAGGGGCCACTCGCGCACCCGCCAAGTAGAGAGAGATTAGTATAAGTTGGTATAACTTGTTTCCCAATCCACTATAAATAAAGTTTGAACTAAATTTAGATTTACCCCAAGTATTTATTTTTTTTTCCCTCGCACTGAATCATTATAACATTAAAATGATAGTAATAAATGTCTACACCGATTCTTTTAACAAAACATCATAAATTCCTTCACAAGTAGATTTTCAGTTCTTCACATTCTCCTTCATACTAACCACTGATAATAACTTACCAAACTTGCAGTCTAAACCAACTGTGGGCAGGGACCTTACGAAATTCATGCATCTACGACCGGAACCTGAGGGAGTTCCATGAAAAGGATCATCATCTGGTATACTGAACGGGAAACAATCCGGGGAAATTGGTCTACATTGGAAAAGAACAATGCATGTAATTAAATAAATATAACTCTTTCACAATTAAGAACCCAAATTAGTGTTTATTCTGTTAAAGCTCATGAAATTGTACTTTTAATTATTTTATAAAAAGTTTAAAACCCTTTGAAAGTGAAAGTATATGATAATCTTAAATACAATTAATACACTTGATAAATTAATTAACTTTTCCTCTGACATTCATAAGGCCATTGCTGATATTCAGGATACAGTCTGGGTACTACATGTGCATCACTTATTGTTAAACTCCTGCGTTACTGCTACATGTATGGATCTCGATTTATCTCCAAACTACTTAAAATCCTTCGAACATCATCACTTAATCATACATAACAAAACGTTTGGGTTCTTCGATGAAATTCCTGGACTATCCATATTATATATATATATATATATATATATATATATATATATATATATATATATATATATATATATATATATATATATATATTCCATGTCGATTCAATGTTAATACAAATAAAAACTATAAATCGTAATTCCGGACGTTTCAGCCGGTCGCCGGCTTTCCTCAGCGGAATTTATTGAGAGTAACTCTCATAATAACTTCCGCCAATTAGTAGGAATATTTGTTAGTATTACCTAGCACTATGAGGTAATGATAGTAATAGAAAGGGTAGTTTTTAGTGGTTGTAATAGTGGTGAAGTAATAGTGGATTTGTTATTGTTAGTAGAAGTAGTATAGTAAACATGCTGTTTGATTGTTTTAGCAGTAGGCAGTAGTTTATCCGTACTAAGTGGTGCTTTTGTTAGTGTCAGTAATAGAAGATATGGTAGTTTTTAATCTGTAGCAAAGGGACGTTTTGTTAGTGGGTGTAGTACTAGAAGTGGTGTAAAATTTTAACTGTAGTGAGAGTGGTTTTGTAAGTGGTAGTAGTGGTAGTATTTTAAGTGTAGAAAGGACTGTTTCTTAGTGGTAGTAATAGAAGTGATTGTAGTATTTATCTGTAGTAAAAGGAATGTTTTTGTGGAATTATTTTTTATTGTAGAAAGAGTGGTTTTATATTCACTGTAGTAATTGGTAGTAGTAGAAGTGGTGGTAATATTTTAACTGTAGTAAGGATGGTTTTGTTAGTGCTAGTATTTTATTGTTGGAAGAGTGGTTTTATAAGTGATGTGTATTTTAACTGTAGTAAGTGTGGTTTTGTTAGTAGTAGAAGTGGAAGTGAAGCTAGTATTTTCACTGTAGGAACCCATTAAGGGTGGTTTTGTAAATGGTAGTATTTTATTGTAGGAAGAGTGGTTTTATAAGTTGTGGAAGTATTTTAACTGTAGTAAGAGTTGGTTTGTTAGTGATAGTAATGGAATTGGCGATTGAAGTTTAACCGTAGTAAGAGTGGTTTATAAGTGGTGTATTATTTTAACTGTAGTAAATTGTAGTAACTGTAGTAAGAGTGCTTTGTAAGTGTTATTATTTTATTGTGTGAGTGGTTTATTAAGTGGTGATAGTATTTTAACTGTAATAAGAGTCATTTAAGGGATGGTAGTATTTTAGCTGTAATAAGAGTGTTTATTTTAGTAGCAGTATTGAAAATGTTGGTAGTATTTTAATTGTAGAAAAAGTTGTTTTGTAAATGGTAGTGTTTTATTGTAGGAAGAGTGGTTTTATAAGTAGTAGCAGTATTTTAACTCTACGAAGAGTTGTTTTGTTAGTGATAGTAGTGGAAGTGATGGTAGTACTAGTAGATGTAGAAATAGGAGTAAAAGTGGTTTTCTAAGCAGTATTAGTAGTACTAGGTTCTTACCTGTTTGGATCACAGCATCGGAGATTGAAGAAAGGATATGTTCCTTAAAAAGATGGAAAATATAAAGCTGAAGATTCTTATTACAAATACTTTTTTTTATACAACTTGACAATATTACGCCGACAATTATTTATTATTTCACATAAAGTCTCATAATATGTAGTATTTCATTTTATCTACAACCACTGACCTTGCATTAAAGTCCAATATTATCTATTAATCCAAAATTACATTATTATTTTCTTTAAAACATATATATATTCTTTTTTAACAAACAAATTTTACCTGGAGAAAAATAAATATGTTGCAGTTTTTATATCTACTAATATTAGTAAAATCTTTGAGTTGTTTTAATTAATGACATAATTATAGTAATAATAATTCATAATAATGGATCAGAATTCGATGGTTGTACTATAATTACCTTTAGATAAAGGTGTTTTTGTAATATCATGGTCCAAAAACTGTCCAAACTGCATTGTAAAGTAACTAAGTGGCGGGTCCAAATCTCCGAGTGTACTTTGGGTGTGGACTGTGTTACTTGTGTCACGAGGACCTGGTAAAGCTATATTTAGCTTTCCGTAACTTCTAGGTTCTCCTATCCCTATTTTCAAATAGCAATATGGTAAATTCATTTCTAATACTTACTAAATTAACGTTTAACCTTTTGTTCAATAATGTGTTTATTTATTTTCGTAAAAGTGAAAGATGACTTACAAGTATTTTAAATTGTTTATTATGAATAGTATTCTTGCAGGGAGCCCAGTATGTATGGACTATCTGAGCGTGACTAACAATTTCCAGTGTATATTATGCTATGTCCTAGCGTGACTCACAATTTCCAATGTACATGTGTATATATTTTAAATTCCGTAAGGGACGAGATCAAAAGTTCAATGTAGGATAAAAAACTTAATTCAAATAGTTTGGGGTGGGTTGGGGGGGGGGGTTAAAAATCGCTGCAAGTTTTGTTATCCGACATCGATTTTCGGATTGAATAATATGGATTCAAGTGATGTCCTAGTCAATATACAGAACAAACATACTTTGTTGGGGAAAAACACGACCCATGATATAAAAAGTATACTCTATAAGCATATGCCCATATTGGTCAATCAATTTTTCCCAAATTATGTTAAGAAAGGGGGGGGGGTCAGTGAAAACACTATGTGAATTAAGTTTTTTATCCTACATTGAACTTTTGATCTGGTCCCTTAAACATGCTGAAACGCGTTCTAAATTCAAATGTATATAACTTTTTAAAAACAATAGCTCCTGTGAAAATATTCCTTCAAAAAATTTCATGCAGTAAATAAATTTACATAAGGGAGTGTTAATATGTAGTGTGTTATGTGTCCAAGGTCCTTAACTACTACGGAAATTGAAGAACTGCAATCATTTTTCAACTGAAGAAAAACATTGTCAATCAAAACTAAAAATAAAACACTTTATTACATTGATGATGGTGATTTATCGGAATTTCGAGTGAAAATAAATTCGATATTTTCACTCAGTGAAAGATCGGTTTTTATTTAATGTCGTCAAGGGCGTTACTAACAAATGACTTTTGTGACGTCGAAAGATTCAGGAAGGGAACTAAGGAAAATATGGCACTTTCGAAGCATTTTTAGTCTATTTATCAATGCAATAAACAGTATAACTAATTCAAGAATTTGAATATCTAAAATATTCAACTCGTGACGGGAAAACACTAATAATTCCCTCATGCGCTGCGCGCTTTCGTCAATTAAGGTGTTTTTGGTCCACTCGTTGAATATTTTGCGATATTCAAATTCTTGAATTGGTTATCCTATAATTATTTCACCATTATGAAAAAAACGCAGCCACGCATGGTGAAAATAGTATGTAAATAACTCATATATTTTAGACAGGTCATCGAGGCGAAGCCAAGGTTGACAACGAACGCTTTACCACCAAGGCTTCACCAAAGATAGAGACAAAAAATCACACCAAGCCATTTGAAACATTACATTTACATTTTTTTCCAAGCCAGTCAAATGAGATAAATTTGGCATAAAGCATACTGAACTAATGAGAATTGTTACAACTAAACAGGACTGTATTCATTACGTCAAAAATTATTTAATTAAAATCCGTGATATTGTCATGCTAGTCAGCTTTTTCAATTTTTTCTTGATTTTTTTGTAGTATTTATACATAGGTATAAAAAAGCCACAAAATAATGTATAATATGCCAAAATCTTGTTGCACACCCTGAGTTTAAATTCTTAGAAACATTAGATGACAAGAGGAATCTATGAAAGAATTATAAAGTTAACGTAGCCTTCATTTTATTGGTGTTTGAATGACTCGTTTCTCATGATATATCATTTTTCCTTTTATTGTTCTTTTTTTCAGTTGCGCATACCGTCTGCATATTCAGAATATAAAAATCTGTCGAAAGGAGTAAAGGATTTTCCCCAGTATGGATTATCAAGGTTGTTACAGGATCCATCTATAGTCCTGTACTTAGCTGCTGGGTCACACCAGATTGGATCTTCGAATGGACACTGAAGGTTACTAGAAGCCTGAATTATTGTTCTAGGTAATGGAAGAATGCTGAGAAAGTTATCTATCTGTACCCTTTCTGAAGTCTTCCTGTAAAAAATAAATTCTATGCATGAAATTTTCAGATTTTCTTCAAGATTCAATATTTTAAACGTGTGAATTAAAACTCTTTATATCCTTAAATATGTTTATAATTGACTTAAGTAAAATTAACATGAATATGGAATTCCTGATATTTATTGTACTAATTTTTTAATAATTCATGCATCTTATATAAATACGTACAAAAATTTTCCAGTTGCTCTTTTTTTCCTTTTAAAACCATTGGCTGTCTGTAATGTTGAAGAAAAATCGGTACTTGTTTGGTCTGTTGGTGGACCCGTTGTAGAAAAAAATGGGATTTGAGGAGGGTCTTGGGATCCAGTAACATATTCTAAAGCACCTGTAGCTATGTAAGAACACGTTGCTCCAAATTTACTTGTGTTTATAGATGTAATCTGTGTCAGTAGGTGTGGCCCGAATCCATCTGTTGTATTACCATCTCTAGTGTCGATTCCTTTAGAAAATGTAAAGGTAATACAATAAGATCTTATAAAAGGTTTTTACACAAATCAAGTTACAAGATATTGAATTTCTTACAAATGTTTAAATAATAAGTCTTTTCCAAAGAAAGGAAAAAAGAAGATCAATTTTTCTCACGCAAATGGAAAATATCCCAATCTTTCTTTCATAGAAAGGCTTTAAATTAAGTTTAAATTCTTCATTCTGTAGAAAAAAAACAGCAGACAAATGGAAATATACAATATACAAGTCTGTTAAATAAATTAATGTTTCTGCTGAACGCAACTTGAACTTCAGCATATCACGTTCAATTATCTCTCTAATTCTCAAAAAATCTCTTATTGTAAAATTTTTACAATATGCAGAGTAATTTCCAAATTTGTGGAATATGATTCGATAAAATATTTCCCGTTTGATGTGTTTGTAGTACCCCATTTAGATACATACAATTATGGTTGAAAATTTTGTTCCGAACTTATATTGGCTATGAAAGCAATAGAAAATAAGTTTAGAGCGGATTTTGCAGTTATATATCAGAATTACAGCGAATCACATTGATTTTAAGATAAAACATAATAATGAGAATATTTAGTATTATCAATTGCTATATAAGTAACATCTATTGATAATCAAAATACTAAAATTACTCATGATGGGTTTATTTCATGATACTATGGGAGTGCATTGAACCAAAAAGGAGGAAATTAGCATATAGCTTCTACATTTTTCACCAATGAGCTCTCTGGGACCTTGAAAAGATAAGTTTCATTCCAAAACAAAGTATCCTTTTCATGTTAATAAACTTATGTAATGGGCAGACAGACGGTTAGACATAAT
Source organism: Mytilisepta virgata (assembly GCA_028015205.1). Taxonomy (NCBI): domain Eukaryota; kingdom Metazoa; phylum Mollusca; class Bivalvia; order Mytilida; family Mytilidae; genus Mytilisepta; species Mytilisepta virgata. Next base: position 33,954,506 of record CM051517.1, read on the forward strand.
ATTACTTTTCCACCCTCATACCGCGATACGGGGAGAGATAATATACGTAAAAGTTTATTGTAATCTACGGTCGGTAAGATTAAGGTTTACTTTTTGACCGACATATTTTCCACCGGTATTATCTAAAATTGAATTCAGAAATTTATTACTAATCAGATCAAATTAAGAGAGGAAATCAAACTTTACCATGATTCTACCTCAAACTGAAACTCGAGTTTGTCAAATGGTTGCACAAAGCTATTATTTATAATTGAAGAAACCATTCTGTAAGGAAGAAGATCGAAAGAAAGTGAAGGAAAAATAACAATCATTGTTCAAATAGACAAATTACCTTTCCTCAAGTCTTACTTACGAAAGCCCAGAAGGATCATACGAGATTCGAAATACGAAATTCGAGATTACGAAGTTCGAAATCCGACATTCGATATCTTAAATTTGAGATTCGAAATTCAACATCTAAAATAAGCAATCAAAGGAAAGCTTCTAAGTTATGAATTGTATTTGGCCAATAAAATATCTCTTCACAGTAGAGATAGCTATAAATAAAACATTGGTACTACTTTCGATAATTTTTATTTAAATTTTAATTTTCAGTGCAGTTTTATTCCTTACCTGTGCATTTTTTTTTAATGTCAGTGTATTTGTTTATTTTTACTTGTGTATTTCTGAAATCTGGTTGAGAATTTCAAAAATTCTAGATGTATAATTTTGAACAAATATCTTCTCCCATGCTTTTGACGAGAACGACGTGCCATACATGTGCGCATTTATATCTTTAAATATAGATTATATCAACGAGTTCTGGGATTTGATCTGTTATAATTTGGAACAGAGTATCAGGCAGTTCTAGTAAGTATTCTCTGACCCATAACACTGTCTATACTGAACAATTATATGTAGGCTACTAATATTTCTTACCCTTGTCACTAGCAAGACGATTGTTTGCTTCTACTTCACTAAAGAACGTCTCAGATTCTTCCCGAAGTTTTGGAAACAGAGATAATGGTGGTTGATCCAGTGAAGGAATAAAACCGATTTCTTCCATTAAATATCTCTGTCCGCCATTTACTAAGGCATCAAGCAGTTCTGTGTCGTTATCCATAATGTTAGCTTCTACCATTCCAAAAAGAAATATCGGGGCTATATACATGTACCTCCTGTAATTAAGTAACAAAATGTAATGTAACAGAATTAAAATGTGGAATGTGGAGAGAATTTGTACTAAAACGTTACATATGTTAAATTCTTAAAACTCTGATGAATAACAATTTCACAAATTACAAAAAACTGAAAGAAATAATAACATTTAGGGACGAGATCAAAAGTTCAATGTAGGATAAAAAACTTAATTCAAATAGTTTTGGGGAGGGGGGGGGGGGTGAAAATCGCTGCAAGTTTTGTTATCCGACATTGTTGAGGAAAAACAGGACCAATGATACAAAAAGTATACTCTCAAAGCATATGCCCGTATTGGTCAATCAATTTTTCCCAAAATAAGTTAAGAGCATGGGTGGGTGGGGGGGGGGGGGGGGGGGGGGGGGGGGGGTCAGTGAAAAAACTTTGTAAATTAAGTTTTTTATCCTACATTGAACTTTTGATCTCATCCCTTAAGTTATCTACAAAACGATAAGTTGACTGGCTGAAAAGGGGTGTTACTACACCTATATATAGTCAGTCAAACCAATGGCATGTACAAACACTATCAACAAATACCAAGTTTAACACAATATATACGAGATCATTCTTTAATTCAGAGCTTTACACTGATATCAGAGGATAATGATACTTTTAAACACAATTTCAGGAATGACTTAATTAGTGTTCTACAGGGAACTATTCTTTTAACTAAATGTTACGGTAGTTGATTTGTCTGTGAATAATGAAACAATTATCTCAATATTATTGATGTCCAAAAGTTATTTATTTGGTCCTAAGTAATAAACCGAACAATTTTTACTGTTATCTAAAATTTTAATTGTGATGGTTATCTGGGATAACGTGAGTCAACTGTACTATTTAAACGGAATCGATGAATTTTGTTTAAACAAAGTGTAAACTGCTGCAACTCAAAGATCAATGAAATCGCTTTTAGTAAGTTTCTCATGTCAAATAAAATATTTTCTTGCACAAAAATTAAAGAACCGCGGATTTTATAAGTAAATAACAGAAATTTGTACAAAGCAACAATTCTGAGAAATTTTCCACATTGTTGTGTAGTAACATAAACTTATCACATTGTTGTGTTGTAACAGAAACTTGTCACATTGTTGTGTTGTAACAGAAACTTGCCACATTGTTGTGTTGTAACAGAACTTTACAACATTGTAGTTTTGTAACATAAACTTACCACATTGTTGTGTTGTAACAGAAACTTGCCACGTTGTGTTGTAATATAAACTTACCACATTGTTGTGTTGTAACATAAACTTACCACATTGTTGTGTTGTAACATACACTTACCACATCGTTGTTTTTGGTTTACTTCTCAACACAAATTTTCTTTAGAATTTATCTTATTTATAGGTTGACTTTCGAGGGTAAAATGTTATTTTAAAATCTTGTCAATTTATACCTTGTCTACTGATGCCGAAATTTTCCTGTTCGGATCTTGGACCAATCACCGTCGACTGTTTTATTTTTTGATTTTAAAATTTTGTGACGATACTTTGGTCGTGGAAATTTTAATATGCACTTTTAAACGAAATGCATCAATTATATCTAATTAAATCCTACTGACAACTTTTTTTTATATTAAAATTCATTAGTTTAAAAATTATTTTAAATCTCAGGATTCGTATACAGTATGCACATTGAAGGCAATATTCAGATTGCAGAGAGCTTTCGTATCTTTAGTTTTGTTGAGTCTTTTTTTTTTGGATATTTTTTTACTCATAAAGCACGTGAAACACAGTTAACGTAAAGGGAAATGACTTTTGTTGCAGTTCTTTTAGCAACTAATTATAAATTGAACTGGAATAAACACATTTTATATCATTGTTTTCGCACATATGACGTTTCTACTTCAATTAAGTACACACATTTTGCATTCTAAGTTTGAACACATTTATCTACCGAGTTAGCATGACGCAAAATGTATAAAATGTAAATTGTATAGACCTGTTCCTCCTGTTTTCTTCGTGAAGGTGGAATTAAGATCATGTTTAGTGAAGGACATACATGTAGATATATCCACTGTAAGAATTATTTTGAAATTGTCATTATCACAAGTAAGATTAAAACGTTCTTGGCAATATAAAATGGTAAAAATTTCGAAACAAGAACCAACGAGATACATATCATAAAGTAACAAGACTGCAAGAGGCTCCCAAGAGCTTTTGTGGATCTTGCATCAATGATTATTTTTGCTTTTTAATGTATATCGTTGCATTTTTCGCCTTAATATTGACTTGTACAGCTCAAATATAGAATCCTGAACCCAAATATGTATGGTTGCTAGCCGGACTTTTTCATCGGTTGCTATGGACTTTTTCAATGGCATTGACTCTTGACCTTCCATTTTGACTTGAACAGGTAAAATTGTATGGTCCCGAACCCAAATATATATGTTTGCTAGAGACTTTTCCATCGGTTGCTATGGATTTTTTCAATGACATTGATCATTGAGCTGACCTGTACAGCTATATTATAGGGTCCTGATTCTAATATATATGGTTGTTAGGGACATTTTTAAATGAACTTGACCGTTGACCATCCATTTTACTTGTACATCTACCATTTAATTTATTTCAAGTGCTGATTATTTTTGCGGTATACAGTTTGTCTTTATCTATAATACTATTCAAGTAAATGACCCCAAAATGCAAAATATCCCTAAAATTAATAATTCAGGGGGTATAACCCGAAAATAGGTTGACCAATTCGTCTTAAAATTTCATGGCAGGTAGATCTTGACCTAATAATTTTTTTTACTCCCTATCAGCATGATCAGTTTTGCTCTAACTGCTTTAGTTTTTGAGATATGAGTCAAAAAGTGCATTTTTCACCTATGTTCTATTTTTAGCATGTTTCTCAATGGACAAGAAAATAAAACATACATTTTATACAAGATACCCTAAGGATCTTTCAGCCTAAGTTTGGTTGAAATGGGTCCTGTAGTTTGAGAGGCGAATTTGGTCCTGTTGTATTTATTTATTTGTAGATCTTAATTTGTTGAACATTTTTGCTGTTTACAGTTTGTATATAATATTCAAGATAATAGCCTAAAACTGCAAAATTTCCTTAAAATTAACAATTCAGGGGCAATAACCCAACAAAGGGTTGATTGATTTGTCTGAAAATTTCATGGCAGGTAGATTTCGACCTGATGAACCTTTTTACTCCATGTAAGGTTTGCTCTAAATACTTAAGTTTTTTAGATATTATGTTCTATGTTTAGCCACGGTGGCCATGTTTCTTGACGATTAATAAAATAAAACACAAACTTCATACTGGATACTCTAAGGATCATTCCACCAAAGTTTGGTCCCAATTGGCTCAGTGATTTCTGAAGCGTTTTTTAAAGGATAAGTTTACACCGGACAACGACAACGGACGACGGACGCCAAGTGATGGCAATAGCTCACATGGCCTTTTAGGCCAGGTGGGCTAAAAAGGACACACAGATCTATAGCTGACTTAATCCTATTATGGCTGTAAATTCCTCCTTTTTGCGGAGGCAATACACAGGACGGGATCAGGGCCTAAGCAAAACGTGCCATGATGTAAAAACATTTCTGAGACACTCCAAGACTTACTAACCGTCTATGTTTCAGGGATATAACTTTTTTAGCAAAAAATGAAAATAAAACAAAATGTTATAAGCTATTTATTTAAACCGAAACCAACTAGATGTCTTGTATCTGTATTTTATTAGTTATTTGATGATAACAGAATTTCTTTATAATAAATATATTTCGCCGTGCTTTCGAAATTATACATATGGAGAAATTAATGGCCACAGCATGCATTGTACATAATATAGAAATACAGCTGAAATGTGTGCAATCGTTGAATGTTAGCAACCATTGAGCTTGATTTGCGTCGATTAGAACCCTGATGAGTCGGTATTCCTCTCAGTTTATTGTGACAAAATCACTAAAAATGTGTGTGTGACAAAATCCCTATATATGTGTGTGTGACATGCCACATATACATGTATATGTGTGTGTGAAAAAATCTCTATATGTGTGTTACAAAATCCATATAATATGTGTGTGATAAGACAACATCCCTTTATATATGTGTGTGACAAGAAAAAATCCTTATGTGTGTGTGTGTGTGTGTGTGACAAAATCCCCATATATCTGTATGTGTGTCTAGACAAAATCCCTATATGTTTGTGTGACAAAATCCCTATATATATGTGTGTGACAAAATCCTTATACATGTGTGTGAAAAGACAATTCCTATATTTAGTGTTTTTGACAAAATATCTATAGATGTGTGTGTGTGACAAGACAATCCCTGTATATGAGTATCCATATATATGTGTGTGACAAAATCCTTGTATAGTAGTATATGTGTGACAAAGGTTCAGTCAAAGGAACCGCGCCTTTATTGCTATTATTTACCGATAAAGTCGCCATGGGTCTTCAACACTGAATAATTAGGAGTGCAGCCTTAAGGCTGTTTTACAGAATATATTGAATACATATTTTAATCATTACTATTGTTTGCACTTTCATGTTCAATTTGGAAATCAACTTGCAAATCGTAATATGCATATTTTGTGCTTCAAGATAAGAGTGAATATTTATTTGACCAAATTACTTTCAACGTTTTGCTTAAAAATGGAAAATCACTGAAATTATAATTTTATTGAAGTAATTTCTTCTTGAGTAGATGAATTATGTACATTTGTTTCCACTTAATTTTTACCGCGCAATTTTCTGCAAAATTCGAAAAAAATATAAAATGGTTAGTAATTTCGAAGTAAATGGGCAAAATGAGGAAATAATTTATGTCAGCTATGATATAAATACCGACTAAAAGTTCTATGTTTGTGAATTTCATGGAAATTTCCACTTTTCGCTATTATTACAGAATTATAGTCTTTTGGGTTTAGAAAATTTGGGTTCCTACAGGTATCGAATAATGAAAGAACCTCTTTATCCAATGTACTAAACACATTTTGCTATCAATCAGGAAAATAAATATTTTCTTTATTTTGAAATTTCTCCAGGATGCGAGATGGTTTTTTCAAATCCTCCAATGATTTTTCCGCATTTAATAAAACTAGACCAAAATCTGTTTGTAAATATCTCCGTAAGGGGTCTCCTGCGTTTCCTGGTATATGTATAGTTCCGGGTTCCCATATATCAATATACAAACATTAGTTACATTTTAATAAAAAAAAAAAATAAATGCGTCATCAGCTAAGCTTATTTGGTATTCAGTTATTTTTTATCAACATTCTGATAATTTAATAAAAACAGGGCGTAAACGAAGTTAACACTCCATTTGACATATACTTTATTTAAACATAAATGTACCCGTATTGCCTTTTACTAAAACTGAAATGCGACTGGATCTCGGCAGCAAGATAATAAATGGGGAAAAAAACATTTCAACCACTACCAATAAAGCTTAGAGATCAGTGACACATTTGGGATTTTTTTCATTCTTAAAATAAAATAACTGAAATTTTCATATTACCGGCAATCATGTTTGTATGTTGCTTTACATGGTTTTTGTTGTTTCTAAATATATAGAATCACTACGTGTTCACCAACTAGCTATCATATTCCGGAGAATTAGCCGAAAACACTGAATAACAGGTGTATTTATATGGATTTGGATAGAGTTCAAGGAGGTTGTAATTGATGATTGGCGATATGCTTTTCGATAGGAAGATTTATATAGGACAGTTGTTGTTTACGTCCACTTTCCGTTATATTGGCGACCGCCTCGGTAGTCTCGTGCTCGTCCCGAGTGTGGAAGGTCGCGGGTTCGATCCCCGGCCGAAGTCAGTATAATGTGTCTGAGTGAGGTGATATGTCTTCCTGCGGACAGTTACCTCGTGAGCTAGCACATTAAAAATCCGACTTAGCGTGTCGGTCTAGTACAAAGCAGGAACATGTTCTCGTCCTGATATGCACCTTGTTGCCACTGGACATTAAACAATAATTCATCCATCCACCCTTATATTAGCAAGTCCACCTTGCAATATAACTGACATGTGTAAGTTGGTCATAACATGAACCAGAGATTAATGTAACTCAAGTGGAAAGTTTTTGAGATAACACTCAATACCCAAGTTCCAACAAAGAACGAGTCAAAAAATCAAACAAGCAAGAACGGTTCCTTGTGTAGAGTAAAACAACTAGACCCAAATATATAAAGTTTCTTCTTTTTAAAAGTAGCTCTCGCCGAGAAATGACTAGACTACTAGAGTAGCTTCTATCCCAGCGCCTCCATAAAATTTGCCATAAAAGCATTAACTAAAACGCTACTTAGTTGGTGATTGGGACCAATTGACAATTTATCTACAAGTACTAGTAAATATAATCCTTTGCAAAGTTTCTAATTAGCCGAGTGGTTTCAGACAGGAAGATTTTTAAATGAATTTTCCCACAGGGTCCTACATTAAACTAAGAGTGCCACTGTTGTCAACTTTTGTTCCTATCAGCTCGATGGTTTCAGACAAGATATTTAAGTGAAGTTTCCAATAGGGTCCAATGTAACACTAAGTTCCCTTGTTGTGGCCATTTTGGATGGCAGTCCAGGTTATTGGATACTTAACGACCATTGCTAACAAGAATGTTCATATTAATTACTAGCGGCGCGTCTAAATAGATGGATGAATTATTGTTTAACGTCAAGTGGCAGCCAGGTGCATATCAGGACGAGAACATGTTGGTATGATAATGAATATGATCCCTGCTTTGTACAAGACCGACACGCTAAGTCGGATTTTTAATGTGCTAGCTCACGAGGTAACCTTCCACAGGAAGACATATCACCCCACTCGGACACATTATACTGACTCCGAGCCGACCACTAGATCTTTGCTCTTACTCCTAGATGCCGCATGCACTTGGCGGAGAAGCAGCAAATACCAAACTCGAGGCGAGCACGCTACCACGAGACCACCGAGGCGGTGCGTCTAAATAGTCTGGTGGCAAAATATAAAAATATATATATGTTTGATAATATTTTCTTGTTATATTAGTGTTATTATAACATTATTTCATCGATTTAATAAAAAATTGTTATATTTACGTTTTTATTAACATGATTTTGTTTTTAGTAATACATGTTTCATTGTATTTGCTGTAATCTTTGTTTTTAGTAACATCCGTCTGCTGCAAATTTTCTGTTTTTCAGTAATATTTCTTTGCCGTAATATTTCCGTATTTAGTTACATCCGTCCGCAGCAAATTTTTTGTTTTTAATAATATTTATTTGCCGTAATATTTTTGTTTTAAGTAATACATATTTGCCGTAATATTTCTGTTTTTAGTAATATAAATTTGCCGTAATATTTTAATTTTCTACATTCGTCTGCCTCAAATTTAATGTTTTCAGTAACAACACTTAGTCGAATTTTTTTTAGTAGCAAGGCTTGCCTTTAAATTTCTTATTTACATAATATCCCTGAGTCAAACAGTTTCTATTTTAGTACCAAAGTTTGCCGTAAAATTTCTGTTTATAGTAACATTCTGAGTAACAAATTTTGTTTTTAGTAACAATTATGTTTGCCGAAAATTGTTCAAATTTTCCTCTATTATTTTGGCTTTTTCTTTCCCCGCTTGACTGCTGTGACAGACTAAGCCGGAATATTCCAATTTTTGAAATTGTTTTTGGCCACTTCATTTTTCCTGCGCCTGACTGCTTTATATATTATTACTGATAAGCTGAACTATTCATTTTTTTCAATATTATTTTGACTTTATCTTCCTCTGCTTGACGGATGTGACAGACTAAGCTAGAGTATTCCAATATTTCCCGTATTTTCAAAATGTTTTTGGTCACAAATTTTTACTCCGCCTGACCGCTGTACATTCGCTGTATATATTTTTATTTATTTTAATTATCTGTTGTGTATATAGTTTATTTATTTTTGTTATCCTTCTCTTGTTTAATTTATTAATATGCATTCTTCATGTCGTCATTTTTTTTCATTTATTTATTTCATTTCTTTTCTCTGAGAATTTTTTTATCTAAAATGTTTAATTGGTACTGAAATATTTTATAGAGTCGGTAAAAAATTTTATTAACAAGAGGCTGTCGAATGACAGCAAACCGGATTTTCCTGCATGGAAATGATGTTTGCAAATCTGGATTCCCAAACAGGATGAAGTAAAGAAATATAAATGAATTTTTGTAGGGTTTTGTAGGGTTCAGAAATGGAAAGGCAAAAATCAATCTTGACCTCCTATTTATAGTAAGTGACAAATATTGGAATTTTTGAGACTTGAACTGCCTTTTTTCAATTTTTTAGAACCATAACTCCTGAACGGTGAAAGTGAAAATCGTCAATATCGGAACGGTGAAAGTGGAAATCGTCAATATCGAACTTGACCTCCATTTTGTCATCAGTAACAACATATTAAAATTTGAAAAGCTTTGGTTGAACAGTTCATAAGTTATCACACGGACACCACTGGGAAAGCCATTTTTCAATCTTTCAAGAACCATAACTCCTGAACGGTGAAAGTGAAAATCGTCAATATCGAACTTGACCTCCATTTTGTCATCAGTAACAACATATTAAAATTTGAAAAGCTTTGGTTGAACAGTTCATAAGTTATCACACGGACACCACTGGAAAAGCCATTTTTCAATCTTTCAAGAACCATAACTCTTGAACGGTGAAAGTGAAAATCGTCAATATCGAACTTGACCTCCATTTTGTCATCAGTAACAACATATTAAAATTTGAAAAGCTTTGGTTGAACAGTTCATAAGTTATCACACGGACACCACTGGGAAAGCCATTTTTCAATCTTTCAAGAACAATAACTCCTGAACGGTGAAAGTGAAAACCGGCAATATCGAACTTGACCTCCATTTTGTCATCAGTAACAACATATTAAAATTTGAAAAGCTTTGTTTGAACAGTTCATATGTTATCACACGGACACCACCGGAAAAGCCATTTTTCAATCTTTCAAGAACCATAACTCTTGAACGGTGAAAGTGAAAATCGTCAATATCGAACTTGACCTCCATTTTGTCATCAGTAACAACATATTAAAATTTGAAAAGCTTTGGTTGAACAGTTCATAAGTTATCACACGGACACCACTGGAAAAGCCATTTTTCAATCTTTCAAGAACCATAACTCTTGAACGGTGAAAGTGAAAATCTTCAATATCGAACTTGACCTCCATTTTGTCATCAGTAACAACATATTAAAATTTGAAAAGCTTTGGTTGAACAGTTCATAAGTTATTGCACGGACACTGTTTGGCAGCCGCCCGTCCGCCCGCCCGACCGCCCGCCCGTCCGCCCGCCCGCCCGCCCGCCGTACATCACCAATTTAATAACCGATATTTTCCTATGAAAATCCGGTTAAAAAAGGGGGCCCAGAAGTAGAATCACGTCCACATCGTTGGCTGGTCTGGTAACATATTCAGTTATGAATATGGCAGATAGTTGTACATTGTTCCGGATTTGTTCTGAAATTAGTCCTTACAAATTAATGGCGATGTTGTTTACATCGACTTCAAACTGTATTACAGTCCAATAAAGACTGAAATGAATTTAATAACAGTTGTCATTTATATTTAAATAGTAAAGACGATGAACTAAAATGATTATATTCCCCTTATTTTCATGTTAAATATAGTATTTCCGTACCAGACTGTGTCCAAAATGAAAGCGAGCGACAATGTTTGTCAATCTTCCAAAATACAAATAAAAATACAATATTTAATATTATATTTTTATTAAAATGGTGAAATAATGATGGCATAAAACAAACAAGAGCCTGAATCGCTCACCTGTTATCTTTTGTGTATCGGTAGATCTTGCATCAATGATTAGGGTCCTTATATTGACCTGTACAACTAAAATATTGAATCCTGAACTCAAATAGATATGGTTGCTAGGGACTTTTTCATCGGTTGCTATGGACTTTTTCAGTGACCTTGACCTTTCTTATTGACTTGAAAAGGTAAATTATAAGGTACTTAATCCAAATATATATGGTTGCTAGGGACTTTTTCATTGGTTGCTATGGAATTTTTCAATGACCTTGACCCTTGATGCTCCATTTTACTTGTACAGCTACCATTTAATTTATTTCAAGTAATGCCCTAAACATCTGTGACAATGTCCGACCATTATTTTCTGTTTACACGTAAATCATCTTTCAAGGGCAAAAACTCCTATAAGGGGTCAATTGTCAATTTTGGTCATGTTGACTTATTTGTAGATCTTACTTTGCAGAACATTTTTGCTGTATACAGTTTGTCTTTATCTATAATAATATTCAAGCTAATAACCTAAAACTGCAAAATTGCCTTAAAATTAACAATTCAGGGGCAATAACCCAAAAATGGGTTGACCGATTCATTGGAAAATTTCATGACAGGTAGATCTTGACCTCATAAACATTTTTACAACTTGTCAGTTTTGCCCTAACAGCTTTACTTTTCGAGATTTGAGCCAAAAAGTGCATTTTCACCTATGTTCTATTTTTAGCCAGGGCAGCCATGTTTTTCGATGGACAGGGAAATAAAACACAGAATTTATATGAGATACCCTAAGGATCTTTCAGCCTAGGATTGGCTGAAATTGATTCTGTAGTTTCAGAGGAGAAGATTTTTAAAAGTTTACAAAGATGACGAAAGAAATGTGAAAAATTGTCTTTAAACGGGACGAAACTCCTATAAGGGGTCAATTGACGATTTTTGTCTTGTTGACTTATTTGTAGATCTTACTTTGCTGAACATTTTTGCTGTTTACAGTTTGTCTTTATCTATTATATTCAAGATAACAACCTAAAACTGCAAAATTTCCTTAAAATTAACAATTCAGGGGCAATAACCAAAGAAAGGGTTGACCTAATCGTCTAAAAATTTCATAGGAGTTTTGCTCTAAATGCTTTAATTTTTGAGATATAAGCTAAAACTGCAGTTTACCCCCTACGTCGTATTTTTAGCCATGGCGGCCATGTTTCTCAACAGACAAGAAAATAAAACACAAACTTTATTCTAGATACCCTAAGGATCATTCAGACTAAGTATGTCTGTAATTGGTTCAGTGGTTCAGAGGAGAAGATCTTTGAAAAAGTTTACACGGACGCTAAGTGATTGAAAAGGTCACATGTCCTTTTAGGACAGGTAAGCTAAAAATCCAAGAAAATATCGACATATCTTGTATATAATCCAGACTCGCTTTCCGCCATGACAATAAACGAAAATGTTTGCCGATCTTCGTGAATTCCTCCAATAAACTATAAATTATGACAATTTTTTTCAAATTGATGAAATAATGTTATAATAACACTAATACGACATGAAAATATTATCAAACATGTATATATTCTAATATTTTGCCATCAGACTCTTCCAGGCTTTACCAGACTCTGTTTAGTCATTCCAATTACTAGTAAGTGGTTTCACACAGTAAGATCTTTAAGTGAATTTTCTTATTGGGTCCTATGTTTTAACTTTTGCCTGTGGTGGTCATCTTGGAATGCAATTTTGAAAGAAGACCAACTAAGGAAAATTGAAGACAACTTTTGTTTCAATTGCCTCAGTGATTTCAGACATTCCTATGTTAAACTAAGTTTACCTGTGCCAGCCATCTTGGATGGTTATAATGGATTTTGCATGCATTTCTGAGAGGACCACGCAAGGACCATTACTGCCAATTTTTGTTAAAATTGGCCCAGTGGTTTTAAGACAGCTCTTTTGTGAATTTTCAAATAGATCCTATGTTAAACTAAGTTCTCCTGTACGGCTATCTTGAATTGGATGGCAGTCAGGGTTATCAGTTACAATTCTGAAAGAGGACCGACTAAGGACCATTGCTACAAATTTTGGTTCCAATTGGCTCAGTGGTATCAGAGAAGAAGATTAAAATATAAAAGATAACAGATGGACAGAGAGATGACAGACACTAAGTGATGGCAACAGCTTACATGAACCTTTGTGTAGGAAATTTTAACATCCTGTAGCCTTTAGAATATATAATACTCATGTATAGAGGAAAAAATCTACTTCTTTATCACAAATATCATATGCTAAGCCATAATTAGTAATCATATACCTTAATAACTTGAAACTGAACTTCCAAAGACCAAACTAGAATACAATAAAGTATATCATTAAGAGGTACAGAATTGTTTTCTTTATTAGCACAAAATCATGCTTTATGTCCATGAGACACAAAATGACAACACTTAAATATGTATTACAACATTCAATGATATTTAAGTGGGTAATAAATAGTTAAATAGATATTAATGATAAAAAATATCTGTATCAAAGTTTTCATTTACATGTAGTGTAAAACAGTGGTTTCTAGTAAATAAAACCACTGAATCAACATATACATTGTATATCAATATTTGCAATATGAAGATGAGTATAGGCAGACTTCACAAAATGTGGTTTATAACTCACTTTATATTTGTTTAGGCCTTTTCTTAAAGTCAGCAATGTTCATTTTTTTATTACAACTTTTTATTTCTAGGTTTTATATATGTGTACGTGGCATATAACTAGAGGCTCTCAAGAGCCTGTATCGCTCACCTGGATTTAACTTTTCACCTTGAGCAGACCTAAAAATTTAAGTGTTGCAGTCAATTTGGCTGGTTTTTCTATAGGATTCTGTGTTAAACTAATTTCAGCTGTGGCAGCCATCTTGGTTTAGTCCAGGTCAACGGAAACATTTCTAAAAGAGAACCATCTAAGGACCATTTCTGCTAAGTCTTGTTCCAACTGGCTAAGCGGTTTCAGACAAGAAGATTTTTAACTGAATTTTTCTATAGGGTCCAATGTTTAACAAAGTTCGGTGTGGCAGCCATCTTGGTTGACAATCCACGTGATCGGACATATTTCTGAAAGAGGATCTCCTAAGGACCAATGCTGCCAAGTCTGGCTCCAATATGTCAAGTGGTTCCAGACAAGAAGATTTTTCAATTAATTTTTCCATAGGGCCCTATGTTAAACTAAGTTCTGCTGTGGCGGCCATCTTGGTTGACAGTCTGGGTCGTCGCACAAAAATTCTGAAAGAGGACCATCTAAGGACCCATTGCTACCAAGTCTAATTCTAATTGACTTAGTGGTTTCAGACGAGAAGATTTTTGAGTGAATTTCCCATAGGGTCCTATGTTAAACTAAGTTCTGCTGTGGCGGCCATCTTGGTTTACAGTCCACGAAATTTGACACATTTCTGAAAAAGGACCTCCTAAGGACCAATGCCGCCAAGTCCTGCTCCAATATGTCAAGTGGTTTCAGACAACACAATTTTTCAATGAATTTTCCTATAGGGCCTATGTTAAACTAAGTTCAGCTGTGGCGGCCATCTTGGTTCACAGTCCGGGTCATCAGACACACCTCTCTAAGAGGACCATCTAAGGACCATTGCTGACAAGTCTGGTTCCAATTGGTCAAGTGGTTTAAGGCAAGAATATTTTTCAATGAATTTTCCCATAGGGCCCTATGTTAAACTAAGTTCGGCTGTGGCGGCCATCTTGGTTAACAGTCCGGGTCATTGGACATATTTCTGAAAGAGAACTTCCTAAAAACCATTACTGCCAACTTTGGTTCCAACTGGCCTTGTAGTTTCATATAAGAAGGTTTTTGAAATTCACCCCCCCCCTTTTTTTTTCTATTTTTAGTAACAGCAGCCATGGAAGTCGGGGATGCCAGACATAAGTTTGGAAGGGGGCCAGCCAAGAACCATTCCACCAAAGTCTGGTCTCAATTGGCTCAGTGGTTTGAGAGGAAAAGATCTTAAAAGCAAAGTTTACGCTGAATGCCGTCTTTAAAGGGCAAAAACTCCTATAAGGGGTCAATCAACGATTTTGGTCATGTTGACTTATTTGTAGATCTTACTTTGTTGAACATTTTTGCTGTTTACAATTTGTCTTTATCTATAATAATATTCAAGATAATAACCTAAAACTGCAAAATTTCCTTAAAATTAAAAATTCAGGGGCAATAACCCAATAAAGGGTTGACCGATT
This sequence comes from Mytilisepta virgata, assembly GCA_028015205.1. Lineage (NCBI taxonomy): Eukaryota > Metazoa > Mollusca > Bivalvia > Mytilida > Mytilidae > Mytilisepta > Mytilisepta virgata. Next base: position 33,969,651 of record CM051517.1, read on the forward strand.
CGTCTGAAAATTTCATGACAGGTAGATCTTGACCTGATGAACATTTTTACCCCATGTCAGTTTTGCTCTAATTGCTTTAGTTTTTGAGATATAAGACAAAAACTGCAGTTTACCCCTATGTTCTATTTTTAGCCATGTCGGCCATGTTGGTTGACAGGCGGGGTCATCGGACACATTTTTTAAACTAGATACCCTAATGATGCTTGTGGCCAAGTTTGGTTCAATTTGGCCCAGTAGTTTCAGAGGAGAAGATTTTTGTAAAAGTTAACAGACGATGAGAAAAGCTCACTTGACCCTTTGGGTCAGGTGAGCTAAAAAAGCAATAAGCATGAGTTTTTGTCCTTTTTTTCAAATGAGAATGACATGAAATGCATAATTCTATATTTGTAAATATCCTAAAATTAAAATGTGAAAATGGCTCCAGAATAACAAAATAATAAACTTGTCCTTTCCTATAATTAGTGTGTCCCATTTACATCTGATTGCCACAAATGTTCTAAACAGAACTGATGTAAATATGGAAATCATTGTGATGTTTTTATTATTGCGAATATTGGGATCTGTTGAGGATTGCAATATTAAAATTTCACATTTTTAATGCATATTTTCATGTCCGATTTATTCTAGATTTGTCTCCCTTTGTTTACATTTCTGGTTACTGATATCCGGAGACAGGTTAATTGGTAGATACTTAATTGTATAGTTATTGTTTGGACAGCTATTATATCTAAATAAAATTTTGAATTCTAATATTTCTAAGACCATTAACTAATAAAACTTCCACTTTCAAATTTTACCCAAACTCCGATCACAATAATAAACCTTTTTTTCACACGGGCGCCGATCGCAATAATTAACCCTCGCAATTTTGCCTGGGGTAGAAGAATTGCAATAATAAGTGCATGCGAAAATTTCCGAATTTACAGTATATGAAAAGTTAATAAAAACCATTACAGATAGCCTCTCATATAATACAACTTTCTTTGTTTTGGACTGCTGTTAACTGATACTGATACAGTAACTGACTGCTTACAAGAAGAACTCTTATATAATGCCATATTTAATAGCATTTGGAAAATTTACATTTTTAAAGGATAAATAATAATGCTGGAGTCAAACGCACCTTACCTTTGATTAAGTTTGAACACATGGTATAATAACTACCAATGCTAATAAATATTATATCAGAATTAAGAGTACCTAGTCTATCTTTGGACTAAAGGCACTTCTAGAAATATAATAGTATAACATTGAAATACTAACCATTCTCCAGGTAAAAATACAAAATATCACAAATATTAACTCAAGTAAATAACAAAAAGATCTGTACTATAAGTCTAAATATCAAAACTGTCTTTGCAGTACTAAAATTTAAGATTTTTTTTTAATTTCACTCATCAATGCTAGCAGAAATGTATGTAAATCTACATAAAGAAGGAATAACAAAGGATGCCTTGACTTAAACTGACTAATTATATCATATTTTGTGCATTAATAGATATATTTTATTAATTTCAAAATTTATAGTCAATGCCAAATCAGTCAGTATTAGCAATAGTGTTTACAAAAAAAACAAAAACAAAAAACAAACAAACATAAAACGAAAACAACAAATGATAGGTGATTTTAAATTATGGATTTCTTTTTCATTTATTCATTTTGATGATTACAATGCCATTTAGTAAAAAATATATAAATATTCACATACAATTAGTAATGTGGCTAAAAAAATTATACAACCAACTGTATCTGTAACGAAAACAAAATATTATGCATTGAATATTGTGAGATCAGTTAAAACAGGATATCTCTGATAACAGATTAATTATATTAGGGTGAAAAGATAGAGTTTACTTAAAAATTGTAAAATACCCAATTTAAAATCACATTTTTAAAAAAATGTATAAAAAATGCTTAATGGACTGGATACATGTATATTTTTGATGAAAGGTTAGAGTTCAATAATAATACATTACACACTGTAATTGAACATACTTTACTTAAAATTTTAATAATTTACTTCTTTGATCACTAATATATATATATATAAATATATTCATAAGATAAAATCAACATTGAGTAATTTCTAATGTTGGTTATTACTTTAGACGTATATATTCATAAGATAAATATATAAACATATGTATCTGTGAAATAGGGAATGAAAATGTTTTAAGTAAATATTTCTAAAATAATTTAAGCATTTAAGCATATGTGGATTAACTTCAAAAGCTTTTCCCCCATTAATTCTAAATGTCTTTTCAATTACAGATGAAACATCTTGTTACTTCTGCTTTCATGAGATGTCCGATGTTCAAATATAAACTTACATATACACTTTTTCCAGATGTTAAAAAGATTACAAATGTAACAAAATTCAAACAAATAAATTCTACAATTCTTTGATTTACACAATTACTAAAAACTTTAATTCAATAACAGACTTTAATCATATTGCAAAATATAAACAGATAATGTAATTTACTGGTTCTTACTATCAAATTCAATAAATAAACTTATAAATCAATATTAGAATGATCTGACATTTATTTCAACCGTAACCATTGGTTTTAATAACTTTACTTGCATATTTTGAAAACATTTAATGTAGACACACTACTGGCAGCATACCAGTTATTGCCATGTACCAATTAACCAATTATCGCAAATATGAATGTAAGCTGCGGGAGCACACTATTTTCGCAATTTCAATTTTACAATAAAAAGCCTAATTATAAAATAAACAAAATTATAAAATTTTGATAAAATTTGGAAGAATAATATAAATAATATCAAGTATCCTTCTGGACCTCATGAATATTCATGCACAATTGAAATATAAATAAAAGCATGGTTAAAGTGATCGAAGGTAACCTTTTGAAAACTTGGGGTTGCTGTTTGTAGGTTACCGAAAATGTAATAAATGGCAGTAACTGGTTAACAGCCAGAACAATTTCAAATACTGTTTATATGTCAAAGGTGCCATCCAGACCTGCTTGTCTGCCCTATAATTTTTAATAAACTTACATTGTAAAACTGAAAATTCCAAAATGCAGGAGTCAAATGACTATTGCGTCAAACCATATTTATAGTACACCAAGACAAAAAAATTTTGTCACACCTAATACCTTTGAAAGCATACATGTATTCATGGTAAATGAAACTTCTAGCCTAATCTGAAAACATTTATTCTGTGCTGAAATAAATCATGATATGAATATGAATTTCTTGTTTATATCAGAATTTTGACAAAAATTCATTTGTGTAAACAATTAAAATACAGCTATTCTCTTAAATTAAACCTCAATCTATCTGCAAGTTAAACTATCAGTAAGTTGAAGCATTGTATAAATTGATTTTTTTCACTATGTACCCCGGACTTCGACCAATGAATTTCATTCTGTATGTGTTTGTGAATTACATTTGGGATCAAAATTAAATAATATTGTGTTTATTATATTTTTCTGAGAAATATTAAATGGTGGATATCTTAGTTTTTTGTTCTGTGTATTTTTAAGAGAAGCAACTCTATAGCTGCTTCTGGAAATCAAAGCAAAAAAAGAAAGAACTAAAGATTGGATGTCGCCAGTGGGGTAAATTGTCACAAATCTCAAAGGCTCACCAAAACACAAAAAGATCATTTCTGTCAAGTTTAGTTTTACACATTAGACCATGTTTGGCTGTGGTACACACCTTAGTTTGTGGCGTCAGGTTTGAATTTTGAAAAAAAGCACCTAAGGACTACTGAATCAAACTTAGGTTCAAATTGGTTAAAATGGTTGTAAGCTGAATACTTGAAAAATATTTATGTATGCTGAAGAGCACAGTATTAATTGGAGAGGAGTGGTTTTACTGTCCAATGGATCCATACAATGTGAAACCCATATCATCTGTGATACAAAATATTTTTTTGGAATGATCAATCCATAAATTTAAGAACCAATGAAATATTTCTGATCACTTGATAATATAGTATTATTGTGTAAGGTTATCCAATTGGCTTAGTTATTGGTCTGAGGCAAGCCATATTGGACTGAGGCGAAGCCGAAGTTCAATATGGATAGCCAAGGACCAATAACCATGCAAATATTGAAAACCTTGCGGAATTATACCTTTATTGACTAACCAGTCCAATATGATCCTTTACTGACTAACCAGTCCAATATGTCATATTCACTAGTCAATACGGCATATTGGACGAGAATGTGTTGTATTGGCATACTTTGAAATTTTGTATTGTAATGACTAGTTTTATCATATTTAGGCTTATATTCTATTGTTAGTCAATAATATAAAATTATTACATGGTTGTTTCTGTATTGGCCTTGTTATTGATCCGATTATTGCTTTATTGGCCTGAGGTGCAGCTGAAAAAATTTAGGTGTTAACTTTATTTATTTTTGTTAGTACTGTAAGTATTGGGAAGAAAAGACTTTTATGTAAAGTGATAGATGAGTATGTCCGACAACTCTAATATATAAGGCTTCAATTAATTTGACCAATTCCTTTGGCTGGGTTCCCAGCATGGGAAGCAAATATCATTCATATTATGTTTTTAATCAAGCCATTAATGATCATAAACTGAATTTAATCGAATCTAATGAAATTTTTTATTGCATCACAGAGTTTAATTATTTGAAAGATAACTCTTTATCTGTCTTTTGATTTGAACTACTTTTTGCATATTACAACAGCTTGTCAATTCAACATTCTTGTTTTTGAAATTTGAAATACATAACTTGTATAAGAACTCACAAATATATCTTCTTTTTTCTCCATGAAAATAATTGGATTGACAGAAAACTGATTTTATGAAACAGGGATGATTCTACCATTCCTGTAGGGCCGCTTGGCGGCCCCAAAATTGCTGGGGACCCTAAAAAAATTGCGGCAAAATTAAGAAATTCTTACCGGTCCGAAAATTGACTTGTAATTAGAAGCGCAAATTATTGATCACTTGAGCGCTTTAATCGTGTTATGAGGTTTCCATTTGATATGCTGCCGTTACACGAGTTAAATCTGTTTTAGCTGAAATAACGCAGATTTTGAAGAATAAACAAACAGTAAGGACTTTATTGAGCCCAACAGGAAAATTTTAACTTGTAAATACTTCTTGTCTATGTACTGTAGAAGCGTAAATGGATCGTGCATTAAGATTAACGCACACTGACAGTGTTCTGTAGAATTTCCCGTTCTGATTATTAATTTCATAGTAATTAGCTGACATTCACAATTATGACAGCCTTTATCAGTTTAAAGAATTTTTTATCCTAAATATTTTGAAAACGTTTATAGTTAGCTGACAAAACTATACATTTTAACAGGAATACAAAAAGAGGGACATTTTTCAAAATATCATTCAAATCTAATAGTGCTATGATTGTTGTTTAGCATCTTGATGTTGTCGGTTCACAATTTTCCCCAATTTTCTGGAAAATTCCCAATTTGATAGTTTGGGGACCCATTTTAAATTATGTGGAATCATCCCTGTGAAAACCAATATATATTAGTAAGCTATTGTTGTGTATCTTGAAAAAAAGGTTGAATTGTTTACAATAAGTGCTAGTGAAATGTCTGGATCTTTACAAATCTTTCAGTACTCAAAGTACTTGGTCCAAGTCATACTGTAACTTTCATGTCAAGTAAAAAAGCAACACAACAAATCTGATCATAAGTAAAGAACTAACATTGACTTCCAGATATAAAATAACTGCTATTTTCATTCTTTGGCACATTTAAGCATTTCATATATAACAATGGGGTAAGTAAAAGTATAATATAATTGCACATTAAAATACCCGGTATGTGAGATTCAAATCCATTGACACAGTGTAATAACAATTTTATTTATAAAGCCAAAAAAACTTAATGTCTGGTTCTAAGAAACTGTGGCCAAAACAGTTTATTTGGTTTCCATAAAAAATAAACTCTGATGCTGTTTGAACATAAGCCTACGTATGAATTTGGTAAAAATCAAACCTGCTTTAAAGGGCACCTCTATATAGCAAATCACTGTCTATAAAGGGCACTGTGAAAAAATCCATATCATGTACAAACATGTATAATTAAGCTCTATATTAAGGGCACCTGCCAACAAAGGGCATTTTTATGTAGTCCCTTGGGTGCCCTTTATACACAGGTTTGACTGTACAAGGTTTGCACATGGTTATCCTATTTTAATATTCTGTGTTTTCTCATCATTCAAATGACCAGTAGCACAATATTGTTATTTGACTTTCTGTGTACTATATGCAAAGTGTACATTAACACGACATCATTTCTACTTGCAGGGACCCCAACAGACAAAAATTCAAGGTTGGAGGAATATTGGAATTTACTTTTGACAATAAGGCAGTGGTCAAACTCATTTTGTCTTATCGTTAACCGAGACGAAGTTCGAAAGAAAGAACAAATCCAATGATGAAATTTATATTTATCAAAATCTTCAGTGGCCAAGAAGCACTAAGTTGGATTATATATTTTTATAACAGTCTATGGCTTTCCTATTCATCAATCAAGTGTAAATGTTTTTTCTTTCAACAGGTTGTTTTGTCATAGTGTGGTTGAATTCTCTGGTGCATCCATTTATTAAGGACCCAATGGCAATTTTATTTAATGTCATGATGGTCTTATTTGAAGTTAAAAGCAACTGTTCATAAATTTATGTCGAAGATTACAATCTGTCCATAATTTACAGGATCTAAACATCAAAATGACTTTATAATAGCTGTTCAGGATTTCCACTCCTGTCCCTTTCCCCGTTTATCAAATACTTCATACTCATTCTGATGCATCATTGTGATATATTTTTCTAAAGAAGATAACACATCCAATTGAATTAGATAACAATTTGCTCTCGGACATCTTGGATTTTATCGATCTCATCGGTATACTTCCGACATTATTGAATGCAAGAGCTTACGAACATAAATTTTGAAACAAAAAAATGAATTGTTGTCAATATTGAAGTGTGGACCTAAAACTTTAGCGTGGCTGACTGCCACACTTAAATAGGTCATGGTGCATGAGCCCTGACATGTACTATTAGCACAGAGTATGTACATATCTTGTACAGCCGATGTGTCATAAACATCAGGTAATTGCATATACACATTGTGTGTACCATAGCATTAGGTGTGTAATGTTATTAACATCCTGAGTATAATAAGTAAAAGGTATGTAAATGATAATGTCTTTTTTAAACTGAAAGTTATTTTTTTAGGAATATATTGAACATTTCTCGAAAATGAAAGTAAAAATATATAACACTACCTTTCGTTTCAAATAGTCGGAATTAATTGTTGTCTTTTCGATTGCTGAAATGCCTCAAATATTTAAAGAAAGCAAATTTTTCATTCTTTGTGTATTATTTACTGATATTGACATCAAGTCATCAAAAACATGTGATGTTTCTGAATACGTGCAATTTTGTTTTCGGAAAGTTTGATTCATTTTGATTTCTACAACATATCTAATTGTTATTTGACACTGAAATAAAGTCCAGAGATTTTCAGCCAGAAATCAGTTGCTAAAGTACGTGGGACACAAAGTTGTCAACATTTTTCCATACTGACTGAATAAAGCTATATCATCCAGCATTGTTGTAATATCAGATGTCTGTTGTGAACTGCACTGCACAGACATTGTAGTCTTAAGGGGTTTTTGTAGACATATTGTGCATTCCAACATAATAAGACAACTACAGACTCGTGAGGTGATTAATATGGGGGATTACCGATTCCCTATAGGAAAGTTACACACACTATTTCTATAACACACATATAAATATAAAAAGGTGTTTAAGTAACTAGTGTATATACATGATGTCAGGAGAGAATTACAAAAAATGTAACCCAAAATGTCAATACATTATTAATGACTGCTTATATGTTACACACGATAGCAGTATATTCCATGTAATTATCATACCCAAAAACAACATCATACAACATAGTTATCTTTCTTTTACACCTGTTATAATCCCTGGCATGAACTTTGACCTTTACCATCCTTTAGTACCAATAATTGTCAATTGACATCATATCAGGCACTTGTGATGTTTATACTTTTGTTGACCTTTTATCATCTATCAATGTTCCGAGGTAATCTTCTTGGTACATCACATAAGGTAACTGGGTGTGGATCTTCCTTAAAACACAGAAAATGGGCTAATTAATAAACATTTTACATACCAAAAAAATAATAATAATAATTTTAGGAAAAACAGGCTGTGTAAATTTCATCAAGTTTTTGGTATCCTAATAAGTATTGCTTTGAGAAACTGGATAAGCAATCTGCCTCCAACACACTTCTTTTATAAACAACACAAACTTCATCTCATTTTTACTGTCATAAAATAAAAATGAAATAAAATATATATTTTATCATACAGATTCAGCCTTTATTGTATTAATAAAGTTCAAATTCTAGTCAATGGTAAAAATAAATTTCATTAATTTCCTATTTTACACTATTGGAATTGTCCATAGAACAAGAGGCTCAGTGGGCTGAGCCTGTATCGCTCACCTGGCAGTCACACACTTTTGATTTGCCAGACTAGATTGATTTCTGGAAACTTTGTAAATGATCTTCTATAAATGCTTCATACCAAGTATAAGTTCATTGGCCAAACGTTTTCAGAAGAGAAGTTTTAAATTTTGACCGATCAGAACATATAAAGGTTTCTGGTGGCAATTTTGTTTCACTGACTAGAAAGATTTATGCAAAGTTTGTAAAGGACTTTCCATAGATGCTCCATACCAACACGAGGCTCTCAAGAGCCTGAATCGCTCACCTGGCAAACAATGCACTATAAACTAAATTAATATATTAATGTTTGTTGTAAATTAAACTGAGTATTAAAGGTCATGTAAAATGCTGAAAATACCTTTAAAAGCCTTTCAAGAACCTCTGGAAAGAAATGGGCATGAGTTCTCCCTACGCTTGATTAAGATCCAGTCATGGTCAATCTCATGATTCATAATACAAAATACAAGCTTTAATTCATCTTCAAATACAAGTATAAATCTTTTGGTCTATATGTTATCTTTGTTTTTAAAATGTTTGAAAGAAGTTATGTAAAAATTGTGGGTTAAGGCTTTTTATTTTCTATTATGCTTCATCTTTGATCATATTGACTAAGCTGTTGGTTTTTATCCAATAAACCATGCTTAACTCATCTGTTATTTTGTAGAGTTTCATCCAAATCCCCCTAGTAGTTTCAGAGGAGAAGATGTTTGAAAATTTGTTAACATAGATGATGACGGACACCAAGTGATGGCAATTAAAAGCTCATATATTATGAAGTTTAATCATTGTTATATAACATTCTCATCATCACCATTCACTAAGGATACCATGTTTACTTTAAAAACAAAATATTGTTGAAATCCGAGCAAGTGTAAAAAATTGTGGGAAAATGGCCGTCCAAAACAAACTTTCATCATCACCATTCAACTCGGGATACCATGTTTACCTTGAAAGTAGCTTTCATCTTCATTTTCTTTCTATAATTCAGGAAAAAATAGCAAAAAACAGCATTTTGACCCCTACAGAACAAGTATAACGGATTGCGCAATGCCCACGTTCTTTGACGGAAGCCCACCAACTATCCGATCCACGTTGGCTAGTTATTGTCCACGTTGAACGTGGGCATCCGTTATCAGGTGAAAGTTCGTTTTTGACTGTGGAAAAACACGGTGGACGGTCAGCAGATCGATATAATAAAACGGGTTAAAAATTTACGTTATGTGTTCTTTAATACCAGAATTATTAATTTAGTTCCAATCCTTTTCATAATTATATAATTTTATATGCAGTCGGGAGTTGTTTTATGTTCATAATAACAGATTTGTCCAATATCGGTGTCAGCATAAATAAATGGGTCATCCTGTAGACTAGACAATGATTGACAATAATCTTGACCGCGGTATATTGTTTGAAGTAACAGGTCAAGGTATTTATGGATTACAAGGAAGGCGTGGTATATCGATGATTTGTAACATGTATTGACAAGTGTCAAATTATGTACCTGTGACAAGACCACACAATTCTCGTGAGAAAACTGGCGGGAAAGTATATGACAGTACGATAAAATCTTCAATCAATACAATTTGGAAAAATAACTTGTATGGTACATGTTATATTGATTTTTTACTGTGTACTTCTTAAATAAAAAACAAATTAAGATACATGTAGTTTTATCAAATATTGCGGCAGACGAAATCTTTTGTTTTTGCTTAGGACTATTTTATAAATGGAGCAACAAACCGCATAAGATCGTTAGAAGATAAAATAAGTTTTAGTTTTTCAAAAGTTGAATAATTATTTATACTTGGCTGTATTTCTATGATGTTATTGAAGTATTAAAATAAAAAATAATACATTTGTTCTATTACTAATCCTTGTGCTCTCTCCTTAACCCATTGTCGGAAACTCACGGCCAGTCGCGCTTACGCTTTGCTTCCACTTCCCGAAAGTGGAAGAAAAGCGTAAGCGGGACCGGCCGTGGGTTTCCAACGATGTTCTTAACCTTATTTTTTCTTTTATTTCATACCGTATAAAATATTGTTCCTTTAAAATATTAGAATGAACTGCAATCTTTGCATGTTTTTTTTTAATGAGAATTAATGTTTAGAGATTCTCCTTTCCTCCTTTTTATGTTATATTTTTCTCTAAACTTTATGTTTCCATCGTCTGGCAGATAAGGGTAGGTATACACATCTATAACAAAACCCTTGGTCTGGTAAATGTATAATAAACACAGGTGTCAAAAATTAATCTGTCCATTACCTTACAACAATTCAAGCGAATCTCCTATATATTACGTTTGAAACAACAACTTGTTGATTAACATGTGAATAATTAAATGTACACGTGTATAAAACATTTTAATCCAAAGGATATTGAGTTTTTGTAATAAATATCTGTATTTAAAAATCACAATGTTTTTTTTATATTAATACAATGCATTGAAGAATTACACAATTAAGGAAAAAACTAGTGTTGACAAAGTATTGTGTATTAATTTATAATTTCGAAATTATAGTTTTGAAGGGTAGGCAATGTTTTAATATTTAAAGTTCTGAAAATCCACTTAAGACCTTCAGCATCTATTCCATATTACATGTAGATTTATATAATTACCGGTAACACAATCATACTCTGAAATCACGCTTTAATCATAAGCTAACAATTAACCCCTTCAGTTTGAGTAACAGGTGTGTTGTAAGGAAGAAATACATGTTAATAAACAAAATTATTTTTTCTTTTATTTCATACCGTATAAAATAGTGTACCTTTCAAAAATTAGAATGAACTGCACACTTTGCATATTTTTTTTTAATGAGAATTAATATTTAGGGATTCTCCTTTCCCTCTTTGTAGATTTTTATTTCTAGGTATATTTTTCTCTAAACTTTATGTTTCAATCTTCCACAATACCAAACAGCTTGACGTCTGGCAAATGAAGGAAGGTATACACACCTACATGTATAACAAAACCTTGAACACAGGTGTCAAAAATTAATCTGCCATTACCTTATAACAATGCAGTGAATCTACTATATATTACATTTGAAACAACAACTAGTTGATTAACATGTGAATAATTAAATGTACACATGTATAAAACATTTTTATCAAAAGGATAATGAGCCTTTTCTAATAATTATCTGTATTTAAAAATCGCAATGTTTTTATATATTAATACAGAAATGCATTCGTTGAAGAATTGCGCAATTAAGGAAAAACTAGCGTTGACAAAGTATTTTTCGTGTGTTTTTATAATTTCAAAATTATAGTTCTGAAGGGTAGGCAATGTTTTAATATTTAAAATTCACTATAGATCTTCTATGACTATTTATTCCATACTATATGTATAAAATTACTGGTAACACAATGTTACTCTGAAACCACGCTTTAATCGTAAGCTGATAATTAACACCTTCAATTTGGAATAACAGGTGTGTTGTCAGGAAGAAATACTTTTAATAAACAAAATTATATGAAAACTCACTGCAACTACGCAGTATTTGGACATTCCAAATGAGAAAGTATACCTAGTTGTATTTACGATTGACACTGACATTCTCGGAAACGTTTTTTTTTTTTTTTTTTCTCAGAAACATTTTTTTTTTTTTTCTTCTTAGAAACGTAACTCACCTGAACAAGAAAAATAATTAGTATGTAGCTACATGTGTAATCAGTGCACTTTATTAAAAATAAATAATTGATCATAATTACATTGAAAACAATTGAAGCAATGAACTCTGTTGTTACCGGCGTTTAAGGTAACAATGGATAAATTACTAATACCGAAGACGCCAGAATAAACAATGACACATTTTTATGACACACCTGAACACCTGTGGTGTTTACCCCCAAAAAATATCCGATTTTAAACGTAAAAAACACGGGATTGTTAAAACAATAATCGCTTTAAAAATACGTTCAAATTGATAATATTCGTCCAGTTAACCCATATGTTTTTGCGTCCGTGATCGTATCTAAACTTTATGTTTCCGTCGTATGGAAGATAAAGGTAGGTATGCACCTACATCTATAACAAAAACCTGTCAGATAATAAACACAGGAGTAAAAAATTAATCTGTCAATTACCTTACAATGACTATTTATTCCATACTAGATATTTATAATTACTGGTAACACAATCATACTCTGAAACCACGCTTTAATCGTAAGCTGATAATTAACACCTTCAATTTGGAATAACAGGTGTGTGGTCAGGAAGAAATACTTTTAACAAACAAAATTATATAAACACTCCCTTTAGGAACTACCCAGTATTTGGACATTCCAAATGAGAATGTATACGTAGATGAATTACATACATGTATTCACAACACATAAGAAGATGTATTTACGATTGACACTGACATTCTCAGAAACGTAACTCACCTGAACAAGAAAAATAATTAGTATGTAGCTAATCAGTGCAGCACTTTATTATAAATAAATAATTGATCATAATTACATTGAAAACAATTGAAGCAATGGACTCTGTTGTTATTGGCGTTAAAGGTAACAATAGATAAATTACTAATACCGCAGACGCCAGAATAAACAATGACACATTTTTATGACACACTTGAACACCTGTTGTGTTTACCCTCATAAAATATCCGATTTTAAACATAAAAAACTTGGGATTGTTAACACAATAATCTCTTTAAAAATACGTTCAAATTGATCAAATTCGTCCAGTTAACCCATATATTTTTGCGTCCGCGATTGTACCAATCTGCCCACCGTGGTTTTCCTTGTTCAGTGAGAAGTGCCCTTGAAGGGAAACGGGATTTAGAGGAAGAAACACTGGCTGTACTGTATGTTCTATTTTTAGTAAGGGCGGACATGTTTTTCGACCAATCAAAATTCCAAGCACTAACTTTTTGCAGGATACCCTAAGGAACAATTTTACCAAGTTTCATTTGATTTTGAATATTAGTTTCAGAGAAGAAGATTTTTGAAATAATAACATAAAAAAAAACCAAAAATGTTAAAAAAGAGCAATAACTCTAACCTCAGTTGACAGATTTTCATGAAAATCAGCACACAGGTAGCTCTCATCATGCTGAACACTTTCAACCTGCCAGAATTTGCCGTAACCTATGCTTTCTAATTTCTCCACCCTTGATAGTTTAATTTAAGATTTTAACACACGAGCTTAAGTGATATCTTTTTGTCATACTTATTCAGGGATCACCATGACCTATTCAAGCATGGAGATCCGCCACTCTTTAAATATTCAGTGCCAACTTTAAAATTCTAGTGACATCCTTAAATATTTCAGTGCCAGAATTCATTCTTAACATCAGTGATTTTTGTTTCAGGATGAACAGGGAAAGGAGAGTAAAAAGTTTAGTTTGACTTGATCAATGTTACAAAATGCTTGAAAACTGAATCTAGGTCATCAGACACTTAAAAAGTAATTGGCCACAAAATTTCAAAATTTATTTTTCAAAAAAAATACCGGGATGTTGGCCATTATTTTCTGTAAACCAACTTATTCTGTCGGCGACTTTTAAGTTGGGCAGCGGTTTCTGACAACCAGATATAAGTTTATTTGGCCTTATGGTGACTCCAGGTTTAAACTTTAATCTTTATCTGGACTATTTATCTCATCACAGTGATTTTACAGTCACCATCAGTGACTGCTTATCTTTATCCCTGTTTCTCATATCAAATGCATTCTTCATCTTTTTATCTTACCTCAGTATAGGAAGGCGGTGGTCTATAATTATATACATAATTATACATTGGTGTGAATGTAAGGTCTCCCATGTTACAAGTGTTTTCATCATCATCATCATCTTCATCATCAAGTCTGACAGCACCACCTACACTCTCATGGTAAGTCGGTGGACCTAAAATCAAAAAAACCCAAATACTTAGAAAAACAAACTGAAAAAAAAAAGGTTTTGACCATACAATAAATATAGTCTGAAACTGTTTAAAGCACACATTGCCATATCTGAACTTACTATTCAGTAGCTGACAAACACTAATATTGTTTAATTTCTCAAAAGACAAATTATTTCTGTGTAAAATATATCATGAAATGGGAGGCAAAAAACGCAGAAATACAAAAAATCTGAAAAGGGTACAGTGATAAGCCAGAGAACACAAGTATTCACATTGTATAGTTTTATCTTAACTTTCATTTGATTTGATACAGGTGTTGTCATTTCTGAATAAAATTATGAAATATGATGTGTGTGTACTAATTACATTGTGAATAAATCAATGCTCAACTTCCACAAGTCCCTACATTTGGCAGAGTCATAAGTCTGAATGATGGCAAATTGATGAAAAATTAAAACAAATTTAATGCATGATAGTGTTACAATGATCATAGGGTTGACATTTAAAAAAATATATGTTAATAACAGTAACATACCATCAAACGGTGGGGGTGGTGTGATGGTTTCTCTGTATGGTGGGGGAACAGGAAGTGTGGCCATGTTTTGGTAATCTGTAAAACTTTCATTGAAAAACCGAGTACTTGTATATCTAGTTGGTCCTTGTCGAAATGGAACTGTTCCAATAACTATTGGTAGATGTAATGTTAAGTTGTATGCACCTGGTATATGTAATGCCACCTAAGAAACAAGAAACATAATGTTGAGGCCAATGTTAATCATGCGTAATAAATATTTTCAATTTCAAACATGAATTCCTTTGTGGTAAAAGCTGTTTCATATTAAAAATGGTCAAAATATTCATATTTTTTTTATTAACAATGGTCAAAATGGTCATATTTTTTTGCATTAACAATGTTCAAAATATCCATTTTTTTTTCACATAAAAATAGTCAAGATATTAAACTTTAGATTTATTCCTTTAAAATTTACTTTATACTCTTTAAATTTTTTCGTTTTCACCTAGGGACCATCGCATACCATATTTTGTCATAGAATATACAATGTATGCAGGCGTTTACTGAGGGAGAAACACCTAGTTGAACAGCAACAAATTCTAACTTGACTATGTGACAAGATTGGTGTTTTCATTTTTAATATAGAAATATATTATCTTCTTTAAGACAGATCTTTTCCATACTTTTATGCAGTTAAAATAAAAAGATAGGGAAGTAAAATTAAAAGAAAAAAAGATTTGCTTTCAGTCAACACATAAGTTAACTTGGAATGATTAGTAAATTCAAATCAAATTTTAGTATATGATTCAATATTCAAGATTTAAATAACAAAATTATTCAGATTAATAAAAACAAATATTCGGAAGAAATATTGTCATTAAATGATATCTTTGGTAATGAGTTCCAATTGTAATAAAAAAGTAAATGGTAGACTGAGTGTTATCACATTTTTGTAGATTGGATTATAAATGTATATTTACATTCATTAATCTGTGTCATCATGATACCTGTTATCTTCTTTCTTTTAATGATTATTTTTACATATTATTATTTAAATGGAACTTTACATTTATGTAATTCTCAGATACACAAACCTTAATATAATAATCAACCTTCATTACACAGCAATTGATAATGGAAGGTGAAACTGCAGGAATTTTTAGCAACTGAGAGTCCCAACTTCCATGTGACCTAGGAGCAACTGGCAGACCTAATAAGATAATGTTGTTTAATCTTGTTAATACATGTATGTGATATAAATAGCTGAAAATAATTTTCCACATAAAGGATATGTTTTAAAGTGTCTAGAATGATAGGCCTACAACTTTATTAAACTTGATAGAAAAAACAACAAAAGTCCCCAACTAGTACGGTATTTTTGAATTAATTTCTATTTTACATTTTTCTAGACTACCTCAGACAAATGAACAAAACTTGATGAAATCTGTGATAAAAGTAAATTTTATCAATGTGTGTGTTTACCTTTGGTCCTACTGACATTTCCAGTAAAACCAGGACGCTATTTTAGAACTGAGAAAGAGAAAACAGTGAATTGTTACTCAAATGTTTGTTGTGTTTTTATATAAGAAACATAAATGCATAATGCACTTTAAACATTAATTTACATATACTCCATGTTGAAGGTCTAAAACTGACTTTTGGATAAAAATACTTGGAATAATCTGAAATCCTGATAATTTTCAAACCTTTAGTAATTCTGCAAAAATCTAATAAAACTAGAGGCTCCCAGGAGCCTGTATCGCTCACCTGGGTCCTATGTTAAGTTAAGTTTGGCTCTGGTGGACATCTTGGATGACGGGTGCGGTCATCAGATATAATTCTGAAAGAGGAACACCTAGGGACCATTGCTGCCAAGTTTTGTTCCAATTGGCCAAGTTGTTTCAGACAAGAAGATGTTTAAGTAAATTTCCCATAGGGTCCTATGTTAAACTAAATTTGGCTCTGGCGGCCATCTTGGATAACAGGCAGGGTCATTGGATATAATTCTGAAAGAGGAGCACCTAATGACCATTGTTGCCAAGTTTTGATCCAAATGGCCAAGTTGTTTCAGACAAGAAATCTTTAAGTAAACTTCCCATAGGGTCCTATGTTATATCAAGTTTGGTTCTGGTGTCCATCTTGGATGATGGGCAGGGTCATCGGATATAATTCTGAAAGAGGACCACCTAAGGACCATTGCTGCCAAGTTCTGTTCCAATTGGCCAATTGGTTTCAAACAAGAAGTTCATTTAATAAATTTCCCATAGGGTCCATTGTTAAACTAAGTTTGGCTCTGGCGGCTGTCTTTGAAGGCCGGCAGAGTCATCAGATATAATTCTGAAAGAGGAACACCTAGGGACCATTGCTGCCAAGTTTTGTTCCAATTGGCCAAGTTGTTTCAGACAAGAAGATGTTTAAGTAAATTTCCCATAGGGTCCTATGTTAAACTAAATTTGGCTCTGGCGGCCATCTTGGATAACAGGCAGGGTCATTGGATATAATTCTGAAAGAGGAGCACCTAATGACCATTGTTGCCAAGTTTTGATCCAAATGGCCAAGTTGTTTCAGACAAGAAATCTTTAAGTAAACTTCCCATAGGGTCCTATGTTATATCAAGTTTGGTTCTGGTGTCCATCTTGGATGATGGGCAGGGTCATCGGATATAATTCTGAAAGAGGACCACCTAAGGACCATTGCTGCCAAGTTCTGTTCCAATTGGCCAATTGGTTTCAAACAAGAAGTTCATTTAATAAATTTCCCATAGGGTCCATTGTTAAACTAAGTTTGGCTCTGGCGGCTGTCTTTGAAGGCCGGCAGAGTCATCAGATATAATTCTGAAAGAGCACCACTTAAGGACCATTGCTGCCAAGTTTTGTTCCAATTGGCCATATTGGTTTCAGACAAGAAGATCTTTAAGTAAATTGTTGACAACCACTCTGATTAACCTGACTGATACTTCTATAATGCAATATTATCATACCTGTTAAGACAGTAAATTTTGTTCTCCTGACACGGGATTTACCATTAGCAAAAAAAGCTTGTGTCTGGTAAAGGGTAGCCATTGGTATAACAGTTCTAGATGAATGGTTCTCAAACTCAGCAGAGATGGCAATTGACTCTCCTGTAAATGCCACAAAAACAATTTTTTAATGGAAATAAATCAAATTATTTGTAAAACAACCCATACGGTTAAAAGTAACTTTACAATCAGACATTAAATGTTTCAAAATTCTATGTTAACCAATAAACACTTGCTCCCCTAATCAGACAAATCATTTCATTACCCTATCCAATTCCTATTTCAAATAAAAGGTATTAATGTTAAAGCTCCCTTAATGGTTTTTATCATCAAACCAGAAAAAAATGCAGGCAGGAAATTTCATAAGGAATTCATAGACTTTTGACAGCAATAACCCTTGGGGCTGACCATGTCTTCAAACTTACTGGTACATATTTTAGACTTAACAGAAAATTAAAACTTGTAGTGATATCTTGCTGTCATACTTATTCAGGGATTACCATGACCTATTCAAGCATGGAGATCCGCCACTCTTAAATATTCAGCGCCAACTTTAAAACTTTTATTTCAGTGCCCCAATTCAATCTTGACATCAGTGATTTTTGTTTGAGCAGGAACAGGGGAAGGAGAGTAAAAAGTTTAGCTTGTAAGCTTTCACATTGTATAATATTGGTAATATACCCAAAGAGATTGATCAAATTGTAATCTTAAATCAATTTCACGCTTTTTCTTCCAGTAGAAAAAATATACTGCAACTTTGCATCTGTGTGAATAACAAATATTTAATAAACAGAGAACTTTTCGAAATGGGATAGAAATATTCAGAACAGCTATAAAGTATTTTGATTTTAAGATTGTGTCAATTATGTACAAAACAGGATGTGTGGCATAAATCTATGTAAATTGAATATTTAACTTTAAGACCCTTCTTGCATTAAAGAAAACTGCAACACTGAGTTACCCAAGCATTAAAGACTTCAACCTGACTCACTATTGAATAAGCATGACAAAACAAGTTGGAAGATTTACATTGGTGAGTAGGGCACTTGACTGATGAATAAGAAAGCCTCAGATTGCTGAATACCTACTGAAAATATGTTATAACTTAGTGCTTTTTGGGCCACAGTAAATTTTAACCAAAGGCTCAAAGCTCACCTGATAGTGCATTGCCTATTACATATAGCGACCTGTTCCCACAGGGTTAAAAGTTCAGCTGTGGTGACCATCTTGGTTGATAGTTTGGGTCAACGGACACACTTCTGGAAGAGGACCATCTAAGGACCATTGCTGACAAGTTTGGTTCCAACCTCTCGGTAGTTTCAGACAAGAAGATTTTTTAATGAATTTTCCATATGGTCCAATATTAAACTATGTTCGGCTGTGGAGGATATCTTGTTAGACAGTCCAGGTCATCCGACACAATTCTGAAAGAGGACAATCTAAGGACCATTACTGCAAAGTCTTGTTCTAATTGGCTCAGTTGTTTCAGACAAGAAGATTATTTAATGAACATTTCCACAGGGTCCTATGTTAAACTTAGTCCAGCTGTAGTGGCCATCTTTGTTGTTATTCTGTGTCACCTATGAACCATTTCTGTCAAGTCCAGTTCCAATTGGCTCAGTAGTTTCAGACAAGAAGTTTTTTTACTGAATTTTCTGCGAGTAGGGTCCAATGTTAAACTATGTTCGGCTGTGATGGACATCTTGGTTGACAGTCCAGGTCATCGGACATACTTCTGAAAGAGCACCATGCCAAGTCTTGCTCCTAACTGAGTTCTGCTGTGGCGGCCATCTTGGTTGATCGTCCTGTTCATAGGACAAAATTCTGAAAGAGGACCATCTAAGGACCATTGCTGCTAGGTTTGGTTGCAATTGGCTCAGTAGTTTCAGACAAGAAGATTTTTAAATGAATTTCCCAAAAGGTCCTATGTGAAACTAAGTTTGGCAGTGATGGCCATCTTAGTTGATCATCCGGTTCATTGGACACAATTCTGAAAGAGGACAATTGCTGCTGAGTTTGGTTGCAATTGGCTCAGTAGTTTCAGACAAGACGATATTTAAATGAATTTCCAATAGGGTCCTATGTTACTCTAAGTTTGGCTTTTGCGGCCATCTTGGATGATCATCTGGTTAATCGGCATCTGGTTCATTGGACACAATTCTGAAAGAGGACCATCTAAGGATTATTGCTGCTAAGTTTGGTTGCAATTTGCTCAGTAATTTCAGATGAGAAGATTTTTAAATGAATTTCCCATAGGCTCCTATCTTAAACCAAGTTCAGCTGTAGCAGCCATCTTTGTTGATTGCCGGATTCATTGGACACAATTCTGAAAGAGGACCATTTAAGGACCATTGCTGCTAAGTTTGGTTGCAATCGGCTCAACAGTTTCAGACAAGAAGATTTTTAAATGAATTTCCCATAGGGTTCTATGTTAAACTAAGTTTGGCTGTGGCGGCCATCTTGGTCGGAGGTCGGGCCATCAGACACATTTTTGAAAGAGAACCACCTTATGACCATTCAACCAGTTTGGTACTAATTGGGCAAATAGTTTCAGACAAGAAGATTTTATGTGAATTTCCCATAAGGGTCCTATATTAAACTAATTTCCGCTGTGGCGGCCATCTTGGTCAGATGTCGGGACCTTCGAGTCAGGTGAACTAATAATATACACTTTTATTATTGGATTTTTTCTTTCTTTTGAACTTTGTCCCAGTTGATGAGAAGATGAAATGAATTTGACTGCCACCATTTTATCAGAAGTAAATTTCAACTTTCCTCCACCCTTGAATTTTTTTCTGCAGTGATCCTTGTTATTAGTTCAGGCTTTAAACTTAACAGGACAATGGCCCTGTAGTCAGACATTGCTGCCAGGCATATCTGTCTAGAGACTTTTATCTTATCAGATAAATAACCCCTGTGGTCAGACATTGCATTCATACATAATTGTCCAGACTTTAGACTTACCAGGACAATAACCCCTGCTGTATGACACTGTTGTCATACATATTGTTTTTGACTCGAAATTGACCAGGACAATTACCCTTGTGGTTAGGCCTTGCTGTCAGACTTGAGACTTACCACTGTGACCAGACCTTGCTGTCATACTTATTGTTCCAGGCTTGAGAATTACACATGTAAATGTGAAATGACTTATGGTCCATTTACATGTACCAGGGCAATAATCCCTGCAGTATGACTTAACTGTCATACTTGCTCATCCAGACTGGAGACTTACCAGGACAATAACCACTGTGACCAGACCTTGCTGTCATACTTATTGTTCCAGGCTTGAGAATTACACATGTAAATGTGAAATGACTTATGGTCCATTTACATGTACCAGGGCAATAATCCCTGCAGTATGACTTAACTGTCATACTTGCTCATCCAGATTGGAGACTTACCAGGACAATAACCTCTTCGATCAGACCTTGCTGTCATACTTATTGGTCCTGATGTACACATCCAACAGCATAATGTCTTCTCTATACTGCTCTCTACACACAACTACAAACAGAAATTTAATCAATCTCACACAGAATTGCTATATCAACCCTTTATCCACTTCCAGAACACTCAAAAACAAATTAACTTGTCATTTTGTTCTTTTACCTCAACTTGATTGCAGAAATTTTAGTTTCTTGAATATTAAGTTTCCTGGGGTATCATTAACATTTAGTATTGGACTTGCAAAGCAAATACTAAGGCCTGGAAAATATAGCAAATAGTCACTGTATCTTTTTATTATGATCATAAAATGATACAAATAAGTGTTTTTTCAGTAGGTTTGTGACTTTTTTGAGATACTTTTGTAATTCAATAATGATAGTGAAAAAGCTAATCCCAATCCCACACATAAATTGGACCAGCCTATTGGGACTTGCTGGCATACAGCATTTTCTGTTACCGTTTTCCTTCTTAACTACTTTGTGCAGGAAATACAAATTTTTACATTTTTGCAAACCCCCTCCTAAAAAAGTGATTCCCCATTTTAGACTTTTCTATCAATGATGAATGGAAATCGGCCTGAAAAAAAAAATCTATCCACTTGACAAGAATTAATGATATTCTAAATTATACCCCCTACCCCCAAAAAAATGGTTCTCCTTTTCAGATTTTTCTGACAATAGAACGAGAGGAAACCTTCATTGAAATATAAAGATGATCCAACTAGGCATTATCCAGGAACAAGTATTAACTTTCATATTTTTGCCATACCTCCCTCCCAAAAAATAAATGTGGTTCCCCATTTTAGATTTTCTGATAATGGAACTCATTCTAGGTATCCATAAATGAAAACCTTCATTCAAATATGAAGGGAATGGAACATAAAATAAAGGCGATATCCTGATGACAAGAATTAATGTCAAATTTTTGAAAGTCCTCCTGATGAAAAAAATTCTCTCAGATTTTATTTAGAATCAAACTGACGTAAGGATAAATTTATGGATTAGTGGATGGATGAATTATAATTTTGTTTAATGTCCAGTTTCAACCATTAATATGTCAAAATTTTACAAGTCCCCCTAATGAAAATTTTTTCCCGTTTCTGATATTCCTAAAAATAAAAAAATCAGAGGTACTGATGAGCGAAAACCTTCTTTCAAATATGAAGTGGATCCAAACAAATATTACAGACTTGACCATTCATTGACATTTCATTAATGCATTCAGTAATCAATAGTTTGATTAATGTTTAAATGAAATTAAAACATAACAAGTGTTTAGTCATGAAGCCTATATACAGCAAAGTCAATACATAAGAAAGGGTATCCAAGCAACAACCAACAGACGGACGGAACAGTCAAAAACATTATAACCCAAGCTACTTTTGTCTTTGTTGTGCGAGGTATAATATTAAAATAGCTACCACTGGGAAAGATTAAAAAGATAATATGTACAGTGGAACTCCCCTAAACCGGCCCCTCTGAAACTGGATTCTTCCGTAAATCGAACGCTTTCTTTTGGTCTGGAATTTACATCTATGTTTTCAAGTAAATAAATCATCCAAAAACCGGCCCCTCTGAATTCCAAATACCGGAGATAATTTCCGGTCCAAAACATATATATTCCTGTCAAATCACCTCTTATACTGGCCGAACTCTAATTCTCTTCATTAAGTAGCATATTTTAAACAAAGCCTCATAGATGTGTACAGGAAATATTCGTTCTAATAAAGGATTTTAACTTGCCGTTCTACAAAAACATAACGTTGAAGCTTGAAGATTAAGATTTAGTAACAGTTAAAGAAGAAACAAAGCAAATGTAGTAAATATCTAATTTTTATGCCTTTCGATATTTCAGTTTTGGCCAATTTCTACGGTTCCAAAGCTGTTTGGTTTAGAGGTTCCACTGTATTAACTTTATAAAGTGTTATAAAACTAAAATCAGTTTAAGTCTACTGTTTTCATATATATACAAAATAACCTGATATTCTGGTTTGTTGATATCTATCGGACTAATGACAGTAAAACCTTTCTTAGTTTTATGATTAAATGACCATGGTTTGTCCATTTCTGCCTTTAACCAATAACGAATACTTCCATGTTTCCCTTCAAAGGATGTAGCTATACCTCTGTAATACATGTACAATTCAAGATAAACATTGATTTTAAAGATGACAGTGAAATTTAATCAGTACTGCATTGAATAGATCCTATATCATCATTAGTAAATTACGATTTCAATTACATCTATGGAATAAAAAGTGATATGTTAAAAGCTTCTTATTCAAGCAGGACTGATACAGACGTTATGATTTATTATGATATTCCTATTACAAATGTACATTTTGTACATGTACATATATCTCTTAGAATACATATGACAGAATGCATCGTTCAAGAATTTAAGTCTGAGATCAATATAAAAATACTATAACTAAATGAAAAGTTTGTTTCTTATAAATATTCACTCATTCATGAACAAAGTGATCTATACATAAAAGAGTTATTGTATTGAATTTTCATGTGTAAGGTTAATATAAATGTAGATGACCACAGCCTTATTAAGTACATGACATATGGGTAGTTTAACTTTAGTAATGTATATCAAAAGGCATATCAAAATGCAGTAAGTTGTCAACAGGATTAAATCAAAGTTTCAAATCATGTTCCAAGGAATCCCTTGCACTCTATCTTAGAAAAGACACACCCATGAAAAATATCCCATATATTTTATAACTATCCAGCTAAGAAGTTTTTAATCTTACCCTATATGTAAATTCAACAAGAAGTAAAATCTTACCCCATCTGTAAGTCAAAAGAGAAGTAAAATTCATGTCTTCCTTCAGTTAAAGTGTCACGACCTTCAGAAACTTCTGAAATGTAATCATCAGTAGACATGTCATAATTTACATATACATAAACAAGATGGCGGTGTCAAGAGATTTTAGCTACAAAATTAATGGAACAGGCAAACTAAACAGAGAACCGGATGTTATATTTAAACATTTGAGTATTGGTCTAAGCAATTAAACTTATATATATTGAAATGCACTGTTTCAACCATCTTTTGATGAAACCATTTTGAAGTTTACTGTCAGAAATAAAATAATAACCAGGATATATATAACTTCATTGCCACTGAGGATCAGCTCTTTACAATCCACTTTGAAAACATTGATGGCTTTGGCTCGAGATTTACCATGAAAATAAACCCTTGCTGTCATACTTTATATAATATTGGCCTGCAATCACTGAGATATGCAAGGAGGGGCTAAACTGTGGAACATTTATATTTAAACTACCTAATCTAATTATCTGCAGGAGGGGATTAGATTAAATCATTTTAAAAGCTTAACAAATGAATGGTATGGGAATGGTGTTTTTGCTAATAATGTTTTTTCATGGTTTTAATCAATTCATAGCAGCTTGTTATTCAATATCACAGATTTTTATCTTTTTTTTTACTGTTTGGCTGTTCAGTCAGTCAGATGATAAAATTCTCAATTACATTATTGAAAAACATATCATATTTTTATTCTACCATGGACTTTTTGTACAATTTTATGTTTTCTTGTTATTGAACATTCATTCCTTAATTTATTACTTATCATATTGTGGCATTTCAAATCTACTTGGAAGTGCTACTCTGTAAGTGACCTCTTTAATTTATATTGTACTTTTATAGTTGTAGTCAGTTACCTCCCTTTAAGATGTGAATTGGGGTTGTTTCACCTCAATTTCCATTCACCTTGAGTTGTTTTGCCCTAATATTTAAACAGTTACTCCATATAAATATAAATTGTAGTGGAGGTATATATCCACACTTATATATACAGAGATGATTTTCCCAGAAAAGAAAAAAATGGAAATGCTGTTTTATTGCTATGTGTAATAAAGTAACCATAACGGACAAATCATGATTGCAAAAATCAGAAATCTGCTACAATTGGAATAAATTCATCTCTGTATATAACAACAAAAATAGAGACGGATATTACACTTAAAATGTCACTGGTCATCAAAACATACAAAACTTACATATGTACAAACTACCGTCTTACATTCTAAGCAGAGTTCTAAAATTGTGGAATAACTCCAGCAACAGACGTTTACTTTCACATATTAATGTTAATTATAACAAAACGCACAAGGTTAATACTTTTGAAGACAAACAACCAGTTATGTTATAAAACTGCAGAATTTAAAGATAATATTACAGCCAATTTCAAATGTTTGAATTTTAATAAGTGTTATTCATAAACATTAGGCATCGGTCTTGTAATTTTATTTTTTAATGCATACCCCCAATTTTTACCCCCATACAATGTACCAGTGGTAACATTTTCTGACGCAACTTGGGGACGTTATGATGACATCCTGATCAGTTATTTTTTTAATCTCATTCTATTCGATGAATACTTAAACTAAAACCATTTTGCATAATAAATCAAATAGATGGAGGATTAACTAATTTAAAAAAAAATACCTAAAAATGAAGTGTTTTGTTTTTATATATTATTTAGCTTAATCTATAATTAATCGTATTAAAGGTTGTATGGTCATTACCGTTATAATCCTATATGTCAAATGATTAAAGTTATTCCAGTAGAACTTTGGAATTGCTTTGACTCTATTTACGAATTTCAAAAAGGAGGGAGCAAGTGATTTTTTTACTTTTTCCTTTTCTTTCTTTTTTTTGCAATTGTTTATGTATTTAATTTTTAAAACAAAAATTTAAATTAGATAAAACTTCATGAATTGCATATGAAAAGGTCTAATGAAATGTTTTAAGTTGTTCCTTATTTTAGGCTTGTCAACAATGGGTAACCGAAATATTTTTAAATGGTGTATATCAAATATTAGTATATAATTATTGTTTTAACATGCAAATCTAGTAAACCAGAACATATTTAACTTCCATCATTTATAGAAAAAAAACATCGCTTCTGATGACGACGCCATGTTCTCATAATGTGTACGAACATTGTGCATAATGTCTAGGCAAAAATAGAAATATTGTTTATTTCCCCTTGCCTCACCGACTCAGTGAAAACCCCGCCGACTCAAAAGTTTTTATTCCGTTTTTTTTTGTAACATTTTTTTTATTAAGCGGATCAATTTCAAGGTCGGTCCTGGACCAGATTTGCACTTTATTTTTCATTGGATTCAATCTACAATCAAGAAATTTCATTGTACAGAAGTCCTTGGACAGCCACTTTATAGACTATTTGTATCCAATCAATGGACATATACAATAGATACTACATCTTATATCAATAAATAGGGGTACCAATGGGTGCTTCAATCTCTCCCAGTCTTACTGATTTACGTATGTTTGAAATAATAACACATATGACTGAATTGTACATACATATCGCCATAATTTCGAAGTTCAGCAGAACGGTTACCTCATTCAGGTAATTTCCTCTCGATAGCTGACTGATCTTTTCAAACTATTTTTACAGCAATTTCTATTGTCAATACGGTAATTAACAGAGGTGTCTGTGTTTTTATGACACTTAATTATAATTAATGTACACCTGTCAACAATTTCCAAAAGTTCAATTGAGGTCTTTCATCAGTGACGATCAATTGGGTGTTTTTCACCCCTTTCTACTTCGAAATTTTAAAATATCCATTACATGGTATTTTTCGCACGATCTAACAGTTCACAATCACAAACTTGAGTAGATAAAACACCTTGGTAGTTTTAACTCGGCAAAACTTATAGATTTTCACATTGTTGCCATTTTCTGCACGTGTATAGTTTATAGTAAATAATCATTGAGCATGAACGAATCATTGTAGTTAAATATGAAAAAGTAATAAAAATTTCATCTTTTGGGAAGACTTTCATATACTGATTTCAAAGTATTTCTTTTATTCTTTTAATTAACTCATTTGTACTCCGTTCTGTAGTCCATTTCCATACCGATCTATTTATACCAAACGCAGACGTTAAAGAAGACACCTATAACATTGAAATTATCAATACACAAACAATGCGGCACAGAATGTTAGAGTGATATGCACAACATTTATTTAAATGTCTGGCAGAGGCTGATGAAATTTCTGGATCCCTGCTTTGATCTACATTTTTTTAAAACAATTCATCACAAGCTGCAAATCATCAGAACAAAGAATTTAATTATGATCAAGTACGTGTAGTCATCAAAAGGTGATAATTGGTGATTAATTAGCTTTATAATTTAATTGCAATTAATTAGCTGATAATCAACAAGTAGACATGTTTTTAAAAAAACCATCAATGGACGACAATTGGTGATAGGGGAGCAACAATTTGATTTTTATTAGGGGGGGGTCAAGGATTTTGGCAAAATACAGATCACTTAATGTGTTAAAAAAAATGCAGGACCTGTGTCAATCAGGAATTGTGAAACTTAATGTGAAAAAAAAAATCCAGGACCATAATTTCGACGAAAAGAAAGGTAGAATATTTGATCCTATCCACCACCCCCCCTAAAAGATGAAATGGCTGCTCCCTTTAGTGTTAATTATTTAAAAAGTTATTAATTAAATACAAAATAAAACATTTGCGTATAATCAGCCAAATGACCCGGCGTGAACTGGATCACTTTTCTAGTGAAAAAGATTTCAGAGCAAAGAGGTAATCATGACAAAATAACACACAGAGGGTAGTTAACCATCAGGGAGAGATAATAAACTGTTTAAATAAAAGTAGGCAGTAACTTTATGAGGTTAATACCTCCTCCAAATAGGACTTGTCTTTTGAAGAAATATTCCACCTCTGCATTATAATGTTCTGTATAAGAACCTAAGCGACTCCCTGTACTTCTTGATTCTGTCCAATGTACTTTGGCTACCCCTCTCATGAAAATTCGAAGCGATCTCATTTTCATATCGCCTTTGAGGTCGACGACAACTTTGCCTGTAACCTTTTCCCCCGGGTGGAAAACCGTTTTGTTTCCCGTTAAAATGATCTCGAAACATTTTAATTTCCCCATGTCTTAGCTACACTGGATCATAAATAAAGTCAATTAGAATATTTTTTCCTGGAGAGATGAAGTCCTGCGACATTTTGTTTTTCAATCACTGTAACCGGAAGCAAAACAGATGCTGAATACTTTGACATTTACGCGGGAAATTTGATTGAAACTATTGCAAGCAACATTGATCGACAAAAGTAGGGACTATACCATAATTAAGAAATTTAAAAGAATCAACGGAATATTCCGTATTGAGCACTAAGGCATAATTTAAAATATATGACAAGTTGTTTCTTTAGAACAAACGACATGTCCCAAATTATGTCCCTTTGACTGCATGATCTAACTGATCACCAAATTCCTATTTTGTTTTAAAAAGCATAAAAATTCCACGGTAACACAGGCAAAATAACAGCATTGTATAGTAAATAAATGGGGCTTTTTGTATAAAACGAATGCCTGTGATCATATACATGAAATTGCAGACTGGTTGTTTTACAGTAATTAAAAAAAATCTTATATGGAACTGGGATTAATTTTGTAATACATGGCAACTGTCAATCCATCATGGGGTTTCGGGGAAGTTGTAAATGTACAGATAAATAAATATGGCAATTCAGTCCTCAGTACACATTCCTTAACTTTGCAGGTGGGGATACTAATTACCATTAAACTGTTAAGGAAACTGTTACGGCCTTTCCTTATTAATAACTTACGAATTAATGTAGATGACACAAATTCGTCATTTGCAGCAAGCAATTGTTATAAATTAATTTAGTAATATTTAAAAGACGTTACTTAAAATTATAAACATTTCTGGAGAGTAGCATGTAAGGTTTTCTTTGTAGAAAACAAGCCACGTATTAATCCGATAATAAAGTGTCGATCCTGGACAGATCCCGCAAATTTCCATGTTTTATATAAGTCAAGTAAATGATTTCAGAATGAATGCATATAATGTAATGTTATTCTTTTATTCCCAATATAAATTATCTTATCTCTTATATATGGTTTTTGGCTTTGATTCTGACCAATGCTAATATACTAAATATATATTTACATGTACTCTGTGACTTTTATTAGTGTAATTACCAATTATGTCAATCAATTGTATCTGATTTTATGCCCTTTATGGGCCCTGTAATTTGGGAAATAAAAATATTCTATTCTATTCTATTCTATATTGAGCGTGGCGTCAAACGTCCCGCGGTCCTTCCCGGTCATGCAATTCTAAAACAGGCTGGGAGCAGTATGAAAAACCAATGGCTTTTATTGTATTTGGAGTGTTGAAATAAAAAAGGACCCCTTTTGGATCATCTGTATTGAATTAAAGGTACATAGCAACTATTGACATCACCTGACGTCAGTAAACTTTTATACTTTAGTCAAATGGCAACAATTGTACTTAGGGGTTCGTCCGTTTTAGAACTGTATCTACTGTCAAGATGGCTCCCAGAAAGCCAAACTTGCTTAAAATTGATTCTATTCAAGATCTTCTCTAATACTACTGAGCTATTTGACATCATAGTTGGCAACAAACAGATAACCCGGACCGTCTTCAAAGAAGGCTGACACGGCAAAAGTTAGTTAAAAATAGCAGCCTAGGTATGGGAAAGCTCACTTGTATAGAGTTTAGGACCTACTGGGAATAGAAATTTAGTTTAACATAGGCTCTTGTAGGAGTCCACTATGGGTACTTAAGTGGTCCTTTTTTAAAATTGTATCCAATGCCCGTAATCAGAATTTGAATAGCAGGGTGGGGGGGGGGGATACAGAGGGAGCCTAAGGGTGCGATATTCCTTTATCACGCAACTCCTCTCAGGTTATTTGGAATACGGAACTGAAAGTTGGCTAGGCTATTGCTCTGTCAATGAAGTTGTGCCAAAGGTTCCGGAATTTGAATAGCGCCCCTGGGGGCAGGGCTACATAGGCAGCCCATGGGTACATTATTCCTGTCACGCAACTCCTCTCAGGTTATTTGGAATACGGAACTGTAAGTTGGCTCAGTAATTGCCTGCCAATGTAGATTGTGCCAAAGGTTTCGGAATTTGCATAGCGCCCTTGGGAGCAGAGCTACACGGGTGGCCTAAGCGTACATTATTTCTTTATGGCACAACTCCTCTCATGTTATTTGGAATATGGAACAGTAATTGCCTTGCCAATGTAGATCGTGCCAAAGGTTTCGGAATTGTTATCCCCGCTCTTCAGCGAAGCGCGGAGATTATGTTTTGCTGTTCGCGGCGTATGTACATGCGTTAGTAATGTCCAGGATAATCTCATTAACCACTGGCTGTAGAAAGATGAAACTTGGGTCGTTGATTGCACTATGTGTGGGGACTTCGCCAAAGGTTTCGAACATTGAATAGCACCCCTGGGACTGGGCTACAAATGGAGCCTAAGGGTACATTATTCCTTTGTCACACAACTCCTCTCAGGATTTTAGGAATACGGATCTGAAAGTTGGCTCAGTAATTGCCCTGCCAATGTAGTTTGTGCCAAAGGTTTCGGAATTTGAATAGCGCCACTGGGAGTCGGGCTACGCAGGTAACCTAAATGTACATTATTCCTTTGTCACGCAACTCCTCTCACTTTATTTGAAATACAGAACTGAAAGTTTGCTCAGTACTTGTACCACTAACACCGTGTACAGGCAAATATTAAAAGGGAGGGGGGAGAGCATGTGCACCACGAAGCGAAGTTTTTTACCCATAAATCTGCACTGGTCATTACGACAGGTGAGTTTTTAACTGACTGGTTTTGTGTTTCACAACACATTATATTACTCATTAATGATTAATCTTTTCAGCCAGCTTAACTTTTGTCTTTGGTAAACTCTCAATTTTCCAAACACTTGGACGATCAACCGGAATATTACGGTCTTTATCTTAGCTAGCGTTTGCATTTTATGCACAAGTGTCTCCGTTCTGAAGATATAATTTCAATTTTAGATTTGTCCACGAGCCGGGGGGTCATATTTCCTTAGAAGGGAAGAATTTTCATTTTTGCGACAATTTGTAATGAAAACAATTCCTTTAGAATGAAGAATAACACAATAGGACTTTTGGCAAATTGAGAAAGTGTGGACGGACTTCTCATGCAGTGCCTGTTGTCTTTTTAGTGAAAATTATTTTTTTAAAATTTTTTTTCTTTTGCACAGATTTGGTAAATCAAATTGTTTGCTTTCCCTGATGATGTACTCGCGACTATTTCATCGTGGTCTACATGCAATGTACTATCCATTTTCCTGTATTTCAAAACTGGATAAATATTTTCTGACGAATTTTCAGACAAAATTGTATATATAATAATAAATAAAGCTTACAGTAGTTGACCATAATTATTTCATCACTGGCTTCATTTTTCCCAATGATTTCTATGTACATTCGCACTTTCTCAAAAACTTTTGTTAAGTGATTTCTCTATCCGTTTTAATGGAATTATCACCATGATAAAGAAGAAAACTAGAACTTTAATTCTTTATTTGTCTTTACAGATCCGAACGAATCTTTTAACGGTTTCAGTGGTTTAAAAATAACAATCCAAAGATACTAATATTAGATATAGTAAATTGATACTATGCTGTATACGACGCATTTCAAGGAGTTACCTCTCACCAGCAGCATTAAAACCGAAACATTTGGAAGACCAAAAACCAAACTTATTTAAAACAAGAAGTACTCATAACCAAAAATAACGAAATAGGAAGCCAAATTCAGCTAAGGAGATCTACCATGTGCAATACAAGGAATGAACCCTTAGTAATTCTATTATTTTTGAATTTTGCTAAATACTGGTAATTTCTATATCAAATCAATAAATAATCATGTTAGACAAGTCTAACGACTGGGTTGGCGAATACCCTCGGGGACCTAGGGTCAACCATACAGAAGCGAATACCCAAATTACTTTTAAAAATTATGACGTAACATTTTCCCTATATATTCAACCAAATTTCTGACGCCAACATTTTTTTTGTAATTAAATTGTTGTAACTTTGAACGCTAAATTCCAAAACTAAAATAAACAATCTTCAGATATTTCTGTTTTTTGTTGAAATTTGAGAAACAACCTCACAGTATTATTTTTGAAAAAAAATGTAAATTTGCATAGAAATCAATGGGAAAAAATGAGTGTTGAAATAACTATGGCCAACTACTGTTTAGTCGTTCGCTCCTTGGATTCTGACTTTATCAACTAGAAATGTAAAATAAGCAAACATTAAATGACTTTATAATTTGTACGTAACAACTGCTAAATTTGTAATTAGGGATAAGACACTATACAGTTATTCTATTATATTCAGTTTACATGCTTCTATGTAGATCATTATACTAGTGATTTTAGAGCAAATCTTAGAATAGTCGCCATTGATAATGCAAAGGACATATTCAATTTACATGTGCAGTGTTTGTGTCGCTGTGTGTTTTATTCCACATTGGCTAGAGGTATTAGAGGGGGGAGGGGTTGAGATCTCACAAAACGTTTAACCCCGACACATTTTTGCGTCTGTCGCATGTCAGAAACCTCTAGACGTTGTTAATCTTGTTTTTTTTTAAATTTGGTTCATTTGTATGTTTCGGAGTTAAGTGTGCCGTCCATTTCGCTGAAGTAGTATGCATTACTGATAAGGGGCAAGCTAAGCCCGCCTCCGGGTGCGGGATTTTCACACCATGTTGAAGGCCTTGAGCTGTTTTCTGCTCTTTGGTCGGGTTGTTGTCTGATACATTCCACGTTTCCATTCTCCATTCTATTTCGAGTGGCTTCGAACATTGTTTGGGTAAAATTAACAACAAACATATAGCCAAATATAATACTGATAAATTTTAGGTCCGTCAATAATACAGACTTTTCCGGATATTACGATTTGTTTTGGAATCTTTCTCAAGTTTCAATTTCGATAATTCACGAAAAAGCGTTTCGAAATAATCCTAATAACCTATGTTATTTTAGAAATAATCAAAAGATTTTAAAAATTCGCAGACAAAGAATCATTATGGCGTAAGTTAATCTATTCATCTATCTAAAACAAACACCATTCTATTTTGCGCTTAAATTTTTTGCGATACAAATCTAACACATGTACCAAGTAATATGCATGGGACCTTAATTTGAGATTGCAACATATTGTTACGTATTTGTTTGGTTTTTTTGTCGGCTGTCATTTAAATGCCCCCCTCCCCCCTTTCACAAATCCAAAATTGAAAATATTTCTTCAGAACGGAGACACTTGTGCACAATATGCAAACGCTAGGTAAGATGAAGACCATAATAAACTCTGGATGTACAAATGTAGGCGGTAGGACTTTTAACCACCGACCACCGCCGACCACCGCCGACCACCACCGACCAACCACCGACCACCGCCGACCAACCACCGACCACTTAAAAAACTGTTTTATATATGTTTTAAATGTAATATTTCTTTAGTTTTGGTTAGATAAAGGTTTTTTACAAAAAAAATAGTTGGGATTTTTACGTTTTTGTAGGACATTGACAACCTCCGCAAAAACACCACCGACCACTTAAAAAACTATATGTTAATTTTATTTAAAACATTAGTTTTATTATGGTTATATTATATTAAATATATGAATGTTTTTTATTACAATTTATCAAAAAGTGATATTCATTATCAATTTCATATTAGTTACAAAATTTACATATTTTATTCTCTCGGAATATTTTCACATTTTCGCGAAATTAAGTAAAACGTTGATGAGGCCTTCCTTTAATTATGATAATTATATTAAGTATTAATCTAGTTTAATTTAGAAAAAACAAGAGGAGAAAAAGGACAGCCACCGGGATGACAACATCGACAGATGGGACTTACTCTGTAAACGCAAAGGCCAAATCCCTAGCAAAGAAGCCTTGCCAGAGAAAACGCGCGACAACGGAGAGGGCACGACTTCAAAAATAATTAGAAAATGTTAGACAATGTGAACATTTATTTATATTGTAAATATTTTTGTTGTTTTTGTTAATGTTCATTATTTTTCATCTTTGTTAATGATTTATATGTTATTGATAAATTATGCTTTTTTCATGTAAATAAATGTATATAGTACTTATTTGATTATTATTTACAGTGAGCAGAAAAAAAATCCCAACTATTTTTTTTGGTAAAAAACCTTTATCTAACCAAAACTAAAGAAATATTACATTTAAAACATATATAAAACAGTTTTTGAAGTGGTCGGTGGTTGGTCGGCGGTTGGTCGGCGGTGGTCGGTGGTTAAAAGTCCTTCCCAATGTAGGCGAAAAAATGTGATTTCAATCGCAATTACTGTTTTTGGTATGGAAATTCCGGTTTATCATCAGTGTTTGGAAAATTGGGCGTTTACCAGAGACTAAAGTTAAGGTGGCTGAAAAGATTAATTATTAATAAAACAAGTTCCGTGAGCTACGTGTTGTGCAACAAAAAACCAGTCAGCCAAAACCCACCTGTTGTAATGAAGAGCGCAGATTTATGGGTAAAAAACTTCCCCTTGTGGTACACATGCTCCCCCCACCCTAATATTTTGTCTGTACACGGTGACTAATGTAGATTGTGCTAAAAGTTTGGGAATTGTTTTAAGATGCAGTTCCAACTTTGGTAAATTTCCTGGAAGTCTCATAGACCATTATTTTTTTATTTTTGACAAGAAACCATGTATTTTCTGGATCACATCAGCAGTAACACATATTAGAATCATCAAGATGTAAAAAATATCTGATTCCAACTTTGGTAAATTTCCTGAAAGTGTCTTAAGACTATTATTTTTGGAATTTTAATTAGCAATTATAGATTTTTTTCATCATACTTATCAGGATCATTTGGATTTCAAAAATATGTGATTCTAATTAAGTAAACTTCCTGAAAGACTCAAAGACTACTTTATTCATGATTTCTACTTAGCAACCATGTATTTTTGGAATCACTATAGCAACAAAACTAGTTTGGATTGTATGTGGACTGGTCATTAGTGTCCTACATTTTTATTGTGGAATGTACTTTTGCTTTGTAAACATTATGAGTGTTGTTGAAATGGTGAATATAAATATTGTTATACCCACTTATATTTCTTGACTAATTACATATGGATTCAATCACACCTTGAATTACTACTGGCATAATTTATATCTAGGTAAATCAATATCTATAATATCTAAAATTTTATTATACAACTAAGGTATATAGCCATAAGACTTTTCAAGTATAAAAATATACTCCAATGTTGAACATGTGTTTTTTTCATAACAAATGTCACAGTTTACAAAATAATATTGTAAAAAATCACAGCTATTATTAAATCTATGATCAAGTAATTAATCATTTGAAATAACAACATCCTGAAATACATTTGTAATTCATCTCATATCAAACGTTAATAATTTATTTCAATACACGTATATTTTTTGTTTCATATTTGCCTGACAATTTTCACAAACTACTGATATTTGAAAAACCATAATTAATCACTATGTTAATTGGATTAATAAAATAAAGATTTTCAAAATAGGGTGTAGTGCAACTCTGAACTCTGAGCTAAATTGTGGGTACAAAAACTTCATCGATTTGTTTTTAATATTATTCATTAAAGAAAATACATGAAATATGATACCAGCTTGATATTAAAGCTGAAAAAAACATCTAATTTGAAAAGATCTTTTGTCTTCAAATTTCTACTGACGTATGGGGAAAATTTTGACTTCAGATAATGGGCCTCGGTGGCTGAGGGATCTAGGTAGTTTGTCATGACTACTTATGATCACTGGCCTGTCAACACTGAGGTTGTGATTTTCAATCTCAAATGTGGCAGGGTGTGTTCGACTCGGATCTTAACTGAAAAGGATTGCCAATTTTCCTACCAAAGGTCGGTGGTTATCTCCGGCTTCCTCCAACAATAAAAACTGGCCGCCGCAAAATAGCCAGGTGTGCTGAAAACAGCGTAAAACCCCAACTAAACAAACAAACACTTCAGATAAAATTTGAATTAGATTTAGGTTCAGGTGGGACAAAAAATTAGACTTTAATGGATATCATACAAAAAAATTTACATCAAAATTTGAAAAACACATTGTACATATAACTGTATATACTGAAACTAACTTAACATCTTGGCAACTTTTTCATCTGTATATAGAGAATAATACATGTCAAAATCTATATCACATGCCGTATCAGCCCGAGTATCCTATATCACCCAGAGGGCCTTTAGGCCCGAGGGGTGATATAGGTCGAGGCTGATACGGCATGTGATATAGATTTTCACATGTATTATTCAATATATCATATATTTAAACCATTCATGAAATTACTATCTGACTGATATTACATGTGCTGCCATTATCACTGTCTTACTTTAGGAAACTGTGCTTTAAATAAATTCAAAAATTCAACAAAACAATATTTTATAAATTTAACAGTTGAATATCAAAAATACATTTAACATGTTTAAACTATTCAGAATCACTGTCAAAAATGACTCTTCGTCGCTTTGGTTGGACATTAACGCAAACATTTTCTTTCTCATCAAGACGGCTTTCATAGTTTATTATTACATTTCCATGTATGTATGCACTTGATAAAATCTGTGGTGGCACTGGTGTGTAATTTGACCGTATATCATTAGACATGGAAGATTTTGAAGCTGGCTGATTATGTATATTAATCAAATTGTCTTCATAGTTTTCAATTTCATTTAGTGTCTGTTCAACAATTTCTTGGGATGATCTTACTAATAAATCATCATCGTTATCATCAGGAATTTCATAAGAAGTAGTCGGTAAATTTTCAGTAACGGTAGGTTTGCTAAATTTACTCAATATAGATGACATTTCCTTTTGTTGTTGAACTGATGCCGAGCTATAGTTATTTATAGAGCTGAGACTTTTATGTCCAGAATGTTGTTGAACTAATGTATTATCAATCCCAGCATGTACAAGTGTAGTTATAGCGGTTTTCCGGGCACTATGATTGACTTTTCTACCTTCAATGCCAGCTTCTTGGCACATATTTTTGACAATGTTAGCAATTGTGTTTTTACCCATTGGTTGGTTGATAAACCATGATTCACTTTTGCCCTTTTTGTTGATTCCAACATAGAATTTACAATCAGGAGCTCCCATAGCTTCTGGTCTTTTTGCAGCATACAGTAAGTACAGCCCTACTGGACATCTAGAATTCCCTGCAATTTATGATTAAGATATTAAAGTAGGCCATTTATGTCTATATCAATATTTTATATATGCAAATTATTAATGTACAAAATATCCCAGCAGTTTCAGGCATGAAATAAAATAATAAATTAAATTTATATTTAAAAAAAATTTGGTGACATCCGAATGTTTTTTTTTCTGTAGTTATGTTGGTTATGCTGACGCATTTGTCTTTTTATCATATCAGTTATTTTGTAGAAAAAACATATACATTGATTTGACGATATATCTAGACCTGCCTACATGTACCTTAATTTTTAAACCTCGGTATTTTTTTTTATTGTATTTCCTAAAAATTGGCCGTAAAATCTTTGCGCTTTTGAACATTGTTTCTATGGGACGAATCACAACCCATAGTGATAGTGCATTATTTTCAGTCAAAATTAATTCAAACTACGGAGAAACCGTAGAGATAAACACCTCTAATAAATCATACCTTGGTCTTCAAACATTTTTGGCAGAAATGCTCTTGCATCATTGCTGACACCAGTTCTGGTCTTTGTAGCCCTCTCAGTATACTCTAAAAACCGCTCTCCTGAAGATGTGGTTTTTAACTCAATGTCACCCCATCTCAGATCTTCATGCTCCTTCCTAGACCTCATACCGAAGTACATACAGTTATTGAGGTACATGGTATTACTCAGGGATATTGCATTAGCTGAAAAAAATAAGCAATAAATATCATGACTGATGACATAGGCATTTTATGCGAAAATATTTGCTTCTCACCAGATTATTTATTATTCCAGAAACTGCTACTATTACTAAGAATAAGAATAATTTATTTTCTTATTAAAGGGCCCTTGAGGGCATGTAAATTACAACAGTACATACATGTATAGATTCACAAAACTGATTACTGGGTACTGCTAATTTATACTGTATCCCTGAAAATTTTTCATTGTATAGTGTACAGAGAAATATGCATTTTTTTTACTGCCAAATCGGCAAATGTTGTCAGGAATGGAATAAAGTATTTACTTTAATATGTTTTAATTTCATTCAAACACAATTTAAGAACAGTAAACCTACCTCCACCAAGCAAGTTTTTCTCATATAAAATGGTTAATTCCTCTGGGGAGAATGGTTCTGCCTTATTGGGATAATTTCCTTTCCCGTGTTGACGTAAAAGTTTACGCTTTGAGTTCAGGACGTCCCTTGAATGTCGAAATTCCTTGTCTTCTACAATATTAAATGTGGAATGTATGTCACTGAGGTAGCGGTTGATGCTACCATGTATGGTTTTCAAAGTACCTGGTTCATAGTCCTCCCCATTTAATTTCTGAGCTGTCATGAAGAAACGTGCAAGATACAAGTCCAGTTCTTGAGCGGGGATGGATTCAATTTCACGATGTTCATTTTGATTTGTCTGCAGAAACTGTTTAAATTTGTGTACATCAGAATTTGTTTTTCTGGTCGTATTTTTGTTCCGCATACTAGCGACAAACTGATCCGTATCTTCAATGTTTACATTGTGAGACTCTTCCGTAGTAATGTCTCGATCCCTGATACGATCCTCTAATCTCAAAATGTCTTCTGCCAGTTGATTCATTGTCCTTTCCCCCATTGCAACTGTGCCGGGGCTTCTATCAATCATGGACGACATTGTCGTCTGCAGAAACAGACAGTATAAAACAGTCCGAGGCGCTCCGAAAAAATAAAAACAGTATTCCGAATAGGGGTGCGATATAGGGTATGCGATATAGGTTTAGGGGTGCGATATAGGGTATGTGATATAGGGTATGCGATATAGGCAAGTGACAAACATTGATAATGCATATACAAAACAATAGTATATTACTCTAAATATATGATATAAATCAATATCACAGCATCATTTTGAGTCTTGTTGCCAGTATAATATGACAATGTATTATATAATTGTAGAATAAAAGATAATATAATGGAGATTCAAGGTTTAACAGGAAAATCAAACTCCTTTCAGACATTGGTACGATCTAAAATTTGCTGTGTAATTAAAGGTGTTACAGGTCTAATGGAAATATCTTTAAATAATGACATGAGCGCAAGTCCTGATCAATGAAACAAAGACAGCAAAATGTGTCAAAGATCCTGATACACACTCCTCCATAAAATCATTGAAAGTAGATTACCGGCAACTGAAATGTATGCACTCAGGTTTGAAGGTGTGAAGGTGAATTTATAAATAATCAACAGCAAAGTCTATAAAAAAATACAAGTAATTAAATAGAAAGCAGCTAACAAGAAAAAATTGGACTTCTAACCATGGTAGCTACTTGTAAGGAATAGCCCTAAATTGGCAGAAAAAATTGTATAGAGACTATCACCATATTTTGAAAAATTTTCAAACTAAGCCCAGAGTCAAAATCCAACTTGATACAATGTGATAATTCTATTGAATTGTCAATTTGTCAACAATCATTTCTGTAATCTGGATGACCGTCATGAAACATTGTCAGAAACAATAATAAAAGTGCCATTCACTTGCTTACTGCACTATCTTAGTTTTATATGGATGAGTTCTTCATGTTCATAAACACAATATTTAATTTCTATTTTATGGCTTATATGCCATCCATGTGATTCATTAGTGTAATGAACTTAAAACATGCTTCACCATCAGATATAAGAATCACACGTATTTAATTCACAATTCAGATACAACAATTAACCATGGAACTTATTTATCTAAATTGGCTTTAACTTCTTATGTGTCTTTGGTTATTACGTCAGTTTTTAATTAGAACACCAGATTTAAGTATTATTTTAGCTAATGGTTTTTAGATATCAGATATAAAATAATGAAACAAACAGATAAATTAAGAAATTCAAAATGAGTGTAAAATTTTGAAATGAAAATCTCTGAAACTGAATTGTATAATTTTGTTGAGATTGTCAATAAAATTTGTAGAGTAAAAAATAAGACAGTGATTAATTGGAAAATTTTTAGTCAAATAAACTTTATGTAAATGGATTTGATATCAATATTTTTTTTTCCTCTTCTGTGACTATGATCCATATACTTCATACAGCAAATGTAAAATAACTTCATTTTCTGGTCTGAAATATAGTAAAAGTCCACAAATTCTATATACTATCTTTAACATAAGATAATTACCATGAAAACAAGCTTACACACAGAACTTTAACTATAACACTGTTTATTAAAATTTTACAAACAAAAAAAAAATCTTAACAAAAATAAAGAATAACAGAAACATTGTGTTAAATCTTAACAGAAGAAAGAAATTCTGGCCTATTTTAACTAGATGTACTGTGAGCAAAGCTCACAAAGGATACCCCCTGCTTTGAAGTCCAATTACCTCCCTTGTGTGATATCGGAAAGCAAAGATTTTTCTTCATGCACATCTTTGGATGATGTACTTCCTTTCTGTAAAGTTTCGTTGAAATCCATTGAGCGGTCTAGGAGGAGTTGTGCTTACGAGGTTCATATATAATGTATAAGCCAAAAAAAATAGAAGTCCAATTATCTCCCTTGTGTGAAATCGGAAAGCAAAGATTTTTCTTCATGCACATCTCTGGATGATGTACTTAATTCCTGTAAAGTTTCGTTGAAATCCATTGAGCGGTCTAGGAGGAGTTGCGCTTACAAGGTTCATACATAATGTATAATCTAAAAAAAATAGAAGTCCAATTATCTCC
This sequence comes from Mytilisepta virgata, assembly GCA_028015205.1. NCBI lineage: Eukaryota > Metazoa > Mollusca > Bivalvia > Mytilida > Mytilidae > Mytilisepta > Mytilisepta virgata. The sequence goes on from CM051517.1 coordinate 34,010,826, forward strand.
CTTGTGTGATATCGGAAAGCAAAGATTTTTCTTCATGCACATCTTTGGATGATGTACTTCCTTTCTGTAAAGTTTCGTTGAAATCCATAGAGCGGTCTAGGAGGAGTTGCGCTTACGAGGTTCATATATAATGTATAAGCCAAAAAAAATAGAAGTCCAATTATCTCCCTTGTGTGAAATCGGAAAGCAAAGATTTTTCTTCATGCACATCTCTGGATGATGTACTTCCTTTCTGTAAAGTTTCGTTGAAATCCATTGAGCGGTCTAGGAGGAGTTGCGCTTACGAGGTTCATATATAATGTATAAGCCAAAAAAAAATAGAAGTCCAATTATCTCCCTTGTGTGATATCGGAAAGCAAAGATTTTTCTTCATGCACATTTTCAGATGATGTACTTCCTTTCTGTAATGTATCGTTGAATTCCATTGAGCAGTCTAGGAGGAGTTGCGCTTACAAGGTTCATATATAATGTATAAGCCAAAAAAAATAGAAGTCCAATTATCTCCCTTGTGTGATATCGGAAAGCAAAGATTTTTCTTCATGCACATCTTTGGATGATGTACTTCCTTTCTGTAAAGTTTCGTTGAAATCCATTGAGCGCTCTAGGAGGAGTTGCGCTTACAAGATATATGGACAGACGGACAGACGGACGGCGCGACAGACGGACGGACAAGGTGATTCCTATATACCCCCCCAAACTTTGTTTGCGGGGGGTATAATAAATCACAATATACATAAACAGTGGGCAGTTTTACTGGCCTCTTAACCAAATATATAGATACAATAATAGAAATCCTTAAGGAATAATTATGTAAGTATAAATTTATATAATTAACAAAAATTACTGAATTATTATAATATATTTGGTACATTATATATATAAGGTATACACTATGTATGTCAAATAAAAATAGCACTATAATTAAAAAATTCTCGTGTCTAATTAAAATTAGGTGAGTATATGATAAATACATTAAACAAACCGGGTAGAAAAAAATAAAGATTTATGTACAATAAACCATTTTCATGCTTTTGTTTCGATTCTGAAATTAGTCAAATTTTGAGAAGTCTTAAAATATGATTAGCAATTACAATGCAAGTTGCTGCTTATCAGCACCCATCTAAATTCTTATTAGAAAAGACTGAAGTGCTAATTCCTGCAACCTTCTTTTGTGAAAGCCCTTATAAACCATAATTTGCATGATATTCCAAATGTCACAATGCATTTGTGAGCTTATTCAGATGTAATACACTGTGTAAAATAACACCACAATAATATTCATGCTATATATCTAACATCCAACCTAATCCTGTATATCTAGTATGTCTGTTTTACAAATATTAACATTAATGTAATTTCTCCAATTTATTATTCTTACTCCAAGCTACACAAAAGCTGCTGTAATAGAGTGATTGAAATATTATAGGAACTCAGATTTGAACTTATTACATAATGGGCTTTTTGTGAATACATTCCACATTGTTTGAAATAGGTAATAGGTTGTCTGTGGAATTAAACCTTGATTTTTGTTAAAAATAATGATCAACTGATTGTAAAAAAATGATGCCAAAAGTATGAACTTTTGTCAATGTAGAATGGGTTACGAACACAAAAGTCTGATGTTTTATCAACTAAAAAAATTTGTTGCTTTATAATAAAACTGAGACATTACAGTAGAATAGAGACAGTTCCAGTGAATCATACCCTATCATTTTTATGTAGCCTTTTTTTTGTTTTTTCTAGAAATGTTTACTTTGCCATTGCTCAAGATACATTAATATAAAAAGTTTGTCTTAATTATTTCATAAACAGTAATAAATGGTTAAAATGCAGTATGTTCACTTTAAATTGTTAAACTTTTTATATGGCAATTGAACCTGAATTTTTTTTTCTAAATATTTAAAGGAATTACTGTATATAACTTTTTACACCAAAATTATAATCGGTATCATTATTATCTAAAATGATAGTCATCTGCTGAACATTTATTTCTAAACTTTCATATATAATACTTAAATAATACTTAAAATTTTATGTTTTTTTTTTATTTTGTCCATCCTGGTGAAAAAAATCAGTTTCTTTACATAGATATGTATGAGCAGCTTTTATAACATTCTATGCAGTAAAAATAAAGTAATAAAAAATACTCTACAAGTACATTATATTAATATAAAGGTCATAATGATAAACAGTATTATTACATTGATGATTGTGATTTATCATAATTTCCAGTGAAAATAAATTCGATCTTTTCACTCAGTGAAAGATCGGTTTTAATTTAACGTCGTCAAGGGCGTTACTAACAAATGATGTCGAAAGAATCAGGACGGGATCTAAGGAAAATATGACACTTTTGAAGCATTTTTTGTCTATTTTATCAATGTAATAAACAGTATAACTAATTGAAGAATATGAATATCAAAAATATTCAACCCATGACCGGAAAACACTAATAAATCCCTCATGCGCTGTGCACATTCGTGATTTAAGGTGTTTTTTGGTCAATCGTTGAATATTCAAATTCTTGAATTAGTTATCCTATAATTATCTCTACATATATTTCACTACTTTCTAATGTTTACTTCTGTAGAATGCAGAATGATTTTGTAATGGATAAAACAAAATATTAGCAACAACAACAAAAAACATTACTAAAAATGCATACTGGTCCTACAAAAATTACAATATAACTAATCGGGTGCCAAAAACAAAAATTACAATATAACTAAGTGGGTGCCAAACCCATAAGATCTTATACAAGCACCAAAAATGAACTTATAATTTTGACCATTAGAAACTGCAATACAGGGATCAATTTTCAAATGTGATATGAACTGATTTTCTCAATGGTAGTAACCAAAATTTATAGCACTCTGTGATAATATCAACGTTCAATCTGTTAAAGCTGATCTAAAACAATATGCAATACTGGAAAGAAATCAATTGAAAGACAGACTGATCAACTGGAATCAACTGCACTGAAAGACTCAAACTAATCAATCAGGCAGTGTTTCATATAAATCATCATCATCCTCAGCTTTAAAACCTTGCCGAGATCTTCGGTTTGGAAGAGTTTTTGTTCCTTGTTGTATAACAGCTTCTAACTCCCTTCTAAAAGGTGAAGTTTCTGCCGATATTTTACCTATTAAAATAAAATAAAATTTTCAGTACTGTTATAATAAATAGAATTTACACTGAAATATGTTAACCATATCATGTCTGCAATCTATCAAAACATTCACAGGACTTTGAATGCAAACAATGAGAATGGAATACAATTGCATTTGTTCACAAAGTAACAATTTTCTAAATTTATACAAATTTAATGCTGGTAGTTGTATGTCTTATATGAAAACTTCTGCTCTGATATGTTTAAGCTCAGTATTTACTCTATGATAAAAAGTAAATTATTCAGTGGATTAATTCATGACAAAGAATACATAAGTGCACATTTCAAACGTTTAAACAAAGAAAAAGTACACCTACTACTGTTTTCAAGGGGTTGAAATTATCTGGACACACTCAATAGCCCAGGGTTTTTCTTTACTGAAAATTTCTATCTCAATAGGTTAAAGTACTAATGTACTAGCCAAGAACTTGTAGGGTAGGGAAATTTACCAGCTTGGCTATATGCAATAGCATTATCCCTATAGCAGAGATTATATTAGCCATCCAAAATTATTACATGACCATATTTTTTCTATTCTCTGATTGGCTGAGAAATGTCTAATATGATAGGAACTGATAAGTATCTAAATTTAGTGCAAGAATTCTGCTTGCACGGTTATAGGATTGAAATAGGTCCTGATGTGAGAGTTACAGATTTGTTCTTAAAAAAGAAAGTGAAAGTACAATTTCCCATTCATGTAATAAAACTAATACTAACTATGTACTAGCTTGCTATTGGGGTTAATCAACACTTGAAAATGTATATTCACCTCGTCTAAAGGCTTGGTGAAAATTAACATTTTCTCAGGTTGATAAATCCCAATAGCAACCTATTTCAAAGTCAGTAATTGTATAATAGTGATTTCTATACAATTCTGAAATCATAAGTCACTATGAAAATTCAGTAGCCCATTGGACTTAAACTATCAGGAAATACAATAGTCTGCCAATAACAAAACATGTTAATATTATCACTAAAACATGACAGTGTAATAACTGACATCATAGTTATATTCAACACAGTTGAAACTACTTTAAGTAAAGTGAAGAAATTCCACAGGGATATTCAAAGGGGTTATCCAACACTAATATATGATGCCTAACTTTCATATAGTTTCATCAAAATCTATTGAATGGTTTAGGAGGAGTTTTGCACAAGCTTTAAACATGTAAAACCCTTAAGTTGGATTATCTCCCTTTACAAGCATCTGGCAATAATTATCTTGCTTCATGCACATCTACATAGATGCCCAACCATCATATAAAGTTTCATCAAAATCCATTAAACAGTTTAGGAGTTGTTGCACATCTAAGGTACATGGATGGATGGATGGACAGACAGACATTGTTTGCAGGGGGTATAACTAGCCGGAACTGTTTTAGCTGAACTAAAGCATATGTCTCCTCTTTGTACACATGAATATTCCGTAGCTTCATTCTTAATATGATACATTTTATGTCTATCCAAAAAACAAATAAGTTTTGGACAAGGCTATGACTATATTAAACTAGATGTACTGTGAGCAAAGCTCACAAAGGATACCCCCCGCTTTGAAGTTCAATTACCTCCCTTGTGTGATATCGGAAAGCAAAGATTTTTCTTCATGCACATCTTTGGATGATGTACTTCCTTTCTGTAAAGTTTCGTTGAAATCCATTGAGTGGTCTAGGAGGAGTTGCGCTTACGAGGTTCATATATAATGTATAAGCCAAAAAAAAATAGAAGTCCAATTACCTCCCTTGTGTGAAATCGGAAAGCACAGATTTTTCTTCATGCACATCTTTGGATGATGTACTTCCTTTCTGTAAAGTTTCGTTGAAATCCATTGAGCGGTCTAGGAGGACTTGCGCTTACGAGGTTCATATATAATGTATAAGCCAAAAAAAATAGAAGTCCAATTATCTCCCTTGTGTGAAATCGGAAAGCAAAGATTTTTCTTCATGCACATCTCTGGATGATGTACTTCCTTTCTGTAAAGTTTCGTTGAAATCCATTGAGCGGTCTAGGAGGAGTTGCGCTTACGAGGTTCATATATAATGTATAAGCCAAAAAAAATAGAAGTCCAATTATCTCCCTTGTGTGATATCGGAAAGCAAAGATTTTTCTTCATGCACATCTTCGGATGATGTACTTCCTTTCTGTAATGTATCGTTGAAATCCATTGAGCGGTCTAGGAGGACTTGCGCTTACGAGGTTCATATATAATGTATAAGCCAAAAAAAATAGAAGTCCAATTATCTCCCTTGTGTGAAATCGGAAAGCAAAGATTTTTCTTCATGCACATCTCTGGATGATGTACTTCCTTTCTGTAAAGTTTCGTTGAAATCCATTGAGCGGTCTAGGAGGAGTTGCGCTTACGAGGTTCATATATAATGTATAAGCCAAAAAAAATAGAAGTCCAATTATCTCCCTTGTGTGATATCGGAAAGCAAAGATTTTTCTTCAAGCACATCTTTGGATGATGTACTTCCTTTCTGTAAAGTTTCTTTGAAATCCATTGAGCGGTCTAGGAGGAGTTGCGCTTACAAGATATATGGACAGACGGACAGACGGACGGACAAGGTGATTCCTATATACCCCCCCAAACTTTGTTTGTGGGGGGTATAAAAATTACGTACCGGACAAGGATATTTCCAAAAAAAGTAAAGGGGTCAAGGTAAAATGAAGATAATGATGATATGCAACACACCATTTCATCATGATACATCTCTCTTAAAGAACAACAAGAATATATGTCCAGAGAACACGATGTCTTGCTGTACTATCATTCTCTATGTTCAATGAACCATGAAATTGGGGTCAAAACCCCAATTTGACATGCAATCGAGACAGATTACATAATAATGAATATATGAACTAAAATGATATGACTACAACTTCACCCTAAACTACCTTCACCAAAAACTTTAACCTGAGTATGTACTGTTTCCACATCTATCATATTTCTATGTTCAGTGAACCATGAAAATGGGGTCAAAACCATAATTTGGCAAGCAAATTAGAAAGATCACATTATAAGAAACATGTGTACTAAGTTTCAAGTTGACATGACTACAACTTCACCCTGAACTACCTTCACTAAAAACTTTAACCTGAATCGGGATGGCCCGATGCACAGTCCGAAAAACATAATGACCCTCTACTATAGTAGGTGTCATAAAAAGGTTATGGATCGAACAAGGCTATTCCCTAAAAAGCTTATTCTTTTAGCTTGGGTCAATGTCAAATGAAATTGATATGCAAAACATATTATCAAGATAAATCTTTAGTTTTAATATAATATAATATATCTATCTGAAAGAACAAAATAGTAATGGCCCAGACAAGGATATTTCGAAAAAATACGACCCTGAAATTTGTATATGTATAAGTGTTCACAAGAGTGTAAAGAATTTACAAGTTCCACTGTGACCTGGACTTTTGACCTATGACCCTGAAAGTCAATAGCGTTCTAGATATTTATAAGGAGTAAGTATGCGCCAAGTTTGGTCAAAATCCCTTGAAGGATGTTGAGTCTAGAGTGTTCACAAGGGTGTTACGGACCAACAGTAGAGTTATTATATCCCTTTGCAACTTAGTTGGCAAGGGAATAAAAAAGTGATGGCCTTGACAACCATATTGTAAAAAAATCCTATTATTTGACCTTGATGTCAAAGGTCAGAGTCAAATGGTAATCATGAGGATGCATGATTACACATCTACATACCAAATAACATGAGTCTACATCAAAGGACAAAAAAGCCTATTATTGACCTTGAGGTCATAGGTCAAGGTCAAATGTTGATCATAATGATACACCACACCTGCATACCAAACACAATAAGTCTACCGCAAAGGACAAAAAGGTTTTGGCCCAGACAAGCATATTGTCTAAACCAGAGGCTCCTAGGAGCATTTATTGCTCACCTGGTTTACAAATAGCCCAAAAAATCTCATTTAAAGACTAGCCTGTCTATTTTGCCCTTTGCAGATAAAACTAGCAAAGCTCACTAATTGATACCCCCACACCCACTATCACAAGAAATGGCAAAGTTTTGCTATGGAAAACCCAAAAAGTTGGTCAGATCAAAATCTAAAATAGGAGGTGCACTATGGCATCATGTGATAAAGATTCTCTGAAAGTCTCATGGAATTCCCTTTAGTGGTTTAGGAGGAGTTGCGGATGGCATACTGGTACCCCCTATCACAAGGAATGGCAAGGTCCATGTTTTGGTATGGAAAACCCCAAATGTTGGTCAGATCAAAATCTAAAACAGGAGGTGCACTATAGCATCATGTAAAAAAAGATTCTGTTAAAGTTTCATCAAATTCCATTCAGTGGTTTAGGAGGAGTTGCGGATGGCATATTGGAACCCCCTATTACAATGAATGGCAAAGTCCATGTGTTGGTATGGGAAACCCCAAATGTTGGTCAGATCAAAATCTAAAATAGGAGGAGCACTATGGCATCATGTAATAAAGATCCTCTGAAAGTTTCATCAAATTCCATTCAGTGGTTTAGAAGGAGTTGCGGATGGCATACTGGTACCCCTATCACAATGAATGTCAAAGTCCATGTTTTGGTATGGGTAACCCCAAAAATTCATCAGATCAAAATCTTAAATAGGAGGAGCACTATGGCATCATGTAATAAAGATCCTCTGAAAGTTTCATCAAATTCCATTCAGTGGTTTAGGAGGAGTTGCGGGTGGCATCATGGTACCCCTATCACAATGAATGTCAAAGTCAATGTTTTGGTATGGGTAACCCCAAATATTCATCAGATCAAAATCTAAAATAGGAGGTGCACTATGGCATCATGTAATAAAGATCCTCTGAAAGTTTCATCAAATTCCATAAAGTGGTTTAGGAGGAGTTGCGGATGGCATCATGGTACCCCCTATCACATTGAAAGTCAAAGTCCATGTTTTTCTATGGGAAACCCCAAAAATTGGTCCGATCAAATTCTAAAATAGGAGGTGCACAATGCCATCATGGGATGAAGATTCTCTGAAAGTTTCATCAAATTCCATTCAGTAGTTTAGGAGGAGTTGCGGATACAAAGGTCGTACGAACGGACGGACGGACACAACAAATACTATATACCCCGCTTTTTTCAAAAGCGGGGATATAATAATAAATCTTTGTAGAAGACCTCAAACACATTATTTGTACCAATTAACAAAGCTTGGATTTGTTCAATTTGGAAATAAAAAAAAATTGTTTTAGCCATATCAAGAAGATTTCAGGATACTTCGTGGAAGACTTCACAACAATCATTTGTACCAAGTTACAAATCCTTTGCACTTAAAGTTTCAGGACAGAAGATCTTTAAAGTTTCAGTTAATCAGTAACAAGAATTGCCCACAGCAGTCATGATTTTTGCCGGATCAAGTCAAAAAGAGGGATCTTGGTAGAAGATCTAAACAAAATCACTTGTATCAAGTTACAAATCATTTCAGGAGATGATTTTTCAAATTACAGCCAATCAGAAACAAGAAGTGCCCATGGCGACCATGTTTTTCAACCAATCAAGATAAAATTACGAATATTTGTAGAGGACTTCATTAACACCATTTGTACCAAGTTACAAATCAGTTGCACTTGTGGTTTCAGAGGAGATGATTTTTAAGTTTCAAACAATCAGAAACAAAAACTGCCCATTGTGGCCATGTTTTTTCCTGGATCAAGTCGAAAGGACGATTCTTTATAGAAGACCTCACAAACATAATTTGTATCAACTTACAAATCATTTGCACTTGTAGTTTCAGAGGAGATGATTTTTCAAATTTCAGCCAATCAGAAACAAGAGTTGCCCATGGTAGCCATGTTTTTCGCCCGATCAATACGAAAATATGAAATAAGGAATCTTTGTACAGGACCTCACAAACATAATTTGTATTAACTTACAAATCATTTGTTCTTGTAGTTTCAGAGGAGATGATTTTTTTGTTTCAGCCAATCAGAAAAAAGAATTGCCCATGGCAGCCATGTTTTTTGTCCAATCAAGATGAAATGAGAATTTTTGATAGAGGACCTTCAGTACATCATTCCTGCTAAGTTTGGTTCCAATTGGCCAAGTAGTTTCCGAGACGATGATTAAAATCTGGAATGTAAACGACGACGACCACGGACAGACGGATGCAAAGTGATCGCAGTAGCTCACATGGCTTGCCCAGGTGAGCTAAAAAGTTTCTACATATTAGGATCTTGCAGTATACAAAGTTTCATGAGCTTCTGATGAAGTATGTTGGAGAAGTCGCGATGACAAAATGCATGGTGAATTGTCTCAATTTCTAAGTTCAACTGGGCAGAACTCCATGGCAAATTGATGGAAAACAAAATCTTTTATACAGCAGAGTTTACTTGTCATTATCTTAAGTTATACCAAGTTTAGTTGAAATATGACAAAAGATGAAGTTTGTTCAGACAGATAGACAGATGGACCGACAGACAGGTTGATTCCTATATACTGTGGATTCATTATTTTTCGTTGTATACCAATTTTTGTGGTTTTCGTGGGTCCCAGTAAACCACAAATTTAAATATCCAACAAAAAATAATATCTTTACTTCAGTTTAAATGCACTGAAGTTTGAAACCACGGAGTTTTGATGTACCTATCCGAGACAACATTGACAATTGCGTGTTTACGCTTTTACAGCATAAACTTGGATAGTGGCATATGATGAGTCAGCTATATCCATAGAGGATATAGTGCTTCATGTAATTTTGTCTTTTTTTTTTTTTTTTTTTTTTTAGCAATAAACATTATTTTATTTAACAATCTCCTGTTACAACCCCCCTTAGCTACCCAGGAGTGTAGCTAAGGGTTCCTGTATTACAATCTCAGTACTGTCCAGTAATTTTGTCTTTGGTAACATATAAATGCTCAAATAATTTTCTTTAAAAATATCTTGACTGTGTAAATTGTCCTGAAATTCACTTTCGGTTTTCTTATTCAAACATTCAAGAAAAATATTAATCCTAAGTAGGCCCAAACAATACAGACTTTCTCACAAATTACAGTAGAAACATCTTGTCAAAAGATAAAACAGAAATTATTATTCGTAATTGGATTAAATATGTATTTATATGCCCCGAGGTATTTGGTGACAAGTGATTGCAATTTTGTCAATATATATTTCACATCTGATTAGCCTAACATGTAAATAATTACAGATTTTGTTAATCTTGTTAAATTCATGACAAATTTGAAGAATCTGTTTGTTAGACCTTTGTTTTATAAGTGCTTAAAATCAGTACTTTACTGTACAATATCAATGTCTGATTGGCACGTTTTGTCGAAGTATTTTGCTGATATCTGATGTGCCAAGCCACGAATTTCAGTATTTAAACCACTTTTAAATTTTTTTCTAAGCCAGCAATCCACGAATTTAGGTATCCCACGAAATGTCTTTTTTTCTCTATCCATGAATATTGGTATCCACGAAAATAAACGAATCCACAGTACCCCTCACAACTGTTTGCAGGGGGGTATAATTAAATATTATATATTGTGTTAGTAATCACCTAAAAATCTATCAACCACAAACTGGATTTGCAAATATAATTATTTAAATGTTGATTTAAACAAAAAAAGCTATATACATAGATATTTAATCAATTTCAAACAAACTAAAAGCACAGGACAATTCTATATGCAACATATATGTAGATACTAGACATTGAACCCGCGCGAGCGCGGGTTCAATAAAAATGTTTTTTTGTGGTGGCCATATTGACTATAAAAAGTTGTTGCGGCCATGTCATTCATAAAACAGGAACTCAATATGGATGTTGTGGCAGGCTTCCCATAAACTTTCCTGTTAAGTAGGTGGTATCATCTGATAGTTTCATGTATATATATGCAGTAGTATTCCAGAAATGGATGTTAATGCAAATTTTAACAGAAGTCAATGAAGCGTGAAATGTAGGTCAGCGTGACCCAATTGACATATGGCTGTTCGTTACTACCGAAGATGTATCCACTGATGAAGTAGACTGTATGCCACGTAGAATTACCAAAATGGAACTTCAGGTTCCATCAAAGTCCATATGACGAAAACACAACCACATAAATTGTCAATATTTTTATTGTTACAATTAATTCTGAACTGGAACTTGATGAAAAGCTTTCATTAAATACACATTCCATAATGCATTACCTTTTCCCTTCAGAATAAATATGAAAATGAAATTGTAGATGTAAACATTTCCTTAGTGACGGATGAATTTTTCAAAAAATGCCGTGAGTTAGGTAGAGCATATTTTTGGAAAATAATTGTTCCATTGTCATTATGGGCACAGGGGCCCGACTTCTGGATATTTATTTCTTTTTTATTTTATTTTTTTTTGTCTTATTTCATGAGTACTTTTTAATAAATATTTACTATAACAACGAATATTCTGCGTTTATTATCAATGTGCTATACACTATCCACGTCCTTATACTAAAAAATCCTAAAGGGATATAAGCCGCCATCTTGGATTTCCTACCTCTGCCATGATTAAAATCAATTAAAAATACTTCCATGTCACAATTTATTTCATATCTGCCCTCAATCACCTCCAAAATGAATGATCTTCAAAATCCAATCATCATTTTACCAAGCTACGACATTAAACTCGATAATTTGACGAGCGAAGTCAAAACTTATCATATTTCGCGTCGAAAGCAACGTTCCTCGTAGCTTTACTATTGAAGTCAAAGGGACGCAACTCTGATTCTCATTGACTTAACATACTGTTATATACAGTAACGTTGCTTTCGACCCGAAATACGCGAACTTTTGACTTTGCTTGTCAAATTGAAGAGTTTGGTGCCCCATCTTGGTAAAATGGTGACTGGATTTTGAAGATCATTCATTTTGGAGGAGATTGAGGGCAGATATAAAATAAATTGTGACATGGAAGTATTTTTAATTGATTTTAATCGTGGCAGAGGTAGGAAATCCAAAATGGCGGCTTATATCCCTTTAGGATTTTTTAGTATAAGGACGTGGATAGTGTAATGCACATTGATAATAAACGCAGAATATTCGTTGTTACAGTGAATATTTATTAAAAGTACTCATGAAATAATACGACAAAAAAATAAAATAAAAAAGAAATAAATTTCCAGAAGTCGGGCCCCTGTGATTATGGGCAGGGCAAGCGAAGCTTAATATCACAAATATATCTGATAATCAGACGATAAAAGCATTTTTAGTGTGTGGCTGCGTGTGCTGTCCACGTTTATATTTATCAAAGATGTCCGAGATAAATTTCGTCATTAATGGTAAAGATGACCATTTGTTAAAAATATTTTTATCTAGGGCTTACAGGGAATTGTATGGTAGAGATATATTTAGACAGGTCACATGACAAATAATGTAAAAATAGATAATGGTTGGTTTATCACTTTGTGCAAGACAAACATCCGAGAAATCCAAAAAAACAACTAAGTTAGGAATTCCTCTGAACTTTACCTTACTTATTCGTAATCTTCAAAGTTCATAACCTTTACAGTTAGGAGAAATTGCGTTATTGTAAAAAAAAAACAAACAATCCTGAATACATGAAGCGGAAACACCCCACTCGAGGGAGAATGTTTTTAATGTGTTTTATTCTTCTTCCGTAATTTCAAACAGAAACACATTTAAAATATGTGCATACTTATTTATTTAAATCAATGTGTTAAAATGATGCATTCGAGAACCTTCTAAGGGATATGTTGGGAGAATTCATATCGGAAATTTACATACAAATTCCATTTGCATATAAACAAAACTGCAGTTTAAATTTATAAATGCAGATTGTCAAATCCGATAATAACCTTTATAATCTGAACTATACATCGTTTATTTTGAACCACGCGTTTTGCCGCCTATTCGGCTAATTCGTAAATTTAGTATTATAGATATATGTAATATTGAGTCTTCATTGTACCTTTCAACTGATCTCTGATCTCAACACTTATCGTTGGTGTACTTTTAGACCTAGATCTCTGCTTGCAAGGTTCTGTAAAAAGCAATTTGAGAGGTGCAAAGGCAAACAGACTGGTGGTGAAGACATATCTCACAACAAAGGACACAAATATAACCAAAACCTAGGATTTTCAATCATGGATTAAAGTATGGATTCTTTTTTCAATAAATTAAGACATACAATTTCCTCTAAAACAGCCAATCTCCAAAATAAGCTAGTCTTTTTTAATCAATTTGAATTGATTATGAAAACAAGTAACAGCAATCTACATTTTCCTTTGTCACTGTCTGGAGCTGCCTGCTGAACATCGCAAAACTAGTAGTGGTTTTTTTTCATTGGATTGGTTGAAATTTTTTTATTAAATTTATTATATCTATTTTCAGATATTCACCAAAATATATCAATAAATTTCACAACTAAATAAATGATTTAGATGCTATTAATACTACACTTTTCTATTGATATTTTTAGTTATCTGATGTCAAGATAGTAATATTCCACAGAAAGTATACGAGATGAATATGGAAGTTCCTTAGACCGTCTCTGGAAAAGGGGACAAAGGCCAATTTAGAAGAATTCTCCAGTTTTCAGGATAAGATATATTGACATAAATTTCTCCTTTATTCCATGATTGATGTTGTCCATATTAGCTTAATATAATAACAAATAGTATACAATTAACAGATACATAAAGCTATAGTGTTAAGAGATAAATGAATATGTTTTTGAGTTGAAGTTACATTTACAAATAGGCACAGTTTTAACAGAAACTACATTATCTTATATTCTTTTCTCACTTTTTAATTTTGACTAAAGTGATTTTACTGTAAGAAGTGAACATGTTTTTCCTGCCTCTTTTCCTTTTTTCCATTCAAAATAATTTTTTTCAATTTTTGTGGCCAAGTCACAGATTGAAAAGCAAGGAACAATTACTTAATGTTTTTTTTCACCAGCAAAATAATAGTTGTAGAAGATTTTTTTAATCATATTCTTTTGACATTTAACAACATCAGACTTCTTGGATTTCCAATTTTCAATTTAATTTTTTTTTTATGAATTTCCTATTTTCATATTTTGACACAACAGTTTAAAAAGGTAGAATTCTACCAAAGTTCAATCCAAATTGTCCCATTAACTAAAATCTTATTTTAAATATTGATTTTTCTATTTTTCTCTAACAGTAATTGTAAGAAGCATATTCCCAACTGAGCACAAGTAAAATAACAGTAAGAGGCTTTGAAAAAGAATTCATTTTACAATTAGCTTTACTGATAAAGAATGAAATCCTTTACTTCGTAAAAAAATTTAAGAGTACCTAGAATTTTTGGTAATGAAACTATTATTTAAATGAACTGGATGCTTAGATCAGAAAATTTACCAAGCTATCTTGGATCAATGATAACATGACTATACTGTAGACAAAACACACACCAATGTCTTTTCAATTTTTTGTGCAATGTTTCACACTAACACTCTGCTAAATATAACAGTAGTTACGCCTAGCTACAGAAGAGGTAAATTTTTGAAAATGAGGGTAAATTTATAGCATAAGTATAGCACTAGCAGTTTTTGTCAATGAAAACTTGTAAATATCCTACTATAATCAATTTGACATAAATACTAAAACTAGCATCACCAAACTTCAACATGCAGACATGCCCAATACAGCAACTGACCTGGATTCTGTGGTGTTATTCCATCGTCATACAGATTTTCATTATTAACCTTGCCGGGTTCATTAAAGTACATATGATCTGAAGTGTTAGGACAAGACATCGGTGGAGGAACTCTGGAAGTGTGATTAGTTCCGACACCTGAAGGATATTCATTCATATACAATATACAGATAGAAAAACAGAAGTGATATACATGTATTAGATATGATTCTTGCTATGTGTTATTATATATATTTATATTTATTTTCTGAAATGTATTCTACCAGGGTTTATTTGATGACTTAAGGTAAGGTTTGGGCTCTCCCTGGATTTTTATCATTATAATATTGTAGTAATGTGACATATTTATTTGTTCATTGGGGGAACCTCTCTTATTTAGTGGCATTTTTAAGAAAATCGCCCGCCCAGTATTTTTTTGTAAGAACAGCTCAAAATTTGGATTTTTGGTAGTTTTGTCACAATGTATTTATTTTACTATTTTCAAGAAATAACTTACGTAAGTATTAAAACCATTAAAGTTTTTAATGAAAATTGTAAAAAGGATTATGTTCTAGATATTATTTATCAAATCTGCATGAAAAGTTAAAAAGAATTCACGAAAACACAACATTTTAACATTTCTTTGCAAAAATAGAGACGTTGCCATGGCAACAAAAAGGTAAAAATGTCCTGTTTCCAGGTCCCACGATTTCATGAAAAATTGAGAACTCATAAATTTAAATATTTCCATTATAATAAAATAATAAAATTCATATGTCCCTGGTCTCGTTTCCATGGAAACGGATGCTATATTAACCCCTCTTAAACACATAAATATGGTATTTTGTAAGAAAATCAATCACTGAAAGCTGTTTTCAGGGCATAATTTATGTCACCCGCCGGAACGCAATGCAGGGACATAGAAATACGGGGCGTCCGTCCATCTGTCCGTTCTTCCTTATTTTAAGTGCTCTCATGCCTATATTAATTTGAGGATTTTGATGAAATTCATATGGAAGACTTGTTTTGATAGTATCTAGATCAAGTTTAAATTCGAGTGTAGTAAAACAAAGTACTAAGCAAATATTGTGTTGGATCTGTTTAACTTGCACAGTGGCACAATGTATATTCAACTATAAAACATGCCTCATGCATGGCATGTGTTTTTTTGTTTTTTTTGGTTTTTTTTATGTATGAAAAATATGCATAGTTTTCACTTTTTATATTCTAAATAAAAATAAAGCTCCATGATTGATGGTGTCCATATTAGCTTAATAATATAAGGAACCCTTCCCTCAGCTAATCATAGCTCTACAGTACAAGAGTGGGCACTAAAGTAGATGAAGACCAGAAAATCAATGGACATTTTTATTGAACTAATGAAGTCAAAATACATGTAGCCATTCAAAATCTCTTCTTGAACTGTTAAAGGTTAGATTTTCAATTTGTGGAAAGATCAGGATTTATGACCTGCATGAGTTGGTTGTTTGAATCTTGTAGCAAGTAGTTACTCTAATACATTTACATGTAATAATGATTTATTCACTGTATCCTCATAATTTCTGGCCATGTTAAAGATGATCAGTTACTGAAATATCTATTAATTCAAAGCATCAGTAATGATGAAGTCGTCCATAATAATGAGACTTTGTCGTTTTAAAAAATATTCTCCCAAATCAACGTTGATCAATATTCAACAAATAGATACATGCTTAGGCAGTTGTGTAGACTTTCAACTGTTTCTGGCAAAAAACTTTTCTTAAATTGACATTGATCTAGTTCCCGAATGCATTCCAAGCAATAGAGCAACGTTTTGATTTTTAATTGTTAAACATGTGATTCGATTCACTGCTACAATGCGTTGACATTTTGTCAGAAGATAATTGTACGCAACGTGCTTTTTTGACGTTAAAATTCATCGGATTAAATGCTCAAGTGATCAGAACTTTCTGCAACTTTTCAATTTTAGTTATCTCCCTGTGACCGCAAACCTTACCTTAAATATTGATTTTTAAAATCTCGAATTTGGATGATAGATATTGCGCTTTAAGGTAACACTGATTTAAAACGATTATCTCAAAGTTTAACAGAAATTTGGATAATTATGGATTAATACATGGCCTTTTTTATATTGCCCTAGTTATCAACGGTATTATATCTTTCACTTGGAGTATAGAGTCAAACAAATGAATGCAACTTCAGTTCCTGTCCTTTTATTACATATGTAAAATTGGCGTTATTTCAATAAAATATGTGATAATATAATTTACTTAAACAAAAGTGTAATACTACGGTGAGAAGAGATGTATATTAATAGCAGCAAGCACCTGCTAATATTTCATATATTTATTCTTTTTTATTACCATTTTTAAGCACATTGCAGCTGTAGATCATAATATTTCAATGCAAAAAGCATGCTAAACAAAGACATTTTTTATTAATTTTTTAAATCTATTTTTCAGAATGCAGTTAAACATTTCAAATGAAAACAGTAGAACTAACTTTCAAATGCATGTGTACCACTAATTATAAACTACATAATTATTCTGCCTGATGTGCATAACCAATTGAACATAATTGGTTAATAAAGTTAGGTAATAAAAGGAGCCAAGTCACTCTGATCATTGCTATAGTGACATATCAAGTTATTACTGTAATTCTGGCACTAATAACAAAATGACCTTTGATAAATATAGATTCTCCTTCAGGTACGAGTGAGTTATGGAATTTCTCAACCTGAGCCTTTAGCGAGCGTGTTAAAATCTAAAATTTAACTATTGAGGGTGGAGAAATTCCATAACTCCAGAGTAAATTGAAGAAGAATCTGTTTCTTCTATGATTTTCGACAAAAACCTCAAGAAAATGTCATTGCTATGTAGTTTTTTTACATAGACGTCTTTTCGGGACTTCTGTAGTTTATCGTTCCAATAACTGTATAAAAAATGTGTGAGTCTTCCAAGGAAGACATGTGTCGCCTGCGGACGTCAATTTTTACAAAAGATATTAAAATTTTCTAAAATGAAATATATATGCACACCTTTGCATTAAAGTTAATGGACAGAGAAAGTTTCATCAAATTGCTGTGAGCCATTATGGAGTAGTTGAGGATAAAAGTTGTAAACCCCCCCCTTTTTTTTTTTTTTAAAATGTCAATTTGTTTAAAATTTATAAAAATAAAATATATATGCACACCTGTGCATTAAGGTTAATGCACAGAGGAAGTTTCATCAAATTCCTTTGAGCGGTTATGGAGTAGTAGAGGATAGAAGTTTTTTTACCCCCCCCTTTTTTTCAAAAATGTCAATTTTTAGAGGAAAAAAATTAAAATTTTCTAAAAATGAAATATATGTGCACACCTGTGCATTAAGGTTAATGCACAGAGAAAGTTTCATCAAATTCCTTTGAGTGGTTATGGAGTAGTTGAGGATAGAAGTTTTGCACCCCCCCTTTTTTAGCAAAAATGTCAATTTTTACAACAAAAAAATTGGAATTTTCTAAAAATGAAATATATATGCACACCTGTGCATTAAGGTTAATGCACAGAGAAAGTTTCATCAAATTCCTTTGAGCGGTTATGGAGTAGTTGAGGATAGAAGTTTTGACCCCCCCTTTTTTTTTCAAAAATGTCAATTTTTAGAGAAAAAAAATTAAAATTTTCTAAAAATAAAATAAATACATATGCACACCTGTGCATTAAGGTTAATGCACAGAGAAAGTTTCATCAAATTCCTTTGAGTGGTTATGGAGTAGTTGAGGATAGAAGTTTTGCCCCCCCCCCCTTTTTTTGCAAAAATGTCAATTTTAAAAAAAAAAAATTGAAATTTTCTAAAAATGAAATATATAAGCACACCTTTGCATTAAGGTTAATGCACAGAGAAAGTGTCATCAAATTCCTTTGAGCGGTTTATGAGGAGTTGAGGATAGAAGAAAAGTGTGACGACGCAAGACGCAGCAAGACGCAAGACGACAGATAGTGATCCCTATGTGTCGACCATGCGTTCCGCAGGCGACACAAAAAGGGCAGTAATTCTCACGTAGAAATTGAATCACCGGAAAGTGGTTAAAGATATTATGTATTTTTATCCCACTGATTAAACACGTCAGGAATAGGAGAAAGTAATGTTATCCAACTCTGATATACTTATTTGGTATGTGTAATCTAAAAGTTAATCTGTACACAATGAGTAAGAAAGCATCTGAACATAAAATCCATATATGCCCAAGACAAAAGTTAAAGTAACAGAACAGCGATTTTATTGTTGTTCTTCATCTTAAAGTAGAAACAATCATAAGCCACCAGTTAATCTGGAAAGATGTATCTTTAGATATTGTATGTACATAATATTTCTGTGTGTAGGATCAAATGATCACAGAATATATATTGGCCATAGGTAAATGTAGGTACAAGCAGAGCTTCCTTTCATTTAAATTTTTCTAATAATATTTGACCTGACTGTTTAAAATGAGGTCACTTGGCCAATAAGACTGAGAATCAAGGCAAAAATATATGTATAACAAACCTGTTTTTTGTGTTGGGGACATTGGTTTTTCTTCAGAAACTTTCCTCTCAAATTTAGAGGCTAACGAAGATACTCCACCGGGATGAGAAAGGTCAACTTCTGGTTCCGCATTGGCTGGTGGTGCTTGTTCTGATATTGGCTGGTTTATTTTTGAAGGTCTCAATCCCAATTGTATTGGAGTAGGCACTGGAATTTCTGGAATGTCCATTGTTTTAGCTTTTGCAACAGGGGACTTCCATGTCGGTCGCATTATTTCACCCACTGATGGATCTTGCTTTTGAAAGTTTGTTTGCTTGAGACCTAACTGTTGCGGTGTTGGTACACCATCCCTTGGATTATCCTTGATAACTTGGGTACGTTGTACATGTTTGACAGATGGAGGTGGTTCATTTGCCACGGCTTAAAATAAAAAAAATAGAAACTAATTAGAAAGCCTAATACTGGCCAAATAATGATACACAGTAATATGCCATTTTTTTAGTCAACAGAACATTGCTTGAATTTTCAGATTTATATTAAAGTTATCTGAACATTTTACTCAAATGTTTCTGCGATGATAAAAATGAAATGTACCGTATTCTGTGTATATTATACCCACTTTTTTACCTCTAAAAATAAATCTGAGAAAGGGCTGTGTATTATGTAGTACAACAGGTCTACAAGACATTTTTACTAGCGACGTAAATGGTCAGTTAAACTGTTCAAGGGAACAAACAACTTCTTACATACGATCGGTCACAGCTATTATATGCCCGTATTGGATAAACAGAGAACAAACCAACAATCAAAATGAAAGTTCTAACCTCTGACAACATGAAAAGAGAGTTAAAACACTGAAAAGATATTCCCATCTGATTATGAATTTTTTATTGCATCGTGTAAAAGGTATTGTTGTCTAGTTCCCAATGTAATATATTGTTTTTATTCCCACTGTATTGGTATCAGATCAAGGTAAAGAGACATTGATTAATCAACATAAATGATTGACTTGACACAATTATCAGTAATAAAATAAACTAAATTTTATAATTTATTAGACAGTACTATTTTCAATTAATACATAAAATTTAAAATAATTATTCTGCAAATAAGCAAGTCATAGTTAATTTCCGTAGTCAATAAAGTCATCATTTTATCTAAAGACTTAGGGTTTTTCCTTAATTATCTAGTAATTGCATAAAAAAATTTATAATAAAAATCGAAAGACTTGATGACATGTTGACCTAATTCTTGTTAAATGCTTGCATCTTCCCTAAATATGCATACAAGACTTCATTACTACTTCTTATAAAACCCAAGATTGGATGTAAACTTTATTCAAAGTCAGTGGAGCTTGTAATTGAGGTCACAGGAACCCAATTCTTGTTGGATATTTGCCTCCTCCCTCAGATATATCTGCATACAAGAATATGTAAACTTTCCACTTATCTATACTAGTAAAATTAAGGGCTCGATTTCCTTTGGCCGTCATCACTTAACAGCTGCAATGGACACAACTTCATGTTTCGTCATTCGTCTCTACTTCCGGTCAGACACCTGACTTAACTTTTTCTGTTATGAACTTTTCATAAATTTATTACTTCCAAGATAATTCGGATTTGTTAAAATAAAGTTTTATGCTTTTTATCCCTGAACCTGATAATATAGATTTATGTATTCTGTGGATTAAACAATACCGCAACAACTGTGTTACATCAGTTAACAAGAATATGTGTCCACAGGACACGATGCTCTGCTGCACTATCATTCTCTATGTTCAAAGAACCATGAAATTGGGGTCAAAACCCCAATTTGACATGCAATCGAGACAGATCAAATAACATATGTACTAAGTTGATGTGACTACACTTTCACCCTAAACTACCTTCACCAAAAACTTTAACCTGATTTGGGACGGTCAGACAGACAAACGGACGGATGCACTGACCGAAAAACATAATGCCCCTCTTCTATTGTAGGCTGGGCAAAAAAATTTAAATCTGAAATGGCTCTAATGAATACGTAAATATTTTCTGACAGCTTGGACCTTGGGGATTTGTGTCTATTTATTTTTTGTTTCTTGAGTTTTTCCATGTATTCCTCGGACTGCACTGTTAAGAACAACTTGGACTGTTTTCATTCACACTTATTTGTAGATATTGACGATATACCACAGTAGAGGTTCATCCAATGCTTGTTCAAACATAAAAATATTTCAACTGGATTAGTAGTTTCTGACAAGAAGACCTTTGTACAAAATTCCCCATCGGCTCCAATGTTAAACTAAGTTTGGTTGTGGTGGCCATCTTTAATTTCCGATAGGCACAAAAAACATAAATTTTGTAGAGGTTCATCCAATGCTTACATAAAAACATTTCAATTGGCTTGATAGTTTCTGACAAGAAGACCTTTATAAAAATTTCCCCATAGGGTCAAATGTTAAACTTAGTACAGCCTGTGGTGGCCATCGTGAATTTTCCGATTGGCACAAAAAACATAAGTTTTGTAGAGGTTCACCCAAGGATCATTCATGCAAAAAAAAATTCAATTGGTTCAGTAGTTTTTGACAATAGCGTTAAAGATAAGTCCAATCAGAATGAATTATCTGCCCCTGGTAGCCATATGTGGATGGACGACAGACAGACGGACTATGTACGAAAAGTGATGGCAAAAAGTCATATGGCTTTTAGGCCAGGTGAGCTAAAAAAGGGGGGATGCAACACACTAAATCCATTCCCCAGATGCCTGTGTGATATACTGTAAATCTGCTTTATTCTAGGGTTGGACAGAAGGAGAGAAGGGGATGAGAGAGGAGAAAAAAAAATTCTGACATTGTAACCATTTAGATGGCAATCAAATCGTCTCTTAAATCGTAAATAAAAACATTACAAAATTTTCACACATTGTTGAATAAGACAGAAAAAATCTCACCCTATGAAAATGGTGAAATTCTCAGTTCAAGGAATATAAGAAAGGGTATTCCTGTGCATGGGCAGTTTCCTAGTTGTACCGAAGATTTGAGCTTGGAATTAAACTTTAACCATGGTGTTACACATGACACAAACTATGATATGGTTCATTAATTTTGTTTTTTTACTACTGACCTATCTCCAACTCTATGAACCTTTTTCACACATACATGAACTAAATTGAGTTCTTTTCTTACCCCTTTTCTCTAACACTGGGTTTAGTTGGATATTTTGGAGTTGTTCAGCTAAATTTGGCACAGACTTTGCACGTTCATGTCTTGCTGGACTAGGAGCTTAAATAAATCATTCAAATAACAATTAGAAAAATGACTGTTTTCTCCACTCAGACTCTAGAAAATGAATAATCATAAAAAAAAGTTACGAATAATATAACGTGGGAAGTCAACAAAACACTTTCATATTCCATACGCATCTTATCCGGCATTATATTGCACAGTGTGACAAGGGAATATAAATTGAAATTAAAGGCTGCAAGAAGTCTTGAAATTATACTAAATTACTGCTGTAACACGTCATCAAAACAACTTACTTTATCTACAAATTGTAGTATTTCTTGATTTTGACCTGAATTCATTGTTTCCAAATACAGGTAATACACTTAAATGTTTTAAATATTGCAGTAGTCATGATTTTCCACATTCTAATTGACTTTAGTTAAGTTACTAAACAAAAGATCAATGATCGAAATGAAAGCTTGAATAGAATTGGAAATGATAAATTTTACCTTTGTCCCGTCTCAAAGTCTCATACATATTTTCTTGGACTACCTATGTATATATTTTCATCATTATTATTTCAGACATCAGTGTAATTATAATTTTTACAACTTACCAGACCTAACATTTAAATCTGAGTTCCTGGATGGGAGCGGTGGTCTGTGTGGTTCTGGTGGAGGTGGTACAGTTGCATGTGGTTCTGGTGGGGGTGGGACAGCTGCATGTGTTAATAGTGGAGCTGGTGGTGGGACAAAATCATCTAAAAAATATTACATTATGCTTGTATTTTACACTTGCAGATATGAGAATAAAATTTTCTAAAAACAACAAAAAATTAACATTATAATTCAAATTTAAAAATTAACTGTAGACAAACAAACCAATTGGGTTGTGGCAATACAGACAAACCAAAACACCAACAAGTCTTCATACTGAAATTTTCAACTACAGGTACTGCAACTATGGGCAAGCTCATATATATTATACCTAACTCTTGCAGGCTTAAGCAAAATTATATTCTTCTTGGAGTTACCTATTATTGAATATATTTTATCTATTTACTAATATCCTGAAAACTAATGTTTATGCTGTGTAAACTGTCCACAACTTTCTGCTAAAAATCTTAGTATGCATCATTATTCTGGAAGCAAGTCATTTCATACCTTGACCATTTCTTACCTCTGCCATTTTGTACCCACGATAAAAACCATTTGTACCTTGATCATTTCGAACCTCTCCCATTTTGTATCCAAAATTACCATTTCATACCCAACATTTACCATTTCGTACCCTATGGGCATAATGCAACTACCATTTCGTACCTCATGGACTAAATACATGTTTACTTTTTTGTATCATATTTTTGTAAAAGTTATCATTTTTTTAAGATATAAAACATTTTGAGATGATTTTAATTCTTTTTTCAAATATAACATAAATAAAATGCATCCAGCCGTAGAAATTTCAATAACTTTTGGTTTCATAATAGTTAATATGTATAATAGTTGCTACAAAAGGTTCAAATTTAGAACTCATGTTTATATATATATGCATAGATATTCTTTTAATTGCCATTTTGGCATTACATGATTGTTATTATTCGTGCTTTCTGTTTATATTGTTATGCATATGCATACCAACAGTAAAATAGAAAATATATTAAATCTTGCAAGAGGTACAAAATGGTATAAATATAAATCTTCCATGAGGTACGAAATGGTATACATATAAATTTTCCATGAGGTACGAAATGGTATAAATACAAATCTTCCATGAGGTACGAAATGGTATAAATACAAATCTTCCATGAGGTACGAAATGGTATACATGTAAATATTTCATGAGGTACAAAATGGTTTTTGCAAGGGTATGAAATGGGGGTACGAAATGGTTAGGGTACAAAATGGTATACATGTAAATATTCCATGAAGTACGAAATGGTCAGGGTACGAAATGGTGGAGGTGGTACAGTTGCATGCCAGTGTACAAAATGGGGGGTACGAAATGAATATAATCGTGGACACTTCAGATGTCTGTGTACTGAAGAAAAATGAAAGAATTTTTGACCAAAATTGTACTTTTATTGTTCCTGAATATTTCTCTTCAATAAGGATGTACTTACCAGAATTCCTGTTCTGAAAATCCTTCAGATTTATATAATCCTCCTCTCTGGCAGGTTCATCAAATGGATCAATTGTCTGATCAAACATATGTATAACAGCTGTAAAATATTATCTTGCTAGATGAAAATAATGATTCAATTCAACATACAACTTACAAAACATTTATTTAAAAAAAAAACAGGAATATTTTTTGATAATCTAAATATAATAATATCTTTGATGATTACTGTATTTTAAATTTGCAGTTAACAGCTAGTTAATTTGCTAGTCTCAAACATTCCATAAACAAGAAGCTGTCTGAATGACACTCAACCAAATCCTTTATCACTCTGCTTACAGAGCTGCCCGACTTACATTGATGTTTTAAATCCAACTGAAAAGCAAATTTGCTACATTACTACACTGGAAGAAGAGAGGGGATCTAATGTATCATAAATAAAAGAACAATACAAAATGGTTTTACAATGTAATACATTTCTAATTTTAAAACTTTGATATCATTTTGACCAAAACTAGAAGGTTCAGGTGAAATATAGACATTTGTAAAACCTAATGTTGAAATCTGCATGTAATTTGGATATGTGTCAAATCTGCAAATGGATACCGAGCTACTGTCTGCTAGCCTACAGCCTTCCACCAAAACAAATGTACAAATTAGCTAATAATAAGAAACCATGAAGTTTATCCTTTGACAAACCTGCTGTCTTTATATTGTTCTGAATGTCATCCAAAGTGGGTTTTCCTGGTTTCTCTTTATAACCTCTGACTGGTCTTTCTGTGTGGAATGAATGGCGAGCTGGGTGGAAATTAACTAAACAAGCAAAAATAGCAGGTGTGTATGGATCATATATATATATATATATATATGTGTGTGTGTAAGTAAAATGAAGGAATCCATTAATAATATCCACCTTAAAATCTGCAATGAGTTAAAACTACATGTAGCAACGAACAAATAATCCTTAGAACCATGCGAATTTTTTATTCAAAGTAAGCTCCATCGAAAATCTATTAAGCAGTAAGAATATTTTGGAGGTATTAATCAATAAAACATAAAATTGTAAACAAGCCATTTTTTTGTCCAGATGATAAGGCTTTATGACACTATATTTTGAATAATTGATGTATATTTATTATTTCTAAGACTCAAACATGAACATCACTGACTACCTTTTTCAACTCGATCACCTGAACTGTGTTTGTGAGTACCTTTAAATTATTTCAGAAGCCTGAGATTTACTGTAATCTACTTTTTTTGGGTTCACACTCATTTGTAATATATTCATTAAAATGTGAACATCTGTTTAATGTTTTACTGTATGATATTCTTATAGAATTATATTGGATAAAAAATTCTATTCTGCTCAGAACTTATACTGCAGAGCAACCTTATATACTTCTGAAAAGTACATAAATGCCTCAAATTTTATCCAAATATTTTAATGGCACAATAAATTAAATTTGAAACAACTTTGTGAAATTTGGGTTCAGATAAGCTTAAAAAACTAAAAAAAATTAGCAAAAAAACAAACTATTCTAAATATGATATACATATTTATACTAGAAATAAAATAGCTTTGTGGACAATATATACTGGTGAAAATATTGTGATAAACTGAATTCTTATGCAGTCTTTTTACCTTGGTAAATGTCTACAATAGATAAAACTTGGATTTATTTACCAAATAAATATATAAGAAACTATTTATTATATGACCTTTCTTACTTTTATGACTTATAGAGCTATTCTTTCACTAGCAAAAATAATTTCTAGGAGTCAAAATTATAGGCCAACACCCCCCTGGAAATATTTTCTGATTGGTACAAAAGGTAATTTTAGGTGTTAGAATTACCTGTATACAGTTGGTGAAAAATCTTGATTTAAATCAAAAGATGGCTTAAAGAAAAAGTTTTTGTTCAGTTTAGTGGAAAAAATTATTAAATCTAAACTGATGTTCAACATTTGAATTGTTCACCCTATTCTAGACATATCTAATCATGCAACAAAGTAACCATTACCCACAATGCCCTACTGGCTCATGCTTACGCTAAATTCTATGTTCCTGTACTTACTGTCATCAAACGTAACTTCTACAGCTGTTGCAAAAAATTGTCTTATATATTCATACCAAAATGGGAAATTTGTGCTATGACTGAATATAACAAGAGTGGACACACTACATGTCTCGCCTGGGTATGCACATGGACACAAAACAATGATTATCTGATACCCGAAATTGCAGGTCAAAGGAAAATGTGTTAAAAGAAATAGTAATGGTCAGGCGATAATTTGTCTGAAAAAATCTCATGCATGTCATTTAAGCCTAAAACGGTGTCCAAGGCGAGCTGACAGGTCTGAGACTGGTATGTACCTACCAATAAACTATCTATACATTTATAACATTTGTTGAGAAATGAACTTACATGTATTTGTAAAAATGGGACAAGAGTCACTCAAGCCTAAAATTGAGGTCAATTTGGATATAGGTATTAAAGCTACAGAAAAAATGAACTTAATCATGAAAATGTGACTCAAGTCTGAAATTCAAGTCAAGGTCTCAGACAAGCATGTATCCATCAAGCACTATTTATTCACCAAATATGGTTGGTCTATGTATTGCAGTTGCTGAGAAATGGATATTATCCCAAAACGTGAAACAAGTCAGTCAAGCATGAAATAGAGGTCAAAGGTAAGGTGTCAGATTTTATAAAGTGGTATATAAATCAACCAAATACTGTGGGTCTTGTTACAAATGTAGCACAGTTGCTGAGAAATGGACTAAATCATGAAAATGTATATTAAGTCACTCAAGCATGAAATTCAGGTCAATGTTCAGCTGACAGGTGTTAGACTGGCATGTATACACTAAGAACTACCTTCAGACCAAATATGATGGGCCTAGGTAATACAGTTGCTGAGAAATGGACTTAATCTAAAAAATGTAACACAAGTCACTCAAGCGTGAAATTGAGGTCTGGGTCCAGAGACAGGTGTTAAACTGGCATTTGTCCACTAAGAACTATCTGTTAACTAAACATGGTGGGTCTAGGTATTAAAGTTGCTGAGAAATGGACATAATCTCAAAAATGTTACAAAGTCACTCAAGCATGAAATTGAGGTCAAAGTCCAGAGACAGGTGTCAGACTCGCATGTACCCATTAAGAACTATCTATACACCAAACACGGTGGGATTAGGTATTACAGTTGCTGAAAAATCAACTTAAATCACGGAACTTGGATGAAAGTCACTCAACCATGAAATTTAGGTCAAGGTCCAGAAACAAGTGTCAGACTGGCATGTACACTATCAATAGACCAAACATAGTGGGTCTAGGTATTACAGTTGATGAAAAATGGACCTTATCACGAAAATGCGACATAGGTCACTCAACCATGAAACTGAGGTCCAGAGACAAGTGTCAGACTGGCATGCACCCACCAAGAACTATCAATAGACCAAACATGGTGGGTCTAAGTATTACAGTTTCAGAGAAATGGACTGAATCACGAAAATGTGACACAGGTCAATCAAGCATGAAATTGAGGTCAAGGTCAAAAGGCATGTGTCATACTGACATGTACCCACCAAGAACTATCTATTGACCAAATATGGTGGGTACAAAATTGTGACAAAAGTCACTCAAGCATGAAATTGAGGTGAAGGTCCCAAGCCAGGTGACAGACTGGCATGTACCCACTAAGAACTATCTATAAACCAAATATTGTTGACCTAGGTATTACAGTTGCTGAGAAATGGATTTAACCACGAAACTTGGGATGCAGATTTCACGTTTATGTTTATGAAGTGAGGTCGGGTCACAAGACAAGTATACTGCGGCAAACCTTATACAATAAGCTATCTGTGGACCATAAATCTTAATTGTAGGTATTATATGTGTAAAGTTATTAAAGTTTTTAAAGAGTTTACACCACTGTTGCAGATTTTGCACGTTTGTTTTGGAAGCCAAAAGAAAATATGTTGGTAACTTTCATGTTGTAATTTCGTAACTTTTTGAGTGATGTTTAGACTTGTTTCTGGATTTAAAAAAATCCTTCCACCCACATCATTTTTCTTGTTCAGGGTATAATTGGACCTAATTGCATTGTTTTTAATGATATCTACCAGCATCTATTATCAAAATCATTTGAGAGAATATAAATAAAGATTTAGAAATTAACATTTTCATAGTTTGCATCATACATTCCTGTAAGAATAACTGACTATATTAAGATTTTTTGTTTTTTACACTGGAATTTCACAAAATTTTCTGTGTGACTTAATTTGTTGACCAATTGGTAGTGAAGCTGAGCACCTGAATAGCCTCTGATGGGACAGGTTATCACTGTCAATTAAACTGACTCTTTCTGAGAAAAAAACTTACGATGTGCACTATGAGGTGTTACAGTCTGGTTACGCTGTAATGATTTTTGGGGTCTTGGTGGTACTGGTTCTTCATAATCTAAAATGTATTCACAATATAACTTTAAAGTTACAGGCATAATATTTTGTTCTACAAGTACTGTAAATTCCAAGAATTATATTTTAATTTCAATTATCCCATGACTGATGATAATACTATTTTTAAAATTACCAGTAGTACAATTCCAATACAGGTTACAATATAATGTTCTGAGAAATGTTTTTAAATGCAAGTTATTACAATTATTGTTGCGTTTGTCATGTTGCATTTTATTCATTAAGGTATCCGGACCATAATAGATCATGATCGAAAATTGTATCTCTTTTTCACCGTGAATGGCTGAACCACATGTATATATATACACCATAAAAATGCTTGCCCAAACATTGAAAATTATACATGTACATAAAAAACAAGAGTAGACACACTGAAATGTCTCACCTGTTTTAGTGTTCATAATTGAATTTATGTTGAAAGTAAAAAAAAAAAAGTTTATATAAGCTTGACATTATATTAACATTTTAATGATGAATGAAGATGAGGTCAAGGTGAGATAAGCCCTATCAGACAAACATGTAGGCCATACAATCAAATCTTCAATCTTTGATCAAAATATTGTAAAAAGTCATATTTTCATATTATCTAATTATGTTGCTATACTAAAATAGTTTTTACTTATCTCAATACTTATCTTATTTCATATGTACAAAAAAATCAGTAAATGTGATTCTGCTGTGCAGACAAAATTTCAAAAGTTCTTCAATCTGTACATATTCAGCCAATTAATCTTTATGAAGGGACTGGAGTGAACTGTATTCTATGTTAAACATTCATGCATGAGTGACCTTATTTTAACATTTTCACACCTCCAATGTTTTTGTTAATCACTGTTTAGTAATGATCCCTTAAAAAATTTTATTATTTATTATCATTATTAATGTTATTTAAAGATTTTTATAAAATAATGAGACTATTTCAATATAAGTAATCAGCAGTTAAATAATAAAATACATTCCATACAGCAAATATAGTTGACCTATTACTTATAGCATCTGAGAAGAAGACCAAACAACAGAAACTTAACATTGACCAAAGAACCATGAAAATGAGGTCAAGGTCACATGAAACATGTCAGACAGACATGCACACAACACATATAGTTGACCTATAACTTATAGTCTCTGAGAAGAGGACCAAACAACAGAAACTTAACATTGACCAATTTACCATGAAAATGAGGTCAAGGTCAGATAAAACCTGCCAGACAGACATGCACACCTTACAATCATTCCACATACCACATATAGTTGACCTATAACTTATAGTATCTGAGAAAAGGACCAAATAAAAGAAACTTAACATTGACCAATAAACCATGAAAATGAGGTCAAGGTCAGATAAAACCTGCCAGACAGACATGTACCCCTTACAATCATTCCATACACCACATATAATTGACCTACTGCCTATAGTATCTGAGAAACGGCCCTAATCATGAACTTTAACCTTGATCACTGATCCATGAAATGAGGTCGAGGTCAGGTGAACCCTGTCTGACAGACATTTAAACATTGCAAGGAACCTATATACCAAATATAGTTATCCTATTACTCATAAAAATAGAGAAATTCACATGACAAAAAAAATATACATTTTTTTGAAGCAGTCACTGAACCATGAAAATGAGGTCAAGGACAATGGACATATATGACAGAAGGAAAGTTCATAACATAAGGTATCTGCATGCAAGGTATGAAGCATCCAGGTCTTCTAACTTCTGAAATATAAAGCTTTATACAAATAGTTTGCGCCGCCTCCGCCACCGGATAGAAAAACCTATGTCTCACTCTGCGACTTTCGTCGCAGGCAAGACAAAAACTGTCATGCAATACCTTAAATAAAATTATCAATTTACTATCTCACTGAAAAGACCAAATCACTATAATGTACTAGATGTATAATTTTAAATTTAGAAAAAGTGTTGAAAACTTTGTCAGTTGTTGAGGGTAGTATAGAAACTATACAATTTAAACTGGAGGCTCAAAGAAGCATGTATCCCTCACCTGAAAAAACCTCACAGAGTAATTATTGTTTTTTTTTCTGGACTGGACTTTTGTACACACCTGTAAAATGAGATTGTCTAAGGACCATTTTACCAAATTTCGTCTCAATTGCCTGAACAGTTTCAGACGCATAGCTTTTTTCAACATCAGGACCCCCCACACAATTTTGAAATGGACCATCTAAGAACCACTGCCCCAGTAGTTCCTGAGTAGTCTTTTGCTGATTTTTCTATTTTTAGTAATGATGTCCATGCCAAAACTTCTGGACACAATTTTGAAAGGGGACAACCTTTGTACCACTCCATCATAGTTTGATCAAAATTAGCCTAGTGGTTTCAGAGAAGATTTTTAATGGAAATTTTACACAAGTAATAGCTTTTTAAAAAGCTAGCCATCTCTTAGCTTTTTATTAATAAAGATTATAATTTTTTATGTATTATTAAATGTTCGTAATGTCATCACATTAAACTTTCCCTTATTATATGTATTATTACTACCTTTCAATAGATATATTACATCATAGTTTTTTTTTAAGTCTGTGTTTTGATGGCTTTTTTGGGCGGCCTTTTTTACTAAAGGATATTCAAAGATTTTAATTTTTCAGTTCTTTCATATGAAAGACAAATCAGTGATCTTCCCCTCGTTGGGTGAGCCAATCAGATCTATCGTTTTTCTTATAACAAAATAAAGCTGTCCGACCGGAATGAAATATGCTAACTTTATAAAGGTCCTTCCATAGATGCTTCATACCAAGTTACAGTTCATTGGATTTGCGGTTTCTGAGGAGAAGATCGAATGTAAAAGTTTACAAACGGATGGATGGACGGATGACAGACGCCAAGTGACGATAAAAGCTCACATGGCCCTTTGGGCCAGGTGAGCTAAAAATCAGAATAGGCAGTGCACAATGACATTAGTTACTAAGATTCCCTAAAAGTTTCATGGAAATCCAATCCAGATTCAGGAAGAGTTCCAGATAAAAAGAGTGCAAAACCATATACCAAAAACATCTCCCAGTATCCATATTTCCAAATGAAATATAACATAATAAACAAGAGGCTCCCAGAAGCCTGAATTTCTCACCTGTTACTTTTTGTGTAGATCTTGCATCAATGATTATTTTTGCTAACTAATTTATGCTATTGCATTTTTTGCCTAAATATTGACTTGTACTGCTAAAATATAGAATCCTGAACCCAAATATATATGGTTGCTAGGGTCTAGGTTGCTATGGAATGACTCTTGACCTTCTTTATCCTTACCTTTAATAATATTCAAGTTAATAACTTAAAACTGCAAAATTTCCATAAAATTAACAATTCAGGGGCAATAACCCGAAAATGGATTGACTGATTCGTCTGAAAACTTCATGATAGGTAGATCTTTACCTCTTACACATTTTTACTTCGTATCAGTTTTGCTCTAACTGCTTTAGTTTTTGAGATAAAAGCCAAAAAATGCATTTTTCACCAATGTTCTATTTTTTGCCCTGGCAAGCATGTTTCTGGATAGACAAAAAATAAAACACAAACTTTATACTAGATACCCTAAGGATCTTTCAGCGTATATTTGGCTGAAATTTATTCAGTGGTTTCAGAGGAGAAAATTTTTTAAAGTTTACAAAGATGAAAAAAATGTGAAAGATTGTCTTTAAAGGGCAAAAATTCCTATAAGGGGTCAATTGACGATTTTGGTCATGTTGACTTATTTGTAGATTTTACTTTGCTGAACATTTTTTCTCTTTACAGTTTGTCTTTATCTATAATAATATTCAAGATAATAACCTTGAACTGAAAAATTTCCTTAAAATGAACAATTTAGGGGCAATAACCCAACAAAGGGTTGACTGATTCGTCTGAAAATTTCATGACAGGTAGATCTTGACCTGATGAACATTATTACCCTCGTCAGTTTTACTCTAAATGCTTTAGTTTTAGAGATATAAGACAAATACTGCAGTTTACCCCTATGTTCTATTTTTAGCCATGGCGGTCAGGTTTCTGTACGGACAATAAAATAAAATATAAACTTTTTTCTAGATACCCTAAGGATCATTCAGACTAAGTATGGCTGAAATTGGTTCAGTGGTTTCAGAGAAGAAGATCTTTGACAAACGACGGACACAAGTTTTCTGCTAACTTTCCAAGTTCCAAATCTTGCACAAAAAATTTTACATATCAGAAAAATTATGGCATTGCTGATTAATAATACTATATTAAAAATATTTATATATTGTTATATGACTATCAATTAATATTTAACTTATATGCAAACTTTTTTTACCAATTAATCCTTAGAGACTAAGGAAATAGGCTATAAATGTTAAGCAATATCCTTTGAGTATTAATCTCTTTTTTATTCAATACTGTGTATTATTTTCTTTCATGGGTTACAATTTTCATTGCTCTGTAAAACATTTTTGTTTCAAGGATGCCATTTTTCACTATGCTGTTACTTTCAATTATGACATGATATGGAATAGGCATTTTATTAATGACTTTTAATGCATTGTTCCTCTTTACCCATAAAAACTATTCAAAAGTTTTCTACAAAATATGACACATCCACATACTGCAACTACCGATAGATGTATATTGGAAATAACAAAAATGTATATTATATGCATGTCAATTCTAATGTGGAAGAAGTGGATTTTCAATGATATATCATAGTCATATTTGTCAATGAAGTTTTGAGAATGTCTTATAAAATACCATCTTCTAATTTCAAGGTCATAAAATAGTGGAAGATTTGAGCCTGTATTTCTCACCTGGCACCAAACAAACTATCAATTTTGACATGAGTTTCGACTCACTTATCGGTATATTAAATTGTTATTCAAAGTCGCTGAGCATAAACTGTAGGTGGTGGTGACTTAAGTGTTACTGAGTTGTGTTGAACTATATAAGAAGAATGTAGATGTGCAATATCATCAACATTCTACCATACATTCTTAAAAAATATACCCAAACATAATAATTTTAACAAAGTCACTCAAATATTGCTGACGACTGTTGTACTACATAATAATAAATGAATAGGTATATCATTGATATATCTCAATAGGTTTCTGACAAATGGAGCTAAAAACTTCCCAGAGTCACCCATGCATGAAATATCGGTCATAATGACTCAACTATGGGAGAAATGTATTATATAATGTAAGGGGATTATAGTGGTGAAGTATAATTGATTCTTAGGATATTAAATTAAAGGCAAAACCATCAGAGTCACTCTTGCATTAAATATAGGTAAAAGTGAACCAAATGTTGCTGATCTGTGTTCAGCGTTGTAATAGGATTGTAATGGTATAATATTATTGATGTATTTCAATGGACTTTTGAGAAACTGACACTAAGGCAAAAACTTAACCAAGCCAGACATACTTATGTATACATGGATGGACAGACAGACATATGGAAAAGGGTACATCTATATGCTCCTTCTTTATTCAGAGACAGAGCATAAATACGCTAAGCTGTCCATGTTAGATCAATTAAAATCATTCATTGGATTTCAGGAATTTTTCATGTCTGTTTCAGAAATTAAAGTGGATTATGTTGTTTGTAAACTTTCTCATGTAATTTGCTGCTGTTCACAGAGATAATTGGATTTGTTTCTGGCATTGATGAAAAATATATAATAAAATATTCTCATCCACCCCATTTTCTCTTTGAAAGGATTGATGAAAATCTACATATTCAGTTAAATTGGCTTTAATGGTCAGACCCTCCCACACTGGTTCCCTTGGCAAAAAGATATGGTATGATTTCAGCCATTATTTGGCCCCAATTGATATGAAAATTTAAATTAAGAGTTGTCAAATAGAACCAAGTATGCAACCTTTAAAAGGTTCCTTCCATCTAGGCTTCAAATTTTCAGTTCATGAGCTTTCAAAGGAGAAGTTTTTTTAAATTTTGCAATCCAAAATAAGGAACTAGGACAATAAAGGTCCTCTCATAGATGCTTCTTGACAAGGTTTATAAAATCAAAATGAGAAAAGTTTATAGAGATATGCAAATTGAAGAAATATATAATACATCTTTGATTTGAATACTGGGGAATGAATTTATCATCAGTAATACAATGATTATTCAAATTCCAATAACTGTTACCTTTAACATGTGTTGTTATTATTTATAAATTCATGGAAAGTTCATGATTTTAATAAATTTAGACACTTTGTAAGCATGAAAATGATTTCTTATCCTAAAGTGAATCAAAATAAGACAAGAGAGCTGTCTGAGTGACAGCAAACCGGGTTTTCCTTCTATTTCATTTTTACTGAGTAACTTTTCTCCAACAAAGAAGTCAAGGGTCAAGGTCAGATGTCAACATCTTTAGTACACGACACATCATCTTGAGGTACACTACCCACACATCAAAGATCTAACAATTCAGGGGCATTCTAGGTTTTAAGACAAAAAAGTAATAGGCTGGACATGATTAGCAGTTTATTGACCTTGAGGTCAAAGTTCAAGGTCAACATCCTTAATATGCGACACATCATCTTTAAATATCCATGGCCTAGGTCTTAAGGCAAAAAAGTTACAAAAATGACCAATTTATTGACCTTGAGGTCAAGGGTCAAGGTCAATATCCTTGGAATGTGAAACATCGACTCGTGGTAACCTACCTACACACCAAAGATCCAAGGCCTAGGTCTTTAGACAAAAGTTACAAAAATGACCTATTTATTGACTTTGAAGTCAACAGTCAAGGTCAATATTCTTGGTACGCAACACATCATCTTGAGATAACCTACCTACACACCAAAAATCCAAAGTCTAGGTCTTTAGACAAAAAAATAACAGGCCGGACACGAACATGATCTAAAATGACCTATTTATTCACCCCAAGGTCAAGGGTCAAGGTCATAGGTCAACATTTTTGAAACATGACACATCGTCTTGTTTTGACATATCCATATACCATAGATCTAAGGTCTAGGTCTTAAGACAAGAAAGTTATAGGCCAGACACGATTGGCAGCCGGCCAAAAATGACCTATTAATTGACCTTGAGGTCAACGGTCAAGGTCAATATTCTTGGTACGCGACACATCATCTTGAGATAACCTACCTACACACCAAAAATCCAAGGTCTAGGTCTTTAGACAAAAAAGTTACAGGCCATACAAGAAGATGATCTAAAATGACCTATATATTCACCCTAAGGTCAAGGGTCAAGGTCATAGGTCAACATTTTTGAAACTTGACACGTCGTCTTGAGGTGACATATCCACATACCATAGATCTAAGGTCTAGATCTTAAGACAAGAAAGTTATAGGCCGGACACGATTGGCAGCCACCCTCCCGTCCAGAGGAAAACCCGGTTAAAAATCATATGAAGGGTGACCTGATACCAGAACACAAAACACCATCAGTAATTTTAGTTTCTTACCATTAATTCCAATAAAAAACAGTACACCACCTTGTAATAGTCAATTTTTCAAAATAAATTACAATATGAATCATGTTCTTTAATTCTTATGGAAAATTACAAAACTGATAAATTTTAATGCTATCTTATTAATCAAGCATGAAGCATTTTCTTTACCTATTTAAAACTTCTTTCCCTGTAATAAAAATTTTGTATGTGCAAAGTCTGTTCTCTTGAAGAAATAATTATAAATACAACAAAAAGCTG
Source organism: Mytilisepta virgata (assembly GCA_028015205.1). NCBI lineage: Eukaryota > Metazoa > Mollusca > Bivalvia > Mytilida > Mytilidae > Mytilisepta > Mytilisepta virgata. The sequence continues at coordinate 34,047,558 of CM051517.1, forward strand.
TTGGAATGACATCAAACTGGATTTTCCTTTATCACTGTTTGGAGCTGCCTGCCAACGCAGCCACCTGCCTGCCCCTATTTTGATAAACTCATAACCCGATTTTTTCTAGGTTGGAAAATCCAATCAAACATAAATAATACACTAACTACTGAAGGGTCTCGACAATTTTGCTTAATTTTCTATGATTTGTTAAGGAGTATATAGATTAGAATACAAGAATGTAAGTTTGAATTCGATATATATTCAGGCAACACAGAAAGATTATTCTGTTTTTATTTTAATTAACATCATTAATCAAATACATCATAATTCTAATAGTAAAAAATATTCAGTGGTTAAAAACAAAAATAAAAATACCGCCATAGCCTCCATCATTATATAAACCTTTTATATTTTCTGATTAAAAATGACTATATATATTATTTGAAGTTCTGAAGTTTCTGACAAAATATTTTAGAAACTTGAAGGTTAAATTTACCTGGAACAGGCTCTAACAATACATCTGTGGCTGTATCTGTTTGTAAAATAATGTCATTTTGTTAGCAACAGCATTAGAAAATATTATGCATATATAAACATATAAATGAATATTTTCCATTTGATTTAATGGAAAGCAATCATACAAAATATATACAGTCAACTCCACTTAATTGCAAACCTGTTAATTGCAAAATTCGGTTATTTGCAAAAAAATCACCAGCACAAAACCATTTCCCATTCAACTAATGTTAAATATGTGGGTTAATTGCAAAGCAGTTTATGGCAAAATTCGCTTAATAGCAAAGAAAATTCTGGCAAAAATGAGAAAAAGTTTTGCAAAATTTCAAATGGGTTTTGTCTTATTTTCCATAAAATGTGATGATCATTTGCAATTAATTGGTGAAAATTCGTAAAAACTGTCTTTTGAAACAAACTTGCAATTATTTTTGTCAATTTGTAGATCGATGGAAGTTTTCAAATGATCGAACCAAGACATCTAGATCTTTATTATTCATGTTATTTAAATTAAAAATGTTTGAAATTGAGTTCTCTTGTGTTTTCCTTTGCTGAAACTGAATAAAGAATTTCCTGTGTCCTTCATTCTAACAGCGTTTGACAAACAAAAATAAGTGCCGTCATTTTTGTTTCCAATGTAAATAACCACGTGCACAGGTGAAAGCAAAAATTTTTTTTAATTCAAAGTAGGCTAAATCACAATTGATTTCAGATCTATAAACAATTATCACTTCAGATTGAAATGAAAATGAATTATGTAACACTTTTAATGAAAAAATTAGAAACAGATTAGAGATTATAATCTCACATGTAAACAAACCGTTTCTTGATCACAAATACCTTTTACTGATTAAAGGTAAAACTTTTTAAAATCATTTGTGCAGCATTAAAAATGTTTTACTGGAATATAACACTGTGATAGAATAAAGGATTGTTGGATTTTAGTTGTATTAAAATATGTACAGGGTAAAGTTTCTATATTTAAAATGTAGGTCATCTGGGTCAAAATACATTACGTTAAGAAGTTTATGAAGAAAAAAAAATAACAAAGACTTCATTTCATTTTTATTTATTAAAAGGCAATAACTTTCATTCATCAAAATTCTTTAATATAACTCTGGTAAACTTTGGCTAACATCTGACGATCTGTATACTGCTGTCAGCTGATTCCAAAATTTCTGGTCTGATACGCTTTTCGTTTTATCGCAAAGTCCGCTTAATTGCAAAATTTTCTCTGACAAATGGGCTTTGCAAATAATCGGAATCCACTGTATTTGTATTTGCATGATAACATGGAACAATAACCAAAACATTCCAAATTAGATTTTAAGGATGATCGCTGGTCTAATAGGAAATAAATAGGATTTGAAATAGGTGTTTTAGTTTGAGAGAACATATGAAAAGTAAACAAATAAACAAGAAAAAAATATAGGTTCATGTGCTCATTTTAGAGCTATGAGGCCTTGAAAATTTGCAGGAAATGGGTTTTCTCTGGATTTTTCCTTGTCTTTGCATTGACAACTTTATTCTCTCAAAAATGTATGAAAAAATAAAAAGGATTTCATAAAATTATGTCAAATACTATTTTAAGGTATACTTATATATGATTGAATTATAAAAGAAAAAGTGGGGGTTCATGGGCAAAAAATTTAATGTTTAAGAAATGGATAAAACCTGAGGATTCTGAAAATCTGACAGAAAGACCAAAACATGACCAGCGAGCATCCTTAACTGACTGAATCTTCACTTTTGTTTCAAATGCTGATCTAAAGAAACAAATACATTTTTCGCATTCACATTTGTTAAATGTTATTATTCTGATATGTTGCTTAACTTTTTTGTTAGAAATGGGGAATTAGTATATGATAAAACAGTTATTGCATGAATATTGGTGAATACTGTTCTTTGTACATCATATTGCACTCGCAAGTAGTGTTAGGAATTGGTCAGATTTTCAAGATCTATGATCATTGAATTAACATCAACAGATGATCGGTGCCATATCTTTATATTGAGTTTATTGTGTATACATGTATACTGTAAATTCTGTCATTCTGATGGTTAAAAGCAATGCATGTGCACAGAGAATCCCTTGCAGTGCATCATATTGATCTAAAATGTATCGTATCTTCTTAAGTATGATGCTATTGACAGTTTACTAATACATTAGATTTATTCAATCATAGTAGTAAAAAATACTTAGATGTGGAATAAATGTCCATGAGACAATGATTCAACAAAACACCAAAATACAAAATCTCATGTAGAGAAATCCTAGCAGTATTTGTATACCCGCTAATAAATTTCTTATTTTACATAAACTGGATAATAAAGGTGTCATAGAATGGGTTTTTCATATTGGTTCTGTATTATGTCCTCGGACAAGTTATATTGGGCCTCGCCCTCGGATAGTTGAAAACAGCTATCCTCGGCTCAATATGACTGTCCTTGGACATAATACAGGACCAATAAGAGAAAACCCATTCTATAACTCTAAAATTATTCATGCAATATCCATATATTAATCAATAGGCCCATTCATAAGGAACCAAATAACATCATTAAATCTGCAGTTCTACATTGCCTTTGGTGTTATTTGTTCTGGAAAAGGTCTATTCAAAAGGGTTACAGGTTAACTCTTTCACCAATAGACACAAAGAACGAAGTCACAGGTACGAGGTATAAGACTGACAAAGACAGGAAGTTAAATCAAGCTTTAATGTGCTTAACATGAACTCTCACCTTTCATTTCTATTATATAAACAGAATATTTTAACATATACTCAGATCATTTTTTGGTAATTGGGGAATTTGTAATTCCTTTGTAAATGGTGTTACTTTCACATGGATCTATGCATTTACTGAATGAAAATGTCCTTTTCACCTCCAAATGTTCTGACATTATGCTATAACACCATACAGTTATACTGAAATTTTCAAAAAAATTCTAATTAAATCATCTTCCCCAATGATGAAAACAACATTAAAATCATAGTACCTGGTGGTTGTATTCTCCCTGTGTTGTATGGGTCTTCAGCCATACCATAATCACTAAGGCGATTTGTAATAAGAGGAGTAGTAGCGAGACTTCCTGAAGTTTCAACAAAGTAATTCATAACGTCAGTCAAATTCCTCATTGGATTATGCTGAAATATAAGACCAATTCAAATTACAATGACTATTCAATTCACTTTGTATACACTGTAAAGGATCTAACCGAAAGAGTACAATGAATATGAGTTAATTCCCTTTGATATGATACACCCATGTAAGATGTACCAGTTTCAGCAATTGAGATTTGAATCAAGAGTGGATAATAATAACTGACAGAGTAAAGTGGTAGAATATTTTTCTCTAATATTTAAATAATATGCTCACTATAATATTCTAAATTAAGTAAACTGAAAACAACAGCTTTTTAATTCATGTAGAATTTTATAAGCAGTGAATAGTGCATATGCTGGGTAAAGCTCAAAACTGTTTATGGAAAGCCTTGAAAAAGGTTTCACCTTACCGTTACATCTAATTATCACTGCTGCTTTTTACTATAAAAGTAAAGTGAATAGAAAATAAACATTGGCTAAAATTATATGCAGTTTAACTTTGTTCTGTATCAGTTGCACAAATTTATTAAATATATATGTGCAACATGTTTTTAACCTTACTTTGGTATCAATTAGTTTGGATATCAGACTGTCAAAGTAGTACTGTTACTATACTGGGATAGTAAAATCAAGCATTGTGAAACAATAGTCTAAGGTAGTAAGTACAATTCTAAAGATGGAAGAAATCTATGCTTAAATATAACGTTGAAAAAAACAGTTGGTATGGGACAGGACTACAGCTTCCAAACTGCAAAACAAACTGTTGTAACTTCTACATGCAGTTATTGAGACTTTTAAAGTTTTATCAAATTATAAATGAATTGCCCCATTTAATCCATGGTCAATCAGGAAAAATCTAATATAAAAACATACCTGCATAGTAACATCAAGAATTTATATGAAATCACACTAACGAGAAATTTGTCTTTTTGCTAGAAAAGGAATAAATTTTTAATAGCTTAAGACATTTTTTCCTCTTACCTGATTTTCAACTTTTATTTTATATCCCCTATCTACTCTTATGACTTCATAATGTTCTACCAATGATTGTCTAAAAAAATAAACAAAAGTGACATTAAAATAAATCTCTAGGACCAATTTGTCCTGAAAATTATGTAAATATATTTTTGGCATAAGAGAATCAATTTTTTTTTACTCAAATGAACATTGCAGAGACTTTCATTTTTCGAAATTTTTTTATTTCTTTTCCGACAATTTTTTTTTTAGCATTTCTGACAATTAAAATTTATCGTTTCCGACAATTTATGTACAAAAATATATACCTCTTTTGTTGGCCAGGTAATACCTGTTGCCCCAATGGTGCAAGTATGTTTATTCCTAGTTTTGGTTACAGCTAGTAATAGACATAGTGCACAATATTTCCGTTCTTCAACAATTATTTCTCCAATACAAAAAGCCATCTACAATTATGGCTTTATTACCTATATTAGTCTACATGTATGACCTTATTTTATCCGGTAATAATAAATTCATTAACTTACCGTTACTTGTTTAATGAAGTAATTGCCAGAAATGAGATAAAACTAAAATTGTTGGAAATGAAATGCACACGAACATTGTATATGAATATATATACATATATTTAAAGAAAAAATTAATATAAAAACAGCTGTGAATATGCATAGGTTTCATTTTATCTGTAATTTATACATACCTGGAATTTACCACAACTTCTACTTTTGCTAGTTCAAAAATGAATAAAACTGTTTACATCACAACCAGTAAATGGTATATCGAGACTGTAAAACTTTTTAATTTTTCGAAGGAGCTCAAATTTTATATTAAAAACTTGTGTTTGACTGAGCTACAGTAACCTCAACAAGTTATAACTATAGAGATAACTTATTTACCCGTCTTTAACATTTCTTTTACTAATAACATAACTTCCATCTTGTTTGAACTTTGTACTTTCTCTCATCATGGTATTACCAAAGTTTTGTTCTGCAGCTATAGCTAGATAAGATTCAGCTTTTTCCCTGGTACAAGCTTCAAAGAACCAGCTATAAAACAATATTTTATTTCATATTAGTGTTTCCATTGATGCATATTTTATGCATAAAAAATATTTTCTACCCCCAGACTTTACTGTTAAGGGTCAGGATGTACATAAATCTCATTCACTAATGAAGATCTTAATCGCCAAAGTTTGTTTCTCTTCTTTTATGTTTACTGATACCACTTTCTGAAAATCAGGAACCAGTTCTGAATATTTTATTCGAAATTCTCTGGATTTTTCATCTGCAATATCGATATCAATAAAAATTGAGAATTCCGAATAAAAAATTACCTTGAAAATGCAACTTTCCAAGCCCAGTAAATGTTTACCAAGCGTGGAAAACGATGAAGTTGTTGAACCTGTAGCCAATATCAATTCATACATATTGAATTGATCTTGGTGGTACATTCTCAAGGCAATGAACAAAAAATTTTCTCAATCCTTTTTTTTTTAAATTTGATGCAGGTGAGCATTTTTTGTGTTTTTTTTTTGCTTGGTTGTATGCATGGTCTGTAAATCCCTTATTCATCGTAATTACATATATTTACCTTGAACAAAAATGTTTGTTGTTTCTCCCATGCACAGGTACTTTGGGTTACACAGGTTATTTACCATGAACTAGCACTTTGTTTTGATTTTGTCATGCAAATGTACTTGCACACTCAGAACAACATTGTTATACATTTTTTTTTAAAGATAAGGGGAGATAACTATAATTGATCATGGAATACATTTTACAGATTTTTGAACGAAACGAGAGAAAAAAACAAACTGTTCTGAAATAGAGGGTGAAAAAAATACTGACGCACAAGTTCACAGATGTAGGCGTGGCTTGAGAAACACACAATATTTTTTTCATGGTCTAATAAAACTTTGTTTCAAATTTTATCTTTAATTCCTCAATTATACATGTTAGTTTTGAACTGAGATTCTCAGTAGTATCTGTTATGTTAAAAAAAGTTCAAATAATTATTAGACATGATAATGGACTAGAAATACTGTGAGCAAAGCTCACTACTTGATACCCCCGCCTTACATAAGATACATGAAAGGAAATGTCAATATTTTGAATAGGAAAACTCCAACAGCAGTGAGATGAGTTTCATCAAATTCCATTCAGTGGTTTAGGAGGAGTTGTGGATGGCATCATGGTACCCCTATCACAATGAATGGCAAAGTCCATGTGTTGTTATGGGAAACCCCAAATTTTGGTCAGATCAAAATCTAAAATAGGAGGTGCACTACAACATCATGTAATAAAGATCCTCTGAAAGTTTCATCAAATTCCATTCAGTGTTTTAGGAGCAGTTGCAGATGGCATCATGGTACCCCTATCACAATGAATGTCAAAGTCCATGTTTTGGTATGTGTAACCCCAAATATTCATCAGATCAAAATCTAAAATAGGAGGTGCACTATGGCATCACGTAATAAAGATCCCCTGAAAGTTTCATCAATTCCATTCAGTGGTTTAGGAGGAGTTGCAGATGGCATCATGGTACCCCCTATCACACTGAAAGTCAAAGTCCATGTTTTGGTATGGGTTACCCCAAATATTCATCAGATCAAAATCTAAAATAGGAGGTGCACTACAGCATCATGTAATAAAGACCCTCTGAAAGTTTCATCAAATTCCATACGTTGGTTTAGGAGGAGTTGTGGATGGCATCATGGTACCCCCTATCACATTGAAAGTCAAAGTCCATGTTTTTCTATGGGAAACCCCAAAAATTGGTCTGATCAAATTCTAAAATAGGAGGTGCACAATGCCGTCATGGGATGAAGATTCTCTGAAAGTTTGAACAAATTCCATTCAGTAGTTTAGGAGTTGCGGATACAAAGGTCGAACGGACGGACGGAAAGACAGACGGACAGGGTTAAATTAATATGCCCCACGACATTTTGTCGCGGGGGCATAAAAAGTTACTTCAAAGATGTTTCGGTTGTTTGAAGAAGATTTTTATTATATTATATTTTTATATAGCTGATTTTCCTATTTTTAGTATAAATGATGGTTATATTGGTCAAAGGTCACCTATGCACACAATTTTCATAGGGACTATTCCATAACATTTCAATGGTAATTCACCCCAACATTTCTTTGGAAAAGATCTTAACAGGAAAGTATACCACCATGAGGATGGATGATTTGAGAAATAATAGGTGGCTTCAAAATATCCTATTTTACCCCGGGTTGGCCCTTTATGCAAAATATTTTGCCATGAGCAACAGCAATTGGTAAAATATTGTCATAAAGGGCCTGCCTTTGGTAAAATCATGATACTTTCAAGGCACCCTGAACTATTTCTATTCTAATACGACAGTTTCTACGACATTTTGAAATGTCGCAACATAGGCATTCAGGCACTAAGACTCAATTACACAACACAACTTATACTATGATGTCATTAAAGCTTCAGGGAAACTTTACTATGACGTTGCCAAACAAGCCATCTCACATCTCTGATACTGGAATCAAAATATCCATATTTTACCATGAATGCAGGCTGAAAGTGTTTGAAGCAGGTCATATTAGAATGATTTATTAGTGTTTTATGCCATGTTGGCGATACTGCAGCTACATCAGTGTGCAATAGTTTGGATATTGTAAGGTTCTGTGACAATAGACCTAAATGATGGCAGCTCTGAGTACAGTATTAAAACTAAAGTTCTAGAGAATTAAAATTTCAGTAAAGTTTGAGATTCCCGTTGTTTAAATTATTCAAAATCTGCGGACTAAAGATTCACAGTATGTTCAATCTATGTTTAGGTATAATTTATGGAATATTGCCTCAGTTACACATGATACCATATCCTTTTGTTTTGTTACTTATTATCATCAAATGATTTTACAAATGAAATTCTGTTTACACTTTATTTTTTTTAATGTCCTCCTCTAGCTTACAGTAACATAAGACAAACCTGGGTTGTGAAGTATCATCTGAGTTGTTGGAAAACTTGTGGCGCTGAAAGAAATATTATATTCATAATGATAGTAACAAACTAGAGGTTGTGGTTTCTGCACATTTTTTCTGACAGAATATCGTTTTGAGAATTATTTAAAGTTTCATTATATATCCTGCTTAGATTAACTTTTACCCCATGAAAACTAATGAATCCACAGAACTTAACTGTTTCTGACTCAAGTACCCAAACACTAAAATTGAATGAAGTCACTAAAGCATGAAATGTAGGTCATGTGGACTTATATGTTTGTGATCTCTGTTAAACTAAAGAAAATGATTGAAGCTGTACAATATCATTGATATATTAACACAGGTTTTTCAGAAATAGGGTAAAATTCAAAACAAGAGTGAACACATTTTATTTTGGCAATAATTCCTATTTCCAACGGGAATAACTCTCACAATAATTTTCAAATCAGCGTGAACTCAAACTTGATCTGTAACTCATCATTATAAGCTCACATACGAAAACCAGAGGCTCCTTGGAGCCTGATCGATCACCTGTGAACATGAGCACCATGGTTGCCAAAATTGGTTCACATTTGACTTGTTGTTTTAATAAGAGTTGTTTCAGACAAGAAGATTTTAAGTATGTCAATTTAGTCATTTTATGGAGGATTTTTTAATTTAGTTCACATGGGGTTGTATCTTAAACTATATACTCTGCTGGTGGCCATGTTGGGTTGCCGACCGAGTCATCGGACACAATTCTGAAAGAGGACAACCTAAGGACCATTGCTGCCAAGTTTACTTCAAATTGGCTCAGTGGTTAAGGACAAGAAGAATTTTAGTGATTTTCCAATAGGCTTCTATGTTAAACTAAGTTCAGCTATGGTGGCCATCTTGGATCACGGACTGGATAATCGGACACAATTCTGACAAGAGGCTCACCAGAGCCTGTATCGCTCACCTGGAGTCTGGTTTTCATTGGACAATTAATCAACTATTTGACCAAGTTTGTTGCAATTGTTCACTTGTTCAGGGAAAATTTGTTGAGGATTTATTTTTCATAAGGTTTAATGTTAAAATATGTTCCCTGATGGTGGTAGTCCTGGCAGGAAGTTGATAAAATTGACCAGGAATAAGGGTGAACCTTAAATAAATGTAACAGAACCCGACCTCAAATTACACAAAACAATAACTCCTAAATAGAATTTGGGATTCCCTTCAAAATTTCAGGGTAGGTAGATCTCAACATGGCAAACATTTTTCAATTTACATTTCACTTCTATCTCAAATACTTTTGGAGATAAATGCAAAAATGTTAAAATTTTGAAAATTTGACAAAAAAGGGCAATAACTCCTAAATGGGTTTTGGGATTTCCTTTAAATTTCAGGGTATGTAAATCTCAACATGGCAAACATTTTTCAAATTTACATATCACTTCTATCTCAAATAGTTTTGGGGATAAATGACGAAAAATGTTAAATTTTCAAAATTTGAAGAAAAAAGGGCAATAACTCCTAAATGGGTTTTAGCATTTCTTTCAAAATTTCAGGTTGGGTAGATCTTGTCATGCTGATCAATTTTACCCCATGTCAGATTTTTGATATCTGCAACGGTTTTTAAGTTATAAGCCAAAAACAACACATGCCCTATATTCTATTTTTAGCCATGACAGCCATGTTTTACGTCAGATCAAATTAAATTGAGGATCGTTTGTAGAGGATATGTCATAGATCATTCCTATTAAGTTTCAAACCAATCGGCCCAGCGGTTTCAAAGGAGAAGATTTTTGAATGAAAAAATTTTTTTAAATTTGACAAAAAAAGGGCAACAACTCCTAAATGGGTTTTGGGATTTCCTTTAAAATTTCAGGGTAGGTGGATCTCAACATGGCAAACATTTTTCAAATTTACATTTTACTTCTATCTCAAATAGTTTTGGAGATAAATGACAAAAAATGTTAAAATTTTGAAAATTTGATGAAAAAAGGGCAATAACTCCTAAATGGGTTTTGGAATTTCCTTCAAAATTTCAGGGTAGGTAGATCTTGTCATGCTGATCAATTTTACCCCATATCAGATTTTCGATATCTGTAACGGTTTTTGAGTTATTAGCAAAAAACAGCAATTTACGCCTATGTTCTATTTTTAGCAACAGTGGCCATGTTTTTCATCGGATCAATATAAAATGAGGATCGTTTGTGGAGGACACTTCATATATCATTCCTATGAAGCCTCGATCTAATCTGCTCAGCCGTTTCAGAGGAGAAGATTTTTGAAAATTAATCAGAAACAAGAATTGCTTCTGGTGGCCATGTTTCTTGACCAATCAGAACTAAATGAGGAAACTTTGTTGAGGACGTTCCATACACCACTCATGCAAAGTTTGGTTGGAATTGGCCAAATGGTTTCTGAGGAGAAGATGTTTAAATGAAAAGTTTATGACGGACGGACGGACGGACGACGGACGAAAAGTGATGGCAAAAGCTCACATGGCCTTTTCGGCCAGGTGAGCTAAAAAAGGACCACCTTAGGACCATTGCTGCCAAGTTTAATTCAAATTGGCTCAATGGTTTCATAAAAGAAGAAATTTTAGTGATTTTCCCCATAGGGTCCAATGTTAACCTACGTTCAGCTATGGCAGCCATCTTGGATCACGGACAGGGTCATCGGACACAATTCTAAAAGAGAACAATCTCAGGAAATTGCAGCAAAGTTTGGTTCAAATTGGCTTGGTGGTTTCGGACAAGAAGAAATTTTAGTGATTTTCCAATAGTCCTATTTTAAACTAAGTTCGGCTATGGCGGCCATCTTGGATCATGGACTAGGTCATCGGACACATTTCTGAAAGAGAACCACCTTAGGACCATTGCTGCCAAGTTTAATTCAAATTGGCACAATGGTTTCATAAAAGAAGAAATTTTAGTGATTTTCCCCATAGGGTCCAATGTTAACCGAAGTTCAGCTAAGGTGGCCATCTTGGATCATGGACTGGGTCATTGGTCACATTTCTGAAAGAGAACCACCTTAGGACCATTGCTGCCAAGTTTAATTCAAATTGGCTCAATGGTTTCATAAAAGAAGAAATTTTAGTGATTTTCCCCATAGGGTCCAATGTTAACCGAAGTTCAGCTATGGTGGCCATCTTGGATCATGGACTGGGTCATTGGTCACATTTCTGAAAGAGAACCACCTTAGGACCATTGCTGCCAAGTTTAATTCAAATTGGCTTGGTGGTTTCATACAAGAAGAAATTTTAGTGATTTTCCCCATAGGGTCCTATGTTATATTAAGGTCACCTATGGCAGCCATCTTGGATCACGGACAGGGTCATCGGACACAATTCTGAAAGAGGACAATCTCAGGACAATTGCAGCAAAGTTTGCTTCAAATTGGCTAGGTGGTTTCGGACAAGAAGAAATTTTAGTGATTTTCCAATAGGGTCCTATGTTAAACTAAGTTCAGCTATGGTGGCCATCTTGGATCATGGACTGGTTAATCGATACAATTCTGAAAGAGTACCACCTTAGGACCATTGCTGCCAAGTTTTGTTCAAATTGGCACAGTGGTTTCGGAGGAGACGATCTTTAAGTGAAATGTTGATGGCAGACGGACTATGGACGCCAAGTGATGAGAAAAGCTCACATGGCCTTTTAGGCCAGGTGAGCTAAAAAAGATCAGTTGGTTAAACGGTTTCTGAAAAAAGTCCGGAAAACTGTAGTGTGACTGACGGACGGAATGCAAACCTATAGTACCCTTCAGTGTTGCCGGTAGGGACTTACAAACCTAAATGCAAACATTTTACCAAAGTCTCCCAAGCATAAAATATAGGTCATGTTGACTCAAACTTTTTATCCCTGCTCTTTTGAAGAAAGTTCAGGGATATAGCGATTTTCTCTGTCTGTCCATCCACCCATCACACTTTCTTGTGACATCAACTCATCCTTCACTTTTGGGTTTAGGAATTTAATTTCTTAATAGGATGGTTGAATACCACCTGTAGATGTGCAATAAGGTTTTAGAATTATGATTTTCTAAACAAGGGGCCCACAGTGGTTGAACTTAAAAAATTTTGAATTCCAGCTTGTGACCTAAACTGGTCTTTCATTTTTCAGTCTATGCATTTTATTTCTTTACAGTATTGCCATGCACAATATGCAGATGCACAATAAGGTTTTACATTTTAATTTTCTAAAATCGAGGCCCACATGGGTCGAATTTCGAAAAATTTTATGCATTTTATACAGTAGTATCATGCACCATATGTAGATTTGCGATAAGGTTAAAGAATTTAAATTTTCTAAAATTGGGGCCCACAGGGATTGAATTTAAAAAATTGTCAATTTAAGCTTGTGACTAACTTTTAAATTTCCAATATATGCATTTTTTCCATACAGTATTGTCATGCACAATATGTAGATGTGCAATAAGGTTTCAAAATTTTAATTCTCTAAAACTGAGGCCAACAGGGGTCTAATTTAAAAAATTGTAAATTTAAGATTGTAAAGTAAACTTAGTTTTTTCCAATATATGCATTTTATATACTGAATACTGAGTTTTAAATTTACCCCTATGGGTCTCAAGTTTTGAAAATCAAAATATTGGAAGCTTATTGCAAATTTACATAACGTGTATAACAATACTGAATATACTAAAACTCAGTATTGAGTATTGTTATACACGGTATGTAGATTTCTAATAAGCTTCCAAAATTTTGATTTTCAAAACTTGGGACCCATAGGGCTGAATTTAAAACTAGAAGCTCAGACGGCTGAGCCTGTATCGCTAACCTGCCATGAAAGCCGTTTTTATTGATGTACTTAAAAGAGAGAAGTCACTTCTCCCTATCATTATGAAGTGTGGTTAGCCATGTAGGACCTTCAGGCCATGTTTGGTTTCAAGCAATTCTGCGATTCTGTAGATTTTTGTTATAAGCCATAGACCCTTTCTGTCAATTTTGGCTCTATTTGACCAAGCAGTTTCAGAGAAAAATTTTTTTCTTTAAATCAGCCAATCAGAAACAGAAATTGCCCATGGTAGCAATGTTTGTTGCCTGATCTGGACATAGATGCTTCCTGTCGAGTTTCGTCCCATAATTGGCCAAGTGGTTTCAGAGAAAAAAATCAACCAATGAGAAACAAGAATTGCCCATGGTGGCCACGTTCATGGCCTGATTGGGACGAAATGAGGAAACTTTGTAAAGAACCTCCCATAGATGCTTCTTGTCAAGTTAAGTTCCATTTAACCAAGCGTCTTCAGAGATGAAAATTGTTTTGTATCAGCCAATCAGAAAAAAGAGCTGCTCCTGGCAGCCACATTTGTCGTCCGATCAGGACGAAATGAATAAAGTTTTTAAAGAACCTCCCATAGATGATTCCTGTCAAGTTTTGTTCCATTTGGCCAAGCAGTTCCAGAGAAAAAAAAAATTTTTAATCAACCAATGAGAAACAAGAATTGCCCATGACAGCCATGTTTGTTTCCCCGATCGGAACAAAATGGGAAATTTGGAAAGAACCTCCCAGAGATGCCTCCTGTCAATTCATTCCATTTGGCTAAGCAATTTCAGAGATTTTTTTATATCAGCCAATCAGATACAAGGCATGACCATGGCGGCCATATTTGTAGTCTGATCAGGACGAAATGAGGAAGCTTTATAAAGGACCTCCCATATATGTTTCCTGTTGATTTTTGTTCCATTGGACAAGCAGTTTCCGAGGAGAAGATTTTTGAAAACTCAGCCAATCAGAAACAACAATTGCCCATGGCAGGCATGTTTTGTGAATGATCAAGATGAAATGAGGATTATTTGTAGGGGACCTCTACAGTTTAGTTCCAATTGGCCCAGTTGTTTCAGAGGAGAAGATCTTTAAATGAAAAGTTTATGCCAAACGACGACGGACGCCAAGTGATGGCAATAGCTCACATTGCCTTTTAGGTCAAGTGAGCTAAATACGATGGATGAATTTAAGCTTGTGACCTAAACTTTTTTTCATTTGTAATTGGAGTTATTAATTTAATTTCTCCATAGGATGATTGCATAACATCTTTGCATGGGCATAAGGTTTTAGATTTTTGCCCCAACTAACTGCAGGGGGTACGGGGATCACTGTGGATTCTGACAGTCAAGCTTTCTAGTTTGTATCTACGATGAATGAATAGTATCATATCACTGATATATTTCCATTATTTTCAGATATGGACCTAAACAAAAAAACCAAGCCAGAAGAACGCACGAAGGTTAATCTTTAAGCACCTTCCGCTTTCATGGACGGGCATAAAAACAGCTCTATCTGTGAAAAAGTTGCATTCAGAAAATTCTGTTCAAAAGTATTACTCACAATGCTATAGATTCGGAGAAACAAAATCCAAAACTTTTTTATATTTAACAAAATATTGACTGTATGTATTACGAACATATTGTAAAAGAACATACACAATTGACCCTGGAAATTTTACTTAGGTTGTGTAAATATACTTCTTTTCAAAATGCTTATATAGTATCTAAATTTTCAAACCAAACTAGCAGATTAGGACATTAAACTTCCAAAGGGAAGTAAAATATTTACCATGAAAGGTCCTCCTCCTCGTCCTTGGATTGTCATTGAGCCACTTGAGTTGGAGGGAGACCTCTGGCTAACAGAGCCAGCAACTCCACTGTCGTTTGATAAAACACTTTGTCTGTTTGGATCTGTTCTTGCAATACCAACCGAAGGTCGTTGGATATCATCAATAGTGGAGCTAGATGATGTTTTTCTACTACGAGAGTCAAATGGATTCGGAATGTCGGTTCCTCTGTCTAAATGGTAGTTCGCAACATCCTGTTTAATTTTATTAATTACCTCCCTTGGTAAGTCTAAATCATCTGGAACCTTTTGCTAAAAAGAAAGTAACAAATGTAATTGTGGAAACTAAAATTATTTTTGTTATAAAATGATCACATACATTACATAAAAATAATTATGCTATAAAAAAGGATCGGGGTGAATTTCCCCAACTTGCTTTTTCAAGGTAAATTTGGACCTTTAATCTTGGTCTGGGACAAAACTTTCATGAGTGTTGGACTGAAATCCTGCATGCATACTCTCTATGTCAAATCTTTAAGTACGGCCGGGTTTATTGGGCTTTAGGGAGGTAATTCCGGTTCAGGGTCAAATCATAGAAACCGTGACTGACAGCCAAAATTGACATTTTTAGCATTTTTTTATGGAAATAGATGCACAGCTGCCACAGATTTTGGGGTTGGGCCATCATAATTGGCCAGAATATACTTTGATTCTTTGAATTTACAACTTGGGCCATAAAGGTATCCGATTCTAAGGGACAAAGGCTTTTCCTTGGTTGCATAATATACCCTACTTACACAAAGGGCTCAAATGGAATGGTACTTGCTTGTTTGTGTGCAACAACATGTTATCTTTATGAATTTGACAAAAATGGCCAATTGGAGATGTATGGAGGGCCAGCAGAACCATATATCTGAGATAGGGATAAAAAATGTCAAATGATGGGATCCAAATAATAGAATTTAAGACTAAATGCTGCAGCAATAAGACTACTTTTTGGCTGATCAATTAACTTTACTGTTTAGTCCAAGATTTTCACATTGTTTGTGAAGGTTATTATCTGATTTTGAATGTTGACATTTGTACAAAAGAAAAAAATCTATTTCAAAAATTTAAATAACACATTAAAAAGTTATAAGGGAAAATCTTTTTTTTAAATTTGTGTAACATTTATTTTTAACATTTTGCATTCTCTTTGGGATATAATAAGTGCAAAAATGAAAATCCCAAGGACAGAATAAATTCATTTACCTGGAACATGCATGGTAAGATTAACTGTTTGAATTACAACAGGCTAATTGCATCTCATTGTCAAGTGATCAAACAAAATTGATGAAGGTATTTAAAATTTGAAAAATAGAAGTTTCCAGACAATAAGGATTAATTTCTTTTTTCACAATTGCACATTTGTATCGCATCTGTGAGGAGAGATTTCAACCCTTCGATATTAAGGTGTACCTTATTAACAAAATTCTGTGCATTTGCAGATACTTGGAAGCTGATTAGTTTTAGAAACTAGACTAAAATGTGCTTTATTGAAGTTTAACCTTTATACTTTCTCTAAATTATGTTTACAATTATACATACAAATCTATGAAAATTAAATGTAATTCTGGTTTCTTTGATTATTTCATACTTACCTTAGCAACACCAACTATATAACCCCTCCATAAATCCCTTTCTGATTTTTTGTTACTCTGGAAATATATCCAAGAAAAAGAAATTTGTAAGCAACACTGAGGCTTTCTTATATATGAAAATAAATTATCATATACAAAGAAATAAGCAGATGAATTTATATACAATTTGCAACTACTGATCCAATAACTGCTGTAAAGTATTCCTGTAGATATTTGAATGATCTGTTGATGTACCATTTCAGCACAGATTTATATCAGATCAACGAGGTGTTTTGTTGGTAAATAACTTAGACGATTTTAAATATTTGAGCTACAGTAGATACAAGATTATATGATGCATAAATTCTTGATAAAATCCACTCATGCCATGTGAGCAATGTTCAGGCAAAGACAGAGGGCTTTTATTACTGTTTTTCATCTTAAAGGTATACTGATCCCTCAACATATAGAAACCAACGAAGTTGAGGCGGACTAATGGAGTACTCCCGGCGTCCACCTCTGCAGTGTACGCATATACGCATCCACAGCCAGTTCTAGTTGACATAGGATCATATATTTTTGTGTGCAGGTGCACGTTGAAGAGATTGAGCATGTGACATAAGAGGAAGGTCACAAAACCCACAGTTGACTGGCTTTTAAGTTTTATGTCAAAAATAAGTTTTAACATACAAAGTGATCTACAATCATATTACTTGGTGAGAGGTAACACAGCCTCTCACCAAAATTAGGTCAATCTGACCTACTTATAGCGCTTCATTGACTTAGGTTAAGTTTTAAGTCTGAGTTCAGTTCTCTGATATAAAGAGACCTACAATCATATTACTTGGTGTGAGGATGCATCTAGCAGATTAACACAGCCTCAAACCAAAATTAGGTCACTCTGACCTACTTATCACGCTTCATTGACTTTGGTTAAGTTTTATGTCCGAGTTCATTTCTCCACTACCAAGCGACCTACAGTGTGAGGATGCATCTCGGGGAGTAACACAGCCACCCACCAAAATCAGGTCACTCTGACCTACTTATTGCACTTAATTTACTTAGGTTAAGATTTATGTCTGAGTTCACTTCTCTGATACCAAGCGACCTACAATCATATTACTTGGTGTGAGGATGCATCTGGCAGACTTACACAGCCTCCCACCAAAATTAGGTCACTCTGACCTACTATAACGCTTCATTGACTTTCGTTAAGTTTTATGTCCGAGTTCATTTCTCCACTACCAAGCGACCTACAATCACGTTACTTGGTGTGAGGATGCATCTTGGGGAGTAACACAGCCTACCACCAAAATCAGGTCACTCTGACCTACTTACTGCACTTAATTTACTTAGGTTAAGATTTATGTCTGAGTTCACTTCTCTGATACCAAGCGACCTAGAATCTTATTACTTAGAGTCAGGATGCATCTCATGGAGTAACACAGCCTCCCACCAAAATAAGGTCACTCTGATCTACTTAATGCACTTCATTGACTAAGATTAAGTTTTACATCCGAGTTCAGTTCTCAGATACCAACTGACCTACAATCATATTACTTGCTGTAAGGGTGCATCTCGGGGAACTACACAGCCTCACACCAAAATTAGTGGAGGAAAGAGGCGAATTTAGTAATCATAGATTTCTGGTTAATACTGGCATTCACAATGGTCACTTGTTTGATTTAGACGTTATTAAAGATCGTGTCATAAAAATCTAGTGGCTTCAGAGAAGACAACATGAAAAAAAGATAATGAAGCATCTAAAAAACAATACCTTAAATGCATTGTTTCTCTTATTCTTGGTATAAAGAGAAAATTTATAATTATTGGTTTTTTCAGGCCCCACTTCAAATTTTGTATCACTGTCAATGGACAGGGTTCCTTCGTGCTGAAATATATAAAATAACTTAATTAAAATTAAATCTACTGGTTTTTACTGGACTCTTTTCTAATGTATCCATGATAAGACTTGATTTATCCAAACATTTGATAATATATTGTACAACTGGAACTAAACAAGTCATTTTTGATAGATTTTTTAGTATGCATTTTAAATAAACTTTTCACTACTTCATATCATGAAGGCATTAATTATATTAGTATTAACCAAATACTTTTTTAATCTAGGACCTCTTATGCATTTAAACTAGAGGCTCTCAAGAGTCTGTATCGCTCACATTGAGCAGGACTAAAAATTTAAGTGTTGCAGTCAATTTGGCTGGTTTTTCTATAGGGTTCTATGTTAAACTAAGTTCGGCTGTGGCAGCCATCTTGGTTGACAGTCCATGTCAATAGACACATATTAAAAGAGAACCATCTAAGGACCATTACTGCTAAGTCATGTTCCAACTGGCTAAGTGGTTTCAGACAAGAATATTTTTAAATGAATTTTCCCATAGGGTTCTATATTTAACTAAGTTTGGCTGTGGTGGACATCTTGGTTCACAGTCCACGAAATCAGACATATTGCTGAAAGAGGACCTCCTAAGGACGATTGCTTGCAAATTGGTTTCAGACAAGATTCAATGAATTTTCCCATAGGGCCCTATGTTAAACTAAGTTCGGTTGTGGTGGCGATTTTGTTAACAGTCTGGGTCATCGGACATTGTTCTGAAAGAAAACCTCCTAAGGACCATTACTGCCAAGTTTGGTTCCAATTGGCCTTGTAGTTTCATGGAAGAAGATTTTGGAAATTCACCCCCCCCCCCCCCCCTTCTTCTTTTTTTAAAAACAGCAGTCATGTCTGTTGGAAGTCGGGGATGCCAGACATAAATTTGCAAGGGGGTCACACAAGGACCATTCCACCAAAGTTTGGTCCCATTGGCCCAGTGGTTTCAGAGATGATCTTTAAAGGAAAGATTACGCTGGATGCTGTCTTTAAAGGGCAAAAACTCCTATAATGGGTTAATCAACGATTTTGGTTATGTAGAATTATTTGTAGATCTAACTTTGTTGAACATTTTTGCTGTTTACAGTTTGTCTTTATCTTTAATAATATTCATGATAATAACCTAAAACTGCAAAATTTCCTTAAAATTAAAAATTCAGGGGAATAACCCAACAAAGGGTTGACGGATTCGTCTGAAAATTTCATGGCAGGTAGATCTTGACCTGAGAACATTTTTACCCAGACATTTTTGCTCTAAATAATGCTTTAGTTTTTAAAATATAAGACAAAAACTGCAATTTACCCCTATGTTCTATTTTTAGACATGTCGGCCATGTTGGTTGGTAGGCTCGGTCATCGGAAACATATTTTAAACTAGTTACCCTAATGATGGATGTGGCCAAGTTTGGTTCCATTTTGCCCAGTAGTTTCAGAGGAAAAGATTTTTGTAAAAAGTTAACGGATGACGGATGCCAAGCCATGAGAATAGCTCACTTTTTGGGTCAGGTGAGCTAAAAACATTACACTTCTAGATAAATGTGTTGGTACACTCAATAAGGAATGTACTTTATTCTGGTAAGATATACAAATTTTTTTTTAATTATTCTTTTCTTTTTACCTGATGAGGCCAACATTCTACTGCAGTTAATACAATCACAGCTTGAAAACACTGATAAAGATAAATGAATAACCTGTCTTAGAATATCTTCATATAACTCAAAATTCAATTTTACTTTACACTATAACCTGTCTTTTTCATATTAACTTACATTTTCAGGTATAAATTGTCTGTCTCTAAAGATATATATAACATTATTTTTCATTACCATCCATAGTGGTCTGTATGAACTCCCCTGTAATTATAAATTAAATTCATATTAGTGACTCCCGTGTAATTATAAATTAAATTCATATTAGTTGTTTTTTAGTGGTCACAGGTTTTAATTCTACCAGTATATATCCCTATTTACATTCCTGTCCACATCAGTTCTGATAAAAAGGTTTTGTTTTGACTTTTGTCAAGTTTAACAACTTTTCTTTTTTTTTTACTTGACATTCTTATAAAACAAAGGGTTGAATGGAAGTAGTGTTTCTTAAACATAACATTTATACACAATACTTAACAAACATTTATACACATTACTTAACAAACATTTATACACATTACTTAACAAGCATTCTGAAAGTATTGTCGGGCAATGAAATGTTCACTACTGGCTTGAGCTGTGAGAAAACACATCAAATCTCCTTGACTATGTGAATCGGACAAAGATGTATGGACAGAGCGACTCCTAAACATCCTGAAACTATGTTTGCAAGGGGTACACAATAATTATCCGATCAGCCTGAAACTCAAACTTACTCTCTGTAGCTCTTCATTATAAGCTCATATACCAATAATGAGATCACTTGATCAAAGGATTTCCAAAAACAGTCCAGAAAACTAATATTCTGACAATAATTCCTAATTCCAAGAATTATAACTCTCACAATAATTATCCGATCAGAGTGAAAGTTAAACTAAATCTGTAGCTCATCATTATACTCACATACCAAAAATAAAGTTTATTTGGTAGAGTGGTTTGCAAAAAAAGTCAGAAATGCACATCTACACTTCATAAAAATAAATTCTACCAAATATGGAAGCTATTCGCCAAGCAGTTTCAGAGATGATGCATCAACAAGGTCTTCTATTGTTGAGAAATTTCGAAAATAGTCTATGTCCCATAACTCCAACAAAATTTGTTGAATCAAAATAGCAGTATAGTATGCATATCAACACTTTATAACAATAAATCCTACCAAATATGGAAGCTATCTGCCAAGTGGTTTCAGAGGAGATGCGTCCACAAGGTCTTCTATTGTTGACATTAGTCTTAGTCCCATAACTCCTACAACACCCCTCTTTGCCCTATGAAGATAAATCTTTGTAGGAGACCTCAAACACATCATTTGTACATGTACCAATTAACAAAGCTTTTGATTTGTTTAATTTGGAAACAAAAATTGCCAATGGCAATGTTTTGGCCATATCAAGAAGATTTGAGGACACTTTGTGGAGGACTTCACAACAACCATTTGTACCAAGTTACAAATCATTTGCAAATAGTTTCAGGACAGAAGATTTTTAAAATTTCAGTTAATCAGTAACAAGAATTGCCCATGGCAGCCAAGATTTCTGCCGGATCAAGTCAAAAAGAGGGATCTTGGTAGAAGATCTAAAAAAAAATCACTTGTATACAAATCATTAGCACTTGTAGTTTCAGAGGAGATGATTTTCAAATTACAGCCAATCAGAAACAAGAACTGCCCATGGCGACCATGTTTTTGACCAATCAAGATAAAATGAAGATTATTTGTAGAGGACTTCATTAACAGCATTTGTACCAAATTACAAATCAGTAGACTTGTGGTTTCAGAGGAGATGATTTTTAAAAGTTTCAACCAAAAAGAAATAATTTTGGCCATGTTTTTTGCTGGATCAAGTCGAAATGACGAATCTTTATAGAAGACCCCACAAACACCATTTGTATCAACTTACAAATCATTTGCACTTGTAGTTTCAGAGGAGATGATTTTTCAAATTACAGCCAATCAGAAAAAAAATTGCCCATGACAGCCATGTTTTTTGCCGATTGAGGGGAAATGAGGAATCTTTGTACAGGACCTCACAAACTTCCATTGTATCGAGTTACAAATCATTTGCACTTGTAGTTTCAGAGGAGATGATTTTTTCAAGTTTCAGCCAATCAGAAACAAGAATTGCCTATGGCGGCCATGTTTTTGTCCAATCAAAATAAATGAGGATTTTTCATAGAGGACCTTTCGTACATCATTCCTGCAAAGTTTGGTTCCCATTTGGCCCAGTAGTTTCAGAGGAGATGATCAAAATCTGAAATGTTAACGACGACAATGACAACGAGACAGATGGACAGTGGACGCAAAGTGATGGAAATAGCTCATATGGCTTTGCCAGGTGAGCTAAAAAGTGCTACTATGATATGGATCATATCTCTGCCTTGTGGTCAGTTCAATCATTGAAAAAAACTTCATACAATTTGATTTGTTCATGATGGATGTAAGATCAAAAAAGTTTTAATATAAACTTTTTAAAGACACACACTATAAATAATGCATTAATATAATTACAATCAATTTCAGAAAATTTCTTACAGCAAAATACCTTTAAATTAATCTAAAGCATTACATGTACATTTTGACTTCTAAATTCATTTGAGTAACTGAGTCATTTTGTTAACAAATGTTTTTTTCCCTTGCTTTCAAATTATTTACCTATTCACATATAAAATTTCACTATGACAAAGTTTTATTTCGTTGTTATATTTTTCGAATAGAAGGGACTATTTAAATATTAAAAGTACAGATTTGATCATTTTTCCTTTTTTGACTGGATGAAATTTTCATAAGGTACATATTTCTGAAATAAATCTTCCCATGTATGACACAGATCAATTTTGTTCTAAGCTGAATAAGCCTTTTCTGTTTGATACCAACTGTCACGTTGTTTTCAGACTAGAAGATCTTTAAGCAAATTTTCCCATATAATCCTTTGTTAGCTTTATGGATCATTTGGATATATTGTAAATTCATTATATTTTGTTTGGTACCAATAAGTGGTTGAAGAAAATTCATAAATCAAAGTATCCAACAAAATGTTAAGTCCCACTAACAACCCTGAAAATCTTTGAATCTTCCAATCATTAAACTTTTAAATTTTAACCAAACTAATCCTTCTGAACATTGAATGTAAAAGTTTTGTTCTATACAGTTTTAAATGAACAAATTATGAACCTGTCCTAGACAACTTTACAAACATTTCTACCATTTACTACCAATAATATTTGTTAGCAGCAGAGTTTAATTGAACATACCCGTAATTTCACTTCCACACATTAAAAATTGTTTTATTGTATGGTCATATAAATGCAGTAAAGGAGAAATACTTGGGTTTGCAGATGACATAATTGCACTTTATATTGGTACTTATGATCTAATCATAGATACATGTATATTTATACCATACCTTAACAAATGTATATGACCTAACGGTACTAGATGATCTATATTTTAGATGATCATCTAATTTTTATTCAAATATTGATCATGCCAAAAAAAATAATTATTACTAAAGTGTTTACTTATATCAGACTTGATTCTGTACAGGTGAAAAACTGTTTTATTGTCTACATGATTATAATATATTACAATGATAAAAATAAATATATGATATTGTTGAATCATCTCACAATATAGATATACATCAAACATTGAATTTCCATGTAAAAAAAATTGATATGTATATTGACAGTTATTTCAGGAAACGACCTGAATAAATGCTAAAATATTACTTCTTTAAAGTATTTAGGAAATAATATAAATTTTTAATTGGCCACATGCATATATATTTACAACATTAATTTTGTTGAAAAATAAAGACAAGAAGGACATCATTTGGCTTGAAAGTATCACATTCATTTCAGCTTGAAATACTAAAATACATGTACATCATGAATGAATATATGTATATTTAAAAGTATAAACATTGTTCATTTCTAAAAAAAAACTAGAGGCTCATGGTGTTTCTAAAAATATTTAAGAAGATTTACTGGATGGAAAATATGTATTAATATGATAATATGTGACTTAGGGCATGCTAAAACATTAAAACATTCTAAAACATATCAATTGAAATAGGGTCCAATGTTAAAGTATGTCCTGCGCTGGCAGCCGTGTTTTTAAACAGATTGCCAAAATTTTTTATTAATCTTTGCAAGGGACATTCCATGCATCATTCCTGTAAAGTTTGGTTTAATTTTATTTAGTAGGTTCATAGATGATCCTTAACATATTTTCCCATAGGGTCCAATGTTAAACTATGTCCTGCGCTTGCAGCCATGTTTTTTGGCGGATCGGAAAAATTTCTGCAATCTTAGTAAAGGTCCTTCCATACATCATTCCTGTAAACTTTGGTTAAATTTGCTCAAGTAGTTTCAGAGGAGATGAACTTTAACATGTTTTCCCATAGGGTCCAATGTTAAACTATGTCCTGCTCTGGCAGCCATTTTTTTTGGCGGATCGGAAAAATTTCATCAGTCTTAGTAAAGGACCTTCCATACATCATTCCTGTAAAGTTTGGTTAAATTTGCTCAAGTAGTTTCAGAGAAGATGAACTTCAACATATTTTCCCATAGGGTCCAATGTTAAACTATGTCCTGCACTGGCAGCCATGTTTTATGGCGGATCACAAAAATTTCGGCAATCTTAGTAAAGGACCTTTCATACATCATTCCTGTAAAGTTTGGTTAAATTTGCTCAAGTAGTTTCAGAGGAGATGAACTTTAACATGTTTTCCCATAGGGTCCAATGTTAAACTATGTCCTGCACTGGCAGCCATGTTTTACAGTGGATCGGAAAAATTTCGGCAATCTTAGTAAAGGACCTTCCATACATCATTCCTGTAAAGTTTGGTTAAATTTGCTCAAGTAGTTTCAGAGGAGATGAACTTTAACATGTTTTCCCATAAGGTCCAATGTTAAACTATGTCCTGCTCTGGCAGCATGTTTTTTGGCGGATCGGAAAAATTTCGGCAATCTTAGTATAGGACCTTCCATACATCACTCCTGTAAAGTTTGGTTAAATTTGCTCAAGTAGTTTCAGAGGAGATAAACTTTAACATGTTTTCCCATAGGGTCCAATGTTAAACTATGACCTGCTCTGGCAGCCATGTTTTTTGGCGGATCGGAAAAATTTCGGCAATCTTAGTAAAGGACCTTCCATACATCATTCCTGTAAAGTTTGGTTAAATTTGCTCAAGTAGTTTCAGAGGAGATGAACTTTAACATGTTTTCCCATAGGGTCCAATATTAAACTATGTCCTGCTCTGGCAGCCATGTTTTTTGGCGGATCGGAAAAATTTCGGCACTCTTAGTAAAAGACCTTCCATACATCATTCCTGTAAATTTTGGATAAATTTGCTCAAGTAGTTTCAGAGAAGATGAACTTTAACATGTTTTCCCATAGGGTCCAATGTTAAACTATGTCCTGCTCTGGCAGCCATGTTTTTTGGCGGATCGGAAAAATTTCGGCAATCTTAGTAAAGGACCTTCCATACATCATTCCTGTAAAGTTTGGTTAAATTTGCTCAAGTAGTTTCAGAAGAGATAAACTTTAACATGTTTTCCCATAGGGTCCAATGTTAAACTATGACCTGCTCTGGCAGCCATGTTTTTTGGCGGATCAGAAAAATTTCGGCAATCTTAGAAAAGGACCTTCCATACATCACTCCTGTAAAGTTTGGTTAAATTTGCTCAAGTAGTTTCAGAGGAGATAAACTTTTAACATGTTTTCCCATAGGGTCCAATGTTAAACTATGTCCTGCTCTGGCAGCCATGTTTTTTGGCGGATCGGAAAAATTTCGGCAATCTTAGTAAAGGACCTTCCATACATCATTCCTGTAAAGTTTGGTTAAATTTGCTCAAGTAGTTTCAGAGGAGATAAACTTTAACATGTTTTCCCATAGGGTCCAATGTTAAACTATGTCTTGCTCTGGCAGCCATGTTTTTTGGCGGATCGGAAAAATTTCGGCAATCTTAGTAAAGGACCTTCCATACATCATTCCTGTGAAGTTTGGTTAAATTTGCTCCATTGGTTTTAGAGGAGATGATCAATATGTGAAAGTTTACGGATGACGGACGGACGACGGACGACGGACGCCAAGTGATGGCAAAAGCTCACATGGCCTTTGGCCAGGTGAGCTAAAAAGTATTCATATTATAAACCTTTGTACACTGAATGATTGATTACATGCTTACAATGTTCACTGGAAAATATTTCAATTATCAGATAACATGAAATGTCATCAACAAGCATTCTGAAAGTATTACGGGCTTCAGCTATGAGAAAGCACGCAAAATCTCCTTGAGTATGTGAATCAGACGAAGGAGTACGGACAGAGCAAATCCTAAAAATCCTGTAACTATGTTTGCAAGGGGTACACAATAATTATCCAATGAGCTTGTTCTGTAGCTGATCATAAAAGCTCACATACCAAAAATAAGATTATTTGGTAAAAAAGTCTGGAAAACTAATATTTTGGCAATAATTCCTATCTCCAAGGGGCCATAACTCTCACAATAATTATCCATTCAGCCCGAAACTCAAACTTGATCTGTATCTCATCATTATAATCTCAAATACCAAAAATAAGATCACTTGGAAAAAGGGTTTGCAAAAAAAGTCTATAACTCTTAACAATGATAATCCAATTAGCAAGAAACTCAAACTTGATCTGTAACTCAACATTATTAGCTCACATACCAAAAATAATTTCAGTTTGTTAAAAGGTTTATGAAAAAAGTCCAGAAAACTATTATTTTGGCAATGTGTATTTCCTATTTCCAAGGGCAATAACTCTCACATTAATTATCCGATCAGCATGAAACTCAAATTTGATCTGTAACTCATCATTATAAGCCCACAAATGAAAAATAAGATCATTGGTGAAAGGGTTCGCAAAAAAAATCTGGAAAACTATTATTTTGACAATAATTCCTATTTGCAAGGGCAATAACTCTTACAATTATTATATGATTACTATATTGCTTACTTGGCATGAAAGCCATTTTTATTGATGTACCTCAAAGTCACTTCTCCCTATCCTTACGAAGTGTGGTAAGCCTTATAGGAACAAAATTTTTCTTCATCAAAGTCCTTCTACTTACAGGTCAGCATATTCTAAAATTTGGCCGTTCTCCAGAAGATTTTTGCATGTATTTCCCATATGGTCTTATGTTAACCTAAGTGCTCTGCTGAAGGCTAATTTGAATTAGTGATAGGCAGCACCAGAGTAACAATGCTTGGTGAACACCTTAAGAAGAACATTCATGTTTGGTTTGAAGCAATTCTGAGGTTCTGTAGATTTTTGTTATATGTCATAGACACTTTCTGTCAATTTTGCTCTATTTGGCCAAGCAGTTTAAGAGAACTTTTTTTTTTTTTTAAATCAACCAATTAGAAACAAGAATTGCCCATGGTGGCCATGTTTGTCGCCTGATCTGGACAAAATGAGGAAACTTTGTAAAAAACCTCCAACAGATGCTCCCTATCAAGTTTCGTTCCCTTTGGCCATGCAGTTTCAAAGAAGAAAATTATCAACCGATGAAAGACAAGAACTCAACATGACGGCCTTGTTTGCCTGATCAGGACAAAATGAGGAAATTTTGTATAGAACCTCCCAATTAAATGCTTTCTGTCAAGTTTCGTTCCATTTGGTTAAGCAACTTCAGAGATTTGTTTTATATCAGCCTAGCAGTTTCAGAGGATGAAATGAGCAATCTTTATAAAGGACTTTACATTGATGCTTCCTGCCAAATTTAATTTAATTTGGCCCATTGGTTTCAGAGGAGAAGATTAAAATGTGAAAAGTTAACGGACGACAGATGGATGGACAGACAGACGACAGATGCCAAGTTATGACAAAAGCTCACATGGCCTTTGTTTCTGAAAAATGTCCGGAAAACTGAAGTGTGACTGACAGACGGATGGACAGTGTGCAAACCTATAGTCCCCTTCGGCGTTGCCGGTATGGGACTATAAAGGATATCCAATCATTAAACCTCTTCTGAAGAAAAAAGCACAAACTTAAACATCAAAGAGAGTCAGGATAATCTGATTTAGTAGTGGTGTCCGCTTTTACAATATTATCTCTCATACTGAGAAATATAAAGGATAATTGGTACATTAAACCTGAATTGCTCTGAGATCTCTTTTTAGACAAGCTTATGCATATTTTTTTTCTGTCTTTAAGATGTAGAGGAGCAATAAATGCACTATTCTTTTCATCATATGCAAGTCTGGATTTCAAGTAAAAATTTATCCACCATATCCAAAGACTTTTTACCCACTAAAGAATGTCTGACAATGAAAGAATCTTTAGGCTACAAACAAATGAGAGATGAGGAAACAAATGATACAAAAATTATACCCCCAGCAATTTTGATATGTTGGGTATCATAAAATTAAAGAAAAATGTGTGCATGGGACATGGATGTCCTGGCTCCCAATAAATCCCTGGGTTCAACAGACCAAGAAAAAAACTTCTCACATAATTTATGAAGAACACCAATTACTAGATAATCAACAGTAAGCATAACCCCTGCCCCCTAAAACACAATCAAATTGAACTGATTGTTTTAAATTTTGGAGCAGGCTATAAAACATAAATTGGGGTTTAAGCATAAACTGCCTAAAAGTAGGTGATATCATTAAACCTTTTCATAAATTCAAAACAATGCGTCCATTTTGCTGAACTAGTATGCATTATTGTTTAGGGTCCAGCTGAATCCCACCTCCCGGTGTGGGATTTTCTCGCTGCCTTGAAGACCCATTGGTAGCCTTGGCCTGTTTTCTGCTCTTTGGTTGGGTCGTTGTCTCTTTGACACATTCCTTGTTTCCATTCTTTATTCTATTCAATAAATTCAAACAGATTCAGAATGATTGCCAATACAATTTGCATGAACAAAAAAATGAACTAACATTTTCGCATGGTTGAACTAGATTTTGACTAATCTTTTGTAAAAGACTGAAGGACAAGCTTTCTACAAACAATTTTCTGGTACATGCACACTTTTGATTAAAGCTATTTTTGTAAAACGCTTAATATTTAAAGGTATTGCTGTACAGAAATTATCAAATTATACTAATTTTAAAATATTTATTCCTACTTTTTATTTTGGCATATTTTCAAACATTTTTTATTGTATATTTATAATTAAATTTGTCTTTTTATTTACTTATGAATACTTGTTGATGGGAACATTTTTTAAACTCCAGACTTCCTTGTTCTCCAAAAGGTAAATTCCCCCAAGGATATAATCTGTGCACACATAAAAATACAATTAACTGTTTGTGAAATAATATATCTAAGATACAATTAAATATACCAACGTTAAAGAGAAATTCAGCTCTGAATTCACTCATTCAAACTTTTGAGACTGAACATGAAACTGTGTTTTCAAGTCATTAAATTTTTACAGAAAGAGTCAAATTTTAGCATCTTAACAAAAACTTGTATATCAATCTATTAAAATTTAAACAGATTTTTTTCAATTATCATGTTACTATAATTCAAACAAATGTGATCACCCAAAAACTTTTTTCAAGAATTTCCCTAAAAAAATGACAGTCAGGCTAAACTTAGAAAAATGTATACAATTCTAAAACAGGACCACCAATTACAAAGGACCACTGCTGCCAATCGTTGTTTCAATTGACGAATCTTAAAAAAGAATTTACAACACATGTGCTTAGTGATGGCTATAGCTAAAGAGATGATAAAATAACCAAGTCTAACAACTTCAGAACAAAATTTATCCAATATTTTCAATATATGAACACATCAATGTTTTGAATAAATAAGAGAAGAATGTCTCTGAGGACACGAATATATATTAATGCCCCTGCTCAAATTGGTCTATAATACTTGAAAATACTGCAATTTTCAAAGTTATAAAGGGGCATAACTGTAGAATGGTAATGACTCAATGTCCAAATTCGAACTCAATCTGCGTGTTGTGGTTCTTAGTATTGTGTATGAGTTTCATAAAATTTGGATGAGGCAATCTTCAGAGTGGGGAAACAAAAAAATTTGCAATTTTCCGAGTTATAAATCTAGAACGGTTAATGACTCACTGCCCAAATTGGAAACGAAAAAATTGCAGTTTTCCAAGTTACAAAGGGGCATAATTCTAGAATGGTAACAGACTCACTGCCCAAATTCGAACTCTATCTGCGTGTTGTGGTTCTAAGCATTGTGTATGAGTTTCATAAAATTTAGATGAAGAAAACTAAAGTTAGAGTGCGGGAACAAAAATCAGATACGGAAGGCCGATCAAGGGTAACACTAAATGTCCCCTTCGGCTTGCGGTTGGGGCATAAAAATGCCAGAGCTTAAAGGACGTATTCCTTGTTAAATATGAAATTATTCACATCAAGAGCCATATGATTGATGTATATATCTAATCAACGAAAGACAAAAAAGGATTATTTAAAAAGCACTATTGCTATTTTTTCTCAAACAAGTTGCCAATCTACTTACATGTTAAATTTTAAAAATTTTGATATTCTGATTTTTGAAAAGGACCAAAAACATCTTTCATTTAAGGATTTCTAGATTTAGTCTATGGTTATACTATGTATCATCAGGATAATGTAGAATTGGTCTGAGTGAAGCTAAGTTTACCATTAATCACATGGGGTGGCTTTATTTTCTTCTCTTATGATATAACCCAACTAAAAATTATCCTTTTCAGTATGTTATTCTGAATACATTGGTATCAAATAAGTCCACAGTCCTTTAATTGTGTACCTTAAAACTTGTTTACACCTGAAATCTTCCTATTAAAAAGACATCATACTGAGAAATAGAAAGTTCAGATTTTCTCTATATAACTATATCATTAATAATTTTTAATTTCCATATGCATGTCTCATGATTAAGCCAATAATAATAATTATTATTTTATTATAATTCATTGTAAGTAAAACAAAATCAAGTAAATTCTTCCTACAAGCATGACAAGCAAAAAACTGACAATATCCAATTATTGAATTTTGTTTCTCAATTTATCTTTCCTCCTCTACCAAAAAATCAAATAGATGATCCACAAGCAGTAACAAGTAAAAACTTCAGGTGTTGCTTAGCAAGCACTGAAGATACTCTTCTGAGCATCCACTAACAAAAATTGTGTACAGTCTGAGAGTACGATATATCCTTATACATTGCAGCAACCAGTCATGACATGCTTACGTGCTGATACAGACAAAAGTATAAAGCTACATTTATAACTTGAAGTTCAATGTTATATCATATAAAGATGACAATAAAATTATAATCAAATGCAGATAATTATAACACAGGAAAATGATTTGTCTACAAGTAATAAATTAAAAAATCAAAATGTGTCAAAAATTAACTCTTATTTTTTCAAATCGTCATTACTATGTGATTAATAATTGTGACTAATGCAATTTTAATTCCAATAGAACATTTATACATTGAATAATGAAGATTGCTTTAATTATCAAATTAAATAAAAAAGGAAGTAGATGTATTATATCTTTCAAGGATCAATAGGTCTAATACGACAATCTTAATTAAATTGAAAACATGTCAAGACTGTACAGATCAATATATATTCAATGTGTGTGCATGCACAAAAAATTATAGGTGTCGAATTATGTATGGTGCTTTGAAAAAAAATTATAGGTGTCGAATTATGTATGGTGGTTTGAAAAAAAAAAGATTTAATATTTAATAGTTTGTAAACCTCTTTTATCTCTTAAGAAAATATACCGGTAATAGATAAACATTACAATTTACACATCTAACAAGGAATAAGTCCATGGGGTACAAATTTAAAGTTATCTCATTCAATACCCTGAATTTTTAAATTATGGAAATATTTTTGGTTTAGATATTATTCAATTTTATCACGGAAACATCAAATCAAAACTTATGCATGTTTAAGAAGTTTCAGATCATAATTTTTTTCTTGGAAACCAGTTTAAGTGAGACCTGGACTATTTTTTGTTCGGTTTTGGATTCAGGTTCTACTGAGTACTGATTTGAGTCACCAAACTGAAATCCTTTCACTTGTTTAGAGTAGCTTATACTTTCAGTTTCTGTACCAAGTTAGACTATCCTGACTCTCTTTTGTGTTTATGTTTGTGTTTTGTGCTCTAGCATTTGTGGTATTTTTTGTGCCAGGTTGTCTGTTAGGCGGCATTGGTTGATGGGTATGTCATTGATGACATTTCCTGTTATCGATTTTGTTGTTTATTTAAGGGTGAGACCCTTTTTCCAACCCCCAAAAAATCCAGCTTTTAATAAAAATTTCCTGAAATTCTTTCCCATTCTTTGTTAATTTTCAAAATTTCACAAACCAATTCAGACAGATCATATGTTACCAAAAAACTTGTTAGACATGTTCCTTTAAACTAGAGGCTCTCAAGAGCCTGCATCGCTCACCTGGACTTAACTTTTCACCTTGAGCAGACCTAAAAATTTAAGAGTTGCAGTCAATTTGGCTAGTCTTTCTATATGATTCTATGTTAAACTAATTTCAGATGTGGCAGTCATCTTGGTTGACAGTCCAGGTCAACGGATATATTTCTAAAAGAGAACCATCTAAGGATCATTTCTGCTAAGTCTTGTTCCAACTGGCTAAGTGGTTTCAGACAAGAAGATTTTTAAATGAATTTTCCTATAGGGTCCAATATTTAACTAAGGTCGGTGTGGCAGCCATCTTGGTTGACAATCAGGGTGATCGGACACATTTCTGAAAGAGGACCTCCTAAGGAACAATGCTGCCAAGTCTGGCTCCAATATGTCAAGTGGTTTCAGACAAGAAGATTTTTCAATGAATTTTTCTGTAGGGCCCTATGTTAAACAAAGTTCAGGTTTGGCGGCCATCTTGGTCGACAGTTCGGGTCATCGGACACACCTCTGTAAGAGGACCATCTAAGGACCATTGCTGCCAAGTCTGGTTCCAATTGGTCAAATAGTTTAAGACGAGAAGATTTTTCAATGAATTTTCCCATAGGGCCCTATATTAAACTAAGTTCGGCTGTGGCGACCATCTTGGTTAACAGTCTGGGTCTTTGGACATATTTCTGAAAGAGAACCTCCTAAGAACTATTATACTGCCAACTTGGTTCCAACTGGCCTTGTAGTTTCATATAAGAAGATTTTTGAAATTCCCCCCCCCCTTTTTTTTTCTATTTTTAGTAACAGCAGCCATGTCGGAAGTCGGGGATGCCAGACATATGTTTGGAAGGAGGCCAACCAAGGACCATTCCACCAAAGTTTGGTTTCAATTGGCCCAGTGGTTTGAGAGGAAAAGATCTTTAAAAGAAAGTTTACGCTGGATGTTGTCTTTAAAGGGCAAAAACTCCTATAAGGGGTCCATCAATGATTTTGGTCATGTTGACTTATTTGTAGATCTTACTTTGTTGAACATTTTTGCTGTTTACAATTTGTCTTTATCTATAATAATATTCAAGATAATAACCTAAAACTGCAAAATTTCCTTAAAATTAACAATTCAGGGGCAATAACAAAGGGTTGACCGATTCGTCTGAAAATTTCATGGCAGATAGATCTTGACCTGATGAACATTTTTACCCCATGTCAGTTTTGCTCTAATTGCTTTAGTTTTTGAGATATGAGACAAGAACTGCAGTTTACCCCTATGTTCTATTTTTAGCCATGTCGGCCATGTTGGTTGGCAGGCGGGGTCATCGGACACATTTTTTAAACTAGATACCCTAATGATGCTTGTGGCCAAGTTTGGTTCCATTTGGCCTAGTAGTTTCAGAGGAGAAGATTTTTGTAAAAGTTAACGGACGACAACGACGACGGACGCCAAGTGATGAGAATAGCTCACATGACCCTTTGGGTCAGTGAGCTAAAAACAATGATGTTTGTTTTAATGTCAAAGATTTCAGCTAATATGAATTATCTTTTTAACAAATTATTACAGCAAGGATTTCGAAAACATAAAAATATAACACATATTTACAAAATTCACAATTTATACGACAATATACATTTAGGAACTTGTAACATAAACCCTGAGTTATTACAGGGCTCACATCCAATAACATAGTTTATATATTCTGAATTCTGTCCCATGCATGATACTCATTTTGAATATATAAGCAAATAACCCAAATAGTTTTGGAACAATCAGAGCTTCTGAACATTGTAGTATTAGTAACTGCTCAATATTGAATTCAAAGACCTTGTGAGGATAACTCTTGATTTAATTTACAGATTACACTTAATGGTAAGTCTTCCAAGGAAGACATGTCACCTGCGAACTTATTTTCTTTTGAAAAATTACTTCCATCATTAAAAGCATCGTCAGGATGAAAAAGTACATAATTCTCCACACTGATGCTCTGTGCCAAATATCAGGAACTAACCTGTGTGGTTCCTGAGAAAAACGTGACAGAAATTATTTTGTAATGCTGCTGACACAGATATAACTGACATAATGTTTCTTTCATGCATATATTATGTGCACTTATCTTTTGATTTACAAGTTCTTAGATCTGTGAAATATTATCGATTTTTAAAAATTCTTGGTTCACAAAACATACTGGACTTCCAATATCCTATTCCACCCACATCATAAAAATGCTTTATTTTTCAAGTATTTTGACAAACACAAAGTCAATTAAATGATTCTTGGATAGTTTTCTATAGTTAAAAACCAGGAAGAAATAGGTCATATTACCTTCAAGGCTTCAATTGTAGTTTTTAAGAAAGAAAAAAATAATATATCATTAATGCTGAATATTTTCTAGGTTAAAGTCAATTTGACTGGTTGGTGACAGAGAATTACAATGATGCTTTTTATAGGGAATTTTATCTAGACACCTGTCTAACACCTCTTTTTATAATATGTAAACCAAGCGTACTGAATTGGCATGATCCAGACCTACCAATGTATTAAGTATCCTCTATATATTGCATTCTGCTTCCAGGTAAATTTCACCTAAAACATCAGAGGTCCCAATGAATCTTTAGTTATAAATATTGGTGAACAGGCCTTCTAAATGCGCCATATGAAAAAAAAATCTTACTTATGTATTTATGTGATTTTCACAATGCAACAACGAGTTAAATGCACTAAGGTCAATTATTTAAAAATTCCAGATATGGAATGGAGTCATACTTCTATTTATGGGTTTAGATGAAACATATGTTACATTATACATATAAATATCACAGTATTAGGTGTACAAGCTTGAATTCCATGAAGGTCTGTGTTTTAGAAAAACAAATTTACATTTATGTATCCAGACTTGAAAAGAAACTCTTTTTATCTACATAAATACAAATTATACACTGAAAAAATGTATTAACTAAACAACAAAACGGATAACAGGAATTCAGGACAACAATGACATAGCCATCAATCAACACTATCCAACAGATAAAACCATTGACAAAAATAACACAAGAGGCCCCCAAGAGCCTGAATCGCTCACCTGTTATTTTTTGTGTAGATCTTGCATCAATGATTATTTTTCCTATTTAATAGAATAGAGAATGGAAACAGGGAATGTGTCAAAGAGAAAACAACCCGACCAAAGAGCAGAAAACAGCTCAAGGCTACCAATGGTTCTTCAATGCAGCGAGAAAATCCCACATACGGAGGTGGGCTTCAGCTGGCCACTAAAGAATAATGTATACTAGTTCAGCAAAATGGACACACTAATCTCCGAAACATAAAAATGAACCAAAATTCAAAAAACACACAAGAGTAACAAAGGCTAGAGGTTCCTTGACTTGGGACAGGCGCACAAATGCATTGAGGTTAAACATGTTTTGTGAGATCTCAACCCTCCCCCTGCACTATATCTCTTGCCAATGTGGAATAAACAAACACACAGTGATACACACAATAAAACTCAGTTCAAAAGACGTCCCAGTCCGATGTTAAACTAGAGGCTCGCAAGAGCCTGTATCACTTACCTGCATTTAACTTTTCACCTTGAGCAGGACTAAACATTTAAGTGTTGCAGTCAATTTAGCTGGTTTTTCTATAGGGTTCTATGTTAAACTAAGTACAGCTGTGGCAGTCATCTTGGTTGACAGTCCAGGTCAATGGACACAATTCTAAACGAGAACCATTAAGGACCATTTCTGCAAAGTCTTGTTCCAACTGACTAAGTGGTTCAGACAAGAATATTTTTAAATGAATTTTCCTATAGAGTTGTATGTTAAACTAATTTCGGCTGTGGCTGCCATCTTGGTACACAGTCCACAAAATCGGACATATTTCTGAACAAGAGGCTCACCAGAGCCTGTATCACTCACCTGGAGTCTGGTTTTCATTGGACAATTAATCAACTATTTGACCAAGTTTGTTGCAATTGGTTCAATTGTTCAGGGAAAATTTGTTGAAGATTTATTTTTAAAATTTAATGTTAAAATATGTTCCCTGATGGTGGTAGTCCGGGCAGGAAGTTGATAAAATTGACCAGGAATAAAGGTGAACCTTAAATAAACGTAACAGAACCTGACCTAGAAATTGCTAGAATTACACAAACCAATAACTCCTAAATAGAATTTGGGATTCCCTTCAAAATTTCAGGGTAGGTAGATCTCAACATGGCAAACATTTTTCAATTTACACTTCACTTCTATCTCAAATAGTTTTGGAGATAAATGCAAAAATGTTAAAATTTTGAAAATTTGACCAAACAAGAGGCTCACCAGAGCCTGTATCGCTCACCTGGAGTCTAGTTTTCATTGAACAATTAATCAACTATTTGATGAAGTTTGTTGCAATAGGTTCAATTGTTCAGGGAAAATTTGTTGAAGGTTTATTTTTCATAAGGTTTAATGTTAAAATATGTTCCCTGATGATGGTAGTCCTGGCAGGAAGTTGATATAATTGACCGGGAATAAGGGTGAACCTTAAATAAATGTAACAGAACCCGACCTCAAATTACACAAACCAATAACTCCTAAATAGAATTTGGGATTCCCTACAAAATTTCAGTGTAGGTAGATCTCAACATGGCAAACATTTTTCAAATTTACATTTCACTTCTATCTCAAATAGTTTTGGAGATAAATGACGAAAAATGTTAAAATTTTGAAAATTTGACGAAAAAAGGGCAATAACTCCTAAATGGGTTTTGGATTTCCTTCAAAATTTCAGGATAGGTAGATCTTGTCATGCTGATCAATTTTATCCCATGTCAGATTTTTGATATCTGTAACGGTTTTTAAGTTATAAGCCAAAAACAACACATCCACTCCTATATTCTATTTTAAGCTACGACAGCCATGTTTTATGTCAGATCAAAATAAATTGAGGATCGTTTGTAGAGGACATGTCGTAGATCATTCCTATTAAGTTTCAAACCAATCGGCCCAGCGGTTTCAGAAGAAAAGATTTTTTAATGAAAAAATTTTGAAAACTTGACAAAACAAGAGGCTCTCAAAGAGCCTGTAATCGCTCACCTGGGTTACTGCTTTTATAGTCAAACATAGGTAATCAACAATTACAGAGTCCGCTTCGTTATGTCATTTAATTTGAAATTAATGGTTTACTGGTAAGATTGCAATATCCCTAGCATCAGAGATGCATGCATGTGCAAGATAAATTGTTCCTACCATGTACAGTGACTGAGATTTGAACTCGGATGTAAACTTGAATGCAAGTCACTGATGGCGAAAATATAGGTCAAAGTGACCTAATTTTGCCTGGATGCTGACCTGCCTTTTGAGATGGATGTACAATAAGTTGATCCTATTATGTATAGTAACTGAGATATAAACTAAGACTTGTACATTTGGTGCACCATTATTATTTTTCTTTATGCGCATGCACATGTGTTTATTGTATATATATCTTAGGGATGGGTGTTCCAGGGAACACGTGTGTTGCCTGCTCAACAACACTTGAGCTCAACAAATCGAAAAAGTGTGGGCGAGTAAATGAACACAAAAATTCTGGAAGGAGTTGCGAATAAACCAATGTAAATCTAGATCTTTAAAAACCAAGACTCCCAAAACTTGAAAAAAATTTGGGCAGCACTTCCCCTTGTAAACACATCTTT
This sequence comes from Mytilisepta virgata, assembly GCA_028015205.1. Classification (NCBI taxonomy): domain Eukaryota; kingdom Metazoa; phylum Mollusca; class Bivalvia; order Mytilida; family Mytilidae; genus Mytilisepta; species Mytilisepta virgata. The sequence continues at coordinate 34,085,821 of CM051517.1, forward strand.
ACATTGACCCCCTTCCCAATTATACCAGGCCACAAAGATTGGACAAAAGAAAGAAAAGAATTGTGCGGGGCAGGCCCATTTATTTATGAGATGAGCCATACACAATTCTGACTTATCAACAGTTAAAATTAAAAAAGTTTACATACCTGAGAGAGAGACTATATTATTCCCCTGAATATTCTGTATATTTATATTGCATCAATATTTCTTTGTGGTTATATAAAGGGTATTAATTTTTGGTTTCTAGTAGTAGTATCTGAACCAAAAGACGTGGGAAGTGGGTTTGTTTTCTATCATAGTGGAAATTCCTGGTCATCCTTTCTTTTATGTACTTAATATTTAAGAATTCCAGCGCATGTTGAACACATTCTTTCTACGGAGCCATCCGTGGACCTGTTGAGTCATCAATCAGTAATATACTAGGTGGACGCAGGGGCACAATCGATACTTTAGTGAATGTTTACCATTGTCCACCCCTCAATTTCTGTAATACATGTGTATTTTCTTGATCTTGGCCTTAGGACACAGATCATATATATGATTGAAAACATGAAAAGGGCTTAATTATGTTTTTTTTCCTACATTTTGTGTTTGTAAATTTCAGAAACATCCATGCTTACCAGTCACAGGAAGTCGTATAAAATCGGGTCACGCTAAAGACCTGAACGCGGACTTAGACCTGAATGGACCTAAAAATCACCATATAGCTTTCTCACTTTTGCAAGGATTTACATCATTTTTTGATTTTTGACAGATCTTAACGTTACAAACATTTCATCAATTTTCACAACCTCTGTATATATAGTTTTCAAAATAAAACACAAAAAATGCAAAATTGAAAAATTTTGAACTCCAAGATTTTCTTCAAAATTGCAGGGTTAGTAGATCTCATCATGCTAAACATTTTTGTTATTTACACTTAACCTCTAACTTCAATAGTTATTGAAATAACAGACAAACAATGTAAAATTCGCAAAATTTGACCTAAAAAGGGCAATAACTCCAATAGGGGTCCTAAGATTTTCTTCAGAATTATAGGGTAGGTAGATCTCATCATGATTAACATATTTGTAATTTACACTTAACTTCTATCTTCAATACTTTTTGAAATAACAGACAAACAATATTAAGATTCGGAAAATTTCACCTAAAAAGGGCAATAACTCCTACAAGGGTTTTTGGTTTTTCTTCAAAAAATCACGATGGGTAGATCTCAATATGCTGAACATTTTTGCTATTTACACTTGACCTCTATCTGTTACACTTTTTGAAATAAAAAATAAAAAATGCAAAAATTTTGAAAATTTTATGAAAAAAGGGCAATAACTCCAACACGGGTAGTCAGATTTTCTTCAAAATTGGACAGTAGGTAGATCTCTTCATGATGATCATTTTTACCCCATGTCAGATTTTTCATATTTGCATCGGTTTTCGAGTTATTAGCCAAAAACTGCAATTTACCCCTATGTTCTATTTTTAGCACCGGTGGCCATGTTTTTCATCGGATCATAATAAAATGAGGATCGTTTGTACAGGATATGTCATAGATGATTACTATAAAGTTTCAAACCAATCCCTCCAGTAGTTTCAGAGGAGAAGATTTTTTAAAGTGAGCTAATGACGGACGGACGGACGACGGACGAAGGACGACGGACGGACGACGGACGCAAAGTGATGGCAAAAGCTCACCCTGGCATAGCCAGGTGAGCTAAAAAGGGCAACAACTCCTAAATGGGTTTTGGGATTTCCTTTAAAATTTCAGGGTAGGTAGATATCAACATGGCAAACATTTTTCAAATTTACATTTCACTTCTATCTCAAATAGTTTTGGAGATAAATGACGAAAAATGTTAAAATTTTGAAAATTTTAAGAAAAAAGGGCAATAACTCCTAAATGGGTTTTGGAATTTCCTTCAAAATTTCAGGGTAGGTAGATCTTGTCATGCTGATCAATTTTACCCTGTCAGATTTCGATATCTGTAACGGTTTTTGAGTTATTAGCAAAAAACAGCAAATTACTCCTATTCAGGTGAGCTAAAAAGGACCATCTAAGGACCAATGCTGCCAACTTTAGTTCCAATTGACTCAGTAGTTTTAGACAAGAAGATTTTTTAGTGAATTTCCCTAAGGGTCCTATGGTAAACTAAGTTCATCTATGGTGGCCATCTTGGTTCACTGTCTGGGTCATCAGACAAAATTCTGAAAGAGGACCATCTAAGGACCATTGATACAAAGTGTAGTTCTAATTGGCTTAGTTGTTTCAGACAAGAAGATTTTTGAGTGAATTTCCCATAGGGCCCTATGTTAAACTAAGTTTGACTGTGGCAGCCATCTTGGTTCACAGTTCATGAAATCGGACACATATCCAAAGAGGACCTCCTAAAGACAATTGCTGCTTAGTCTGCTTCCAATTGGTCAAGTTGTTTCAGACAACAAGATTTTGTAATAAATTTTCCCATAGGGCCCTATGTTAAATGAAGTTTGGTTGTGGAGGCCATCTTGGTTGACAGTCTGGGTCATCAGACAAACTTCTGAAAGATGACCATCTAAGGACCATTGCTGCCAAGTCTGGTTCCAATTGGTCAAGTGGTTTCAGATAAGAAGATTTTTCACTGAATTTTCCCATAGAGCCCTATGTTAATCTAATTTCCGCTAAGGTGGCCATCTTGGTTAACAATTTGGGTCATCGCACATATTTCTGAAAGAGAACCTCCTAAGGACCATTACTGCCAACTTTGGTTTCAATTGGCCTTGTAGTTTCATAGAAGAAAATTTTTGAAACTCATCCCCCCTTTTTTCTATTTTTAGTAACAGCAGCAATGTCGGTTGGAAGTCGGGGATGCTGGACATAGTTTTGGAAGGGGGCAACCCAAGGACCATTCAACCAAAGTTTGGTATCAATTGGCCCAGCGGTTTCAGAGGAGAAGATCTTAAAAGGAAAGTTTAGGCTGGGTGCCGTCTTTAAAGGGCAAAAACTAAGGGGTCAATCAATGATTTTGGTCATGTTGACTTATTTGTAGATCTTACTTTGTTGAACATTTTTGATGTTTACTGTTTGTCTTTATCTATAATAGTATCAAGATAATAATCTAAAACTGCAAAATTTCCTTGAAATTAACAATTCAGGGGCAATAACCCAACAAAGGGCTGACAGATTCGTCTGAAAATATCATGGCAGGTAGATCTTGACCTGATGACCATTTTTACCCCATGTCAGTTTTGCTCTAAATGCTTTAGTTTTTGAGATATAATTATAAGCCAAAAACTGCAGTTTACCCCCTATGTTCTATTTTTAGCCATGGCGGCCATGTTTCTAGACGGTTAAGAAAATAAAACACGATTTCATACTAAATACCCTAAGGATCATTCCACCGAAGTTTGGTCCCAATTAGCCCAGTGGTTTTAGAGAAGATCTTTAAAGGAAAGTTTACGCCAGACGCCAAGTGATGGCAAAAGCTCACATGGTCTTTTAGGTACAGACACTGAACAGTGGTGGGGTACATAAAACTCTCCATTATAATATCCTAACACTTTTGTGCATAAAACATACTATAAAAGCCAATACCAGGTGAACAATTGATAGACTGAAATTTGGTTGGACGCTACATAAAGTAGATAGCAGGGTCATTGTGCTCGTTTTAACTGTAAAATCAGCTAAGGCTTTCATAGCTGCAGGTCTGATGCATTTGTGTTTGAATAACACTCCCATAAAGGGTTTAATGCCATTTTGTCATAGAGTTCAATAGAAATCGGCAGTATTCATGAGAGGCCAGAATAAATTTAAAGTCTTCAAGAGCAATCTTTACAAAATTACACAAAATTTCATATTTGTAGCCCTTACTGTGAAAAGATCTTAAGTAACTACCAAGTTTCTGTAGGTTATTGGAGAGACTTTTGTTTCCATTTCTATTCACAATATTCTGACAATTACCAATACTTAAAATATTTTTCTGGATACAGAACAAGAAATGTCAAATTCACAACCACCTGAAATTGAAAGCTTGTTGGTTTCTAAATTCAGAAAAGGGGTTGAAAAAGTTTAACAGAGAATAAAATAGTTTTCCATCAACTCCTTTGTTTTAAGTTTAAAAACTTTCCATATAATTTGGAAAAAAAACTATATTCTTACAATTTTGTGTCTAAAATGATCAAAAATGTCCAAATTTGGAAATTTCTCAAACTGGATAGTATGAAGAAAGGGGTTTATTTTTCTTTTAAATGTTTTTTGGGGGGGGGGGGAATCAGTCTAATTTGATCTCTCATTAATAATATCTCCCCGATGTACAATAATATTTTTAAACAAAAATATGACTGAATGAATTCTATTAGTAAACTAAGAAATAAATTTATTTTTCAATGTGTATGACCTTGTGAAATACAAAACAAATTTACATAAATGGAAATGGTATGTATACTGCTATTGTGCTTACATTATGTCTAATGTGTTTTTTTTTTATTTTTTATTTTTTGCTCAAAAGACAAATATCAAAAACTATTTTGAGTTATTAAAATAAATATAGCATCATGTCTGAAAAAAATTACATTCAAATTACTAAATATGTCTACCAACTATATACTGGTACATGTATTACTTAAAAACATCTGTATATTAGTCTCAATTATTTGGCAGTTAATGATGATTTCAATTGGTTTATACCTGTGCAATTTTATCAAATAACTACAGGTATAATCTATAATGATATCAATATTTTTACAAAATGAAAAAAAAGTGACATATCAATGATGGATTGGTTTATCATAAATAAAAACACATTATTATATTACTTGATGAATTATGGAAATCACATGAAACTAGTGACAATTATTGGTATAAATTATGTGTTATACCGGTATGATACTTATTTTTCAAAATACTAGTCTTGAAATCTTAGCTAAATTTCATTAACAAAACTAATCAGTCGAGTTTATATTTGATTTCAAATTATTCATCAAATATAAATTAAAGTTATGTAAATGCCCATTAAAGTCAAAGTAAATGTAATAAAAAAAGCACTGGTTTGAACCTCTATCTAGACAGACTTGTACATTTATAGATGCAGGAAAAATTGACTGAGCAATTTTCTAAAGCTGTCAAAAATTTATAATTTATAAATTCCAACAATATCTGAAGGTGATGAAGCCCTACTTTTAACTGAATTTCGAAACTTAACAACTGAATATATAAAAGCAATGAACAAGAATCACTCCACACACCAAATATTGACCTTTTATGTACGGTATCACTGAATAAACTGCTGCACCTTATGTAAATGATATGCCCATAGGAAAATATTTGATTTTTTTTTTTAGCAAATTAAGTGTCATGTTACTTTTTCAACAGCTTAACATATCTAAGTTATAACACTGTAACAACAAACTAAATATCATCTTTGTGTAAGCAGGAAATTTTATACTTATAAAAAATTTCTTATATTTGGACAATCTAAGTCCTATAACTCTGGAACAACAAAAGTGAAAATCGTCAAAAAAGTATACAGACACTCAGACCATGATTTATAATAATTTGTTAAAGTTTGAAGAAAATCACTCAAGGCGTACTCAAGTTTGAGTGCGACGTGAAAAATTGCTTATATTTTGACAACCTAAGTCCCATAACTCTGAAACAACAAAAATTAAAATCGTCACTAAGTGTACAGACCTTCAGACCACCATTTGTAATAAGTTGTTAAAGTTTGAAGAAAATCAGTCAATGCATACATGAGTTAGTGCACGAAAAGTGAAAATTGCTTTTATTTGGACAATCTAGGTCCCATAACTCAAGAATGACAAATTGAAAATGGTCAAAATCGAAAGGGAGCTTTCTTCTGTCAATACTAATGTTGTGTTATAATTTCATGAGAATTGCTTGAAGCAAATTTGAGTTACATTACGAAGTGTTGACGACGGACGACTGGATGGACACTGATATACCATATAATACGTCCCATCTGGGACGGGCGTATAAAAACTCAGCTAATCATAAAAACTAGACCTAAGTAAGTGAAGCATGAAATTGAGGTCAAGTTCAGATTCAGAGATGTGTATATCCGAGTCTAACAATGATTCCTTAAAACAGAAATGATGTATCTACCATGAAAAATTACTGATACACGGAGCTAAGCACAAAAACTTGACCTACATCAGTGAAGTTTGAGGTCAAGGATAAATGACATATATTTCAGACTAAGCTTATCACAAACTCTTTACCCATGTCAGTGAAGCACGAAATTGAGGTCAGGTCAGACTGATATGTACACCTCACAATCATTACACACATCAAATATTGTGTAATTAAAGAAGAAAATGAGCTATTCACAAATACTCAATACAAATTTATTGTCTAACTTTCAAAAGTCAATGAAGGAAGAAAATGAGGTTAAGGTTAGGTGATAGGTGTGGGGCTGATATTTTTATATCATAAGGTAATTTGTTACCAAGTTTGGTTGCCCTACAAATGTACATTAAAAAGCTTTTAAGTCATACAACTTTCAGCAAAAGCAAGACAAAACTGAATTGTTACTCTACATTAAACTGTAAATAAGTATACCCATCCTACAAATCCTCAATTATAAAAAACTGACACAAAGTTTTCTCAAGAAATAAGAATAATTGTCTAGTCTCAATTTATGGCAAGCCGTTTTACTATTTATTCTAACTTCAAGATATCTCATATAATATATAAGATATCTCATATAGTTTATAAGATATCTTATATAGTTTATAAGATATCTTATATACTTTATAAGATATCTTATATAGTTTATAAGATATCTCATATAATTTATAAGATATCTCATATAATTTTCTTTATAAGATATCTTATAAACTATATGAGATATCTTATAAAGTATATAAGATATCTTATATAAAAAATATTTATAAGATATCTTATATACTTTATAAGATATCTTCTAAAGTTTATAAGATATCTTATAAAGTATATAAGATATCTTATAAAGTATATAAGATATCTTATAAAGTTTATAAGATATCTTATAAAGTATAAGATATCTTCTAAAGTTTATAAGATATCTTCTAAAGTTTATAAAATATCTTCTAAAGTTTATAAGATATCTTATAAAAACTGGATTATATAAGATATCTTATATATTATATGAGATATCTTGAAGTTAGAATAAATAGTAAAACGGCTTGTCATATAGTTTATAAGATATCTTATATAGTTTATAAGATATCTCATATAATTTATAAGATATCTCATATAATTTTCTTTATAAGATATCTTATAAACTATATGAGATATCTTATAAAGTATATAAGATATCTTATATAAAAAATATTTATAAGATATCTTATATACTTTATAAGATATCTTATAAAGTTTATAAGATATCTTATAAAGTATATAAGATATCTTCTAAAGTTTATAAGATATCTTATAAAAACTGGATTATATAAGATATCTTATATATTATATGAGATATCTTATATATTATATGAGATATCTTGAAGTTAGAATAAATAGTAAAACGGCTTGCCATATCAATTACTAGTTTGTATAATATTTACTTCTGATATCTAGAAATTCCTGTTACCACAGATAATTTATTTAATGATACACTAAGATTCAACTGTTTGAATGAAAGTTTGTCCAAAATAAAAATTTTAACTTTAAAAATTTAAGGATTTTAACCAATTAAGCCCAGTCTGTCAGTGGGAAAATAAATCTTGAGAAAAATAATTATTATTAATCATTAATTCTGAAAGTTCCAAACTCATACTTTTCACACTGTTAACCCAAAAATACTGCTATTATACATCTTGCAAATGGAGTCTATATTATGAATGAAATATTATTACAGACCACCACAAATGGATGAAACATTTTTAGTTTTTACAGAAACATGGTACTTTTACTGTGCAAATCACAACTTAAAATTTTGTACTTATACCTGAAGTTTCCAAATTACATGGACATGATTGATAAATGCTTTAAAAATTGACTTTCAAAATGATAAAACCTCTAATTAATATTCAACTTATGGCGATGAAATTATTTGTTTATTTTGTATAGCTCCAGGACACTAGTTCGTTCATATCTGTGATAAAAAGACTGGACATGTACATATGCAGATAGACAGTGAGCAGAATATTAACATTAAGTATGGTTTATTCTATTATGCATCTACTTATATCTTAATATGACTTAGATAAAGTGTCGAACTGAGTTTTATTCTAAGTACTTAACATGTGCCACATTATATCACTTAAGTAAATATCCTTACAAAAACTACTGATATGTATGTTGATTTCATTTGTAATGAAAATAGTTTTATATATATTTATTGTACTTCTCCAGTGGATATATTTTCAAAAAAAATATAAAGATATATTTCTCTGTATAGTGTTATGGTGAATCAAATAGACCAGAAATTAAAAATTATACATTTATTTCACAGATTAACATCCTCCTATCCTCATTTTTTTGCCCATTTTTTCTTCAATTCAGACAAAATTTATTATCACAATTTAAAAATGGCTAAGGCCAAGCTTAAAAATATGTTTGTATGCAGTTTTCCGACTGTACATTCAGACTGATGGGTCGGTAGGTAGGAAAAATATTTAATTTTATCAGCCAAGATAAAGGTTAAACAAGCAGTTATACAAATCAAGTTTTTTCATGTAAATGAAACATTTTAATACAACAAACACTCAATGACCAAAATGAAATCAACAGCTTTGGATTAAAAACTATTTAATCAAAACTGAAACTAAAACATAGTGTTCTGTTCAGAGCACAAAGTGTGTGTTTATTGCAGATCTACCAAATCTCTCTGACATGGGTACCTGTCAACAACCTCCATGTGCTTATATCATTAAACAGTCCAATGAATGCTTGACTGGAAGAAAGAACGCCGAACTCGAAACATGTAATCGACCTTGAATTTAAATCGAATCCAGAAACAACCTGATGTTCCGGAACGCGATCGGAGTATTAAACATTCTTCAAATTAAAAGCAATAAAAAATTTCACAGGGTCGGTCGGTAAACTGCAAACAAACAATTTTAATTTAGGCCTAACAGAGTTATATTTACAAGAAATCTTCTTGTCTGAACATTGTAATGAGAATTCAGGAATTATTATTTTTATCACCTAAATTATTTTATACCAAATAAATGATCTATACAATAATACAAACTTTTGGTTTTTATTTGTGTTTCTTTATATTGTAAAATCATATTGAATATATTTACCTGTATACCTGCAAGGCCAAAATAAAAAACATGTATATTTGCACAAACATGACCGACCCATTAAAAAGCCGCCGACTCATAATCTTTTATTCTTTTTATCGATGTCATTCCCGGAAAATGAAGCCTTCATTGTTTCTTGTATTAATTTCATGGTATTTTTGATACGTTTCGGGATGGAAAGACGAATTCGAGCTCAGAATTCACACTGTCGTCGCACCTGGCAGTATTTAAACCCGATTTTTATGATGTGTATAATTCTCAGTGTATGCCACTCGTCATCTTTTTGATTTCTTTCAAATTTTCCCATTCTAGATAGTGTCTACCAATAGGCAATTGTATATCAAATGCCAGAGGCATAAAATTTATACCCAAGTTCCAAACCATTGAAAGGAAATATAGTTTATGTATACCATAGTCTTTAAACTAGCATATACTTTGGACTATCAGCTCTAAACCTCAATGTCCTTACGGCATGTACAAGTATAGTATGTCCATTTACTATATATATAAATTTATATTTTTATAACAATTGAGAGAAAATTTTGAGATTGGTGATCAGGATTAAAAGCTTGTAAAATTTATATCCTGGTATACCCCCATGCTATACATACAAAGTGGAGATTTTCATATTGCTCGAACATTGATCAATAATATACCCTGCCAATTAGGTTGAGTAGCAACTAGTTTTTAGTCTGTTTACATCCATTTGTCTGTTCATCCAACCATCACACGTTTGGTTTTTGTCTATGAAGATGGGGGTCACATCTTCATGAAACTTGGTACATAATTGTATGTACAGGTATAGTGAATTGGAAAAATAGTTTTCCAAGCTTATGCTAATCCCTCACCACTTGGAGGGTACAAGAGCAGCCCCTTCAGCGTCATTTCAGCCTACCTTTTTCAATATCTAGAGAGGAGTATTTAGCGTCTTGCTCTCTCTTAACACGTGACAGCCATTTTTTGGCCCAATCCAACAAACAACTTAATTGAGACCAACCTCTCAAATTATCCCTGAAATTTTCATCCCTAACCTTTGGCTTCGTAGTCCAATGAACTAACCACTACACACACTACCCTTATATGAATGCAATGTTCTGTGAACATTCTTAACATTTGCGAAGCACACTGTTGTGACGTTCTCACACTTGTTCTTATTTTAATGTTTTGAAAGAAAATTAAACACTGAATAAGAATTTTAGTTCTTCATTCTTTAACAATGTTCTTAAAATAAATCATACATGGTATACAGGTTAAACCATGAAAATACATTATAAACACTGTGACCAATGTTAAATTTCAGCAAGTTAGCATTGTTTAAAAAAGAACGATATAATCTTTTGACAAAAAAAATAAACAGCTGCGCCACAAGCGCATGATACGCCCGTCGTCTAGTGAAAAAAACATATTAAATGTTTTTGGAATCCCCTTTATTTAGTGGAGCTGCTGGTGGGATGTATATGGAAATCCGGCAAAACATAAGCTTGTAAACTTTTAAGAAATAGAGATACGATGTGAAATGTGACCAAAAAAGACTACCTTTTTTACCAAAAAACTCAATAAAAATTCAATAACTCAAAACTAAAATATAGAAACATCACGAAAAAGTATACAGATCTACAGATTAATATAGCTAATAAGTGTGTAAAGTTTCATGCAAAAATCATAAATAGTTTCTGAGATATGGCGTGACGTGTGAAACCCCCCCCCCCCCCCCCCCCCCCCCCCTTTTCTTTTTTACAAAAACTCAATAACTCTAAAATAAAATTTTGAATCATCACCAAAAAGTATACAGATCTTAAGATTAATATAACTAAGAAGTGTGTAAAGTTTTAAGCAATAATCATAAATCGTTTTTGAGACATGGCACGACATGTGAAACCCCCCCCTTTTTTTTTACAAAAAACTCAATACTCTAAAATGAAATTTTAAATCATCACCAAAAAGTATACAGATCTTTAGATTTATATAACTAAGAAGTGTGTAAAGTTTTAAGCAATAGTCATAAATCGTTTTTGAGATACGGTGCGACATGTGAAAAAAACACACCCCTGTTTTAGTTACAAAGTCCCGTAACTCAAAAGTTTTAATCTTATTTTCAAGAAAAAGTATACAGATCGTTTGACCATCATAAGAAACAACTATGTTAAGTTTCATAAAATTTGGATAAGTTGTTCTCAAGTTACGGTGTGACATGTTTACGACGGACAGAAGGACACAGGACAATTGTATACCATAATACGTCCCGTCAAAATTTTGACGGGCGTATAAAACTAGAGGCTCTCAAGAGCCTGTGTCGCTCACCTGTATCTAATGTGATTTTGGAAATTATGTAAAATTATATAATGATTGAGACCAAGATTGGTTTAATTTGACACAGTATTTAAAATTAAAAACAGGTCATCTTAGTTTAGTCTTACAATAGCTACTGAAGACATCTTATCATTATTATTAAAAGGAACATTTATACCCTGTTTTATTTCATTCTATTTAGTGGTTCTCTACAACAAGACATTTGAATGTATTTCCCATAGTGTCTTATGTTAAACTAAGTCCCCTGCCGGTGGCCTTTTCTGATGATGGATCAACTACAAAGTAACAACACTTGGTTTCATTCCATTCTGTGGTTCACTAAAAGAAGACATTTGAGTGTTTTTCCCAGAAGTCCTATGTTAAACTAAGTCCCCTGCCATATTTGGTGTCATTCCATTCAGTGGTTCTCTAAAAGAAGACATTTGTATGTATTTCTCATAGGGTCTTATGTTAAACTAAGTCCCCTGATGGAGGCCATCTTGGATGATGGATAGGCACAAAAGTAACAACACTTGGTAAGCATCTCATAAGGAACATTCATGCCATGTTTGGTTTCATTCCATTCAGTGGTTCTATAGAAGAAGACATTTGTATGTATTTCCCTTAGGGTCCTATGTTAAACTAAGTCCCTCACTAGTGGCCATTTTGAATGATGTAACCGATACAAAGTAACAACACTTGGTCAGCACCTTGTAAGGAACATTCATGCTATGTTTTGTTACATTCCATTCAGTGGTTCTCTAAAAGAAGTCATTTGTATGCATTTCCCATAGGGTCCAATGTTAAACTTAGTCCCCCGCTGGCGGCCATCTTGGATGATGGATCGGCAACAAAGTAACAACACTTGGTAGGCACCTCATAAGGAACATTCATGCTATGTTTTGTTAAATTCCATTAAGTGGTTCTCTAAAAGAAGTCATTTGTATGCATTTCCCATACGGTCCAATGTTAAACTTAGTCCCCCGCTGGCGGCCATCTTGGATGATGGATCGGCTACAAAGTAACAACACTTGGTCAGCACCTCATAAGGAACATTCATGCCAGATTTAGTTTCATTCCATTCAGTGGTTCTCTAAAAGAAGTCATTTGTATGCATTTCCCATAGGGTCCTATGTTAAACTAAGTTCCCCGCTGACGGCCATCTTGGATGATGGATCAGCTACAAAGTATCAACACTTGGTCAGCACCTCATAAGGAACATTCATGCCATGTTTGGTTTCATTCCATTCAACGGTTCTCTAAAAGAAGTCATTTGTATGCATTTCCCATAGGGTTGGTCCTATGTTAAACTAAGTCCCCCTCTGGCGGCCATCTTGGATGATGGATCGGCTACAAAGTAACAACACTTGGTCAGCATCTTATAAGGGTTCATTCATGCCAGATTTAGTTTCACTCCATTGAGTGGTTCTCTAAAAGAAGTCATTTGTATGCATTTCCCATAGGGTCCTATGTTAAACTAAGTCCCCCTCTGGCGGCCATCTTGGATGATGGATCGGCTACAAAGTAACAACACTTGGTCAGCACCTTATAAGGATTCATTCATGCCAGATTTAGTTTTATTCCATTCTGTGGTTCTCTAAAAGAAGTCATTTGTATGCATTTCCCATAGGGTCCTATGTTAAACTAAGTTCCCCGCTGGCGGCCATCTTTGATGATGGATCGGCTACAAAGTAACAACACTTGGTCAGCACCTCATAAGGAACATTCATGCCATGTTTGGTTTCATTCCATTCAGTGGTTCTCTAGAAGAAGTTCAAAATGTTAACGACGACGACGGACAACGGACGCCAAGTGATGAGAAAAGCTCACTTGGCCCTTTGGGACAGGTGAGCTAAAAAGTGACTACAGTTGGAAGTATATGATCAAAAGATTATTACATAGCATTTTTCATATCAGATGCTTTATCAGCCCTCAGTCATATATCACGGCCTAGGGCTGATAAAGCATCTGATATGAAAATGCCATGTAACAATTATAGAATAATACATGGACTTTTTCATATTGCCCGTTATCAGCCAGAGACCTTGATATTGGCCCGAGGGACGATATCAGTCGAGGGCTGATAACAAGGCCAATATGAAAAAGACCTTGCATTAATCTATTTATCACATATTTTGAGACTGCCAAGAAATAATTTTAATGATGAATTCGATTTTCCTGTCTTCAAGCAAGTCTGTCGGATTTTGATTTGTTTGTTTGTTTAGTTGGCGTTTAACGCCGTTTTCAGCACATTATGGCCATTTCGCGGCGGCCAGTTTTTATTGGTGGAGGAAGCTGGAGTACCCGGAGAGAACCACCGACCTTCGGTAGGAAAATTGGCAATCCTTGTCAATTAAGATCGGAGTCGAACACACCCCGCCACAGGTGAGATTCGAACTCACAACCCCAGCGTTGACAGGCTAGTGATCAGTTGTAGTCATGACGAACTACCTAGACCACTCGGCCACCGAGGCCCCTGTCGGATTTTGAACAACACTTATGTGCCGAATGAATATTCAGAGTGCTACAGCTGGTAAACAGTTATTCTTTCACTTTTAGTATAAAATCAAACAAACACATGCAACTTCAGTTTCTGTGCTTTTCCCGAGATCTACAAATAGATTTATATGTCCCTATTGGAAGCTGCTAAGAACATTATGCATGTGGTTAGTTTACCGTAAATAATTATCAGACGATTATTTACAGCTGAACGGAGGTGACGTCGATAAGGCTCACAAGAGGGCAGTTATTTCAATAAAATATGTGATAATCTATATTTACTGATTATTAATGAAGGTAAAAGTAACTATTATGTATAGGGTATTTTATTATTACAGAAACATTTTCATTTTTCTAATTTCTTTTTTCCATCTGTCTATAATTCGAATTTTTAAAATGAAATATAAAAAATGTCAATAAAAATATTTGCCATTTGGGCTAAACAAACAAATTTTGAATTTTGGCCTTAAAATTACAGCATTTCTTACAAAGGATAAAATTAAATAACCAAGGCTAAATAATGATTTATTTCATTAAAATCTATCTGAGTAAAATGTATATAAATCTACACACATCACTGCATAATAATTCAAATTCAGTTGATATATTATCATGAAAGGTGTTTTAAAAAAAATGACTGTATTCATTGTGCAGACACACAATAAACTTATAATTCCGAATTTTGATTTTAGTCCAAGGGTTAAAAGTGGTAGATGCATCAAAGTGTCAACTAAATTCAGTTGAAATTATTAAACTGTAATTGTAGTTCATTGCAAAAATTTCTTTGAGAAAAAGTAAAACAATATTCAAAACAATATATCTGCTACATCCCAATTTTAGCATGGTCAAAATATTTCGATACAAAGAAAATAAAACGGTCAGTAGAACCTAATCATATTATACAAAAATTCGTAAGGGTTCCGCGGAACCCAGTGTCTCGCCTACTTTTGATGTTGTCTATATTTTCAGTGTGATAGGTGAATGCACATAATAGAATGCAATGTTAAGTCCATTTATACGTAAAAAACTGAAAAACAGAAATAAATATTTTACAAAATTTTCTCCTGGATACAATCTTTATATCATAAACAAGCTTCTGTCCAAATTTGGTAAAATTCCTGGATAGTTTAAGAAAGTTATTAAAATTTTAAAAACTTTAACCACAGAGTGAATGTAATGTTTCCTGGCAGAAAAACTAAGTCCATTTATAAGTAAAATACGGAAAAATTTTTTTTTTTTTTACTAAATTTACTTCTGGATACTATATTATGATCATAAACAAGCTTCTGTCCAAGTTTGGTACAAATCCAGGATAGTTTAAGAAAGTTATTAAAATTTTGAAAACTTTAACCACAGAATGAATGTAATGTTTCCTGGCAGAAAAACTAAGTCCATTTATAAGTAATATACAGAAAAACTGGAATTTTTATTTTACAAAATTTACTTCTGGATACTATCTTATGATCATAAACAAGCTTCTGTCCAAGTTTGGTACAAATCCAGGATATTTTAAGAAAGTTATTAAAATTTTAAAAACTTTAACCACAGAGTGAATGTAATGTTTCCTGGCAGAAAAACTAAGTCCATTTATAAGTAAAATATGGAAAAACTGGAATTTTTTTTTTACAAAATTTCCTTCTGGATACTAACTTATGATCATAAACAAGCCTCTGTCCAAGTTTGGTAGAAATCCAGGATAGTTTAAGAAAGTTATTAAAATTTCAAAAACTTTAACCACAGGGTGAATATTTGTGGACGCCGCCGACGCCGACGACGACGACGACGACCACGGAATGTAGGATCGCTATGTCTCGCTTTTTCGACAAAAGTCGAAGGCTCGACAAAAATCCAAAGAACTCGATGTCAATTTGATTTTGCAATTTAAACTTTTTTAGACTTAGTTGTTTGATACAGTTGTATCTACATGATCTATGGAATTTTGGTTTCCCTTATTTCTTTTTTCACTTTATCTGTTATCAGAAGTGCTAATAATGTTCCTAGAACATGATATCAATCACTAAAAGTCTACAAAATATGGTAAGACCAATACTAAGGTTTTCCTTTTCTGCAAGGAATAATGCAAGTAAGGACATATTAGATGTAATGAATAAATACTCATAAGCCATTTTAAGTGGTATTCACCTATGCTGCCATTCTTATTGATGTTTTGGAAGATAAAATAGGAACTATTTTGTACAAAATTCTACTTCAAACTCCCCATGTTAATTACAGAGCAACAGATGTTAAACCCAGGCAATGAAGAAGGTAAGATTTGGTTTTATTTCAGAACAAGAAGCTATCTGAGTGACAATACCACATTTTCCTTCATGGCTGTTTGGAGAAACTGGCTGTATATTGCCAAATGAATAACTGGAAATTTGGGAAAAAGTTCTGAAAAATATTTAAAAAAAACAGGAAAAAACTTATAGAAAAATTTTTAAAAATCCAAAAAACTTTTTTTAAAAAGGCAAGAACTGATATTAGAAAATTTGGTGAAAAATATTAAAAACACCTTTTTAATGCTGTTTTTTACAAGTTTGAGTAGTATTTGCAAATATCTATCTTTAAAAAGGTCTCAACTTTTACATATATATAAAAAAAATCATTCATTCTTTTTAAAGTTTTCTTCAATCATTGAATAAAATAAACTATTATTTATGACAGGAAATCATTTTGAGCATTATTTTAAATATATGAAAGTTAAATGATATATGCTGCTGATATTAATTGGTATGCCACAAAATATATTGAATCCAGAGTATTTAGATTTGATTCTGATATGGACCAAAATTCTAAAATTAATGGAGTCACTCAAGCATGAAATTTAGGTCATAACCCAATTAATGGACAAACACACATAATGTACATAAATTGTAAGAGAATTACAGTAATGAACTATCATACATCAAACGTTCTTAAAATATGAAATTAAATGTAAAACTTTGCCTCTCGTGCATTTAATGTAGGACAAAGTGACCAAAATGTTGTTAACTGGGATCCGTGTTGTAAGAGGACTGTAGTGGTATGACATCATTGATATATCTCACAGGTAAATGGGTTTCTAAAAATTCGACTTGAATCAAAAACCTTAAGAAATTGAATGTAAATATTCAATGGTAAAACTCTATGACCATTCTGTATTCGTGGACATGGCATGAACAAATAAATTACAATGCATTTTGTCAGTTACATGTACAATGTATCTAAAATTGAATAGAACTAAAAGGATAAAATGATGGATTTGCAATAGGATAGTGATAGGAGGTAAGATGTATATAATATAAAATCCGTTCTGTTATTGATGTTCCAAAAGATCACTGTTTATGATATTTCTTTCTCTTTGTTCATTTTATCTCAAATTATTTTCACAATAGCATTGCTTTTATATGGAGCAAGAATATGAAAATATGTACAGTACTCAGTAGATTGTAATTCCACAACATTTTGGAGTACCTCGAATTACCGAAATAACCTGAAAATACTGAAATAACCATGAAAATACCGAAATAACCCATAATATTACCAAAATATGAAATATTTGAAATATTTAGAGAAAATTCTGATCTGTCCACACTCCCCCTTTAAGCATGATCATACATAAAACGTACATATATACATTTGATAATAACAAGAATGACTTTATTATCAAAAATCATGCAAAAAATCAAATGGTAAAAACACATTTATTTAATTCATATTAAGGTTATATCGGTATTTTCGTGGTTACTTCAATATTTGTTGGTTATTTCGGTAATTCGAGGTACCCCAACATTTTGTTATTTAAATATTTTCCCCATGTCTGAATTTTTCAATTTTATTAATATTTTCTTTAAAAAATAATAAATAATGAACATACCCATTTATGTTCCAAACACCCTTCGTGAAATCTATATTCTCTTGTTCCCATTGGCACTTAGTATAGTATTACTATTAGACAACTCTCATGACTTTTGTACGATTTGTACGTACTTTCACTGTGTCTATGACAGTCTGTGCCATGTGAAATGTAAACTCGAATGACAAGTTTTATCACCTGTATACAATCAGGAAGTAATTCTATTTAAGCTTTGTAAATATACCTGTGAGATTTGTGTATTGCGATTATTTTTAAACGGTACAATAACAAATACCTGTGCGGCAGCTGTCACGCTTCACGGATTTCTATTGAATTTCGCGGGAATATTCTGGCTGTATTAGTTGGAATACAGTCCCGACCTCGGAGAAAAACAAAATTAAATGGTCATTTTAAGAGCTTTTTGAAATTATTTTAAAGCAAAAGTTTTATTTTTTAGTTGTAAATATGTTTTGCTTATTAATATATCAAGATTTTTTTCACGACATTTCTTGAATCGCTACGATTTCCTACACATAATACCCATAATATGATCCTTCAATGGCGGACACGTGCTGAATCTCGGACTCATCTAACGAAAGTATATTAATTTTTAGAGCATACATTAGGAAATTGAATTTACATATAAAGCACGATGATATTTTTGCATTTATAACAACCACACCTCTCGTCGTTGTGTAAGAAAGATTTTCAAGTTTGAACTGTTGCGATTCAACAATTCAATTTTTATTTTCATACAAAAATGCACAATGCAGACCTGCCAACTTTTGAAAACCTCCATGGGGGATTTTCCCTGGGGAAAAAAATTTAAATGTATCGCTTCATCTTATGACTGTTTTTTTTTGTAATGTCCAGTAGAAAGTATTTCATGTATATTAAGGATCAATTTTGGTTTGTTTCTTGAACTTTTGAGATTGTTTTGATGCTGTGTGTATCATTCTGTGCAAAGATGTTTCTTTCATTTGGTTCATTTGTTTATGGCAAACGTTTCTTCTTGCTGGGTGGAGTAACAACCATAATGTGATAGTTTGAACTGTTATGATTCAATTCCATTTTTCATATCCTTTTTATAACAATTGTCTCAATGTGCAAACAGCATCCAAGGCTTTACGTTTAATTTGCAAAATTCTTTTGATCAGTTATTAAAATAATTATTAACTATGTTCACCTGATTAAAGAATAGTTAACTTGATTAGAATATTAATCTCAATTAAATGATAAGTAAAAAAATTAAAACAGTTAATTATGTAACTCCCAAGCTGATCGGTATTAATAAGAAAGATCAATAATTTTATTACCAATTAAGACCCATAAAACTTTGACAAATCATTGATTTTATTGAGGCACGTGTATATGTTTACATAATACTTAGTGTCAAAACAGATCGATAATCCTCAGGTAAATCAACATGACCCGAATATCAGATACTACGATGAATTTGATTGGATAATATCTCCGGAAATCGGTAAGAATAACATTTTCTCTAGTAGAATTTATGAAAATCGGGTTTTTTGCTTGTTTTAGGAACCCGATATCGGGATTCGGGTTGAGGCATGAAAATCGGGATAATACCGCCAAAATCGGGATAGTTGGCAGGTCTGACAATGAATTAATTGTGGTCTTGGTACCAAGAAATAACATTATGTTACTAGTACTAATAATTAGTTACGACAAGGACGTTTGGTTACGAACATCCAAGAAAAGTATTTCACACCTTTATTTGTAGTATATTTATTTGGCTAGTTAATTGGCCAGTTGGAGGATAAAAGACCATAAAAATGAGATGTTCAACTGGAAACTTCTCTTTCCACAACTCTGAACAAATTTTAAATATGTAACTTTTCGATGTTTTTGTTTAACCTCAAAACTTTTTCATGTCTTTCATTAATATGAACATTAAATAAATCTGCTCCTGATGTGGGACACATAAATTATACAGTAGTCAGTACATGAAAAAACAAGGAATTCGAAAAAATATAGTAGCAGTATTAGCTATGATTTATGCTGTTTCACTGACATGTTATGGTTATTATAAAATCAACCAACCCCCTGTTGTGAAAACTGTTTACATACCAATCAAGAGCCTACCCAGTAATTTAGATAGCTTCACAATAGCACTACTTAGTGATATTCGCCTAGGACCTACTGTTGGAGACAGCTGTTTCTATTAGCAATAGTCTTAAACCAGGTAATACTTGACTCTGGCTGTACACATTCTGATCCGGTAGCACTAATTATTGACAAGAAGCATCCCGAACCTACAAGAACGAGAAATAGTGACAAGAAGTACTAAAAATTAATTGCTTTTACTATTGCTAAAAAAGTAAACATTTGGACATGTACACCTAATAACAAATAACATCCTAATGCTATGACAGTTGGTTCAGTTCTGACAAGAAAGACATTTGACATATCGGTGATGTCAATATTCTTGTGGAAATCACTATCAAATGCGTTCGACCATAATGTCAAAGATCAACTACAAAACAGTCCACGGTTTCAACGTATTTGGAAATGTTTTTTGCTTTGTTATATGCTACTTGCTCATTGCAGTTATATAATAGCGCTTGTATGATGAATACAACTTGGACTCTAAGTATACGGCCTCTTAGTTTATTTTCTGGAGACAAAACCCATGTTTCGGCAAATATCAGACTCAAGAGAAACACAATAATCGAAATGATCCAAACACCCCTTTTTCTAGCCATGTGTCGAAATCGATTTACCGAAATTTGTCCAAGTACGAAAAATTGCCAGAACCATCAATATACGAGTTGGTATAGCTAATCATAACCTTGAAATATTTCTTATTTAAATTTAACAGGTCAGCTTCATCTATTTTATCAAACTTGTGATATTTAGATGGATACCTATAAGTATGAGGCAACAAGATTGTCCATTTAATAATCAAGTTTTCAATGATAAAATACACTATTTGTAATTGTGGGGACCAAATCGGTGTTCGAGAACCCGGGGTTTTTTCAACATGAAAATAAAAGGAAAATTGGTGGGACTTTCAGACGCGTTCGAGCCATCCGTGGTGTTCCAGCGATCCAAGTTCGAGCTACCTTAGTTTGACTGTATTTAGATAATAGATTATGTGCCAAAAATTGTTTCTAAGGCTTGTAAAAATAAACTGAATATTTTCCAACAATGTACATATATATACTATATATATCTACCTTTTGAAATTCTTACTATAAGTTTATCATGTGAAATAAGATATTTACTTTCTGGTTTGAGAAAAATATATCAAATTCTAGTTTTATGTAGGTTATATTTTAAAGTTGTTTTTGACACTAAACTTATTTGTATGTACTCCTTGTAGGGCATGGGACCTCCACAACAGCTCTCCATTTGTCTCTGTTCTGGGCTGCTGTTCTGGCCTGTCTCCTTGACATGTGGATTGGAAATTTTTTACATGTTAATATGCCATGGGTGTTTATATTTTAGATAATAATGGTTTATTTGTTTATAGTGATTGTTTTCTGTCATGTAACTGCAGCTGTCTACAATTTTCTGTCACTCAAGTAACTTGTTCCGTCTTCAATATTTTTTGTTACTCTGTCACGTATTGCCCCTTAGAGGGGCCTTTAATTGGTTAATAAACATAATCTTATCTTATCTGTGGATTGATCTCAGCTCTGATTCCAGGGTTCACCGCCAAGTTGTTACAGGTCTTCCCCTCCTCTTTCCTTGCAGATTCCAATCCACTGACTTTCCCATCCAGCATGACAAGATTCTTGTTGTGCATTAATCCTCCGTGACTTGGTTTTGTTGGTGTTGATTTTAAGTCCTTTAGTTTTTGCTGTTATAGATAAAAAATGCTTTGATAAATGTAAAGATGAGAAAGTAAGCTCACATCTGCAAAGTCGAGGTCTTCTAATTTAGAAGTTAGTGGCTATTGTATGCCTCTTGGTGGTACTATAAATTATAACTTTCACTTACATTTTTCATAAAAGGATGATACAGAGTTTCTTTAAATATTTTATTTGTTTGAAACAAAGTTCAAAATGTCTGTCCTGATGAAAATGTAAATACAAAGATACAACTCATGGTCAGAAAATAATCCAAAAGAGGTTCATTTATGTTTTTTGATTATTAATCTATCATTTTATATTTTCTTTCATCCATTAATGGAATTTTATGAAATTCCTTTTGTTTGCCATTGCTACTACCAAACCTAATTTTTTGTGTCCGTCATAAAGTTATATTAATTTCTGTACATGTTATAAAATTCCTGCAGATTCTCCAAGACATGAATTAGTATCACAAAATTATATTCCTGAATTTACACAAAAAGCAATGAATCACTGAAAACATACATGTTATTCCTTTTACTGCCTTGCCATCCCATAAAAGTCAGATGATTGTATGGATAAAATTTCTTCTACAGTCTTTTGTGTATTCCATTTTTAGCTCACCTGACCCGAAGGGTCATGTGAGCTATTGCCATCACTTGGCGTCCGTCGTCCGTCCGTCGTCCGTTAACTTTTTCAAACGTTAACTCCTCCAACACCATAAGTCCAACTGCAACCAAACTTGGTACAGTTATTAATTGGTATGGGTGCTACAAATCTGTTGTTTGGATTTTTGATTCGTATAAAAACATGGCCGTCATGGCTAAAAATAGAACATAGGGGTAAATCGCAGTTTTTTGCAAATAAGTCAGAAACGGTCACAGATATCAAAATTCTGGCATAGGGTAAAAGTGTTCAGCACCTCAAGATCTACCTGCCCTGAAATTTTGAAGAAGATCCAACGACCCATGTAGGAGTTATTGCCCTTTTTTTGACATTTTTGGCTTTTTTTTATGTTATTATTTAAAAAATCTTCTCCTCTGAAACTACTGAATGGATTTGGATAAAACTTAGCATGATTGTTCCTTAGGGTATCCTGCACAAAGTTTATGCTTCGATTTTTGATCCGTCGAAAAACATGGCCACTGTTGCTAAAAATAGAACATAGGGGTCAAACAACAGTTTTTTTTATGTTATTATTTCAAAAATCTTCTTCTCTGAAACTGCTATTCAAAATCAAATGAAACTTGGTAAGATTGTTCCTTAGGGTATCCTGCAAAAAGTTTATGCTTCGATTTTTGATCCGTCGAAAAACATGGCCACTGTTACTAAAAATAGAACATAGGGGTCAAACAACAGTTCTTCGCAAATATCTCAAAAATCATTAGGTTACGGCAAATTCTGGCAAGTTGAAAGTGTTCAGCATGATGAGAGCTACCTGTGTGCTGATTTGCGTGAAAATCTGTCAACTGATGTTAGAGTTATTGCCCTTTTTTGACATTTTTTGGCTTTTTTTTATGTTATTATTTCAAAAATCTTTTTCTCTGAAACTACTATTCGAAATCAAATGAAACTTGGTAAGATTGTTCCTTAGGGTATCCTGCAAAAAGTTAATGCTTGGATTTTTGATTAGTTGAAAAACATGTCCGCCCTTACTAAAAATAGAACATAGGGGTCAAAATGCTGTTTTTGCTTATTTTTTCCTGAATTATAGAAAGAAAATGAAGACGAAAGCTACTTTCAAGGTAAACATGGTATCCCAAGTTGAATGGTGATGATGAAAGTTTGTTTTGGACGGCCATTTTTAAAATGGCTGCCACTTTCCCGCCATTTTTTACACTTGCTCGGATTTCAACAATATTTCGTTTTTAAAGTAAACATGGTATCCTTAGTGAATGGTGATGATGAGATTTAGTTTATAGTGCATTGTTTGCCAGGTGAGCGATTCAGGCTCTTGAGAGCCTCTTGTTTCTTTTAATCATCATATGTTCATAGATCATTTTTTGTTATAAATAGATTTTTCATGTCAGTTTTTCATTTTCAAAATAAAAAATAATAATTCAATATATTTAAATTTTTATCCTTAGAAAACACAATGGCGACAGTTCCAGATAACATTAAGAAAAATGTGCGAGCAGTGCTCCTGTCAAAAGTGGGTGGAATTCTTGTCAGTGATTTCTGTAAAGACTATAAGAACCTGTTGAAGGAACAGCTTAATTTGAGGCAGTTAGGATTTGATAATTTGAATTCTTTGATCAAAGCTATGCCAGATGTTGTAAGGTGTGCAGCACTTTTTAATGACCTGATATCATTGTATCTAATAAAGTGAGGTGTAGGAAACACTTTTAAATGTACCGGTAAATTAATAGATTGATTGACTTGAAAAAAATTGATATTAAAGGACATTAAATTCTCAATATTTCTTAAAAGTTTTTATCATCTTGTTTGTTCCTCTTAGATATATATTAAAGTGCCTGTTGTCCTAAAATATTTCCCTGTGCACTTTACTTCTAGCTGGAACACTGTAAACTTGCACCTGCAGTTAATTAAAATATGTCAGGAATTCATCTAATAGTTTTGTCCAATTGCATATGATGTATAGAAATGAATTATATCGTCTCTTTGTAGGTTGGAATTTAGTGAAAGAGATTTAGCATACAAAATGTTTGGAATTGTTGATCCAAATACATACACACCATTAGCTGCAAAGATAGCTGCAGGTAACTATATACTGTTTATATGATATTATAATGAATCAATAGGACAACAAGAAACAACCTCACTAGAAACATTTTCATTTTCCAGATCTTTATACTAGCTCTACACATATTATGATTTTTATTTGAATGTAAAAAGGTCAAATAGGATAAAATGATAAAAGGGATGAATTCAGAAACAAGTCATAAGAATTATATAAATTTAACCATTGTTTCCATTATTTTGTCTTTCATTTAGTCAGACTGCCCTATACCTTGAACTGTTTTTTTTTGGTGGTCCTTTAGGTTGTTGAGTGACAGAAGTATTACTGTAAGTTGATACACCAAGGAATGTTGACAGATATGAGCTAATTCTCATATGAGACAATATTCAACCATACTTAATGTGAACATACATATAGGTTATTAATTATTCAGATTTTTTATACGACCGCAAAATTTTTGCGGTCGTATATTGGTATGACGTTGGCGTCTCCGTCGTCGGCGTCGTCGTCCGAAGACATTTGGTTTTCGCACTATAACTTTAGTATAAGTTAATCGAAATCTATGAAATTTAAACACAAGGTTTATGACCACAAAAGGAAGGTTGGGATTGATTTTGGGAGTTTTGGTCCCAACAGTTTAAGAATTAGGTTCCAAAAAAGGGCCCAATAAGCATTTTTCTTGGTTTTCGCACAATAACTCTAGTATAAGTAAATAGAAATCTATGAAATTTTAACACAAGGTTTATGACCACAAAAGGAAGGTTGGGATTGTTTTTGGGAGTTTTGGTCCCAACAGTTTAGGAATTAGGGGCTAAAAAAGGGCCAAAATAAGCATTTTTCTTGGTTTTTGCACAATAACTTTAATATAAGTAAATAGAAATCTAGGAAATTTAAACACAAGGTTTATGACCACAAAAGGAAGGTTGGGATTGATTTTGGGAGTTTTGGTCCCAACAGTTTAGGAATTAGGGGCCAGAAGGGTCCAAAATTAAACTTTGTTTGATTTCATCGAGAATTAAACTGTTGGGGTTCTTTGATATGCCGAATCTAACCGTGTATTTAGATTCTTAAATTTTGGTCCCGTTTTCAAATTGGTCTACATTAAGGTCCAAAGGGTTCAAAAATAAACTTAGTTTGATTTTAACAAAAATTGAATTCTTGGGGTTCTTTGATATGCTGAATCTAAACATGTACTTAGTTTTTTTTTATTATGGGCCCAGTTTTCAAGTTGGTCCAAATCAGGGTCCAAAATTAAACTTTGTTTGATCCATTACTATGATGTCATTTTCTATTTTAATACATTTATGGTGTATTTAAATGGGCTGTTATGGTAGCAAAGTATAAAGAAATTGGGGGGGGGGGGGTTTGAAAATAAAATTATGGGGGGGGGGGGGGTAAATGAGAAATTGGGGAGGGGGGCAATTTTTTTCTCATTTCGTATTTCATAAATTAAAAAGAAAATTACAAATTTTTTTTAACAAAAAAAGGGTGGGGGGGGGGGATAGGTTACAATAAATTTTATTGTTTTTTGGTTTTTTTGGGGGGGGGCGGGGGGGGGTCAATGTGCAACTTCATAGTGTATTGCACAAAAGCTAAAAAAGGGGTAAATTATTTTTTTTTTGGGGGGGGGGGGGCAATTCTCCACAGCATATTGTATTGCACAAGAAGCAAAAAATTGAATATAAATTCAAATCATATGACCAATTCTAAGTTCTTTGATTTCAGTTATTCTGTGTCAGAAACCTATTATGTGTCAAATATTTCAAGAAATCTTCAATTGCACAGTATTGCACAATAGCAAGAAATTGATATGTGTGTCCTGTTATCAAATTGGTCCACATTGAGGTTTAAAGGGTCCAAAATTGAAATTTATTTGATTTCATCAAAAATTGAATCATCAAAAATTGAAATATTGGGGTTCTTTGATATGCCGAATCTAACCGTGTATTTAGATTCTTAATTTTTGGTCCCGTTTTCAAATTGGTCTACATTAATGTCCAAAGGGTCCAAAATTAAACTTTGTTTGATTTTAAAAAAAATTTAATTATTTGGGTTCTTTGATATGCTGAATCTAAACATGTACTTAGTTTTTTTTTTAAGTTCTTAGACAACATTCATTCTGTGTCAGAAACCTATGCTGTGTCAAATATTTATTCATAATCCAAATTGAGTATTGTATCAAGCTTGAATGTTGTGTTCATAATTGCCCCCACTATTCAGGGTTCGACATCTGCGGTCATATCTAGCTGCGCCCAGCGGAGCATTTTATTATACTATTTCAAGTCTGTCAATATATCCAGACTGACAGAGATCAAAAATACTTTGATAAATATTTATAGGTGGATCAAAAACACTAATGTATAGACAAAAGATAAGAAAGCTCAGTTTGGAGTAATTTGTACAATTTTAACACATGATATTCACAGATAGTTCTCCAGATAAGGCCGTCAAGAGGAAGGGAAGGTCTGGCCACAAGAAGTTAAGAAATCCGATAAGTAATGACAGTAATTATGTAGACTTTGTTCCAAATGCCAGAGGACATTATACTTTGTGTTATCAACGTTACAAAGAAAGTGATGATATGACTAAGGAGGTATTATATCAAATAAAAATGAATTTTATTATCTCCAAATCTTTTGTCCTTGAAGTCTTAGTATGTTAATCCTGAGATTTTACTTTGTACTTTACTCACTCCTAAATCTCAAAATTTCAAAAATTATTTGATGGTCCATTCTGCTGTAGCCTTGTAGATCCAGATATTGTTCAAGTAAAGATATTTTACATCTACAGCCTGTTCTTAAAGAAATGCTAATAATTCATTAGATTTTAATTTAATTTAACCTAAAACTGATTCGATATTCTGTAGAAGCATATAACATTGAGATGAGTTATTTTAAGTGAAACGAAAGCTTTATTCCCTTCAACCCACCATTTTCATCATTTCACTTTCACTTTGAACAATTTGTCACATGACTGCAATATTTCATTTGATTTGTAGTAAATTTATGCATTAGACTCTGGTAACCCGCAGGTATTTTCTAACAGGAAGTCCTTTATATATAGTCATGTTTTCAGTGGTATGTAAATGAGGTTGATGCTTGCCAATCTACATGCATAAATTAGCTCCTGTGATTCCAGTTTTGTATAGAAATAACGCGTGATCGCAATATCTTGTTCAAAGAGAAAGTGAAATGAAGAAAATGGTGGGTTAAAGGGAATAAAGCTTTCGTTTGTGGTACAGGGAGATTGTTGGTGAATAAAATGTACATATTCTTAGAGAAAAATGAATAAGCAATCGATTGATTTATGATATTCCTACTTATAATTGTATATATTACGATTTCGAGTCTAAAAACTGCCGCCCCAAGTCTGGGTCGGAAATTTCCATGTTTTCTATACGGAGTGCGCTCTGACGTCCCAGCGTCCCAGCATATTGTAAAAAAGGTCGTCAGACGTCAGAGCAATCTCGGATTACAAGTAAACCATACTGAAATAAATGGGAGTTAAAAGAAAAAAGCATCTTTCACTAGACTAGTATGACTGGATATGTATAAATCTAACTTCTCCAAATGAACCAGGGCTTCAGAATAATAGACAAAGGTGCAGACTGCTTCCTTTAATGATGTAAATATATTTGATATTTAAGGCTTTAGAAGAGAAGTACAGTGTATTTCCAGGATTTTATGAAGTTCACATGATACCAAGGTAAGTATTGGGAAAAATGAAGTTCTAGGTGAGTTAAATCTTTTAGAAACATGTTTCAGTGGAATAATATTTATCATTTGGTGGCATCCGTCTTCCGTCGTCGTAAAGTTTCTTCTAAATATTTTCTCCTCTGAAACATCTAGGCCAATTGGAACAAAAGTTGGCATCAATGGTCCTTCGGTGGTCCTCTTTCAGAATTATATCCGATGACCTGTCCTCCAGGATGCCCGCTAGAGTCGAACATAGTTTAGCATAGGACCTTGTGGGAAATTTATTTTAACATCTTCTTTTCTGAAACCTCTAGGCCAATTTAAAACAAAAATTTGCAGCATTGGTCCTTAGGTAATCATCTTTCAGACTTATATCTGATGATCCTGCCCGTCATCCAAGATAGCCACCAGAGCATAATATAGTTAAACATTGGACCCTATTGGTCCTTAAGTGGTCCTGTTTCAGAATTGTTTCCAATGACCTCGCCCGCCATCCTAAATGCCCGTTAGAGTACAACATAGATTAACATAGTACCCTATGGGAACCATGATGGCCACCACAGATGGTCTTCTTTCAGAACTGTGTTTGATTACCCAGAAGTCAACCAAGATGTCCACCTCAGCCGAACTTATGGGAAAATTCATTAAAAAATCTTGTCTAAAACCACTAAGCCAATTGGAACCAGACTTAGCAGAAATGGTCTTTAGGTGGTTCTCTTTCAGAACTCTGTCAGATGACCCTGAATGTCAACCAAGAAGGCCGCCACAGCCAAACTTAGTTTAACAGAGGACCCTATGGGATAATTAATAAAAAAATCTTCTTGTCATAAACCATTGAGCCAATTGGAACCAAACTTGGGAGAAATGGTCCTTTGATTTCCGTTTTTAAATTTTATCAGATACCCAGACTGTCAACAAAGATAGCCGCCACAGCCGAACTTAGTTTAACATGGGACCCTAGGAGAAAATTCATTTAAAAATCTTTTTGCCTGAAAGCACTCAGAGTTGGCAGCCATGGTTATTAGATTGTCCTCTTTCAGAATTAGGTCCAATAATACAGATTTTTGTTTCTTATGTGCTTTTATGGCTGTTGATTAGCAAATTGAATCCAGGTGAGCAGTACAGGCTCCTGGGAGCCTCTAGTGTTATTAGCCCCAACTGGCCACACCAGAGGGGACTATAGCTTTGCACTCCGTCCTCCCGTTAGTCACACTACATATTTCCGGACTTTTTTCAGAAACTGTAACCAACTGATCATATTTTTGGTATGTGAGCTTATCATCATGCGTTACAGAACAGATTTTAGTTTCTCGGTGTTCAGATAATTATTGTGAGAGTTATTGCCCTTGGAAATAGGAATTATTGTCAAAATAATAGTTTTTCAACTTTTTTCGCAAACCCTTTTACCAAGTAATCTTATTTTTGGTGTGTGAGTTTATAATTATGAGTTACAGATCAAATTTGAGTTTCACACTGATTGGATAATTATTGTGGGATTATTGCCCTTAGAATTAGGAATTATTGCCCAAATAATAGTTTTCCGGACTTTTTGCAGAAATCATTTAACTGACTGATCTTGTTTTTGGTATGTGAGGTTATAATGATGAGTTACAGATCAGGTTTTAGTTTCATGCTGAACGGAATATTATTGTGAGAGTTATTGCCCTTGGAAATAGGAATTATTGTCAAAATAATTGTTTTTGCAAACCCTTTTACCAAGTGATCTTATTATTGGTATGTGAGCTTATAATGATGAGCTACAGAGTAAGCTGACCGGGTTATTATTGTGTACCCCTTGCATACATAGTTTCAGGATTTTTAGAGGTCGCTCTGTCCAAAAGTCTCCGTCCGATTCACATACTCAAGGAGATTTTGCATATTTTCTCACACCTCAAGGCAGTAGTGGACACTGCATTGTCCAGCAATACTTTCGGAATGCTTGTTTAAGTTAACATTAAGTTGTGAAAAGTAAAAAAATCACCAAAGGAAGTTTTCGGGAAGATGGTAATCTCAAATCAAGTTCATTACAGCACAATTCTGTTTTTGCAGTTTAATTGACAAGACAGTTAAAACAAAATTTTGAAATTACTTTTGATATATTTTTTTATACTTTTGTCATTAAATCAAATCTTCAATAAAATAGATAATGGTGAAATATGATTTGACTTATGCAAGTGAAATATATCTTTTCGTCAAGTTGTTATTTTGTGTCAAACATGTAAGTCAACAAGGAAACATTACTGGAATGAACTTTGTTGTCTGATTGTTTCATAACAAAGTGTTTTTAGCAGTAAGTAAAAATTCCGATAATTAAATGAATTTGCAATATGAGAAGAACACAGTCATGTTTCTGTTAGCATTTATATTTCAAAATTATATGATAGGTAAAACCTTGAGTCTTTGGGAAAAAGTTTCATATATTGGTACATAATATGTCCCATTTCTTTACTTTGACTTTAAGAGTGAAAAATACGCAACCAATCATGTTAATATGTTCAGGGGATTCAAGGGTCCAGACCTTGGAATAAAATGGCTAGTGTTACTGAAAATAGAAAAGTCTGCAAAAAATATTTTAGTATCTTCTCTGAAAATGCTTCAACAATTGAGATCAAATTGGTGGTTCCCTTTCAAAATTGTGTCTAGACCCTGGACCAGTTGCAGGTTATACTGAAAACGTTCTGTAAAAAGCACTGATGAGACTTCTTTTAATGATGTTTTTTATAGTTCCATTGCATGCCAAATTAAGGCCAATAAAAATAAACAGTTGGTATTCCATACAATTATTTCCAGTGAGGAATGTACTTGAAAAGAACTTATTATTTGCAGATACATGTAAGTAGTGTATGTAAAATATTATGGTTAGTCAAATTAAACAGTTAAATATTTTTTTCAGAATGATATTTGTACGATTCACTAAAAAGGAGAGTGCAGTTGAATGTCTAGAGTTGTTTTCATCAGACCTTGGAATGAAAATAGCTGATGAAAAACTTCCATCAAGAGGATCAAATCAGAAAAATAACAAATCACAGAAAGATAATGATGATGTTACTGCATCAAGGAAAAAATCTGGAAGTTAGTATTCTCTAAGACATACATATACAATGCAATTTTGCTGTATCGAAGTCCAGTGGACGGACGTCCATAAATCTTCTGTCTTTCTGTATCAATGTTGGCCATAATCAGCTTTTTAATTTTACTATAAAAACATTTTTTTTACCATTCAAATAAAAAAACTGGATTACCTCAAAGGCAAATTAGCCAAGAATTTATGGAAAGTAAAATATATACTAAAAAAAAGCTAACAGATTTAACATGAAAAAAGTAAAACAACATAATGTTTTAATCTGTTTGACTCATTCCTTAAAATAATTGGAGAGATAATCTGGAACAGCCAGTATTTGAACAAAGAAACATCGGCTCAAGACGGTTTTTACTGGAAATAATACAATGTATTAGATATTGTAGAAAGCTTAATTTCTATTTTTTACATTAAATGCAACTATCAGTATTAATCTTTAGATGCATTATATTTGAGTTAAACACGATTTTTTCATAAAAAAAAAAAATTGTTCGTTACTTATTTAAGGATTGAATGTACTTTTTGTTTAATCTATGAAGAAAAATAATCTTAATTGTGTTGTGCACACTAAATAAATCATATATCAGGTTATTTTAAAGTATCAATCATATCCATTGATGTTATTTTTAATAGACTGAAAACAAATCTCAGTTACATTGTAATCCTTATAAATTAATTCCAACTGTTGTTTCAACATCTTAAATAGAGAGATTCCCCTTACTGATGACATAGTAGAACAAAAAATTTAGTCTGTGACATGATAGACTGAAAAAAATTAAAATTATCAGAAAATACATTACATACAATATTAAATTATTTTATTATAGATGCAGAAGATAAAGATGTTATTGAAATATATATAGGAAACTTGGATAGTTCTGTAACACAGGTTTGTCAGTTACATAGTTGTAGTCAGTTTTAAAGTGAAGGTAGGACTGTTGGTGACATTGAATTTTCTATTTCAGTAAGATGAAATCTACAATGTACATTTGATGAAACTAAATTAAAGAGAATATTTATTTCTTAATATGTGTTGTTTTATGGATTTTGGGAGTTTAAAATAGCAAAACAATGGATTTCTATTTCAAAATCATAATACATACATGTCCATACTTGAATTTAACACTAAGTATTTTAATTTTAAATGGCCGGAGGAAAAAGGGAAAAATGATATCAGAGATGGCTAATTTTTAATCCCCTACCGCCAATGAGGAAGGGAACTACAGTTTTCCGGACTTTTAATGCCCTGCCGTGAAAATGGCTGGGCCATATAGATTTACCCTTGTCCGTCCGTCTGTACATAGTACGAACGTCCCGATTCAGTTAAATTTTGCATTTAGCTCAGGGCTATTCCGGAAAAAAATGTATGGGGGGGTTGGAAGGCACTTTATATAAAATTGTATGGGTGGTCGGGGGTCTGGAAAAAAATTCTAAAGGAAGCATCAGGAAATTTTATTTTAAATTGTATGGGTAGTGGGTGCTGAAAAAAAATGCCTTCCAACCCCCCCATACCATTTTTTCTGGAATAGCCCTCAATTTCTCAGAAACCTATAGTAATATACATTTATCAATGATATTTCACTACTACAGGCCTCTTGTATAGTACAACACAGTTCAGCAACAATTGGGTCACTATGACCTACATTTCATGCTTCAGTGACTTTGGTTAAGTTTTGTGTTTAGGTTAATTTCTCAGAAACCTAATACATCAATGATATTTCACCACTACAGTCCTCTTGTATAGTACAAAGCAGTTCAACTACACTTGGGTCGCTATGACCTTCATTTCATGCTTCAGTGACTTTGGTTTAATTTTAATATTTGCTCCATTATAAACTTCATTTTTCACTTTCATAACTGGATATTTCTTTCCTATTTAGGTCAATATTACAAAATCTATATTGTTTTTAGGGCAGGGCATCCGTCTCTTATAGACACATTTTCTAGTTTTAGACATCGTTTAACAAACTGATCTTATGTTTGGTATGTGAGCTTATAATGATGACTTACAGATCAAATTTGAGTTTCACGCTGATCAAATAATTATTGTTGGAGTTATTGCCCGTTGAAATAGGAATTATTGCCAAAATAATAGTTTTCCAGACTTTTTTTTAGAAACTGTTTAACCAATTGATCTTAATTTTGGTATGTGAGCTTATAATGATGAGATACAGATCACATTTGAGTTTCATGCTGATCAGTTAATTATTCTTATAGTTATTGCCCCTGGAAATATTAATAATTGTCAAAATAATAGTTTCCCGGACTTTATTCGCAAACCTTTTTACAAAATGATCTTATATTTGGTATGTGAGCTTATAATGATGAGCTACAGATCAAGTT
Source organism: Mytilisepta virgata (assembly GCA_028015205.1). Lineage (NCBI taxonomy): Eukaryota > Metazoa > Mollusca > Bivalvia > Mytilida > Mytilidae > Mytilisepta > Mytilisepta virgata. Next base: position 34,119,296 of record CM051517.1, read on the forward strand.
TGACTTTCACTCTGTCCATATGTCAGTGTCCGATTCACATAGTCGAGGAGTATTTGGTGTGTTCTCTCACATCTCAATCCAGTAGCGTACATTGTATTGCTTAGCAATACTCTCAGAATGCTTGTTCCATTCTCATATTATTTTACCTTAGGGACACAGAAAACTTTTTTTCACTGGAATGATGATGGTATTTGATACTAAGGCACCTCTATATAATAAAGTTACTAGGCTTGTACAAGATTTGTCAGTAAAACATGCCAGTTCTTATATAATTAGGCCAAAAAACATATTTGAAATATACTAATCAAATAGTATCAACAGAATTATTGGTCACTGTGAAAAATTTTGCTTTGTTTATTTGATTAGGATGAAGTGAAAGAGTTATGTATTGAATTTAGTCCAACAGATGTAAGAGTCAAACAAGGAAAGAATGATAGTAATAAAGTGTATGTAAGATACAAATGTCTCATTATGCAACTTTACTACGGCATTGCAAAAAAATTAAGTTAAGGTTTGATACAAAATGCAATATTTTCTTTCAAAAGTTCAACTGAAGTGATGTTGTACCACTTGGACAACAAGATAGTTTCTATTGGTATTTGTACACTGAATATACTACTTCATAATAAATGTCTGTATTTACTTATAAAGAAATCCCAGTATATGCTTCTGGTTTTATTATAATTTTTAGATCAAAGTAATGAGTTGCAAATAAATGTGACAAAACTTTTATCAGTACAGGAAAAAAAAGGCCGAAAGTTCAGATCTTCAACTTTTTTATTATGAAATTATGTTCACAGTTTGAAAAAGCAGAATTACCCATGAGAGGACTGTGTTACTCTTTATATTCCTTCAATCTAGGTTTGCATTTGCTGGCTTTAAAGATACAGAAAGTGCACAGAGATGTGTTGATAAATTGGACAAAATGTCTCACAAAGGAAGAGAATTAAATGTCAGAATTGCTTCTGCAGAAGGTCCTCCACAAAACCAACAAAAGTCAAAAAGAGAGCCTGAAGGTACAAATGTAGTAGATGGTTTTAAATATAACATGTGTGGAGTTTTACTTTTGTTTTAAGTAAAACAAAGTTACAGACTAAAATGTTTCATGAATATGCATACCTTTAATATTAAAACATACTTCACGTAATTTTGCAGTTGATTTTTATATGATTCATTGTTTGGACAAATTGAGGTTGCAGCTTTGATATTAATATTAAATCACAGTGAAAAGTATTCAGTCAAAATTTTCTATATGTGTATAAAATAGTTTTATTTATTCATTTTTTTTGTCTGATAATTTAGACATTATTTTTGTGTTGCCTGCGGAACGCATGGTCGACACATAGGGATAACTATCTGTCGTTTTGCGTCGTCTTGCGTCTTGCATCGTCACACTTTCCTTTTATCCTCAACTACTCGTAAACCTCTCAAAGGATTTTGATGACACTTTCTCTGTGCATTAACCTTAATGCACAGGTATGCATATATATATTTCATTTTTAGAAAATTTTAAAAAAAATTTGTAAAAATTGACATTTTTGCAAAAAAAGAAGGGGGGAGCAAAACTTCTATCCTCAACTACTCCATAACCGCTCAAAGGAATTTGATTAAACTTTCTCTGTGCATTAATCTTAATGCACAGGTGTGCATATATATTTCATTTTAGTAAATTTAAAATTTTTTTGGGTAAAAATTTACATTTTTGAAAAAAAGTGGGGGGTTTCAAAACTTCTATCCTCAACTACTCCAAAACCGCTCAAAGGAATTTGATGAAACTTTCTCTGTACATTAACTTTTAATGCAAAGGTGTGCATATATATTTCATTTTTAGAAAATTTAGTTTTTGTTTGTTTGTAAAAATTTACATTTTTGAAAAAAGGGGGGAGGGGGGTCAAAACTTCTATCCTCAATTACTCCATAACCACTGAAAGCAATTGGATGAAACTTTCTCTGTGCATTAACCTTAATGCAAAGGTGTGCATATATATTTCATTTTTATAAAATTTTATATCTTTTGTAAAAATAGACGTCCTCAGACGACACATGTCTTCCATGGAAGACTCATACATTTTATTGTTTACAGAACCATCAGCCCCTGTCAGTGGTAAAATTTCCTGGAAATCATTTGGAAACACAAAATCAGGCAGTACTGGTATTAGTACATTAGATGATGATGAAGAATGTTTGGACTCTGCAAACAAAAATGCATCTAGTAAGTTATATTATGTAGAACAGAATATTATTTCAATTTGGTAATTTTTTTTACATGAAAAGCTGGTTGTTTAGGTCTAGGGAAAACAAAGAACCCTATTGATTTTGAAATCAACAGCTATGGTATTCAGGTTAAAGGTCAAGGTTAAAAAAATTTAGTTTTGTTTCCAAATGATTTCTCGCTTTGCCTGATTTTGAGGAATGTTATGCATATTTTTATTTATAAGGTAAATGAAAAGGAATCCTACTGATTTTTAGGTTATAGGACAAAGGTCAAGGTCACTGACCAGAAATAGAAATTTCGCTTCTGTATGATAATTATGTTTGCTTTACCCATTTGGAATGAAATGTATACAAAAGAATGAACAGCTTTAGAATGACAGCTAAAAGGTGGGGGTCTATGAGCACTGCTCTGTTGTTTAGACAATGAAAATAAAATAATAATAATAATCTTATAATCCTAAGTTATAAATGTAGTGATATTAGTAGAATTTGCAGTTCAGATTTCTAAACAATTCAATTTGAAGGCAAATTAAAAGAAGTTTTTCAGTTTTTTTAGTCCAGCACTGGTAGTTTTGATAAAAACTAGCCGTGCTGGAGTATTGTTAACACAACGATCTGTTGAGCCAAAGTACCCCCAATCTGCAAATAGTTCCTATGAACTCAATACAATTTTAAATCAAGGTACAATGCATAGGGTTGCATGCAGTTATTCACCTGAAAAATAGCATATATAGAAAGATAACTCTATTGAATAACAAATGGGTGTTGGAGAAAACTGTTTTGAGTCGAACAAACTTTAGCGTATGAATATGAAAAAAATACAGAAGTGCGAAAGCGAGGGAAATTCAATTTAATTTACAACCAAGATTGTCCCTAATATTGTTATCGGCTGGTGACAGTCGGTAATTTTAATATTTTCAGTAAGTTAATTACTTTCAGTCCTCATCGAGTGTTAATTTCGTCATTCTTAACCATTTCAACCATTTACTGTATTAAAAATAGTTGTAATGAGAACAATTTTAAAATATATTTTATTGTTTTGTTTTCTACCTGGAAGTTATGTTTCGAAAATAAATACGAAACAAGTTCGGAATGGACTTGTGTATTCACGTTTCTCAAAGGAATATATTCGAAATATTTAAATGAAATGATTTTTTTTAAAAAACAAATCCTCTTATTAGATATTAAAAGGTTATGGTTGTATATATTCTAACAAGACGAATGTCAACAAACGTTGAACACGTGTAGTAAAAATGATTTGTGAGATGCTCCAAAACTTTTGGTCATGTGTTACGAATTTGTCAACAGTATGGCGGGTCGATTAGTGTTTGCTGCCGTTTTCGACTTTGACATTAAAACAGCCATTTGAAGAAACAAAAAAGATAATTTTTTGAAAGCAAAATAAAATAACGATGCCGAAATTATGACATACTATTATGTTTTCCTATTCTTAACATGCATACGCCAGGTCGATCTTGTGCTAAAATTGTGGAGTCAAAAATGAGGATGGAACGAACAAATTCTATTTTTTGGACGATTTTCCAATTGTTCTAAACATTGTTGTGTTTTGATGTAAAAAAATTAAGATGACTATAGGTATGTATTGTAAAAGTCCAAATTGACGGTCAGCTGTCATATTTATCCACCCTCTCAAACCCCCTAACATTCAAATAACTATGAAATGGTTGAGATCTCAACTCTAAACGGGGTACCTAGGGTTGGTCTTTATATATTTGAAAACATCGAGATTCCCACTCTATAATTATATCTCAATTTTGATTATCCTTTAATATGTGAATTTGAGTTTCAGTACTTTTAGTATCTTCTTAAAGTTATGCAAAATGGTAGAGAATTTTTTTTTCTATAAAGGACCCAGTGAACAATTATACATCTGTTTGTAGTAAGTCAAAATTAATTGCTAATAAGTATGTCTGAAATAATTCATTTACATCCATTTTTTTTAATTCGCGAAAAAAAATTGATTCCTCCTTTTAAAAATCCTTTTTACAAATCAACTAAATATTAATGCCTGTTACAGTTGGATGTTAGCATCAGTGCTGGACAAAAGCACTTCGTGCTATGTTTTTATTGTTTTTGCAAAAGCTAATGTTCCATTATATTGCAGCAACAATTTTAACTTTGTATATTTCCATTTTCAGCTTCTGTAAATAAAATTTCATGGAAGTCTGCAGTCAACCATACAAATGACCATTCAAGTATAGAAAATACATGTGGTCAGAATTCATCATCTTTTGGACAGAATAAATCATCGTTTGGGCAGACTACATCTTCATTTGGACAAAATACATTTTCATCAATTCAATCTCCTCCAGTTTTGAAAGGTAAAATAGTATTTGTTTTATTACTTTTATTATATATAGTAAAACTAATCTTGAAATACGAATACCTAACAATCTACAACGAGTTACCGAACAACACATTAATAATTAAGAATTATTAGTGTTTTTCGGTCACGAGTTGTAGATCTTTGGTATTCGAATTTCAAGATTAGTTATTCTATTTATTACATTGAAATATTCCATGTATTAAGAAATTTTAACGAGAAAATACAAGGGATTATGTTTTTATATGACTACGCGTCGATCATTGTATAGCAGCGTCGTTGGCGACGGCTATTGTTACGTCACTTCCTGAAGTGAAATATGACTTTCGATTTCACTGGTTGAGTTATCAGATTTGATTTCACTCGGAAATCCCGGTATTTCACCACACCCAATGTAATAATATTTTTTATTCAAGAGTGAATTGGAACAAGCTCTGCATCTTTAAAACCTTGAACATGAACAAGCTATTTGTTAAGAAATGACTCATAAAACAATTATGAAAGGAAGAAAGATGGTTCTTCTTTAGAAAGAAATTGAATTGTATCCCTTGAAATAAATTGATAAAATGATATTGGAAGTTTGTGTTGATAATGCTTGAATAAATTTTTCCTGTTTTTTTTTCAGGATCTGAGGGAAAAAGAGAGGGTTCTGGGAAACCAGTTAAACTATATTTTGGCAACCTCCATAGTAGTATCACAAAGGTATTTATATTGTTAAGTATGTTTTGGCGACTAACCCTGGATTTTCTATAAAAGCCTTTAACTGATACTCAGTTTTAATGAAAATTTCCATTTTATTTGTATCCTATCTTTCCCATTTTTTTAACTGACTGGCAACACAGTTCAGTTCATGTGCCATCTTTTGCAGTCATAGTACCAGTGTCAAGTATTAATAACCTACCGGATAATAAGTATACTTTGATACACAAGATATGCATATTTCATCGAATTATAATTTCATCTTATGTTCTAAATTCACTTTGCTCAAACGAACATAAATTATTTATGTGCTGAACTACTCGGATTTCTGTATAGCATACATATCTGAGCACATTCAGACATGTATACCTTATACTCGAATAAGGCACAAAGAAAACTACTAATAAATTTAGATACTGTAAGGCACAGTGACCATCTCTTTTTTTATATAATACTAGTACATAAACAATGTAGCCTGAAAATCAAGAACAGATACATATATATAAATAAATGTCTCACTACACAAAATACAAATTCCACGAAATATGAAGGCTGCATACAAGGATCTACAAATATATAATACATAAATTGTTACAAACTTATATTTAAACACACCTGTCACTTTGCATACAATATACCGAAAATTAAACTTTCAGTTAACATGTACGTGCGCAATGGTCACTGCCGAAACCTCGATACTGAAATCTCATACACGTTTTCTTTATATACTGACCGCCAAACTGCTTCACTCCTATTGATTAACACTATAGTAAAAAGTTCATACAAAAATTCTTACGCAAAACGCACATAAATTAATAACTTGCTCAGCTGAGGCCCAAAATGTTGAGAGGTGAAACAATAACAACAATCACCAAAGTAGGGTTTCACATTTATGTTCAATTTTCCAAAGAGTAAATCTGAACTATATAAATACAGAGCTATGCTTCAAGGAAATACTCCTTAGATTTCACAAAGATTATAAGTTTTATTATAGTTTTAAAGAATCAGCAACTGAGCCATTGATATTATTGGGGAGAAATGACACACTTCAGTCAACACAAAATTGCATCAGAATTTCCTTTCTGACAATTCAATTAAACTCATATAAACAGATTTGGGGATATATTTTGAGATACACACATGTACCATGTGATATCAGGAGATAAGTATGTAATGAGAATATGAAAAAAACAACAAACATATAACAGAAATTTATAAATTAATTAGAACTGGCTGATTTTAAGGAGGCCTGACAACTTTTTAAGAGTACCTAGCTATGTGGTCTTGCTTATTTTTCGTGTCTTTCCAACCCTGATTTCACAATGTAATGTTGATCAATGTATTTGCCACCAAAGACTATACTACATGTATGTAATTTCAGGAGGACTTTACAGATTTTGTGAAGAATTTCTCACCCTCAGAGATCAAACTGATAAGCAATGGAAATAAAGTGTAAGTATGAAACTACAGTCCCCAGCTATATAAAATTCTAAATTTTGGGGGTATTCATCAATCAAGTATTATACTGTCAAAACAGTTTGCCCAACAGTAAGGGGTTTGTGTTTCATTTGTATGTTCTAGCATTGACTGTTTTATATGGAATATAGATGGGCTTAATTCCAAAAAGATGTGCATATTATCAATGCTTTAAAATTCTGAATCTAATGATAGATTAATTAAAGTCTGAAAATTATATATAATATATTGAAGTTTAAAAAAAGCACACAGTTATGAGATTTAGTCAAATATTTTGTATATTTTGTTTTTAGAAATTTACAGTAAAATTAATGCTATATAGTGTCAAAATTATTATCATGTGGTCATATTTTGTCCTGGTATGGAATTTCATTAATTCTATAAATGCCTTTTCAGAACAAATTACTAGAGTTGAAACTTTGGTTGATACACCCACCAACTTCAGACTTTATTCAGGAATAAGTTTAATTAGTTGACACTTAAATAAAGCTTATTTATTAATTATAATTTCATTTGTTACTTGAAATTATAGTAAGTTTTACCAGAACAACTAATGTGTGACAGTTAGCATAAGAGTTTATCAGTGTACAGAAGTATTGGTCCTCATGACTTTGACCAATAGAAATAGAGCGAAATTGGAATTATTTAGTTATAAATAAGTTAGTCACGCAGTATTTACCAGTACTTATTTATTTCTCACTATCTCCTTTGTTTATCACAGATATGGTTTTGTAACAGTTAACTCAAAATCAGCTGCAGAAGAATGTATTAACACATTTAATCAGATGGACTACAAAGGCAGAAAGATTACCTGTAAGGAATCTAATCTAGATTCTACAAAATCAAAAGGTGGGAAGCTTTTACATGATTACTGTGAAACACTTCAAATGTTTAAAGATACTATCCAACAACACAACACAAAGAATAAGATGAAAATAAAAAGACCACATTTTATTACATGTATATAGAGATAGGAGGCTTCAGTTTTAGTCTTTATCCAAAGCCTTATGGCAGTGTTATTTCCAGGCTTATATAGCACAGTGGTCTGTTACTTTTTCCTTAATTTACATTAGGGAAAACCAGATGAATTGAAATGCAGTAAAATTCTACACATTAATGTATTATTCCTCATAAATCATCAGAAATCTCATTCCAAATTCTTTTAAGTGCCTTGATTACAATAATACAATGATGAGTTACAAACCTATATTAATTTTCTACCACAATGCTATTAAAGAATTATGGGGAGAAAACTGCTTATTGGAGTATTTGTCTGTGACTTCATTATGAACTTTCACACATCAAAAACTCTATAGACTCAGTATGACCCACACTTTGATGGATTTGTTTGTGTGTAATGATACTGATTACTAGAAAAAAAATTCAGAATGGTCCTTTCATATTTTTCTGAAATTCAATTCATGGATACACATGCTATTACTAAAAATATACATAATTTGACCAGTTTGGTTACCAAGGTTGATGAGTTCCAATGATATTGTTTTTAATTGTGGCTATACAAGAATCTACAAAGCCTCAATTACGAAAAAGTTCAAAATTAACATGCCACAGTCTAGACTTCATAGGAGAAAGTGAATGTATTTCGGCACAACACAAAATAATGACTTTTATGTAACAATAACAAAAGAAATTCTAAGTAATATGCTTAATTGTTAACCAAGTGGCTAAATACAGGCCGCCCAGAAATGCTTCTAGGTGGTATAATCTCAATGCTCATGGCTGTAAACGTAGATGACGGATTTATCCCCAGTTTGGCCTTTTCTTTGGTAAATATATATGTTTGTTGACCGAAAAGCAAAGAAAAATGTGGTGGCAATTTCATCACACCTTTAAAGAGATCTATATGAAATTTATGCAGAAAAGGGCTTTTTTCCATGGTACCAACCTTAGAGTTTTGTGTTTTCATTTAGATTATATAACTAAATGGGTCTTTTAGCATTATTTCAATTTTTCTGCGAAATTGCTTTACGTTTTGACTTTATAATAGCTTTGACGTTACTGGAAATTAAATTGTCTTCTTTGTTCTTACTAAAATGTTCAGATATATGTATATGTTTCAACTAAAAGCATAGAGAACGCAAATAACACATTTTAATGTGGTAACTAGGGTACTTAACAATGAGATTGGGGGATGGGTTTTTAACCGACATTACAACAGCCAATCAACAGCCGACATTTATTCCAAGCCGGGGATAAATTGATATACTGCTTGATTGTGCTCTTCATTTGTAATTAATAATTATGTTGGTCTAGAACTAGAATTAGGGTTGAAGATACATGTATGTTTAATCACTTGCATTTGGCTATTTTGTATTCTTTTTCACTATTGCGACTATGGTCATATTCCACAATTAATTTCTCATTAAATTTTTCTTCTGAAGAATAATCTGACTTAATCTCCCATGTTAATATTATTCATCAAATTATCACATCAACATCTGAATCGGGCATTTATTTGATTTTTTGCCCAAGTTATTTGTCTGTGTAAATGTGAATCATGATTCTTCATGAATTATTTGAATAAAATATTTGTAATAATTAACAAGTTTCCTTTCAATAGGTTCTAGTCAGTCTGAAGGTAATGTTCCATCACATTTTCCTAGAAGTGATACTTCCAGACACAATGGAGAATTAAGTGTCTTTGACAATAATGACAATGCCTGGGATGCAGAAAATAACAACAGTGCTAAATCAGGTATAATACAAACCAACAGTGATGTCAGTGCTAGATTAGGCAGACTATCAATACAGACTGACGATTTTCAACAAACCAGACAAAGTGCAATATCTCCATCATTAGTTCAGCAGAGGACATTTAAAGGTCAAAGTAAACAGAAACATTCACCGAATTTCAACAAATCGAATCAAACTATTATATCAAATTCAGAAAATTCAAGAAACCTTAGAAAACCAATGGAAGATTTTTCAGATATGCCACCTTTAGAACCAGCAGTTGTAGATGAAATGCCACCGTTAGAGCCAGCTATTGCAGAAGAAATGCCACCATTGGAACGTATAAGTTATAATAGGAATCCTAGTATTGTGAATGTTTGGGTTGCTAATTTTCCATATTTTGAAACAGAGGTAATTTCTAACAAGAAAATCAGCATTCAAGATGAATTGATGAGATTGAAACCAACAACTGAGATAAAAATTCCTACCTCTAATAACTCCGTGATTGTACTCATATCTTAGATATACACAAAAACCGGTTTAACATTTTATAAAGAATTGACTCATCAGTATATCTGTATCTGGTAGATTTGATTTGAACGGGTTGCCGACAGTTCATTATATATAATAGTCATGTTTTTTATGTTAAAATTGGAAATAAATAGTTAGATTTTCATCACAGGTATTATATCATTGAAGTTTTATCTAAATAGTTCATTAAATGCCTTAATCTTTAAAAGTTTTGATGCCCATTTCTATGAACTCTTCAAATAGAATAATACAAAGATAAAAAGACAGCCAGTCAGAAATGTTTGGAAATGCACACATGTCAAAAAACACATGATTGAATAGTGGAGGAGCACTTTTACATTGAAGAAATTAATTTCAGTTTGTACTAGAAATTACTACCTTGTAGTCTAGTTCCAATTTATGTGGTGGTATGGGGATAAGTACACAACCAGACGGGAAATAAAAATTAACAAAAATTAAAAAAAATGATGAATTTTTATCTATTTGCATCAAACACAGTGCATAAGGACTTTCTTGAACGAAAATAAAAACTGCAAAAATATAGCACAGAAATAACCCTGTATCAAAGCAAAAGTTTGGTTACCACATATTTTGAATTGATTTGATGAAAGATTAACTACTTCATTGTCACAGTTCCTTACATAAATGTTTATATTTTCAGAGGTTTTGGGTTACATTGAGCTGAATGATTGACACACCTTTATGTGACCCAACCCATATTTTATGAACTGAATTTAACCCTTAAGAGGACATGTGACACCTGTCTGTTGTAAGAGTAATGTATTATCTATGTATTTATAGGATGATCTGATGGAAGTCTATGAACCATTGGGAGCTGTGGATATTACAATGGTCAACTCCAGTAACACAGCTAAAACGTAACATATCGTAGATCTTATCACAGTATTTTCAAATACTAGTGGAATTTTATAGCTATTTGGTTAATATCATGTTATATAGGTTCAATCATAAGTTTTTCAGAATTTTACCTGGATATCCTGTAGAACAACAATATGTTAATTAATCCTTTATAAAATTGTATTTTAAAATTAAAAAAGGTTTATTTTAGATTCATAATATTTAAGGGAGGGTCTATAGTTGTGTTTATTTTTTTTTTTTTTATAACTTATTGATCAAGTTCAAAAGTAAAAAAAAATAATACAGTAAACGTTATAGTAAAAATGATTTGAAACACATCACTAAATAACATCCACAATATTTATAGTGGGAAACTGTAAGTAGAATACTCTTATACCCTGTTCAGTAGTCACAGTTTCAAGATAAGCTTAGAGTTAATCTTCATATTCATTCTTACATGAATAAAATACATTTTCATTCCATTGTATTACAGATTAAAATTACATAAATACCACTTTCTTTTATAGATAAGGTATTCGAACCGGTGAAATGGATATTATATATAAGCTTTTAAAAAATCAGTTATAAATGTTCGAAATTGAAATTTTTAACTGCATTTTATATTTTCAGTATATCAAGCTTATCTAGAATTACTGTGTGTAGTACTTGAGTTCAGTGCTACAAGTATCTTGCCCAGAAAATATAAATCATAACTTGGTTCAGATCTTTGATTTCAAACTAGAATTATGCCATATTGATGTATTATTCAGCAAGCTAAATGCTGAAATTGCTGAGCACCAACATGCCCACAAGTCAGGTGTTCCATGGCCACATTAGGACAGAGGAATCCTGACTTGTGAGGATGGAGCACTGATAACTCTAACATTGTTATACTCTTAACAATTTGTTTCTTTTCATTAGGCCATGCAAAAAATATTAGCTTCTCAATATGGACATGAAATGTTTCTAAAAATAAAAAAAATTCATGTTGAAATGGTGCGACATACATAATATACAATTTTAAAAAAAAAATCTAAATATCTATTTTATTTGGTTTCTTAAAAATAAAGTGGTTCTTTTCTTTATTCCAAATAAGGCACATATATTGAGAAGTAAAAGACATTTTAAATGGTCTACAATTAATCATACAAAAATAATGTTTTTAATAACATTTTGATTTTTTATTTGTCTTACATTAATTCATTATCTCATCACATATAAGTTTTTGCCTTCACTTTGCCTCCATTGCCAGTTTGTTTTTTTACTTATCCTGCAATTGGACAAATTTTGTGGGAAGTATCAATAAAATGGTCTTTATAATGCATTTGTATTATACCCCCGAAAACCAAGTTTGGCGGCAGGGGGGGTATATAGGTTTTAGTCTGTCCGTCCCTCTGTCCGAAATAGCGTTGCTTTAAAGGACACCTGTATACAGCAGATCATTTCCTATAAAGGATACTGTCAAAATAGCCCTTTGTTCAGGAACAAAGGTTGTGAAATGAACCTCTGCTTTAACGGAATTCTTTTACTGTCCCAAGGACACATGTTTGACTATCTCAGGTTATTTCCTGTTATGTGATATTTAACACAATTTCACTTTCAAAATTCATAAGGCATTTACGGCAATATGTCAAATTTTAATGAAATTTGGATGTGGAATGTCATCTTAATATAAGAAAATAAGATATGTCACTTTAATATTTCCCAAAATGTGACCAATTTTTGGTAATTAGTTATGTAAACATATAGTTTTTGAGTCAGTATTGTTTCAAAAAGTCACATCTTTATACAGTCAAACAGTCACCTTAATTAAGCAGCCACCTGCTTTCAGCGGTCGTGCTGGAGTCCGCCCAAAGAGTTTTACGTGTTAATTTAATTTGAATAAGAGGTCACCTGTCTTACGCGGCCTTCGGTCACAAAAAATTGTATCCAAGCTTGACATTTACCTAAATTAAGCGGTCATTTACATGTACCTTTCTATACATGTTAAAATCATCGTTAATTGACTTTCAAATCATCTTTAATTAATGGTAGAGATTAATTATCATTCAAATTATCAACCTCATCGTTCATTTACGGTCCATTCTGAAAAAAACATTGTTTCACCTCAGTCGAACTGCCATGTTTTGTATGTTAGACAACAATAATATCTTGATAGTTCCGGACCGGAAAGCAAAATCTGGATTTGCCGCTCAGTGTAAAACTTGATTAAACGGTCACCTGTCTTACGCAGCCACTTTACTTTTGTCCCAATTGTGGCCGTTAGAAGCAGGTTTGACTTTTTTTGATTTCTCAGAATTTTGTCCCTTGCATTTAAAAAAAATGGTATATTATTTCCTTTGAAATTTTAATTTTATTGATACATATATTACCAGTTTTCATCTGATCCATTTGACAAGTATGTACATGTATATTCATTTAAATAGTATATATTGAATGAAAACGTGTCAAAAGTGGAAATAAACGCAACATAATGACAGCATCTTGCTGTAAAATGTAAGTTTTTAGTGTTTTTGCATGCAGGACACACACTTGAATTATTTTCATAGCAAATAAGAAACTTGAGAACCTGTATTAATGCAATAAAACAGAAATTAGTCAACAATAACAGTATTTCATTAGATATTTCTAGGGATAGGTTTTTGAGAAATGGCCAGAAATACAAAAAGTTTTTATATTAAGACAAAGTTTTCTACATTTCAGTATTTCATTTAAACCTCTAATAGTTATCATCTAACTTAAATGAAATTATCTTTATCATTTTATATGAACAAAAGTTTTGCTATATACAGGGAACATTTTTCAAAAGAAGCAAAAGACATCATTTTGGGAGTAACTTGTTTTGAATTGATTGATAGATAAATTTAGAGGAACCATAATGTTAAAATTTTGAAATATTTAAAACATAATTCTTTTCACTATGAATTATTTTTTATTGATTAATCTGTTTTATAAGTACTGGAGCAATCATACATTTCTTGGATGAAGCGACAGCAGATGATGCCATACTACAAACACATCAGATGATATACAAGGAAAGATTACTATGGGTACAAATATACGAGACTGATCCGGAGAAAAGAACAAATGTTGGTGGTGTAAATCTTAGTATCTCTGTCAAAGCAGGTACGTTTTATACCAATAACACATAGGGTATCTTAAGATTTTGAAGTATGAATAATATGAAACATGCCATATTCCTGTCCGTGTTGAAGCATTGTCACAGAAATCAATTATTTTAGGAAATGTGCTGTAAAGGTTCTTTTGTTATTATATGCATACAAACAAAGTTGGAATGGGTGATTTAACTTAATAATAAATTGTAAAAGAATTTTACAGCATAAATATTTTATTACAAAAGTTGATAGGTTTTCACTCTATAGAAAACCTCTATAGACTCAGACAATTTCTTACCAAGTCTTCCTCATTACTTGTAATTATCCTGTAATGTCAAGGCTTTTTTCACGTTCTAAATTTTATATGCTGCCCACTGCATATATGGGCCAAAGATGTAAAATATTACTGTAATAAATTTGAAAAGAGGTGATATTTATGCATATTCCATTCCTTTTTTAGTTCACCCTAGATATGATTTGGGTTTCTTAATTGGGACTAGAATCATTATTGTAAATTGATTGTATATGTATATTAATGTATGAAAACTAGAATAGAACAAATTGTTTGAAAGAAGTATTGATACATATGCATTTTCTGCATTTTCAAGTCTGATACAGATTTTTCTGTTTAGGGGTTGGTATTAATGCAAATAGTCTTTAATTACAGTAAGTGTTTTGTTTGATATATAGATTTCACTGATGTCTTTTTATTAAATCTGATAAAGAATTTTTTTATATTATTCTTAATATATTTGGTTTTTTTTTGGTATTTTATCTAATGTTTTGTCTGTAAAATTATAGAGTCTGGTGGATCTCGATCTGTTAGTGTACGTAAATCTCCAGGAAGTCAAGGAGGAATGAAAGGTATGGTTACATAGGATGGTTTTATAGTTTTTGATAATGTTTGAAATCTATAAATATATCACACAAGAGAACAGTGAAATAAGGTGGACAGGAACCTGGACATATTGGAAGGAATATAAGTCTATTATTTTACTTAATGTTATATTTGATCATAACTCACCAGTAGCATTGTGGAAGAATAAAGATTTTCTTGTGTATTACGTATAAAACTCAAACAATTTTTCGCATGTTTCTTATAGATTTAGATTTTGTTTCTTTATTTGTTATAGGCAAGGATCCGGAAAGCCTTTTATTTTCCGGACATGACCGGAGAAAACTTTATTTGTCCTGTCATAAAAAGGGTCAAACGGACGTCCAAAATTTCTATTTTTTGATAAAAAGATGTACTGAAAAGTTGCGACGCTACCATTTTGAAGTTCGGTAGAACAGTTACTTCATTCAGTTTCTCCTCTCTATAGTTGACTGATCTTTTCAAACTGTTTTTTACAGCAATTACTATTGTCAATACGGTAATTAACCGAGGTGTCTGTGCTTTTATGACGCTTAATTATAATTAATGTACACCTGTCAATAATTTCCAAAAGTACAATCGAGGTCATTCATCAGTGACAATCAATCAGGCGTTTTTCACCCCTCTCTACTTTGAAATTAAAAAAAATCCATTACATGGTATGTTTTGGACAATCTAACAGTTCACAATCACAAACTTGAGAAGATAAAATGGATTGCAAAACTTAGATTTTCACATTGTTGCCATTTTCTGCACATGTAGTTTATAGAAAATACTCATTGAGCATGTGTGAATCGTTGTAGTTAAATATGAAAAAGTAATAAAAATTTCATTTTTCGGGAAACTTTCATATACTGATTTCAAAGTTTTTTAACTTGAATTTATTTAAATCATTTATTTAGTTCATTTCTACTACGTTGTGTAGTCCATTTCCATATTGATCTATTTTTACGTGTCAAACTCGGATGTCGAAGAAGACACCTATAACATCGACGTTATCAATACACAAACAATGCCACACAGAATTTTAGAGATAAGGTCATGTGTTGACATTGATAAAAAGAGTGTAAACTGATAATTCATTTCTATCAAAAACATGTACGGCAGAGGCTGATGAAATTTCCTGATCCCTGGTTGTAGGTACTAATAAATACTGCCAGCACTGAGATCATGAATTTATACTTAGATCATTGCAAGGTGCATTTGGTTTTGAGTCCTTCAAAATAAATTTTGGATATTCAATTCAACTTACAGAAGACAACTATAAAATTGACTGTAATAGGCACCCTATGTATATCAAATTAATATCTACAAAGCATGCTGTGAATATAATACTGTCATGTAAAATTTACCACTTTTTCTTGTCTCTTGGACATCCTTTATACACTGGTTTGACATAATGTATAATTTTTAAATGTTTTTTTATTTTTTAGGTGCTACAAGTTGCGAGTCTATAAAATCCACCGGTTCTTCAGGAGGTGTTGGAAAATCGTTTTTTAATTTAATGCATACATATAAGATAGTTATGAATAAATTAGGAACTCGAGCCCGTGATGTTGTATTTAAACCATTTGAAGCAATAATGATATACATCACCTCAGTCTATGATGAAAATTGTTTTTGGGGACAAGTTATAAGAGATGTAAGTAAAAAGTTAAATTGAATTAAATATATTTTAAGATATACATGTATATGTAATTAATAAGAATTTTCAGCAATGGATATCTAGTGTATGTAAAAAAATTCAAATACATGTATATTTACATAGTTGAAATTTGATGCTTACTAAATGTTTTTAAGTAGTAAAAGTATTGACTTGTATAAAGAGATAAATGAATGATTAAGAAATGTGAATTTAAGAAAAGAAGAAAGGCTTAGATTGTAGTATTACAATATTTTCTTCAATAGATAAGTAGAAATTTTATACATAATGAATATCATTAAGGTAACAGGTACGTAAATGGGCTATTTCACGGATTTTTATGAAATTTTGCAAGCAATTAGAGTATGTGGAACTGCATATGAATATCGAAAAATTATATAAGTAACTTTTATACTTTCAGATATATAGCAAATTGAATATTCTGTAGAAAGAAGTCCAAATGTATAGGATGCACGTAAATATCGCAAAAAATATTGAAAAATTTCACTTTGAATTGCCTTTTCTCAAAAACGTGTCCTACGAATTTTCTTTAAAATTGATATGTTATTGCCACTAAAATTTCCGTTTTATTGATATGAAAGCTATAGGGGGTCACCGAATTCGTTTTTTCAGTATAAATCATCCAAGTGTCTCTGCAATACCTAACAACGTCGAAAAATAAGATTTTGAGCCACGACGTCACGATTATTTATGCCTTTCGGCGCTTTTTCCACGCTGTACAGCAGATTCAACTATCCATATTCAAAAAACGAATTCGGTGACCCCCTATAAATTTTATATCAATAAAACGGAAATTCCAGTAGCAAAAACATATCATTTTTAAAGAAAATTCGTAGGACAGGATTTCGAGAACTGTTAATTTGTAGTCAAAATTGCTGAACTTTTTAACAATATTTGCATGTATTCTATACATCTGTACTACTATTTTCCGGATATTTAATTTGCTATATCTCAGAAAGTGTAAAAGTTATATACATCATTTTTTCGATGTTCTGGTGCAGTTCCTCATGCTCTAGTTGTATGCAAAATTTCATAAAATTCTGTGAGATTATCCATTTACGTACCTGTCACCTTAATACTAAAGGAAGAGACAGTTTTCTTTGAGCAAAAAAAAACTCTGAAACCACAAAATGTTGGAAATGTTTGAGATATAACATATAATAGTGACATTCAGTAGTTCCCAAGTTTGCCTTCAGAAGAATTTCTTTTTCTTAGAAAACTGAGTTTTGTGTGAAAATGTTCTGAAAAAACACCCGTCATTGGGAAGAGTATTATTCACATGATTAATATTTTATTATCTCCCCTTTTGAAATAACATTTTTGCTAAAGTTAATTTCATTTTTTGATAGTATCTATTTGGTAAAATTTAACATTCTATAAAACAGGAATAATCATTTAACATAAAAAAAATTATTATGATTAGATATTCGGTTTAACATAAATATTTTGCAAAAGATATAGTTAATGATACCATAATTTACAATTAGAATATTTGATTTAAAGCATATTGTTCAAACTTATGCACTTCAGATAGGTATGAGATCTGTTAACAATCACACTTTCTCTTTTTGTTTTGGATCTTGCTTATTTGAATACTTTAAGAAATGTAAAGCCAAGTTCCCTTCCTAGAAGGTTAGGTTTGAATTTTTGAAGTTTAATTGAAGATTTCAGTTTCTAAATTAAAATGGAGACTAGGTTAAAAATTTCCGCTTAATGTCTTTACAACCAAATATGTTTTTCTAGGATTATTATTTCTGGAGTCATTCTTGCTTTGCCAGTGTTGTTTTTCCCAAATTATAATTATTTTTGAGATAGAACTATTAATTTATTGTAAGGAATTCCTATTTATATTTTTGAATTATATGTTCTATGTTAACATGGTTAATAAAATATGAAAACTTTTAAAAAGTTTATATAAACAGCTTGGAGTCCCAGTGGAACGAACTGCATGTCTTAATTGCTACTGGCCGCCAGTTTGTCCAATTGTTTGTCAGTAAATTACTGGTATATTACATGATAAACACTCAGAATGGAATGGTTGTCCCCCGTATTGTCCCCTATGTATTAAAAGACTAAAGTCCAAGGGAAAGGACAAAGCTTAGGAAACAAACAAATACATAATGACAATACAAAATTGTTGAAGAAAAAACACTTTAAGACTAACACCACTGTGCATCCCCTTACAGCAAATATATATTGCTCTTTTCTGGTACCTGTTGCAATAGTATACATGTAAGTGTACCGTAAATGGCAACAGGCTGCAATTAACGGTACACTAGCGGCAATTGACTATACACTTCTATTGTTTAGATAATGTATTGGTTACCAGTAACTAGCAATATCTGGTGTACGGGGATACACATGAACACGCATCCATAAAAATCAGCTGCACCAGCAAAGTATGAGTCTTCTTCTCCTCAAAGACACCCGCTGAGATTGTCGCATAAAATTGAAATTGTGCTATCAATGATATAGGTTTTTGTTCGCAATCTCCCTCTTAACATTTTTTTAATCTGCACCATCAGTATTGATCTCGTACTCGTAAGTAATTTACAGGATATCAGAGAAGTAATGTTTTTTCAGGATTCAACTTTATTAGATCTGGAGAACAAATTAGAAGAATTACAGGATCCCAATGTAAAAATAGGCCCAACAAAAGGGTTAGGAAGATGTGCTGCCAAGATTGATGATGAATGGTTTAGGTATGAAGTAATATAATATATGTCATCCTCCATTAGTATCGATATTTGTTGTATTTCTTAATCCAATGAACAAATTTAATCATATTTACAAGTTCATAAATTTATATCTCCAAAAATAGTAACTACTTAAAGTTAATTTCAAGGAAAGTTCATTTAAAATTTATTTTGAGTCAAAAAGTAGTGCTGCAAAAGCAAAAACTTTTATGACCCCAAAGCAAAGAAATTTCAGAATGGGGTTCAGAATCCTGAATTATATCATTCCCTTTATAATATTTATTTAGATCATGGGTAGTAGCAGATAGAGGGGATTTTACTGTAGAAGTATTTAATGTAGATTATGGAAATACAGCAGTTATAAATAAAAGAAATGTTGCATTAACTCTACCAGATGTCTGGGATTTACAACCAGTTGTTCGACCTTTCAGGATCAAAGGTATGTTTATCTTACATGTATCGTAATATTTTGTTAGATTAAAAATAAATGAGTGATATATCTGGCATGGTAAACCCTATGATGTGTAATCTTTGAGGTCATGTACATTTTGGACACATTTTGGCATCTCAAGATACATATAACAATTCTGCTATTTCATATAATTTTCTGACTTATAACACATATAGACTCATGTTACAGATTTGACTTAATCTCAAAAGCTGAAAATTTAAATTTGATGATATACCTAAACAAAAGTATGTATTATGCAATTAATTTCAAATTTGAAATTTTGAGTTGTAATAACTTTTGTTTAGCTTGAAAATTCACTTACATGTATTTAAGTTCTTGGGGCCTCGATGGCCAAGTGGTCTAGATAGTTCATCATGACTACTAATGATCACTAGCCTGTCAACACTGAGGTTGTGAGTTCGAATCTCACCTGTGGCGGGATGTGTTCGACTCCAATCTAAAATTGACAAGGATTGCCAATTTTCCTACCGAATGTCGTGTTTTTCTCCAGCTTCCTCCACCAATAAAAACTGGCCTCCGCGAAATAGCCAAATGTGCTGAAAACAGAGCAAAACCCCAACTTAACAAACAAACAAACTTAAGTTCTTGGGAATCTCTGTCACTGTGACTTGTCTTGTATTCAATTGAAAATATACGTCAGTCATTATAATATAAAGGGTAAAGACATTGTTGAATGAAATTTGCCTGACAGTTTGTACTCTCCAAATGAAATATACAGATGTACCCTCAAAAAATTCCCTGTACCCCAATAATTAGTAAGGTTAACATATATCCCCTATTGAAAAAATGGTGATATTTGAGTAATTAAAAGAAAAACACATTGACACACAGAAACAAGCAATGCTTTATTATGAATAGATAGTTTGACCTAAATTATCTTAACAGCCATGCTTCTGTTTGCATAAAAATATTATCTTGATTTTGACAGTAAAGAATTTCTGTAATTTGACTTCTGTGGATCTGATTGTGCTTTAAAGTGAAATTAACCTTTTCAGATGGAACACCAATGGTAAATAAAGAAATGGAACAAACATTAGTTTATGCACAAGTGACTGGTTCCAATGCAGATGATACAGTAAGTAACCAGATAGATGTATCTTACCAATCACATGTATTTTAGTTAAACATTGTAAATTAGTACATACATTTATACACTTATTTACATTTAAACTTTTGAGTCAAACGAAGATTTTTCTGAAGCAATATTTTCTGTGTTGATTTATTTTTGCATGAAGTTTTACATGTAGTTCGATACATTGGTGTAGGTTTGGCATTGACTGCGGTGCTACTGGACATTAAGCATTCAATCAAAGCATTGTTTGTGATTTGTTATTCTGTTGGTTATTATTGTAGTATTTTCTACTCGCACAAATTTACCTTGTCTTTAATCTTTTTATCTCACCTGGCCTATAGGCTGCTACGGCTGCTCAAAGTTTCCATGGAAACCATATGGGAAATGATCTATGGAAGGACCACTACAATTGTTCTGCTTTTGATTCCGATTGGATGAACTACATGGCCGCCAGAGGCCATCTTTGATTTTTATTGGCCAATTTTCAAAAATCTTCTGAAAGTATATGACGAAACTTTTTGAAACTTTGCAGGATTGATGACAGCAATACCCTCTACAAATTATCCACTTTTGGTTGAGATTCATCCCCTTTTTTAGCTCACCTGACCCAAAGGGTCAAGTGAGCTTTTCTCATCACTTGGCGTCCGGCATCAGTCTTTGTCTGTCGTCCGGCGTCCGTCGTCGTCCGTTAACTTTTACAAAAATCTTCTCCTCTGAAACGACTGAGCCAAATTGAACCAAACTTGGCCACAAGCATCATTAGGGTATCTAGTTTAAAAAATGTGTCCTATGACCCCGCCTGCCAACCAACATGGCCGACATGGCTAAAAATTGAACATAGCGGTAAACTGCAGTTTTTGTCTTATATCTCAAAAACTAAAGCAATTAGAGCAAAACTGACATGGGATAAAAATGTTCATAAGGTCAAGATCTACCTGTCATGAAATTTTCAGACGAATCGGTCAACCCTTTGATGGGTTATTGCCCCTGAATTGTTAATTTAAAGGAAATTTTGCAGTTATAGGTTATTATCTTGAATATTATTACAGATAAAGATAAATTGTAAACAGCAAAAATGTTCAACAAAGTAAGATCTACAAATAAGTCAACATGACCAAAATCATTGATTGACCCCTTATAGGAGTTTTTGCCCTTTAAAGACGGCAGCCAGCGTGAACTTTCCTTTAAAGATCTTTTCCTATCAAACAACTGGGCCAATTGAGACCAAACTTTGGTAGAATGGTCCTTGGGTGGCCCCCATCCAAACTTATTTCTGGCATCCCCGACTTCCAACCGAGATGGCTGCTGTTACTAAAAATAGGAAAAAAAGGGGTGACTTTCAAAAATCTTCTTATATGAAACTACAAGTCCAGTTGGAACCAAAGTTGGCAGTAATAGTTCTTAGGAGGTTCTCTTTCAGAAATATGTCCAATGACCCAGACTGTTAACCAAGATGGCCGCCACAGCCGAACTTAGTTTAACATAGGGCCCTATGGGAAAATTCATTGAAAAATCTTCTTGTCTTAAACCACTTGACCAATTGGAACCAGACTTGGCAGCAATGGTCCTTAGATGGTCCTCTTACAGAGGTGTGTCCGATGACCCGGACTGTCAACCAAGATGGCCGCCACAACCGAACTTAGTTTAACATAGGGCCCTATAGGAAAATTCATTGAAAAATCTTCTTGTCTGAAACCACTTGACATATTCTAGCCAGACTTGTCAGCATTGGTCCTTAGGAGGTCCTCTTTCAGAAATGTGTCTGATTTCGTGGACTGTGAACCAAGATGGCCGCCACAGCAGAACTTAGTTTAACATAGGACCCTATGGGAAATTCACTCAAAAATCTTGTCGTCTGAAACCACTAAGCCAATTAGAATTAGACTTGGTAGCAATGGTCCTTAGATGGTCCTCTTTCAGAAATTTGTGCAATGACCTGGACTGTCAACCAAGATGGCCGCCACAACTGAACTTTGTTAAATATTGGACCCTATAGGAAAATTCATTGAAAAATCTTCTTGTCTGAAACCGTTTAGCCAGTTGGAACAAGACTTAGCAGAAATGGTCCTTAGATGGTTCTCTTTTAGAAATGTATCCGTTGACCTGGATAAACCAAGATGACTGCCACAGTTGAAATTAGTTCAACATAGAATCCTATAGAAAAACCAGCCAAATTGACTGCAACACTTAAATTTTTAGGTCTGCTCAAGGTGAAAGTTAAATCCAGGTGAGCGATACAGGCTCTTGAGAGCCTCTAGTTTGTCAATTGCTCTGGAAGTAATGGGCAGATTGAAACCACAGTTGGCAAAAATGATGTATGGAAGGACCTGTACAAACAATATGCCTTTGGTTGTGGTTGGATTATTAACATGGCCACCAGAGGCCATCTTTGATTTTTTATTGGCCAATTTTCAAAAATCTTAGCTTCTGAAACTACATTACGAAATGTTTTGAAACTTTGCAAGATTGATGACTGCAATACCCTCCACAAAAGTTCCAATTTTGGTTTAAATTCAACGCCTGTGGCTGTTGAAAATTTCCATGAAAACCATATGGAAAAGAACTTTTTTGTCATTTGCTCAGGAACTTAAGGGCAGGTTGTAACTGATGTTGGCAGTTTTTGGGTCAAAGGTCAAACATAACAGCCTTGTGGATACAACAGAGCTTACATTTTCAAATTGGCTAATAGATAGCCAGGTGAGCCTCTAGTTTTACTTTACCCTCCATCTTACTACTTAGTAATCATTTGACATTATTGTGCTTACTGCTTTACGTTGAATGTTGTGTTTTAAGAAATGAAGTATATTTTGATAATATTAATCTTTTAAATATTTTGATAATATTGATATTTGATTCAAGATACACGTATTTATATCCAGGCACAAATCCTTGATAATAGTAACAAAGGTTGTACATAAATAATTTGACCCACACTTTCATTTTATTATATCCCGCTTAGTGTTTGTCCATCTTCACCTATTTACTTAAACTGCTCTTACACCAGTGAATGGATTTCATTGAAACTTTCACAGAATCTTCAGTATAAAGTGGCATTGTTCATCACGTATTATATTTTTGATCAGAGTAATTTTTGGGGTTTCCACAGACAAACATGGACTTTGTCATTTTTGCATAATAATATGGGTATGTAAGGGGGATAGGCATGCCCACGTTGGCAACTAATCCTAAACCAGTGAATGGATTTCTGTGAAACTTTCAGTATACATTGCCATTGTGCACCACCTATTATTTTTGATCAGAATGATTTTTGGGTTTTCTACAGACAAAGATGGACTTTGCCATTTCTTCATGTAATGTAAGGGTGGTAGGCATGCCCAGTCAACTCCTCCTAAAGCAGTTAATGAATTTCCTTGAAACTTTTAAAGTAATCTTCAGTATACATTGCCATTGTGCACTACCTACATTATTTATGCTCGCAATGATTTTTGGGGTTTTCCACAGACAAACATTGACTTTCTGGGCAAAATAAATCTGACTATGACCTTATAAAAGAATTCAGACAAATGTATATTTTATTTCCTAATAAAATTGTAGAATTGTAAAGAAACTGTCTGCTTATTGACTGAGTTTAAGGTATATATATAAGTTTCCGCTATAGATTATGTTGCTGCTTTTCATTTTGTTATTAACATATGCTCACATTTAAATGCTTTATAGATATAAGTAGAAATCATGAATTTAGTGTCAAAATATTTATACTCTTTAGCCTCCTGTTGATCTGATCAACAGAATATGAATTTCAAAACATAATTGTATAATTGTCTTGTGTTTATTGACATGGAAACACCCACATATTATCATATGACCAACAAAAGTGTTATGAAAAGCATGTGTAGTTATTGAGTTTCCCTGTTTCTAAATTTAGATTTGTATTTATTCAATGCGATGGAGGGACTTAGTAATGGTCTGCATCAGTCTGTCCTATTAACTTTGTAGATGCATCTCCTCTGAAACTACTTGGTAGATGCAGACTATATATTGCAGGAATGTTACCTATGCCATAAAGATGATCACACTTTATCCCCATTTTGATTCAGTGAATTTACTGGAGTTATGGGACTGTGTTGTTTTTCATCACATTGTATCATATGCCTTCCTTGTCGACACAACTCCTCTGAAACTTGTAGGCAGATATTGATTGTTACCTAAGACATAAAGGTGATCACACTTTACCACCATTTTTATGGGGCTTTGTTGGTTTTTATGACATTGTATCATATGCATACCTTGTGGTAACAAATGGTCTGAAACTACATGGCAGATTTGTTTTATGTTTTGCAGGATTGTTACCTATGATAATATACTGCCATTTAGATTTATTGATTTTTATAGTAGTTATGGAACTTAGATTATTATTCCCTCTGAGATCGATTGTTAGATTCCTTTCATATTTTGTAGAATGATTGGTCATGATGTGTAGTTGACCGTACTGTCTCACCATTTGATTTGACAGATCTTGTTAAGAGTTCCTTAATAACAGTGTGGTAGTATGTTTGTGGCAAATCTTTCCGTCATATGATATCATTGTGAAGGAATTTAGAGTTTTATTCAATTAGAATTGTTTTGCTGCTCCCAAAGTTAAGTAAGGAAAAAGGGAATAAATTACCTCGTCAAAAGTAAAATTATTTGTTAATTAATAGCACAGTGGTACCAGTGTGGTCTGTAAGCCTAGGGAGAACACTGCTAGTAGTCTGGATTCATCATTATTTTTGTGAAAGGAGAATAAGCATTTTTTTAGCTGTCCCTGAAATATATATTTATTCGTTTTGTCAATTTATTCAATCTATGCATTGCATGATTATTAGTTTTGCTTCATTTGCATGATTTATTTATATTATTGTTGAATGTCAGTTATCAACAAGCATTTACAGGGAGCGCAGCAAGCGCTATAGGAGCATATGGGTCATTTAGAAAAGTCTTTGTTTAATGGAGGCAGCCATTATGCAATCCAAAGTGAATTTATTTGTTAAAGCGAACATAGCCATATTGTGGTACATACTAAGGCTACAAAAATTTTGTTTGCCAGAAACGGAAGTAAGTAAAGTAAGGGAAATGACTTGCTTGAAATTATAATTTTAGAGTCAGAAGCATGATACCGGAAATGAGTTTCTGGAAAGAGCTATTGCTGTGCTCGCATCATTGGCCATGCCAACAGCATATTAATATTGACTGTTCAAATTTCAAAAGTTTAATTCTCATTGAACACTCATATATTGCCTACCTCAAATTTAACAAGTCATACACAGCTGAAAAAACATTCACACATACTTTCATTGACCTTCATTTATAGAAATCTTATAAAAAAAAATGTGCTGTCCATTAAAATATAATGAATAAAATAGAAAATGATAATTTAAAAAAAATACAACTGTGTATTTTTTTCTTTGTAGATTTGTAGATAGTTTCCTTCTCTATTTATTCCAATAAATTTATTTTAAGCTTAAAAGTGAAAAAGACAATAAAAAAATATAAAAATTACTGAATAAAATAAGAAAAAGATTAAATAAACAGTAAAGTTACGATGTTAACAATGTATTTTTAATTTTTGTCTTTTATATTTTCAGGGATTTTTAACAGAGGTAAAGATCACAGGATTTCCACAATGACTCCAAAGTTGTGAATAATATAGCAAATTGTTACAAGCCTTTTAAAACTGTCAAGAGATGATAGGATCATATTTTTGTAACTTCATTTGTTATAAATACTGTTTTAGAACAAAAGTCAGAAGGAATGTTAAATGAATCATGTATTAAATATTTCTAGGCCATACAATCTAATTTTCAGTTTGACATCTTATTTTAATACAATAAGTACAAAAAATACACATCTAGGACAAGTAAAGTACCAAGACATTTTGGCCTTTATCTGTACTATAAGATTAAGTACTGAGATTATCCTTGGGATTAGCTTTATTATCAGCACAGAAATACATGTAGTACTCTGTATTATCTTCTGTTTTAACTGTGGGTGTTCTGAAAGTAAGATATAGAAGTAACAAGTAAATTCAAAACATACAGCAACTAAACATTTCTGTTTAGTCACAATTAAAGTACAATTTTAAGAATTTGTCCTAGTAAGACTAAAAATTAGGCATGGTCTAGTGTTTTTACCCAGTAATATTAGTTTTGGATTGTTTAGAATATATGAGATGTGTTAAGTAAATAGAAAAACCAAGAGTGTTATTCACTTTCTAAGACTTTTAGAACTCTGATGTGATTTGTATGGAGAAACATTTTTTCATAGTGCCTATGACTTTACATGTTACTGTGTGTCCCATTTACTTCAAGAACTCATTTTTTAATGAAAAAAATGAAGGTATGCTAACTTGTACACATTTCAAACAAAGATCAAGCATATCTTTATGGTAGACATGTTTCAGACTTGCATTTGTTCAATTTCTTGTTTGTATTTTGGGGTGTTATGCAAAAATCAATAATTGAGCACAAAAAAAAGAACAGAAAAACTGCTTCCATTAAAAATTTCTGGCAACTAAGCATTGGAAGAGGCAAAAACTATCAACTATAACCAAATGAAAACATACAGCTAATGTTTCAAACTTATTAAAATTTTCCTGATAAATGACTGCAGTTCTTGTGGGACACACAGTGGAAATTTGTTATAATTATGTCCATGTTATAGCAGTCCAGTTTACTGAGATGGAGTGTTTTTGTTATATTGTCATGTTATATTAATGCTAGATTTTGTCATTTCAGTCAATATTTCTATGAAATGTATTTTGCATTTGAATATGAAATTTTATCCACAGTGCTTATTCCAAATATTGATATGTCAATTGAATGCCCTTTATAATGCTAGATTTCAGGAGAGAATTAACAAATTTGATAAGTTGAAATGATAATTTTATTGTAACTGCAGCAATATAGTGCTCTGCAAATTCATCAATATCAAATGTGTTGACATCTTTTACACAGTGTATTTATTTATAAGCAAAGAAAAAGGGAGTGTTTTAGATGACGAGGATTTCAATTAGAACGAAAAAAATTACTGTTAACAATGTGAATTCAGAATATATCTGTAACTTTTCTGTGTATTTTAGTATGTTTTTATTTGTACTCGTACGAAATTTTGTATATTTGGCCTTAAATCTCTCTGTGCTTGGGTACATGTTATCTCCTTAAATTCTCATTGTACCAGTTGAGAAAGTGATGATTAATTATTGTGACTCTTATCCAGGAATATTTTGAATTAGTAATAACATGGCATTTATTTCTGAATTTACAGTAATACATTATTTATGGAAATGTTTTCAAATCATGGTTTATTTTGCTTTGTTTTATAATGTACTGTTATGTTGTACCATTGACCAAACCATGTAGATGTAGATAACTATATCCATAATTAATTTACAATTGTAATACTGTACACATTTGTCTTTTGATATATCATCAATTTTTAGTTCTTTAATCATGCCAATTTTGGATTTAGCCATTATTCATATATCAAAATTGTTTCTTTAATATGAATTGTACTTTCACAATTTTGAGTGAAAACCCTTTTAGTTCAAATTTTATTTTGAGGCAAATTATGTATTGCTTCTCAGGTGCTGTTACTTTCTGAAAAAGGTGTCAGTCCTTCTTTAAACATGTTAATTTTTAAGAAGCAGAAGTAATTTTTTTATACTTTTATTCATCAATCAAATACAGATATGTAATTTTACGGGTGCAAAAAAAATGGGTGCTTTATATTTACAAGAATTTCAATTTGGAAAAAAAAATTAATGTTTACAATGTGAATTAAGAATTCAAATATATAGCTTTGACTTTTCTATGTACTTAGCATGTTTTTATTTGCATTCATAAATTTTTGTAAAACACAATGTACTGTTGTTAAAAAAAATTTGTGTATAAATTTCTCCCAGGCATTTTTTTTATGAAAGTAGAAAACAATACTGATATAGTTTGTAAATATATAAATTATATTAAAGTGGCAATGTGACCATTAAAATAAAATTATATGACAAAAAAACAATAGTGTCTTGATACAGTAATGATATAGAAAATTTTTGTAGACTGTGGTCTTCAATTTAAAGATTTCTTAAGCTGGTCTGATTATTTATCCTAACGATGACAAATATAAAGGAATTAATCACAGATGAGGAAATTAATAAAGACAAATTAATACAATTTTCAAATATGTAAAAAAAAAGTATATAAAAGAGATTAATTTGATTAATTGAACATGTGTAGGACTTTTGTTAGACTAAGAACATATTTGGAGGCATTTTTTAAATTTCTTTTGTGCACATTGCATATTTACACAAAATGTACTTCAATGTTTACACACATTTACTGCTTTTGTTTGCCAAATAAAGATGTAAACTACAATTATGCAAAAATATTTTAGATAAGTGTCCGAGGTAGAAGTGATTGAAAGCATAATGCAATTGTCCTCTGTAAGAGTAATTTTACAACTTTTGTTTATAAGAAATACATGTAAGATTGAAATGTCTGGAATATAAAATGACAGTATTTACTGTTATCTCACATGTTATTGGCAGAGAGGTTTTTGTAACCCATATTTCTTATATATTTTTCCCCATCTATTCCCTTTTCTCTTTCATCCTGAGAACTGAGTTTTTTATATATCTCTGTTTGCAAACATAATAAAACTACATGTAAAATGGTTACAACTGCAATCATTTAATTGAAATTATTTTTATAGAATTGCAAGGTGAATAGAGGCTCCGCATCACCAGAATTCTTGTACTAAATTCTTGATCATTACAGAATGTAGAAATATGTTTTAACAGAGAAATATACAATGTACGCTAAGGAATATTTTAAATATCATTCTGTCCTTTGTTGGCTTCTTATTCTTACAATAATTTCATTAATATGTTGTATAGTCTTATTCATTAGATATACATCTTTGCTATTTTCCCAAATATTCAGCTTGAAAATTATACTGTTCATGGGAAATTTTCTATTTACATGTATTTCATTTAATATAATAATGAAAGCAACTATTCCTTTATTTGGCCAAGTACTGGTAAGTCTGTCTGAAGGCCCTTTGACATGCTCCATGTTGTCTTTTGTATTCAAATGTTAATTGGAACATTATTTGTGTCAGACTTTGGTATCTTATACACTTCTGTATGCTTTCATTCCTTTTACTGAAGTTTTCCTTCTTTATAATTTTGATTACTCAAAGTATTTTTTTGTGCTTTAAATCCCAGACGTCTAAACTAATAAAAATAAACAACCAAATTTTTCCCTCTCTTATTTTCATGTACTTTGTCCTTTTTGTTTATTTTACATATTGTGAACTAAGAGTAAACATTTGTAAGTATAAAGGTTCTCCATATATCTGATCTCTGAAGTCTTCATGATAAAGTATGTGTAAGGTGTGTACAAATTGTACAGTTCTTTGCATAATTTTTCTTATTCCTGAACTGTCGTCTTCATTTCTTTTTATTTCAAATGCTTTATAAGATTCATAAGATAACATATTACTGGATCCTGATAGATATTAATTAAAAATAAGCAAATTTATCTATGAAATCAAATAGATTTAATGAGGCTTGATAGGAAAGTTCCCGTCTTATCACACTTTTCTCGCTAAGAGTTATAAAATTATAAATATTAGCACTGTGGTACTTATTGAATGAAAACAAAAAGATTTGTTTTGTGAATGTTATTTGCCTTGTATGAAGTAATATATGAGTGAATATGTTAATCAAGATGATTATGGTCTTTAAAATCATTTCCGGTTTATTCTTATTATCTAAAAGTAGAAAGGACTGACAAAAAAAATGTGATATCAGGAAATTTTAAGATTTCAGATTTTTTTTTAGCACCAATTATATTTCATTGTTTTGAAAGGTTAACAGTTTTTAAAAAAAAAAATCATACATGTGAATTAAACGAAAATAAAGCCACTTTCTTAATATTATTGTATGGTATACATATTAGCTTAGTGGAGAAGGCTGGACTTTTTACATTTTAATTATTTACTTATCCATGTGCTCAGTAAAATAAACATGTTTTTGTTCTAAAATAATGATACATTACAGCCAGCCATTTTTCCACGAGTTCTGAAGAAAAAATCCAATATTATAGCATGTTTTTTATATTAAGAACATTTAGTGGTAAATTTTGTAAGAATTTTTTTACTATATATTTTAATTTAAAAAAAAGATAGACATTTTTGTCCCCTCTCTATTTTAAGTTTCTTATTTATGGTCAGGTAGACCAACTTTATGAAATTCTGTCACTGTTTTATAAGAATTTATTCTTATATCTTTCTTTTTATGTAGGCCATTTCATTTTTCTAAAAGTTTCTGAATTTTTTTGAAGCCTTGGAGCCAACATTCTTCTCTGCTTGAAATGAATTGTATCCAAGTCTTTGATTGTCATTTTCTTGAAATATAGAAGCCAGTTCTTACAAATTTCTTTAAAAAGTAAGTAAAACTGTTTCAGCATAATTTCTTTTCCAAAAAAAAAATGTTGCCATGAAATTCCATAACTAATATTAATGTACTGTAGGCTAAGGCAGTAGAAATACTGTTATAAAAAATTCAGAAAAGGAGTTTTGTATTAAGCAAAAAAAGGATATCTGTTTTCAGACTGCTTATGAAAATGCCTTATGCAGTATAGCTTATGTTTTTCAGAATGCATATATATGTATATTTAAATCAAGTTAGAATTCTATTGATTACACAGTAAACATGTACAGGGTCCCATACAATTGATTCTTAGATTCTCATCCTCACATGTCCCTCTATTTCTAAAATTGTTAAATTTTATATTTTTGTGGTGCAATATAGAAAATGCACATTTTTACTTTATAAATAATATCAATTATTATAAAAGTTTGGATGAAAATCTTGGAACTATATTTTAGTGGCCTGAATAATACATGTTATGCTAATGAGTTAATCATTGTGAAATTGTTAGTATTTAGTCTATATTCAAATTTTAGTTGTTCCCTTTCTTTGAAGTAAAATTCTCAAAATCATGCTTTTGTCTTCCTATTGCCCATTAATAGATTTTTTTAAAAATTTACCAAAGGTAAAACCAGCAATATTTTTTGTTCTACTATACCGGTAAGAAAATGCAGATATTGAAGATTTTTCAGCCATGTATGTGTCAAGCATTTATTAGATACTAGGCTTTAGACAGTGAAGAAAAATCGGGTTTGCTCTCAGTTAAGACAGCTTCTTGTTATTAGCACATCCTAGTCAGCATCATAGATATATCAATTACTTTGTTACTACATTTGAACTCTTTCCTGTTATGTAGGTATTAACACCACAAACAACAGATTACTACACATAGCCATGTCCCACACCACTGCCACAGGAGGGTAAGGTAGTTTTCAAATCACTCATGGGCATATTTGGTTAGAAGACCAGGAATAAATGTAATAATAAATGGCAAACAGTTTCAAAAGGTGCACCTGCAAGGTGATCTTTGTCAGATCATAGAAATTCTTCCAGAATATAAACCAAATCTAAGTATTTTCAAAGGAGTTGCATCCACAAAGTTATTGGGACGGACTGGTGCAGATTATTACTAAGTCACTATCATAAATATACCAGGAGCAAACCAAAAAATGCCATCCATTAGACAGACAAACCCAGGAAGACAAATGAACAACTAAAAGCAGAACAAATAAACACTGAAAACAAACCAGAGGTTCCCAGGATCCTGTATTGTTCACCTGATATTTCCATTTGTTCATTGCTAAAGGACTTTGAGATTAACATCCATGCCATGTTGGGTTTCAATCCAGTCATTTTCAAGAAGAAGCCGTTTGTATGTAGTTCCCATAGGGTCCCATGTTAAACTAAGTCTTCTGCTGACGGCTATTGTGAATGAAATATCGGCAACGAAGTAACAACATTTGGTCAGAACCTCATAAAGAACATTCATGCCATGTTTGGTTTCAATCCATTCAGCTGTTCTCTAGAAGATTCCTGTATGTATTTCCCATTGGGTCCTATCTTTATCTTAAGTCTCCCGCTGGCGGCCATCTGGGAAGATGGATCGGCAACAAAGTAACAACACTTGGTCAGCACCTCATAAGGCACATTCATGCCATGTTTCATTTCAATCAATTCAGCGGTTCTCTAAAAGAAGATTTTTTGTATGTATTTTCCACAGGGTCCTATGTTAAACTAAGCTCCCTGCTGGTTTCAATCCATTCAGTGGTTCTCTACAAGAATATTTTTGTCTGTATTTCCCATAGGGTTCTTTGTTAGACTAAGTCCTCCGCTGGCAGCTATCTTGGATGATAGATCGGCAACAAAGGAACAACACATGGTCAGAACCTCATAAGGAACATTCATATGCAATGTATCTTGTGTTAAAATGCGGACACAAAGTGGTGGCAATAGCTCACATTGCCCTGTATCGCTCACGTGGAAATCATTTGCATAATAAATTTGACTATATCAATCCTGACTGGCAGTCTGGAACATTGATGTCCAATTGCCTCACTGGTTTTGTCAAATTGTTTGCTGGTTTCTGGGACTATTATAACTAACTTAATAGTTATAATAGTCCCATATGGTTTCAAACAAGAACATCTTTCAGTGAATTGTCCTATGTTACAATATGATTGGTTCTGGCGGGCAGGGTCATCTGATACAATTCTAAAAGAGGGTCACCTAAGGACCTTTGCTGCCAAATTTTGTTCCAATTGGCATAGTGGTTTCAGACAAGAGGATCTATTAGTAAATTTTCCAAAGGGTCCTATGTTAAAAAAAAAAAACAATCCAAAGATACTAATATTAGATATAGTAAATTTATACTATGCTGTATACGACGCATTTCAAGGAGTTACCTCTCATCAGCATTAAAACCGAAACATTTGGAAGACCAAAAACCAAACTTATATTAAACAAGAAGTACTCAACCAAAAATACCGAAATTGGAAGCCAAATTTCAGCAAAGGAGATCTACCATGTGCAATACAAGGAATGAACCCTTAGTATTTCTATTATTTTTGAATTTTGCTAAATACTGATAATTTCTGTAACAAATCAATGAATAATCATGTCAGACAAGTCTGACGACTGGGTTGGCGAATACCCTCGGGACCTAGGGTCCACCAGCAGAGGCATCATCCCAGGAGTTTCAAAATAACAATCCAAAGATACTAATATTAGATATAGTAAATTTATACTATGCTGTATACGAAGCATTTCAAGGAGTTACCTCTCATGAGCAGCATTAAAACCGAAACATTTGGAAGACCAAAAACCAAACTTATATGTTTGGCTCTGGCGGCAAACTTTGATGACAGACGGTTTATCAGATACAATTCTGAAAGAGGATCAGCTAAGGACCATTGCTGCCAAGCATTGTTCCAAATGGGCTAGTGGTTTCAGACAATAAAACCTTTGAGTAAATTTCCCATAGGATCCTCTTAAACTATGTTCGGCTCTGGTGGCCTTGTTGGATTGCTGGCATGGTTATCTGATACAATTCTGAAAGAGGACCACGTAAGGACCAAGTTTTGTTGCAATTGGCCCAGTGGTTTCTGAGGAGATCTTTAAAGTAAAGTTTATGACGACGGACACCTATTGATGGCAATAGCTCACATGACCCTTTAGGCAAGGTGAGCTAACAATGAACAACACAAAATCCTATAAAACCCAGGAGTGAACTCAGGTGCTCCGGAAGGTTGAGCAGTTCCTGCCCCATATATGGTACCCGTCATGAAGTTCAACAAAGTCAATCCGGTGGTAGTCACAAATCGATGGAGGTACATGAAATGTTACGAAAGTGGGAACAGGTCCAACATCATCTTCGATATTGGAACACTGTAACAGTCAATCAATTCGTGATGACGAAATTTCCTCAGTGATGACCACTCATCCCTGATAAAACCCTGGTTAAGCAGCTTTTGTGACAGCAGTAATCCTCTTTCTTGAAAGTAATGGTAACTCACACATGACCTTGCATATCGGATAAGCTGAGAAATTAAGACGCCATATGCAGGCGATGCTGGTATATTGCTACTCAAGAAGGGAAAGTTGACAATAGAAAAGTTGAAATCAGGTTTGTCATAAAGTTTTGTCTTCAAATGTCCCTCATTGTCTATCTCAAGAAACAAATCCTTTTGACAAAATATCACTGACATACAATTAAAATACTAGGGACATTAGTGCAATTGCAGAAGACTTGCTGTTAAGCCCACCTTTAAATCCCCATGTCTGCCATACAAAACCGAATGAAATCGTTCTGAAAACTTAAACCTTACAAAAAATCATTCTTAGCTCACCTGGCCCAAAGGTCCATGTGAGCTTATGCCATCACTTGGCGTCCGTTGTCGTAAACTCTTCTCCTCTGAAACTACTGGGTCAAATACTTTATCTGGATGTTCCTGGGGATATCTAGTTTAAAAATTGTATTTG
Source organism: Mytilisepta virgata (assembly GCA_028015205.1). Classification (NCBI taxonomy): domain Eukaryota; kingdom Metazoa; phylum Mollusca; class Bivalvia; order Mytilida; family Mytilidae; genus Mytilisepta; species Mytilisepta virgata. The sequence goes on from CM051517.1 coordinate 34,154,409, forward strand.
GGAATTTGAATCATCATGGCTTTCATTGCTAAAAATAGAACATAGGGGTGAAATGCAGTTTTGGCTTATATCTCAAAAACTAAAGCAGTTAGATCAAAACTGATAGAAGTAAAAATGATAATAAGGTCAAGATCTACCTGCCATGAAATTTTCAGACGAACAGTCAACCCATTTTCGGGTTATTGCCCGTGAACTGTTAATTATGAGGAAATTTGGCAGTTAGGTTATTAACTTGAATATTATTATAGATAGACAAACTATAAACAGCAAAAATGTTCAGCAAAGTAAGATCTACAAATAATTCAACATGACCAAAATTGTCAATTGACCCCTTATAGGAGTTTTTCCCCTTGAAAGATTATTTACATGTAAACAGTAATTATCAGTAAAAATAATAGTCCGCCATATTGTAACATAGGTTTAGACCATATCCTGAAATAAATTAAATGGTAGCTGTACAAGTAAAATTAAGGGTCAAGGGTCAAGGTCATTGGAAAGGTCCATAGCAACCGATGAAAAGTCCCTTGGAACCATATATATTTGGGTTAAGGACCCTTTATCTCCACAAGTCAAAAAGAAAGGTCAAGAATCAAGGTCATTGAAAAAGTCCATAGCAACCGATAAAAAACTGCCTAGCAACCATATAGATTTAGATTCAGGACCCTATAATATAGCTGTTCAAGTCAATATGGAGGCTCAAGGGTCAAGGTCATTGAAAAAATCCATAGCAATTGATGGAAAAGTCCTAGCAACCAGATATATTTAGCTTCAGGACCCTACAATTTACCTCTTCAAGTCAAAATGGAAGGTCAAGAGTCAAGGCCAATGAAAATGTCCAAAGCAACAGATGAAAAAATCCTAGCAACCATATACACCGGTATATTTGGGTTCAGGATTCTATATTTTAGCTTTACCAGTCAATATTAAGGCGACGGTATACATTAAATAGCAAAAATAATCAATGATGCAAGACCAACATAAACAAATTACAGGTGAGCGATTCAGGCCAATCGAAAACCTCATTACAGACTGTAGACAAAATATTTTAACCATATTTCAACTGGATAACATGTTTTATGTCTGGGTGCAATACACATAAAGCAGACAATATTTTGAAGGTTAATTAACCTCAATGAGTCCGAGAAGACGTAAAAATTGTATTATTGTTCGTAAAGGTTATATTAATGGGGAATTTACAATGGAAAAATAAATGTCCTAATAAAATTTAAAAAATATATAAATTTAAAATGACCAACTCCAACCTATTTTAAAATTTGCAAAACCATTATTTTCAATATGTGTAATGCACTTTGTGCATATTTTTGAAAATCTCACAGTAGGAGTTATCTCCCTTTTACATTGAAAAATTCCATAGGAGAATATCTGTTTCTTTGGAAGACAACACAACACAAGTTAAGTTCAATTGTTTTAGTTTTGACTTAGCTAATTGCACCAGTCTGCCAAGTACTAAGACGATTCAAAATGATAGGTACTAAAATTATGAAAAATCCATTCTGCAGACTGAGATTTACAACAAGTACCGATAGACTGTAGATGAGCGAAGCATTATTAAATGAGTTAAATTTACATGGTACCACAGACTCTGGGCCATAACTTGTTATCTCGCCTGCCAGGCGAGATATGTAGGTATTATTTTCCGGCAGCGTAAACCTTTTTAAAACTTAAATAACTTTGCACATATAATACCTACAATTAAGACGTATGGTCCACAGATAGCTTATCGTATAAGGTTTGCTGCAGTATACTTAACTTGTCACCCTGACCTAATTTTCATGGTTCACGGACTTCATAAACATAAAATCTGCGTCCAAGTTTCTTGGTTAAATCCTTTTCTCAGCAACTGTAATACCTATGCCAACCATATTTGATCTATCGATAGTTCTTAGTGGGTATAAGACAGTCTGACACCTGGCTTGGGACCTTGACCTCAATTTCATGCTTGAGTGACTGTCATATTTTCGTGGTTAAGTCCAAATAGAATACCTAGACCCACCGTATTTGGTCTATTGATAGTTCTTGATGGGTACATGCCAGTCTGACACTTGTCTCTGGACCTTGACCTAAATTTCATGTTTGTGACTTTCTTCAAAGTTTCTTTATTAAGTCCATTTTTCAGGAACTGCAATACCTGGAACCACCATGTTTGGTCTATAGATAGTTCTTAGTGAATACACATGTACATGCAAGTCTGACACCCGTCTCTAGACTTTGACCTCAATTTCATGCTGGAGTAATATTGTCACAATTTCGAGATTAGGTCCATTTCTCAGCAACTTTAATACTTAGACCCACCCTATTTGATCAATAGATAGTTCTTTTGAGTACAAGCCGACATGACACCTACGTTTTGACTTTGACCACATAGCAACTGTAATGCCTAAGCCAACATTATCTAGTCAACAGATAGTTCCTAGTGGGTACATGCCCGTCTGACACCCGTCTCTGGACCTTGACCTCAATTTCATGCTTGTTACATTTTTTAGATGAATGCCTTTTCTCAACAACCGTATTACTTAGGCCCTTATATCTGGTCTATAGATAGTTCTTAGTGGATACATGCCAGTCTAACACCTGTCAGCTGAACTTGACCTGCTTGACTTCATATACATTATCATGATTTAGTCTATTTCTTTGCAACTGTACTACATGTGTAACAAGGCCACAGTATTTGGTTGATAGTTCTTTATATATTCCACTTTAACATCTGACACCTTACCCTTGATCTCTATTTCATGCTTGACTGATTTGTTTCACGTTTTGGGATAATATCCATTTCTCAGCAACTGCAATACATAGACCAACCATATTTGGTCTATAGATAGTGCTTGGTGGGTACAGGGCTATCTGAGACCTTGACTTGAATTTCAGACAGAGTCACATTTTCATGACTAAGTAAATTTTACTGTAGCTGTAATATATATATCCAAACTGACCTCTATTTTAGGCTCAAGTGACTCTTGTCCCATTTTTACAAAGAAGTCCATTTCTCAACAAATGTTATAAATGTATTATATAGACCACCATTTTTGGTGGGTACATACCAGTCCGAGACCTGTCAGCTTGCCTTGGAGACAGTTTTAGGCTTGAATGACATGCATGAGATTTTTTAGACAAATTACCGCCTGACCATTACTATTATTTTTAACGAATTTTCCTTTGACTTGCAGTGTTAGGGAAAGATAATCATTATTCTGTGTCCATGTGTATACTCTGGCAAGACGTAGTGTATTCACTCTTGTAGACTACTGACCCTCAATGGCACCACTTTCATAGATCATTTCTGTATTTGGATTTATTCTTTAGATTAAGCATAAGCGCGTCCGGCCTTGGGTTTCCGATGATGACTCATATGAAGAATAGTAAATTTATTTGTTTAAACTCAACAACTTCCTTAAGGTTTTTATTAAATATTAACAACCGATAAAATGTCAATCAAGCCCGTCTGACAATACTTTTACTGTAAAAAGAAGTACCTCTTAAACCATAAACAACAAACAAGAAAATAAAACTTGGCAGTTAGTAATTTTATTGACAAAACATTGCCACAATTTTCATTATCCTCTAAAACAGAATAATGTTTTTAGCTACAGTCATACAGTGACCAGCACATAGTGGCATTCTCTCTACATGCATGCATTGCAACTAGCAACCAATGAAATATGAACAACTGTCATTGAAAATTATCAAACATCCACTACATAATGATCATGAACTACAATTGGTTAGATTTATTCTATATTAATATAATTCTCAATTAATTTAAAAAATCAAACAGGTTTTTCTGTTGTTTTAGTAAATTTGATTTCTATTGAAGATAATATCCTACTGATTTTTTTTTATCTACATGTAAGTTTTAAACATTTTTCAATCTCTTCATTTCTGTCTAAACTATTGATTTCTTACTTAAAGTCACAAAATTTTTTGAACATCTTTTGATAAAAATCCTTGACAGCATTAAACCATTTCCGTTAGTATTCAAAGCATACACAACAGAGAGAAATTAATGCTTGCTTTGAAAGCCAATGAAACAGTTAAACAATGAAAGTAAATGTACATCTATCAAACATTCATCATATTTACAAAAAAACTTCAAAACTTGTATCACACATGAAATCACATATCAACATTTACAAAGTAACACTTGTCCAAAATTTCATAAGCATTTTCAAATTTACATGGACTTTTGGTTACCATTATATCAATATCATATCTATCAATTTAAGAGAGTAAAATTAGGCTTAACTATACTCAGAATAGCCCTTGGTGGGTATCACAACTCTGCTAAATTTCTTTAAGTACTCCCAACACACTAATGTTGCTATCCATATTAAGGATCTTTTACATGTATTTACCTTAATTTTATTTTAAGATTGTTTGTATTTGGGGAAAAGTGATTCCTTCACCACCTAAAGTATTATAAAAAAACATTTAATGGTTAGTTATAACATCAGAGGGTACCTTACTATGAACTAAATCTATGATACCAAAACATGTGAAGGGTTAGCTGAGAGGATGATGTGTTTTTTATAAGGTGTTCCTGAAAATTATTTCCTTTAAATTTTAAATGACTTTTTTTCAATTTTGAAAATAATTAGATAAATTACTATAAATAACTTGTACAAATTTTTTTTTGGACAAATAAATTATACTTCTTTTCAAGAAATTGAAAACAGCACTTTTACAAAAAAATAAATTATATTCTAAATAAATAGTTAAGTAAAGACTAGCATATTTCTTTTCTTGCAACTCCACTGAAAGTATGCAATATTTGGACAGCGAGAAAAAATTTCAGAGGAAAGTTTTCTTTCAACCTCATCTCTAAATAAATTTATAATTAATCCACTTAAATTTCTTTTCTTAACAAACACTTGTACACAATGTTCAACACTGCCATGCAGAGTAAGTTTCCATTCACAATATTTTCCAAATTTTCTTCGATCATTTTCTCAATTTTTCATCTTGTATTACAACAAGCATCTGAGTTCATCCTTTCAAGCACACAAGCTTAAAAATCCTGTTTTCATCTATGAGATGTTCCATTAAAGTTAAAATAGTCTGGAATTTTGAACTCTCTTCTTATATAGAACAATATGTAAGCTTTACATCTAGCCACTGTATGTTCTTCACACATTGTCACTGTACTGTCATTAAAATGATACCACTGTCCTGAAAAACATTCAAATAACAATTAAAGGAGTCATAACTAAAATTTCATGCCAAATATTTGCATCAGGTATCATTAAAATATGTTTACACTTTAGCTACCAAAATTGTTTTCAGCAAGCTGCATGTTTACACTAGAATCAAACTTTGCTACTCTTAATGTAAAATTGAGAAATGTTCTTAAAATTATAAATATGGCTATGTCTGGGACTACAAACTCATTCAATAGGTTTACTGTTGACACTTGTATTATATTATAATGTACTAAGACAATTTTACATTTCTTACCAAATTTAGATTGATACATAAAGATAATTCCAGATACTTTAACATAATGTATTTGTTGCTAATTTTTCAGCCATGCACTTTTTGCAAACTGAAACAAACATGTTCAGCAATCAAATACCAGATAAGCCTTTTTTGGAACCTAAGGTCTACATCTAAAACTTGTATTATCTTTAATGTGATAATCTTACCATCATGCTGTGCATATGCTGTGTAATGACCTGAACCAGCACTGAAAAATAAATCAAAGAAATTTTAAACATTTACCAAATAATACTTTTATAATACATCATTCTACAATATGCAAGATTTATATATACATGTATTCCATAGTTTCTCTAATACTTCAATTTTTAAAATTTTGTAAAAAAAAAATAAATTCTCTAATTTTTCATCAATTACGAAATTGTAAATTCAAGATCTTCATTGAAATCAAAATAATTTTTTACATTATTTCAGGACAAAGTTATTTCTAGTCTTTGTCAAGTCTATACTCCTTTACAATAATAAATATTCCGAAACCCAAAAGTTTTTACAAATTTTATTGATTTTATTGAACTTTGAAGTTTATTTTAGATATAAATATCCATTACAAGTTCTGCATACTTATGCTTCTGATTTCACATTTTCTATGAGGAATAAATTCCTACTAATTTTTCAAAATTAAAACAATTTTTACTGCATTAATCTTCTTCTTTTGACATACATGTATACAAGACTACTAACACTGATCTTTAATACAAAAGAAAAGAACAAAGCAATTCAACATTCAGATGGCATTGTTGCCGTCATTGCAAAACTTGGCAGGAAGTTTCAAGGTGGTCACCTGTGTCATTTGCAGTGTTCTCCCCAGGAAATTCTGAAGGCGCAAAATTTATAGCACGCGAACCACATTTTTTATTTAAAGAAACGAAGCATGAATACTGTGTATATAAAAAACATGTATTGACAAACAGAAAATATTTTTTCTGTGTATTAAAATGTTTATAATTAAATAAATAGTATTATACATATGTAAACATAGAGGTAAGGGAACAAATATAAATTTAATCAGTTAAATATTCTTATATCTTTTAATTTTCTTTTATAGAAATGATCATCAGGGCATTTGTTATTTTGGATAGTATCCTGGTCAAATGCTTGAACAATTCCTTTTATCAAATGCTGGAACTCTCCTTGTTTGAATGCAAATCTGAAAAAAATTCTTAACCTCCCCTCAGGGATGATTTTAGTCAGTTATTTAAAACTGATTTCAGTTATTTGGTATTGCAAAATTTATTTGAAAAGTTGTCAAACAGAACCTGCCAGAAAATCATGTTTTTGCACACCTAACCCCCCTATTTCAGTTATTTCTTCTGATCATTATAATCACCCCCATGTCCATACTCCAGTTAAAACATTTAAATCCTTTGTTATTCATTGTGACTACACAATTTTTGTATGTGAAGAATGGTTCTGCGTCTTGTATTTACAATACTTATTAAATTAAATAAAACAAACCAGAACATTAAGTATACAGTTAAAAAATTTTACAGTTTCATTTTATGAATTGTCCTTATTTATTCTTAAAAGTTGTTACAGAAAACTTCCAACTTCTATACAAGTTCAACTACTCTTAACAATTTATAGTATTACACATATTTTCTTCAACAGATCTCAGTCCTATCATCTAAAATCATGATTAATCAGATGATAAAGTATGTCTGCAGTTGGCTTTCATCATTGATCTGCATGATGCAATATTTGTTCTATGTGTGTACAATTTTATGATTGGTTTAGATAAACATCCTATGTAAAAAAAAATTTATCTCATACCCAGATCCATGATGTACAATAACTGCTGCTAAATCATACTCATTGGCTGATCCTTTACCACTACCTCGTGTTTCGTGCTGAAAAATCAACTACTCTTACATTTCATCGTATAAATTTACATTATCCCAAACTCTATTCAATGTTGTTTTAATTAAGTAATTAACTAATAACTTGAAATTAACCTTAATAGAATTATGATGGTTATTTTTATATATTTTTTGCTTTCTCTAAACAAACAAAGCAAAGCTCCAATTCCAATATGACTGTCTTCAGAATACCTTCATAACTAGTTGAAATAGCATGTCAGTTGGTTCTTGTTTGTTACAATTACATCATACCCTAAAGTGTACATCCTATTTGGATTTTGGTTTTAAACATGTATCGTTCTTGCACTGGTATTTTCAGTTCTCTTTTCTTGCCAAAACAAATTGGCCATCTTGGGATGTGCCTTATTGGGTTCACCTCTAATATAGAATTCATAATGACAATACTTTGAGATTTCAGCATCAGTAATGCAATATTAATTCATATTAAATTTTTACTATAGATAATTCTACCAGTATTAAAACTAAAACAAAATCTTGTCACCAGGAAATATTTTGTTAAACAGAAATGTCAAACATGAACAGCAAATCAGAAAAATATTACTTACAAGATTGTTTAAAACATATTTGTTCATATTTAGATTTTTCAGTGGGAACTCGACAAATGTGTCTAACTTGATTCTAAAGTAGGACTGCCAGCGAAATCTTTTTACATGGAGACATAATACCTGAAAATAGAAACAGCTGCTATTCAGATTGTATATGAGACTTCTTAATTTACAAAGATGAGGAAATAATTTTCTAAGCTTTGATTTTACATTTTCATGCAGTCATTATAACTGTATAAGGTATGTGTTGAACAAAAAAATTTTCCACAAATATGGTTATTTCATTACAACTGTTAATTAGTTAAACAAATGAAATTCACAAAACTTATTCAATTCATATGTTTACACTAGGAAAAATTTTCTGGTATTGATATGGAGATATAGTATTAGTAATCAAAGATGATTTTTCCAACCAAGAAAAAAAAATGCTGTACCGAAAGCCATATTACATATGCAGTTTTTCCAGTTTTCTCTTTGGTCAGTTTGGTTACATGATTACCAGGATATTTCATGTATAGACCTCTTGTAAAAGCATATTGATTCGGTAAAAGAATATTCACTCCATATTACTAAAATTAAATCCAGATTTGCTCGTAAAAATTTCTCAATATTGACAAAATGTTGATTTTTTTTCAATTTTCTTTGATTAAATCTGTTTAACTTGTCTACCCGTTTTACGGAAGGTTGAGAACTATCAAAATGCACATTTTACATATTTTGGTTTGAAAGTGCTTTAGAAGTTTTCTTCATTGAAAACACACAGTGCTGCACTGTGATTTATCTAATATAAGAAGTAAGGACTTTTAATGAGGTCAATACAATATATATGGACCTGGTTAAATGATAACGACCTCAGACTAAAGTCCTTGGCTGAAATCATTCTACCATGTCCTTATATAATGTATTGACCTCATTAAAAATCCATAACTGATAAGTGTAGCAAGAAGTTGCATGCGATATCCTGCTAAGGATACCCCCACTCATGAAAGTCCGATCAAACAGGAATCCGGCAGAACTGAAAATATTATACAACGTACAACTCTTCATGTCAAAGCTACATACAAAATATGAAATCATTCTGCTCTGTAGAAGCTGAGAAAAAAGTGACAAATTTATACGTCTAACATTTTATTTTTACAAAGTCAAAGTCCCATCAAATAGAAAGTTGGGGTCAGGCAGAACTGAAAATAGGAGACAACACTCAACTCATATGTCAAAGCTACATACCAATTATGAAATCATTCTGCCCAGTAAAACCTGAGAAAAGGGTGACAATAAATGTTTGTGGACAGAAGGACAAACGAACAGACAAGGTAAATGCAGTATATCCCCCCACTTTTGAGTGGGGGCATAATAAAGAAACCATAATGGACAAATCTGAATGCAAAAGACAAAATTCGGTTTTAAAAGGGGAAAAAATCAAATCTGAGTAATACATACAATAAACAGATCTCAGTCCTATCATTTGATATCACAGATTATCAGATGAGTAAGGAATTTATCGGCAAAAGGTATCATCAATGATCTGTTTACTTGTAAAAGTTTCTTTTCAAACTGTCTTAAGCAATAAATATATGTCCAAAAAGCAACGAAGGCTGTGTTTGAACTTTGATCAAAGTATTGTCCTAACAAATCATTTATTTTCAGTAGCAAATATTCTTGTGTTCAAAAACTCCATCTTTATATTAAAGTCTTTTTTTTATGAAAAAGTTACTTATAAAAAATTTTAAAATTTCGAGTCTTAATACTTTATTTTCTATTTAAATACATTTGACAATGCCTTTAATACATAATGCATGATAATTTTGATATTTACAAAAAGTTTAACATTATTCTACTTGGATTAAACCAAAACCAAAAATGTTTTTTTCATGGTTAATTCCTTTTCTTCTTATTATCAGATCTCAGTCCTATCATCTAAAATCATGAATAATCAGATTATAAAGTATGTCTGCATTTTGGTTTCATCATTGATCTGATATTTTCTATATATCCAAACCAAAAAAAACAAAGTCCTTGGATGTGCCTGAATTAAGACTCAAAACCCTTTCTGTCCCCTGGTTGAGACCTCTAAACCAAATTAAAAATTCTGAAATCTTATTGCACATCTACAAACAATATACAACAAATTAAAACCACAAACAGAAAATTAAAGGAGTTCAATTGGCATGAATGAAATCAATTATGAGTCCCTTGTTTGGAACCCTGGACCTCATCAATATTCCAATTCCTTACTGCACATTTGCAGATGCTGGGCAACTACTTGGAGATAGAACAGATAGTGATAATTACAATAAAATGCTCCGGGGGCGCAGCTAGATACGACCGCAGATGTTGAACCCTGAATAGCCCCCCCCCCCCCCCCCAAAAATATAATTTACCCCTTTTTTAGCTTTTGTGCAATACACTATGAAGTTGCGCATTGACCAACCCCTCCCAAAAAACCCCCCCAAAAAACAATAAAATTTATTGTAAACCCCCCCCCCCCCCCTTTTTTTTGCTAAAAAAAATTTGAAATTATCTTTTTAAATTTATGCAATATGAAATGAGAAAAAAATTAACCCCATTCCCAATTTCTTATTAACACCCGCTTAATTTTGTTTTCAAATACCCCCCCCCCCCAACAATTTCTTTATACTTTGCAACCATGACAGCCCATTTAAATACACCATAAACGTATTAAAATAGAAAATGACATCATAGTCATGGATGGCAAATTTTAAATATACATAATTTAAAAGCAGTTTAGATGAGATAAACAAAAAAGCTTCATCAGCACATTTTATATTGGCTTTCCAATGAAGTTCATTAAACTAAAGTTATTGGCAAATTTCCAATGGAATTTGTTAATAAAGTTTTGATAACAGGGCACACATATCAATTTCTTGCTATTGCGCAATACTGTGCAATTGAAGATTAATTGCTATTGCGCAATACTGTGCAATTGAAAATTTCTTGAAATATTTGACACATAATAGGTTTCTGACACAGAATAACTGAAATCAAAGAACTTAGAATTGGTCATATGATTTGAATTTATATTCAATTTTTTGCTTCTTGTGCAATACAATATGCTGTGGAGAATTGCCCCCTCCCCCCCCCCAAAAAAAAATAATTTACCACTTTTTTAGCTTTTGTGCAATACACTATGAAGTTGCACATTAACCCCCCATCCCAAAAAAAAACCCCCAAAAAACAATAAAATTTATTGTAACCCCCCCCCCCCCCCCACCCTTTTCTTCCTAAAAAAAATTTGAAATCTTTTTAATTTATGATATATGAAATGAGAAAAAAAATACACTATGCTATTGCGTATTGACCCCCCCCCCCCCCAAAAAAAAAAAAAAACTTATTGTACCCCCCCCCCCCCCCCCCCCAACCCTTTTTTGCAAAAAAAAAAAATGTTTGAAGAAATTTTCTTTTTACTTTCTGAAATCTGAAATGAGAAAAAATTGTCCCCCCCCCACAATTTCTTATTTCACCCCTAAATTTTCACCCTCCCGACCTTTCCCTTTTTCCAAAAAAAAAATTCTTTCCCTCAAGATAAGGTCATAATCCCTATTCAAATTTCTCATGGAGTTTGCAAACATAATTACCCATTTAAATACATCATTGAAGTCTTAAAATAGAAAATGACATATGGCTAAAATTAATATTAATTAATAGTAACTTCTAAAAATAAATTGACAGCTATAAATCACCCCAAGACAATCTACATTTCTTTATACATAATTGAATCATACACAATATTTTACTTTAAATGTGTTTGGATTACCTCCCTTACACCAAGATAATATCATAGATTTCTATTTACTTATACTAAAGTTATTGTGCAATAAAATGCACCGCTGGGCGCAGCTAGATACGACCGCAGATGTCGAACCCTGAATAGTTGGGGCAATTATGAACACAACATTCAAGCTTGATACAATACTGAATTTGGATTGTGAATAAATATTTGACACAGCATAGATTTCTGACACAGAATGAATGTTGTCTAAGAACTTAAAAATTTTTAATTTACCTATTCAAACCATATCAGTATTATTTGTTTTTATATATAAATCAGAAATAACCAATTTAAAATTTAAAATTGGGCACACATATCAATTTCTTGCTATTGCGCAATACTGTGTAATTGAAAATTTCTTCAAATATTTGACACATAATAGGTTTCTGACACAGAATAACTGAAATCAAAGAACTTAAAATTGGTCATATGATTTGAATTTATATTCAATTTTTTGCTTTTGTGTAATACAATATGCTGTGGAGAATTGCCCCCCCCCCCCCCCCAAAAAAAAAAAAAATAATAATTTACCCCTTTTTTTAGCTTTTGTGCAATACACTATGAAGTTGCACATTGACCCCCCTCCCAAAAAAAAAAACAAAAAACAATAAAATTTATTGTAACCCCCCCTTTTTTTTGCTAAAAAAATTTGAAATTTTCTTTTTAATTTATGAAATATGAAATGAGAAAAAATTACCCCCTCCCCAATTTCTCATTTAACCCCCCCAAATTTTGTTTTCAACCCCCCCCCCCCCATTTCTTTATACTTTGCAACCATAACAGCCCATTTAAATACACCATAACATATTAAAATAGAAAATGACATCATAGTCATGGATGGCAAATTTTAAATATACATATTAAAAGCAGTTTAGATAAGATAAACAAAAAAGCTTCATCAGCACATTTTATATTGGCAAATTTCCAATGGAATTTGTTAATAATAAAGTTTTGATAACAGGGCACACATATCAATTTCTTGCTATTGCGCAATACTGTGCAATTGAAAATTTCTTCAAATATTTGACACATAATAGGTTTCTGACACAGAATAACTGAAATAAAGAACTTAGAATTGGTCATATGATTTGAATTTATATTCAATTTTTTGCTTTTGTGTAATACAATATGTTGTGGAGAATTGCCCCCCCCCCCCCCCCCAAAAAAAAAAATTAATTTACCCCCTTTTTAGCTTTAATTTTGGACCCCGATTTGGACCAACTTGAAAACTGGGCCCATAATAAAAAAACTAAGTACATGTTTAGATTCAGCATATCAAAGAACCCAAAGAATTCAATTTTTGTTAAAATCAAACTAAGTTTCATTTTGGACCCTTTGGACCTTAATGTAGACCAATTTGAAAACGGGACCAAAAATTAAGATCCTAAATGCACGGTTAGATTCGGCATATCAAAGAACCCCAATAGGTCAATTTTCGATGAAATCAAACAAAGTTTAATTTTGGACCCTTTTGGCCCCTAATTCCTAAACTGTTGGGACCAAACTCCAAAAATCAATCCCAACCTTCCTTTTGTGGTCATAAACCTTGTGTTTAAATTTCATAGATTTCTATTTACTTATACTAAACTTATTGTGCAAAAACCAAGAAAAATGCTTATTTTGGCCCTTTTTTAGCCCCTAATTCCTAAACTGTTGGGACCAAAACTCCCAAAAACAATCCCAACCTTCCTTTTGTGGTCATAAACCTTGTGTTAAAATTTCATAGATTTCTATTTACTTATACTAGAGTTATTGTGCGAAAACCTAGAAAAATGCTTATTGGGCCCTTTTTTGGCCCCTGATTCTTAAACTGTTGGGACCAAAACTCCCAAAATCAATCCCAACCTTCCTTTTGTGGTCATAAACCTTGTGTTTAAATTTCATAGATTTCTATTAACTTATACTAAAGTTATAGTGCGAAAACCAAATGTCTTCGGACGACGCCAACGTCATACCAATATACGACCGCAAAAATTTTGCGGTCGTATAAAAACCAAGAAAAATGCTTATTTGGACCCTTTTTTAGCCCTTAATTCCTAAACTGTTGGGATCAAAACTCCAAAAAATGGTCATAAACCTTGTGTTTAAATTTCATAGATTTCTATTTACTTATACTAGAGTTATTGTGCGAAAACCAAGAAAAATGCTTATTGGGCCCTTTTTGGCCCCTAATTCTTAAAACTGTTGGGACCAAAACTCCCAAAATCAATCCCAACCTTCCTTTTGTGGTCATAAACCTTGTGTTTAAATTTCATAGATTTCTATTAACTTATACTAAAGTTATAGTGCGAAAACCAAATGTCTTAGAACGACGACGACGACGCCAACGTCATACCAATATACGACTGCAAAAATTTTGCGGTCGTATAATAATTTCATTCAAAAATTGGTGTATAATAAAGTTGCTAGAATCAATACTTTGAAAAAAAATCTTTCTTCAGATTAGATTAATACTCTGCCACTGGTAAAGATGCTTTGTATGAAGATATCATATAATTCATCCTAATAGCTGCTGAGAAGTGACTGCTCTTTGGTATATCTAAGACTTAAACTAAAGCATTAAAACAGTTGTAAACAGATCTCAGTCCTATCATTTGATATCACAGATTATCAGATGAGTAAGGAATTTGTCGGCTATTGGTATCATCAATGATCTGTCTTTTTTCACTGTACAACTGAATCTTAGTTCAAAAAAGTAAAAAGTTATAAAGAAGCTTCTGTACCAACTGTCTGGAGCAATAGTTGCATGTCAGGAGTCAAAAAATGGTTGTGTATAAACACTCAGATTCAATCATTGCCTTTATACAGGAATTTGAATAACCATAATTTTAATGCAAAATTCAAAGGTAAATTGATTTTCATTGGATAATGTTGAATTTTATTGCAATCAAAGTTGATCCTTGTACAAAACATAATTCCCAGATTTAAAAATCCTGTTTCAAATTAAAATCTTGGAATTCTGTATTAGAAAATGGAGATAACAGTATTGTTTTTCAATATTTGTTGGCACCCATTTTTGATCTGATAATTGCAAATACCCATTACTGGCTCTGGCAAAAATTAAAATATATTACAATTATTGCCTACTTTAATTTATATTTGGATATGATGACTTTTTTTTCACAAAATAATGGGGTTACAGGGAAAAAAAGTAAGAGTCGTCCAGTTGCCCAAGGCCACTAGATTTTCTGCAGCACGAATATAATTTTCCTGTTCGCCAAGATGGCAGCTAAAATATTTTGCAGTGAATTCAATTCCCTGTGCTATTTCTTCCCACAGTATCAATAACTAGCGGCTCCCAGGTACAGTGACAATAAACTTTAAAAGAAAAAATAAGCAATAAGAGTATGAAGAACAGAAGAAAAAGTAAAGTTCCCTTGATAAATGGTTATTTTCCAGTTTATTGTGAGATTGTCAAGTTGTCTCAGATATCCATACTTGTCATGGAAAGTCCTCATATATCTTCTGTACAAATTTGTTAAAAATAACACCACTAGTAGAGCTAATTCCTTTTGGGATAATTTCTGTGTCTGTAGCTATTTTTCTGACTTGGCACCGAATCCCATATGGGATTACAGTAGAACAAGACTGAATCATAAGTGTCAGAGTATTACAAATTTGAAAAAATAAAATTATCAACATTGTTACATATAAAGTTAACCTTATTAGCATAAAAAAATGTTGGGCTCCTGAAAAAAAAATTTAAGGGGCACATCTGGCACCTGGAGAAAAAATGTTCAGTTTGTCCCTGGGGTTATACATATATAGCGGATGCCATATTTAATCATCTCCAAAACCAAAGAAGTTAAAACAAATATTTAATGTTATATATTAATACTTGCACATTTTAGCTAAGCCCATGGTCATCAGGTCAAAGTTCAACTGTACATCATTTTTATAGTCATTATGCACTGCCAACAAATGTGGATGGGGCATCGAGTTACCCTTGTCTGTCCATCCGGTTAAATTTTGCGTTTAGGTTCATTTCTTTGGAACTAAGCATAGTTATTCAATGAAACCATCGGTTGACGTGCCTTGGGTAGTACTGAGCAGTCATACAATAATTGGGTCACTATGATCTACATTTTATGCTTGAGCAACTCTGGTTAAGTTTTGTGTTTATATGGATTTTAGGGGCATCCGTGCAATACAGACACAATTTCTAGTTTTCTAAAATCAAACCCAAAAATGAGTTTTGAAACCAACAAATATTGATCCAAACCCTTTTTTTTTGGCAATTTTCTACAAAGTTAATTATGATTTGAGAAACTTTATACATCTGTTTAAGATTTTATTAAACTGTCTATGAAGTAAGTGTACAGTGTTTGCAATTGTTAATGCTTTTTATAAATTTGCCAGTATTATTTCCTTCAGAATGTCACAAATAGTCTGTATCCAAATTTGATTCTACCTTGTCAAAAACCTCTTCCTCAATTTATTTCCTCTACCTATCAAGAATTTATCAGATCTCAGTCCTATCATCTAAATTCATTATTAATCAGATGATAAAGTATGTCAGCATTTGATCTTCATCACAGATCTGATATTTGATTCTGATATTAACCATGGAACTTAGAGCTGCCTTCTGGCCATACTTAGCAAACTTTTCTTTTTTTTCTACCGGAAAATCCAGTTAAAAGATATTTCCAGATTTACATTTTTTCCAATGAGAAGGGAATGCGCAAATTACTCATTTTAAAAAAATCATATAATCTATTACAATTTTGTTACATTTTAATGTAAAATCAATACAAGTCAGGTGTATTTATAGTAACATTTTCAAATCTACCCACTTTATCAGTTTTCATCTCCATCTATTTTTGTGCATAGTAGTACAGTGTTTTTATGTGGAATGTGACCATTCCATTAATTTGAAGAAAAAAAACAATGATCTTAAAAAATGAGGACATGATGACCAGTGAACAGAGATTCTTGCACTGCTTATACCTCATGCCATTTCTTAATTACTGAGGATAATTTTCTTTCTCACGTTTCTAGCCTTTAAAGAAAGAATTCATCACTGTAAAAGATCAATAATAAATTAACAAAATAGCTTGAATAGTACTGATTTACACAATGACTGATCAGTGATTGCTGTAAGCAATTTTTTTTTTATACAATAAACGTTTACTTTGAAATCAATAATAAATATGTAGTGTAAAGTTCTCCAACAAAAATTCATATAAAATACTCTCTGAAATATTTACATTTGGCAACCTGCGAATCCAAAACTTTTTGGTGGAACGTTGTTTCTTTTTACAATTACTACACATATAAAGTTCTGATGCTTCTAACTCTTCTAATTCTGTAAAGCTTGAAAGACAATCTAAAAACAAAAAAAAATCAACAATTTTTAACTTATTAAAGGGTCTACTGTTAAAAGAAGAAGACATGTCCATTATATCATTTGTGCAAAATATCTGACCTGACATTAAAAGTTCCAAATAGATAGCAAAGTTCTTTAACTATATCCTATGTATACTAAAGTATGTTTTATTATGTTACTTTTTTGAAATTCCTTAAAAAAAATAAATTGTATAATAAAGTATTTAACTTTGTCATGGTTCCATGCTATCATGCCTATTCATTTTTATGGAATTGTTTTATAACTTTCTGTTTGTTTAGTTGGGGTTTTATGCCATTTTCAGCACATTTGGAAATTTCGCAGTAGTAGTCATGACGAACTACCTAGACCACTCGGACACCGAGGCTCCATGTAACTTTCTGTAAAGATCACATTTGAATTAATCATTTAAAACTCCTGTCTCCATACCTTCAAGGCGACAAACTGGATCCCCTTCCTTTATTTTTGATGATCGAGTACTAAACTGCTGAGGAATATCTAGTGAGAGATCTAAAAAAAAATAGAAAATAACATCAAATACCTGTTTATAAAATTTAAATTCAATATATTCTAATGAAACATATAATCCTATGAATGACACTATTTTCAAAAATTCTACAATACAGAATTATTTTTGTGTTTGAATTCCAAAGAACTACTATTTGCATTTATCTACACCATGTTATCAACTAACCTAGAAATGGGTCATGTTTCTTTGATTCCATTCTACATTCCAAACATGTAACTTCATTTTGTAGTAATCCACCAAATATCGTCGTTACTATTGTACTTTTCCCCTTAGGACCTATAAATGGACTATTATTGTTGGGATAAGGTAGAAGTGAAAGTAATTCTGTATGAAGTCTATCTAACAAATATCTCATGAATTCATGGGCATCCTGTTGTTGATATCCTCTGAAAAATAACAAATATGAAAATTACTCGCTTATTGTTGATCAAAGTCTTATGATTCAAAAGAGAAAATAACAGATGATTCATATCATGATTTGATGAATTCTTTTAATCTGATCAATCATAATATGCCTTTTATGCCTATGTTTATATGGATTAATTACTCTAAGATGGGAAGATTACAATCAGTGTAAAGTTCAATTTTAAGATTCAATGGGAACTTGGGGAAAATTTAACTGTCAAAAGTTTAGTACAGTGGATTCCGGTTATTTGCATAGCCTTCTTGTCAGAAAAAATTATGCAGTTAAGCGGACTATGCTTATAACCGAAATCATGATTTTGGGTGACGTCATACCGGAAGTAAAGGAAAATACGATTGTAAACTGGGATCCACACATATATCACTTACTGTTCATTATCTCATGTATTATTGATGTTATATGATCTTGTGTTTTAACTCTTTCAATAAAGAATGTATACAAATATTTGTGTTTGTTGTGTAATAACATTTTCTTTACCGGTGAAATAAAAATTGAATCATGTGTTGTTGTCAGTTTTTGATCTATAAATAGATATACATGTATTTGTTTTTATTCTGTGACCGTATGTAAAATAAATCAACATTCCTGTTTGTTCAAGTAAACAACAACCAAGGAAGTTAAAATATATGCACTCAATTTTCTTTAAATGCTGTTCTACCGCAGAATTGATTTTTGTGTATCTGGATCAGTGACCTCGTTACGTTTTCCTTATGTAAAGTTAGCAAGGGCCTCCTTCAGGGGTAATAATTAATTCAGAAAATGATCGGATGATATTTGGCATTTAATTATGGGTCATTGTTGGACATTATGTTTGTTTTACACTTTAATCAGCATGTTATTTACTTCTTTTTGAAATTGCAATCCATAATAAGCAACTTTGGTTTTTTAAGTGATCAAGTTTTAACACCGTTTGACATCTTTATGACCTCAAGGCTTAAAATAGAACAAGGGAAACCACATTACCTGTATATATGAATAATTCAACATGGCGTCATTTAAATGATAAAATACAACACAACACTGTTTTAATCTTTATTTAACAACACAAAGATGAAAAATAAATGAAACATGCACATATAAAAACATGCAACTACACATGGAGAACAGTTACGAAAGGTTTGAAATTTACTGCAAAAATATACCTACCTTGTGTTTATCGTTTCCGGTCATTTTTACCGAGTACAGGTGTCAAAATTTTATATACCATATCTAGATTCGATTTTTTTCCTATGCAATTAACCGGAATGACACATCCCAGCCCATGCAAATAACCGGATTTTTTAACATTAGATGTATAGGAAATGGTTCTGTGCAAGAGAAAGTTATGCAATTAACCTAATTATGCAATTATCCGGTATGCGATTAAGTGGAGTCTACTGTAACTGTGAATAACAATGAAATGGAAGAACTGAGAAAACAATAACTGGAAATTACTTGGATTCTGCCTTTAATTATGCTCTATAGGTGTACCAGTGGAACCAACGATTTAAGCATTTAATGAAATATTAGATTTTTTTTAATCACTTTCTTACTCATTTTTTTTAAACTGATCAGGTTGATTTTAAATCTGTTGATTAATCACAGGGAAGTCATCTCATAAGGGGCATCAGGTAACCTTATCAATTTCGTTTAAACTTGAAAATGGAGTGAAGTTAAAAATTATTTTGCATACTGCATTTTAAATGTATATCCTCTTTTCTGTGTTTTGGTTTGTACTATCTGATAACACCCTAACTAATGAATACAGTTCAATAAATACAATATGAAGCTTTTTCGCAAGTGATCTTAGTGAAAGAGCAAAAATGCTTCATATATTTGTTAAATAGCTGATAAGTGTGTAGAAAACCTGATCAAATTGTCATTCATTTTTGACTCAAATTAAAGCTTTTCAGCATTTACTTGACATCAAGCTAACCAAAACTGATCTTGATATATATGGGAACAACATAATGATGTCAATCATATATTAAGGTCAAATCTTTTCAATGTCCTAGTGAGATACTTAAGAGAGGTGATATACATGCAGTAAGAAAATAATTCTTACACCATTTCATATTTTACAAATAATTTATACATCCCTTTATGATAAAATAGACTTACCTAAATCTAGGTACCACTTTCCATATAACACAAAAGAGAGACTCTGGAGAAATGGCCCCTTTAGTTCCCTGCCATAATGCTACTAAAGTTTTCCTAACTTCTTCAATCAATAATCTACAAGAAATAAAGGAGCAAACATATGTATGGACATTTTTCTTGTTAGATTTTGAGATAAATTAATAAAATATTTATTTTAATACTGGTTAACTAGCTAACTAATTTTACCTATACAATATTCCTTTTTTGTTCTTTAAACAGTTATATTATTATTTGAGTAGTTTCTACTAACTTAAATTTGTTAGAATTGCATCACATGACCCCTTGTCTGTTTGCAGATTGATTGTGCATATAGCATGGTTTCTAAAAATAGCTGGTTTACTTCCAACATTAACATACATGAACAAAACTGCACTACTTGAAAAAGTTGCATACAGCAGGTTATTAACATCTGATAAAATGCTTACAAGGCTTTGATAAATTAAGTGATGTTGGAGATATATGGAGATATAAATTTTGCATCAGCCTTATCTCTCTTCAAAACTTACATATCCTCCTCTGTTTTTGAGGCTTTTCTTGAAATATGTTTCTTTTTTGTTGTCTTTTCCTCCAGTGATGGTAACTGTTTTATATAACCACAGAACTGTTGAATGTTACTGTAAAAATATATAGTCAGACCATTTTTAAGTCCATTTGCTAAATTTCCAGTTCAAAAACAATTTTCCTTTTTTACTGAAATCAACTGAAGTAAGTATTAACCCTTTCACTGACAGTTCCCAATATGTCGGATCATGTTAGTTAAGTTCAGTATAACAGTTTACTCTAACCTGGCAGGAAAAAAAACTAAAGATTGAACATTAAATAGGTTATCTGAAATGTGGTATATGAATTACTTTTCTCACTCCCAGTATTTCATATAAAATTCTTACTAAAAAAAATTTTGCCAAATGTAACGATATGGCTCACTAGTGATACTCCCGCTTTTCGATAAGGTAGAAAAACAAAGAAAGTTGCCAAACAGGAAGTTGATGTCGCCTTGGTCCGAAAACATATCAAACGATATGATGTACCTATAAAAGGCTTGTGACAAAATATCAAGTGGCTGTGATGAGTAGTTGTAGAGAATATTGTGACGAAAACTTTTGTTACGGACAGAACCACAATGGTACAACAGTATACCCCATCTCCTTTGAAGCGGGGGTATAAATATGTGTTCATTTTTCCTCTCCTGACTAATTTTATTCTGCCTAAAGTTTTTGGCTTCAATACTAAGAAGTATGTATACAGTCCTACATCTAAACCCAAGAACTCTCATCAAAATGATAAATCTTTGTAGAAGACCTCAAACACATTTGTACCAATTAACAAAGTTTTGTATTTGTTCAATTTAGAAACAAAAATTGCCAATAGCAGTGCTTTAGCATATCAAGAAGATTTGAGGACACTCTGTGGAGGACTTTACAACAATCATTTGTACTAAATTACAAATCACTTGCACTTATAGTTTCAGGACAGAAGATTATTTAAAGTTTCAGTTAATCAGTAACAAGAATTGCCCATGGCAGCCATGATTTTTGCCAGATCAAGTCAAAAAGAGGGTTCTTGGTAGAAGATCTAAAAAAAATCACTTGTATCAAGTTACAAATCAATTGCACTTGTAGTTTCAGAGGAGATTTTTCAAATTACAGCCAATCAGGAACAAGAACTGCCCATGGCGACCCTTTTTCAACCAATCACGATAAAATGAGAAATATTTGTAGAGGACTTCATTAAAATCATTTGTGCCAAGTTACAAATCAGTTGCACTTGTGGTTTCAGAGGAGATGATTTTTAGTTTCAACCAATCAGAAAAAAGAATTGCCCATTGCGGCCATGTTTTTTGCCAGATCAGGTCAAAATGACGAATCTTTATAGAAGACCTCACAAACATCCACTGTATCAAATGACAAATCATATGCACTTGTAGTTTCAGATGAGATAATTTTTTTGAAATTTTAGCCAATCAGAAACAAGAATTGCCCATGGCGGCCATGTTTTTTGCCCGTTCAATCAAAATAAGGAATCTTGGTACAGGACCTCACAAACATCTATTGTATTAACTTACAAATCATTTGTACTTGTAGTTTCAGAGATGATTTGTTAAGTTTCAGCCATTCAGAAACAATAATTGCCGATGACGGCCATGTTTTTTGCCTAATCAAAATGAAATGAGGAATTTTCATAGATGAAATTTAGTACATCATTCCTGCAAAGTGTGGTTCCAATTGGCCCAGTAATTTCAGAGGAGATGATCAAAATCTGAAATGTTAACGAGGACGACGGACGCAAAGCGATGGCAATAGCTCACGTCTTTGCCAGGTGAGCTAATAAAACAGATCAAAAAACAAATAAATATGTTTGATGTTTCACAATCTCTTTATTACATATTACATTACCTAAGGGACTGTAATACTGCATTCATAAAACATGTGTTTCCTAGATTACGTAAACCAGAGGACCTTGGTCGGGATATTCGGTCTTCCTAAAATTTGAAATAACAGCATTTATCTTTATGAATATGGTCATACACATTTACAACACCAAAAAAATAAAAAGTACAAAATGTACTGAAACAGACCTGTTTACCCTGAATGATATCTGTCAGTAGAATTTTCAGTAGTTTTGCCCTGTTGTCAGTAGTACTCTCCAATGAGTGCAGCGAAGTGGCACGAACCTGCTATGTGCGCAAGAAAAATCACGTTCACATGTAGAGCAATACACAAATGTAGGACCCTCCTTTGAAGGCCCCAAAGAAGGAAGGTTCCTTGTAACATTCTCTAAACCTTTGGCAAAATTTCTTTGCAGCTATTTGTCCCGAAACATTATTATTGTCATAAGTTAGTCTGGTCTGATCTGTCTTCTTGGACATACCTGCCGCCATATTGATTTATTTGACCTTGTCTCGAAGGTGCTTTAAAGCATAGATATTCTGCTGCTTTCAAGCATTTAAGTGATCAAGAGGGAATTTTACAGATTTTGTAACAAAACGAAAATTTTCCGAACAAGCCAATTGACAACCGCAGATATTGAAATGAAAATCGTTGTCCGTATTTTTTCACTAAAATCCGTAGAAACTACGGCAAAATCGTAGATGTAAACACCTCTGCTGAAATGATTGGACAGTGTGAATATGTATTATCATAAAACATACAGTGGAACCTCTGTAAACCGAACACCTATTGGATCGTAGAAATTGGCCGGGTTTCAGAGATACCAGTTTTGAGAGGTTCAGATCCGACCTGAAGTAAATATATTTAAATATCGAAAGGCATGAAAATAACATATATACTATGTTTGCATGTTTTTTCTTTAACTGTACTTAATTCATAGTTTTGCTTTTTCGATAATTTTTAATAGAAAGGGAAGATAAAATCTTTTATTAAAACAGAATTTTCCATGTATATTGTGTACACATCATGAGGTTTTGTATAATTCACTCCACTCAATGAAACGAATGAGTTGGCCGGTTTTTGAGGTGTATTAGGGCCAAAATAAAAAACATGCATGTTTGCACTAACATATCCTTTTAAAAGCCGCAGACTCAAAATCTTTTATTGCTCTTTTCAAAAATAATTTTTTTATTGATGTCATTTCTGGAAATTGAAGCCGTCATTGTTTCTTGTATTAATTTTGCAGTATTTTCCATACGTTTCGGGATTTTACTTTTATTGAACGATGAAGTCAATTTTTTTTTTAAAATATGGAAAGACGAATTCACGCTGTCATCGCACCTGGTCTCTGGTCGTCATACAATGTGAATAATAAAATTAAGCCACTTGTTCAGAATTGTTCTTGTTTGGCTGTATAGCTTTTCATTTAAATCCACCTGGAACTATATATATGTATTTGACAAGATCACTGATCCTGGCGATAATGATACGAGAAAAACTAATAGCTTTTGACAGTGTCAAAAAAACTTGATAAATCTGCTACAGTATTTGCCACTTAGGTGAAATAGTGTCTCAATGGTGTGAGTTTGACCCATCAAAGGTAGACAAAAATTTAACAGTATTTAAATCTAATTTTAACAGTATTGGGTTAGTGTTCAGACATATCCATATATATATTTATATATATCTACAGGCATGAAAACATTGCAGTAACTTCACTGAAGCCACCCTTTCTGCTTCTCAAGTCTCTGTGTGGCTTCAACGGAGAAAGTCACTTCTTAAAATTTGGAATTAAGTTACCCCTGATTATACCCTAAAATGTAATTAAATGCTAAATTTTGCAGCTGCATATAAATTAACAGATTTACTTCCCCAAAAGTATTAAAACTAAATACATGTATCTGTGTAAATTAGGTATTCCAACTTTAAGAATCAGCTGAAAAGCAATAAAACATTTCACTAATGAATTTTTTTGTAGTTTCACTTAAGCCTACTCTGTTACCTTTTTTAACCTTTTTCTATTAGGATCATTTTCTTGAGTTTCTGTTGAACTTCTCCGCTTACTTTGCGGAACATTTTCCTGTGATTCAGTGGAGGTTCTTCTCTTAACTTTTGGTCGCAGTGTCAAATGGGTTTTCTTTTGTGAACTGTAAACAAATTATATTTGAAAATGCAAACATTTCAAAATATTTGTATTTCATACCTTTAATATAAAATAATTCCTTTTTGATACTCCTAAACAACATCACAACAAAGGGCAGCCAGGTAACATATCTTTTTTAAAACAATTTTCTCAAATAATAAAGAAGAAACAACACATTCACAAGGATTTAGATAGAGTATTTTTTTATATTAGTCAATAAATACAAGACACTGCCAGCTTTTTAACCAAACACACTGGAATGATAAATGCAGATTCTCTTTTTCGCACCAAATGTGGAAAACTTATCCATATATCCATCAATCACATTTATTAATACTATAATTTGGAAATTTATAATCTATTTATCTATGTGATCCAACCTGGTTATTTACTGGCCTTACTCTGACAAAGAATTAACCAGAAATATGATTACAAAGTTTGCCTCGTTCCCTCACTAATTTTGGTGTGTGGCCGTGTAGCTCCCCGATATGCACCCTTATAGCAAGTAATATGATTGTAGGTTGCTTGGTATCGGAGAACTGAACTCGGACTTAAAACTGAACCCAAGTCAATGAAGTGCATTAAATAGGTCAGAGTGAACTAATTTTGGTGGGAGGCCGTGTTACTCCCCGAGATGCACCCTGACATCAAGTTATATGATGGTAGGTCGCTTGGTATCAGAGAACTGAACTCTGACATAAAACTTAACATAGGTAAATGAAGCGTGATAAGTCGGAGTGACCTACCATTTATACTCGTCTATTAGACAACGTGTCCTATAAGACAAGGGCCCTTTCTTGGGAAATTTGGGCACTACTTTTGCCTTAACCCTCATATAAGACGATGGCAAATGACCATCTGGCAAAGGCTGGAGTTAAGTTTTTTCCTAAAAAGCAGAAAACCTAGTCAGCATCGAGTCTTCCATTCCTCAAAACAAGTTTATCCATCCAAAACATGAAAATAAATGTTATAAATACAAATTTTAAACCAATTTAATTGGTTTTTTGCATTGGTAGTTAGGTTATGATAGCAAGGACAAAAATAAGGTTCGGTATAATTACAATGTTCTCTTCTGATTTCGCGTTAGATAACGAGGATAAAATTTAAATTAATATTACAAAATTAAAAATATTCTACATGTACTTCATAAATCCTTTTCTTTAACCTTTAAATTGAATTAACATTTATCTTATACAAACACAAAAGAACAAATCAAAGAATTATTCATTAGGTTCCATTCTGAATCCAGAATACGACAACGTGTTGTCCACATGTCAAAACATGTCGTTGAAGCATGTCATCGTTGTTGTTTTTGGATTTAAAATGGCAATTTTCATGAATATTGATGATGAATTCATGAAAAAGAAATGAAGTAGCAACTCAGGAAGTACTGGCTTTAATTTGGTCTTGTTATATTTACTACATGTATTCATTAAACAAATCAATCTAATGGAAGTCTATAATGATCCCATAACAAAAAAAACTAATTTTTCGTCAGTTTTTCAAATTTCCTAAAAAATATCTAGTGACAAAAAATTACAGAAATTATGGCATATCTTTAAATTTACTGACCTAACTTTTTAGATACGCTAAGATTTCTTATCCTTGGCAATAGCCCTGTCCTATTCGAGAAAATAGAAATTTTGTACCAAAAATTTGTCTAATAAGCAATTATAAACAGTAATTTTGGTGCAAGGCCGTGAACTCCCTGAAATGCATCCTCACACCAAGTAATACGACTGTAGGTCACTTGGTATTGGAGAACTAAACTCGGACGTAAAACTTGATCTAAGTCAATAAAGCGCAATAAGGTCAGAGTGACTTAATATTGGTGGGAGGCTGTGTCACTCCGCGAGATTCACCCTAATACCAAGTAGCATGATTGCAGATCCCTTGGTATCGGAGAACTGATTTCTGACGTAAAACTTAACCTAAGTCAATAAAGCGCAATAAGTAGGTCAGTGACCTAATTTTGATGGGAGGCTGTGTTACTCCCTCAGATGGACCCTCACACCAAGTAATATGATTGTAGGTCACTTTGTATGTAAAAACTGATTTTTGACATAAAACTAGTCAACCGTGTAACACGAGTCATTTGACCTTCATATGTCACATGGTCATTCTCTTCAACGTGCACCTGCAGACAAAACTATATTACCCCATGTCAACTATCAACTGAGAACTGGCTGTGGACACGCAAGCCTATGCCTGGGGTACTCCATTAGTCACCCTTAACTTTGTTGATGCAAACTAAACACAGCAAGAAAGCAAGCAAGTTCAATATTAAAAGATATCAGGTGTCAATTTGACGGTAAAACATGTATTCCTTTACCACTTTTGAACCACCAAACTTGCATTGCCAAAATAATAATTTTCCATTCAATTACATTGTACCTCGTTAATGTTCCCACATGTATTTCTACAATACTCATCTGTTATGTAAGATATGTGCACATGTAATCAGTATTTCTTGAAGATCAATTACCTATTTTCATTATCAGTATGTTCACAGTTCTCATGTTTGGTACATGTGTCAGCTCTGAAAATCAAAAATGTTTGAATATATGAAATCATGAAAGTATTAATTCTGTAAGGAACAATTTTTTTCAGTACGTGATTCTTTAGATTGTAATTGCACATAAAATTTGAAGATCTTAAAACTGAAACATACTTTACAGTTTTCTTTTAAATGACCATATTTATATTTCAATAAGCATTAAAATGCTTTTTGACAGAGAATTTAACACAGATTCAACAATTTTTTTCATTACATATTTGACTATTTATACTTGAAATAATTTTATACATGTGTTTATATGGGGTTATCTTTCTTACTTCAAAATTAATTTCTGAAAAAATTTATAAAAATTTTAACTACATTTACACATACCTCATCAACAACTGAATAATCTGTTTTCGCAAACGATCTAGGTGACCTTGTTCTGTATCATTAATAACAAATTCATCACATAAGTAACTGAAAGAAGATGTACGAAAATCAATTACAAAACTTTATATTCTTAATTTTATAAATATATACGAAATATGCACTGGAGTAAAGCGTTTTAATTATGCAAAGGGATTATATACTTTCTGCTACGAATTTCTATCATTTGTCCTGCAAACACTCTTCTGAAGGTCTTTTCCAAGGTAACTGTAGACTGGACAAGCAGTAACATCCATGGAATGACATCTTTGCAGTCAATATTCAAGTCAACTCACTGCCATAATCTTTAATCAGCTGTGTTTACTTTTGTTTTGACTTGATCAATATCACACAATGCTAAAAATTGAGTCCTGGTCAGATGCTTGAAAAGTTCTTTTGGCGCCAAATTTCTCCGCAAAAATACTGGAAGCGATGGTTTTTTTCAGAAATAAAAAACTCAGTACATCACTAACTTTCTTAGTTAGGCGGCAGTGTCTGAGAAACAGATATTTAAGTTTAGCTGGCCTAATAATTGCATATATATATAAGCAAATTACACTTGATATTAATAGAGATGGAAACCTATTTGTGAGAACTTACCAGAATACAGCAAAGGATTCACAGTCCATACATACTGAGTGGTTGACATTTTCTTCATTGTGTAGTTTTGCATGTGCATTCACATATCTTCAATTAAATAAATAAAAACCTCATATTTATTAATAGTTCTAAAGAAATGGAAACTTTGTTAAACTTGACAGAAGCAAGCCAGCCCAACAAACTACTAAAGAGGAAACTACTTCTTTTACCCAAGTATATTCTATAACATGCATATAATTCCTTTATGAGTTCTTCCATTTCTAGGATTCTATTATGTAACTGTTGATTGGCTAAAGTGACACTGGTTAAAACACAAGATCCTGACTCATTGTACCTTGGTAACCATGCTTAGTAAAAGCATATTTATACATTTGAAACATTATGTTACCCAAGACCAAGAAGACAGACGTTAAAGCTGTTATAATGTAAAAAAAGATAAAAGTTTTTTTCAGAAATAACCCCATACAACCTACATGTATTTCGTAATGAAAATTAAATAAACAAAAACGTGTAAAATATTTTAATTAGTCAACCATTTCATACCATTTCATAAGTAAAATTACCTTCCACAGTGTATTTTTCCACAATTTGTACAAATCCAAGGATTTTTCTCTGTATTACATACTAAAAGAAACAAATACATACATTTTATAATGCGAGGTACACAAATGTATCTACATTTTAATAAGCTGCATCATTCTTCCTTAGGCATGTACAAACATACATGTACTTGCAGAAATTGGAATGAATTATAGTATAACTAATTGCTGAATTCAAATACTAGAAATACCCAACTATGCAGTAAATTACGTGTGCTTGCATTTTTCAAATTAATATGTGCCAGGTCACTGATACATGTGAATTTTGACCAGCTGTGTCCAATGAATACTATTTAAATGAATGTGTAATCCAGGGTTCCTCATAGGACTTTTTCTTGATTTGATAAGTCCGTGACTCTTTTTGATACTGGTAATTCCCACAAACTGTTCATGAGTCCCATATTATGAATGCGAGTCCAGAGTAGGACGTCACCATGTACAGTGTGATGTTGAAGGTGCACAAGTTTTGTTTCAAAAAGTTTGCATCATGTTGTTTTTCAGGATATGTCTGATCCTTGTTAAAAATATTATATTAAATCAAAGCCATTTATGAATTTTTCACCTTATGATTTTTTTTTTACATCGTAGAATTTTTCAAATATATTGAAATAAATATGAATAAAATGCTCCGCTGGGCGCAGCTAGATACGACCGCAGATGTCGAACCCTGAATAGTTGGGGCAATTATGAACACAACATTCAAGCTTGATACAATACTGAATTTGGATTGTGAATAAATATTTGACACAGCATAGGTTTCTGACACAGAATGAATGTTGTCTAAGAACTTAAAAATTTTTAATTTACCTATTCAAACCATATCAGTATTATTTGTTTTTATATATAAATCAGAAATAACCAATTTAAAATTTAAAATTGGGCACACATATCAATTTCTTGCTATTGCGCAATACTGTGTAATTGAAAATTTCTTCAAATATTTGACACATAATAGGTTTCTGACACAGAATAACTGAAATCAAAGAACTTAAAATTGGTCATATGATTTGAATTTATATTCAATTTTTTGCTTTTGTGTAATACAATATGCTGTGGAGAATTGCCCCCCCCCCAAAAAAAAATAATAATTTACCCCTTTTTTTAGCTTTTGTGCAATACACTATGAAGTTGCACATTGACCCCCCTCCCAAAAAAAAACCAAAAAACAATAAAATTTATTGTAACCCCCCCCCCCATTTTTTTGCTAAAAAAAATTTGAAATTTTCTTTTTAATTTATGAAATATGAAATGAGAAAAAATTACCCCCTCCCCAATTTCTCATTTACCCCCCCCCCCCCAAATTTTGTTTTCAACCCCCCCCCCCATTTCTTTATACTTTGCAACCATAACAGCCCATTTAAATACACCATAACATATTAAAATAGAAAATGACATCATAGTCATGGATGGCAAATTTTAAATATACATATTAAAAGCAGTTTAGATAAGATAAACAAAAAAGCTTCATCAGCACATTTTATATTGGCAAATTTCCAATGGAATTTGTTAATAATAAAGTTTTGATAACAGGGCACACATATCAATTTCTTGCTATTGCACAATACTGTGCAATTGAAAATTTCTTCAAATATTTGACACATAATAGGTTTCTGACACAGAATAACTGAAATAAAGAACTTAGAATTGGTCATATGATTTGAATTTATATTCAATTTTTTGCTTTTGTGTAATACAATATGCTGTGGAGAATTGCCCCCCCCCCAAAAAAAAAAAAAATAATTTACCCCCTTTTTAGCTTTAATTTTGGACCCCGATTTGGACCAACTTGAAAACTCGACCCATAATAAAAAAACTAAGTACATGTTTAGATTCAGCATATCAAAGAACCCCAAGAATTCAATTTTTGTTAAAATCTAACTAAGTTTAATTTTGGACCCTTTGGACCTTAATGTAGACCAATTTGAAAACGGGACCAAAAATTAAGAATCTAAATGCACGGTTAGATTCGGCATATCAAAGAACCCCAATAGTTCAATTTTCGATGAAATCAAACAAAGTTTAATTTTGGACCCCGATTTGGACCAACTTGAAAACTCGGCCCATAATAAAAAAACTAAGTACATGTTTAGATTCAGCATATCAAAGAACCCAAAGAATTCAATTTTTGTTAAAATCAAACTAAGTTTAATTTTGGACCCTTTGGACCTTAATGTAGACCAATTTGAAAACGGGACCAAAAATTAAGAATCTAAATGCACGGTTAGATTCGGCATATCAAAGAACCCCAATAGTTCAATTTTCGATGAAATCAAACAAAGTTTAATTTTGGACCCCGATTTGGACCAACTTGAAAACTGGGCCCATAATAAAAAAACTAAGTACATGTTTAGATTCAGCATATCAAAGAACCCAAAGAATTCAATTTTTGTTAAAATCAAACTAAGTTTAATTTTGGACCCTTTGGACCTTAATGTAGACCAATTTGAAAACGGGACCAAAAATTAAGATCCTAAATGCACGGTTAGATTCGGCATATCAAAGAACCCCAATAGTTAAATTTTCAATGAAATCAAACAAAGTTTAATTTTGGACCCTTTTGGCCCCTAATTCCTAAACTGTTGGGACCAAAACTCCAAAAATCAATCCCAACCTTCCTTTTGTGGTCATAAACCTTGTGTTTAAATTTCATAGATTTCTATTTACTTATACTAAAGTTATTGTGCAAAAACCAAGAAAAATGCTTATTTTGGCCCTTTTTTAGCCCCTAATTCCTAAACTGTTGGGACCAAAACTCCCAAAAACAATCCCAACCTTCCTTTTGTGGTCATAAACCTTGTGTTAAAATTTCATAGATTTCTATTTACTTATACTAGAGTTATTGTGCGATAACCTAGAAAAATGCTTATTGGGCCCTTTTTTGGCCCCTGATTCTTAAACTGTTGGGACCAAAACTCCCCAAAATCAATCCCAACCTTCCTTTTGTGGTCATAAACCTTGTGTTTAAATTTCATAGACTTCTATTAACTTATACTAAAGTTATAGTGCGAAAACCAAATGTCTTCGGACGACGCCGCAGACGACGGACGACGACGCCAACGTCATACCAATATACGACCGCAAAAATTTTGCGGTCGTATAAAAAGTAAGATGGTTAAAGAAAATGAACATTTTGAAGTGAACATGAACAATTACGATTTCCCTCATATTATCTGAAGCCTAAAATAAAATATTGTTTGTTTTCCCAATCCCGACCGACCCGGAAAAATCACCGCGACCGGAATAATTTTATTGCCGATTTTGTGTAGAAATTTTTTTTTATCGAAATTCATGTGGTGGTGCGGTGCTCCTATGAAATGGAGGAGTCAAATACATAAGACATAAGAAGGAGACGCTGTTCTTCAAAGCGTCTTTGTAATCGGCATAGTTGATACTTGATGACGCGACTTAGCTTTCTTCTTCCACGTGGTCTCGGGTCTTTATGATATTCTCTAGATTGTTCATACATTTAAATGTCAGAACATGGACGCCGTTCTGTCGGTTTCTGTTGCTGTTTATTCGGCCGTATTATGCCTCTACCCTGGCACAGCCCGATATCTGTGCCTTCTGTGCAGCTGTGGGGGCAACAAATGACCAAGATGCTATTAAAACACATTGTATTGATCTACCAGTTTGCAGAGACTGTCATTATTGGAAAATTACCACCCAAGAGAAACCCAATTAAATAAATTATTTCAAATTATACATAGAGTTTTATTTAATATATCTGACATGAGGATACTGATAGCTTGATACACCCTAGAATTTAAAATACTGCCCTATAATGATGGTTTGTAATTTCCTATTTACAAGTACCAAAAAAAAACAAATTTACCAAAAAAATAAAATAATTTACCTACCTACCTACCCACACCTGACTTGATAGGGTCGGGTTTGGGGAAACAAACAATTATTTATTTTTGGCCTGACTGAAGCTTTTAATTAAAGCTTTTGATATTTATATTTCATCAGCCCGATCATGAAATGCTAAAATAATGTCAAAATAAGCACAGAGATTAAAAATAAGTAAATGAAAATAGATTTTTCGAGAAATTATCCTCTTTCCTCATTATGTGACATTTTTATTGTGGTAAAAACATCATCCACATTATCAATTAGAACAACTACCTTGATTTTCACAGGTAAATTTTGGTTCCCACCTATTACATTATTTACAAAAGTTAGTATCCTATCGAAAACAGACCAGACATGCCCTGAAACTGTCTACGTATGTGGAGGATACAGGGACACATCTGAAGTAAAATTGCTGCATCCAGAGTGAAAAATATGAGTACAGATCGCGTCTTGATGCGTTGCAAGGATCCCTGTAAATAGTGTAATTTTTAGAGTATATGTAATGCACATAATAAAACTTCCGAATGAAATTCTTGAATCAATTTATCTACATGCATGCATTTAAATAAAATAAAATAAGTTAATAAAGGGCTTCGTTAAGCGCAGCAGCATATGACTGAAACATGCTTTTTTTTGGTACATTTAACCCCATGTATCTCAAGAACTGTAAAAGATGTTGATATACTAACATGATTAATGAAAGTACTCATTAAGATTAATTCATAGAAAAAAATCCTTTTGACCCGACCCCTTGTATCTCAAACAATAAAAGATAGAAACAAGAGGCTGTCGAATGACAGCAAACCGGATTTTCCTGCATGGAAATGATGTTTGCAAATCTGAATTCCCAAACAGGATGAAGTAAAAAAATATAAATGAATTTTTGTAGGGTTCAGAAATGGAAAGGCAAAAATCAATCTTGACCTCCTATTTATAGTAAGTGACAAATATTGGAATTTTTGAGAGTATATAAGTACACACACATTTGTTAAGCAGGGGTTGGTAGGCAGAAATCATGAAGTCAATAATGAAAGAAATACGCCGATGAGATTATAACCTTATTTTATAAACGATGACTTGAACTGCCTTTTTTCAATTTTTTAGAACCATAACTCCTGAACGGTGAAAGTGAAAATCGTCAATATCGGAAAGGTGAAAGTGGAAATCGTCAATATTGAACTTGACCTCCATTCTGTCATCAGTAACAACATATTAAAATTGGAAAAGCTTTGGTTGAACAGTTCATAAGTTATCACAAGGACACCACTGGGAAAGCCATTTTTCAATCTTTCAAGAACCATAACTCCTGGACGGTGAAAGTGAAAATCGTCAATATCGAACTTGACCTCCATTTTGTCATCAGTAACAACATATTAAAATTTGAAACGCTTTGGTTGAACAGTTCATAAGTTATCACACGGACACCACTGGAAAAGCCATTTTTCATTCTTTCAAGAACCATAACTCCTGAACGGTGAAAGTGAAAATCGTCAATATCGAACTTGACCTCCATTTTGTCATCAGTAACAACATATTAAAATTTGAAAAGCTTTGGTTGAACAGTTCATAAGTTATCACACGGACACCACTGGAAAAGCCATTTTTCAATCTTTCAAGAACCATAACTCTTGAACGGTGAAAGTGAAAATCGTCAATATCGAACTTGACCTCCATTTTGTCATCAGTAACAACATATTAAAATTTGAAAAGCTTTGGTCGAACAGTTCATAAGTTATCACATGGACACCACTGGGAAAGCCATTTTTCAGTCTTTCAAGAACCATAACTCCTGAACGGTGAAAGTGAAAATCGTCAATATCGAACTTGACCTCCATTTTGTCATCAGTAACAACATATTAAAATTTGAAAAGCTTTGGTTGAACAGTTCATAAGTTATCACACGGACACCACTGGGAAAGCCGTTTTTCAATCTTTCAAGAACCATAACTCCTGAACGGTGAAAGTGAAAATCGTCAATATCGAACTTGACCTCCATTATGTCATCAGTAACAACAAAATTTGAAAAGCTTTGGTTGAACAGTTCATAATCTATTGCACGGACACTGTTTGGCAGCCGCCCGCCGTACATCACCAATTTAATAACCGATATTTTCCTATGAAAATCCGGTTAAAAAGACATTCTAATGAAAACATTAACCAAGGTGAATAAAAAAAAAATTCTCATTAAAACTGGATGAAAAATCAAGGCACAATGCCTTTACCCCTTTTAATCCTTTATATCTCAAAAAAAACTTAAAAGATAGAAGAAAGATGTAGACATACTACTGGAAACACTTAAACATGCATCAAGATGAATTAAAAGAAAAAATCCCCATTAAAATTGGATGAAAAATACAAATGGCTATTTTTGGCCGATTTAATCCCTTTCATCTCTGTAATGACAAAAGTAAAACAAAAATGCCAAGGATAACTTTTGTTGTATTTCTTACGAAGAACCATGTAAAAAAAATTCATCAAAACTGGATAAGAAAGTTTCAAAAATTAAGGCATGACCCTTTTTGGTCCTTAATATCTCTAGAGTTTATTCCCATTTTATCAAGGAACACTATAGCTAAAAACCAAAGATCATAAAAATTTAAAAGGTTGCATCAAAATCATGAAAAACCCCTGGAAAAAAAACATGAGGAGCCAGATTTTCCAAAATCAATCCCACCCTGTTTTTCTTGTGAGAGACCATTATGATAAAATATCATATGGATACGTTCAATAGAAAAAAACGAAGGCAAACCTATCTGTCTATGGACACCGAATACGACCACAAATATTTGCTGTCGTATAAAAACTAAAACATAAGTTTGATACTGTTAATACTCTTTAACCATTTTACATATATCTTCTAATGAATGGCGATATGGCAAAAAAAATATGTGTTTCATCTTGTAAAGGGTCAGTGGGTCAATCATTTTGGGGTATTGCAGTGTAGTGTATTTATTGTATATTTACATTGTAATAGCTACATGTATATAATGTATTTATTGTAGCGGACATCCACCTTGTCAGCTGCTCAAAGGTAGATTCTCTCATGGGGAGAGTTCACCTCCATTTTTTTGAAATTACGGAGCAATTGATCTGGAATGTGATGAAATTTCTAGAAAAATACTTATAAAAAAATTGGAGAAAAAATATAGTGATGCAGCACATGGAAGACCAAAACAGTATTTCCCTAAAACATTTGTAAAATAAACTGTAATTCTTAACATAGACAATTTTGAGGTTCAATTACACAAAGAATAAATTTAATTGTGTAGTACACTAACATCAGTTCAAACTTTTGAACAAATTTACTCATTTAAGTGAAACCTTTCCCCATTTATCTTTTGTTCTATCTGTAACAGGAATTTTTCTTTCAAGATCGGAGCACCAGCCTTTACATTCAAATTTTATGAACTTTCAGGGGTAATGCTGAAATTCAAAAAATTGTCGCCAAAAAAATTGCCAAAGCATTATTTTTGTCGCCAGTTTCAAAATTTGTTCGCCAAGTTACACCCCCGTAAGGCCTTCTTGAAACATGCATGATTTATTCATTACTATTTGAAATAACATGACCTAAAATGTATTTTTGATGAAATAGTTTTACTAACATTTAACTTTCATCTTAAATGACTTATTTTGATGGCAAGCCTAATAAAAGATCAATTGTTCCAAATGTGTTTGTTGATGTTAAACCGGAAGTGACAATACAATCTTTGCAGATTGGAAATTTTTTATGATATGATGCTTTTAAACAGCTTTTAAAGGTGTTAAAAGGCAAGCATATTTAATTTCATGACTAATGAAATTATCTAATAAAAATACTACCTTAGAGTATAAATTGAATTGTCTTCAAGAGGGGGTCAATCAATGGAGCAGTCAAGTGTAAACGATCTCAGCATGTCTGAGTTATTGATTGTGTGTTTGTGTGAGTTATTGATTGTGTCTATACTGTTGAAACACCTGCTGTGCTTATTAGCCTGATGTAAAGTGTTCAATTGTCATAGATAATTATATAAAACTTACAACTATAAAATTATGTTGCCAGATTGAATAAAAAATCGCATTTTGCGACATTGGCTAAGCCCAGCGCGGTTCCTGACTTTATACAAGTCAACAGTTGGAGGCAGCACTTGGTTTTCATTAAACTTTGAAACAATTGCAAGAGATTTGTAGTCAAAATCATGCAAAAACTGTCATTCCAAAATCATTACGAGTCCTAGAGTCCCCATTCTGTGTAATGAGGAATATAAGGACTTGTTTTGCAAACATGTTAAAAAAATCTAACTTTTCAGCATAACTTTCCTAGAAAGCAATCCCTTCTCTACATGTGTTATTTTCTAAAGAAAATTTCTTGCGTATTATAAAATTTACTACACACAAATTTTTAAATTTCCTTCATTATAACACCTTTTGCACTTTTTTTTACCATAATCTTTTTATTATATAAATGTATAA
Source organism: Mytilisepta virgata (assembly GCA_028015205.1). NCBI lineage: Eukaryota > Metazoa > Mollusca > Bivalvia > Mytilida > Mytilidae > Mytilisepta > Mytilisepta virgata. The sequence continues at coordinate 34,191,527 of CM051517.1, forward strand.
AATCTACTGATAAGATTTTGTTTGAATTCAATTATTTTGCTGCTCCTTATATTTCTCCTCAAAACACTTGTTAAGGTTGGATGTTTGAAAATTCTAATCATGTATTACCAGACATGATCTCAGTGAACCCAACCTTACTGAAGGGAAAATGTCAAAAGGGATAATATATCAATTTAAATTGTTTTACAAATTCTCCTCAACTCAGAATTATTTCATTCTGTTTGAGCATGAACAAGACAATAAAATCAATAAAACATTTTGCTGAAATCAAAATGATCATACCACAGCTTGTTCACTGGTGCAAAATTAAAGCAGTGTTGAGATACAAGTACACTGTACAGACACTAATACATGTGTATTGTTTGATACAGAAAATCAGAAGACGAAAATTCTGTCATTCAAATACTGTATTGTGGATAAACATTTGTCAACTATGTTCTTGAACAAAACTTTGGACACCCAAAAGCACTTAATAGGCTTGATTAATATGAGAAAATTTACCAATGATATGTATCATGATACTTTCGATACCAATATATCACGATACATTAGTTGTTTACTTTACCACTCAAAATTTACTCTTGACTTGGCAAATAAGCATACATTGTACAACACAATACTTTTACTCTAACAATAAGTTGTTTATGGCTCTAATAAGTATAAAATGGAAGCGGTGTATCTTTCTCTGTTACCATGTTAAAATTTATAACACACTTGAAAATGGGACAATATACAAATACCAATGGAACTGAAATTTATCCTGCCAAAAGCCTGTAACAATCTGGAAATTGAATATTTAAACAGTGAACCAAAGCTGAAATGTATCGTGAATCTGAAGTGATGATACAATACTGTTGAGCCACCATTGCATCCCTTGACAACAATAATTCCAAACCTAAACAAAGGATCTTCAGTGAACACTAGGAAACAAAGATTTAAAACATTATCTCTGGTACCCAAATTGTCTATAGATAGGTAATAAATATTTTAACCCATTTTTTAAATAACTTTCGGAAAAACAACTCCGCCTGTCGTTAGTTGAACATCCTACTTAACACTCAGTACGGTACAACTCGTTTGAGGATGGAGGCACCACTGATTGTTTTTTTTTTAATTTTGAATCCGACACATTTTTGTCATTAACCTATTTTTTGTGCAGATATAGATAAGCAAGCATTGTTTTGAGATGGCCCCCCTCATACAACAGACGTGCATTGTTTTGATTGCTCATAACTAAGAATAGTACTATACTAATCGGACTACCAGAGTTAAGTGGCGATGTTCAGATAAATGAATCAATAAAAACCTTCATCAACAACCCCAACTGCTGACTTTTTACATTTAAAGAAGAAAAAGAAACGGATAGTTTTTCAATGACGGCGTTTGACCTATTTGTTGGTAAAGCACATGGCAAAGAACTTTTGTTCGCGATTCGAGACATAGCATGCTATGAAACTAATTTATAATTCTTTTGGAATGTTCCATTTATCTCGAAGAATCATAGATATCTCACCTGCACATAAAAAATTTGTTTTTAAATTATCTGTATTTGATATAGGTGGCGCTATGACTTTCACGGCTTCTTCGAGATGCGGGCACTCCATACAATGTAACAAAAGACTTCTTCTAAACTAAAGCTGTTGGATAATAACTGAATGCATGCAGTAGCTCCAAGGTGCTGAAAAAAGACACACTGCAATGATTCGCGAAACCTTGGTCTTTTGAGATCTGCGTGTCGTCAATATTCCTATGAATGTATTCCTCCGCTTTCAATTCTATAAAAAACTAGTAATTCAGTACTTTGTCGTCTGAAATATGTCATCTGCTCCTAGATTGGATTTCTATATTCGTTTTACAGTGTGACAGGTTCTGTAGATAAAGAATATTGGCAATGTTAAAAACTATATTTATACGCGTAGTTATAAGGCTTGATCATGTGATCAATTTTGGATGTGCAAGAGTTGTTTCCCTTTGCATCAATAAACAAAAGAAGTTGGGCTAACGTCGACAGCTAAATTCATTGACAATAAAATTTATTGTCAATGAAGTTACTAAATAATTACATTGTGTTGCTACCAACAAAGGATAATGATATTATACGTCTAATAAGAAAGGACCTAATGTAACAAAATATTTGTTCCGGTGTGAAAAAAGTTCCAGTGGAACTTTTGTAATGTGAATTTTTTTTTCTGATTGAACATTTTACACATGAAAAATGTTCCATTACATGAAATTTATTTCTGTGCATATTCCATGTCAATATTTACGAAATTTATTCCGGGACATATTTCATAATAATATAAATGAAATTTGTGTCGGAAAAATTTATACAACTCTAAAAGTTTTCGACAACAAGACAAATAGGGGCAACATAAGTCAACGCGAATTGATTCGTGGTTTGTTAAGACTAAGGGCGTTTCATATATTGTTAGTTCCAGTGTACTGATTTAGAGTTACCGTTAACTTGTGTTGTCCAATAGCTGTGTCATTGATAATCACACCACTTCATTAATTATTTATGCACACAATTTATATATAGATTTGTTATTTAAATATGATACTATGGTACACTTCAACCATAAATTCTTTTATTTTTATTATTTAGTTATAAATTGAATAATATTTTATGTACATTAACTACAAATCTAATTTAAACAATAAATTGCTCAAGATGATAACCATTTAAAGGCAAGTTTAAACATATTCGTGATTGCATGAAAACAAACCAGTGGAACAAATATGTCACAATATGGAACTAATTTCACCAGGTAAAGGAACAAATGTTACAATATGTAACGTATTTCACCAGGTAAGGAACCAATTTCATAATCAATGTAACATATTTCACCAGGTAAATCAAGGAACAAATTTTTCATTATGGAAAAATTCACATTTAAATTTTCCTATGAAAAAAGAATTCTCCAAGAACTAATATCACGTAAAATTTATTCCAGTGGAACCTTTTTCATAGGAACAGATTTTGGCTTACACTAACCTTTTAATAGTAGGGAACGGGAGAGTGTGTTGGATCCCGTTTTCGCAGCAACTGTTAACCTGGATTTTTTAGTACGCAAATGACCTCATTTGTTTTCTCAAAATATACTACTATTTAATTGCAGATAATAAATTGAATGCTATCCTCGTTTAATAACAATTTTTTAGCCACCCTTACATTTTCAGATTCCGTCCTTGCACCCTAAATAGACAACTCCAAAGCCTCTATAGAAAATACATTTTCACGATTTTTTTTTCACATTTATTCCCAATCACAACCCTTTTTCTTCCAGTGAACAGGTATATCAAATGGTAATTTCGGTCCACGGGAAGATGAATTTATATCACTAAACCATTTTTTAAAAATAAATTAGTCACATTATACTTGATTCAGTACACTAAAAAAGGATATATATATGGTATAATTCATACCATTAAATACACATGTATTCTCCGTGCAATCAAGACTGGTCGGCTCGGAGTCAGTATAATGTGTCCGAGTGAGGTGATATGTCTTCCTGCGGACAGTTACCTCGTGAGCTAGCACATTAAAAATCCGACTTAGCGTGTCGGTCTAGTACAAAGCAGGGATCATATTCATTATCATATCAACATGTTCTCGTCCTGATATGCACCTGGTTGCCACTGGACTTTAAACAATAATTCATCCATCTCCATCCAATCAACCCATTTGAAATTTGTCTGAAGTTTGATTTTCTATTTAAATATCAGCCTATAAAAAAATAATTATTATACTTCAGTATTTTTTTCCTATAGTAAATCAATTGTAGGATTTTAGCTAATTCATATTTCGCGGGTTTTTTTTATCCAAAATTCCTTGTTTGTTCTGTTTCACCTGTCACTCTGAATGCATAAATATAAGTTCTATTGAATGGGTTTTAATAAAACTTTTTTGTTTGGTTTTTGTTTATTCAGTATAGTAAAACATTTGTTGACTGGTCATTTTGGGAACAGTAAATTTATGGCCCCTCGGTACAAACTATTACCCTCGGTGTTGCCGCGGGTAATAGTTTGTACCTCCTAGCTCATTGTATATAACTTTATTAACCAATCAATGACCAACTAGGGGTATGCATTACAGTAAACATTTATGATTAATTTAATATATACAACGTAATACTGATAGTATAACACAATATATACTAAGTTTTGTGTCATTCAAAACAGTTTTGTTCCTAAAGGCATGATGAATTATTTGACTCTAATATCAAAATGTTGAAATCTTCCTATAGTTCCCCATAGACGATGAATGAGGGGGTAGTTTCGAACATTAATCGAATAGAGAATGGAAACGAAGTATGTGTCAAAAAGACAACAACCCGACCAAAAGAGCAGAAAGAATCTTTCTACGCAAATTTCAAATGGAATTTTTGAAAGATCTTTAGTGAGATTTTCAAAGTCCAATACTTAAGATTCTTACAATAAATATCATAGAATTGGTAATTTTTAACTGGAAATCAAGACGTATTTCATGGCTAATTTATGACCAAATTGCAGATATTGTATAATGACTTCTGTGCTAGTTCTACAAGTGTTTTCCTAGTTTCTACAAAGTACCATTATATTTAAACAAAACACCAAGATATGGATATGTTTCTATCTTTTACAAGATTTCTCTTCTTAAAAACAAGTATGCAGTTTCCATAAATCGCAGAAATGAATATAGCTCGATTCCAGAAAGACATGAGAAGATATACAAGATGTGGACCCACGGTACAATATATAACATTTGGAATGTACCAGAAACTTTATTATTTCTTTAATTAGTACTTCTGAGACCAGGTGTCTTTAATTGTGAAAGATTCATCCTAGGTGGCAGTGCAGTCCATACAAATAAAGATGGCAATTGGTATTTATTTATCGTTTAAGACCATCGACTCCTTGGTGCCTCCGGTTTAAATAAAAGTCAAGTCTTTTGTCTGAAGTGAAACCACTTAGGCAATTGCGAAAGGAAGTAACCTTGGCAACAATGGTCCTTAGAGCATTTTGTATCTATATAGGATTAACAGACTAAAATTCTAACATAACAATAAAACGGAAAACAGAAAATTACAACCAGTTAACGCCATCCAATCGACAGGACCGCAGAAAAAAAATAACAAAAAATAAAAAAACGAACATAGAAACAAAGGAGAGCCAAAATAGCCTTATAGTTTTAACTTATTTAATTCCAGTTATACCAATCTATGCTAATCGCTTTCCACTAGGCGGATCCGAGAGCCGCCCCTACGGCAACATTTTAGCCTACTCTTTTTCGACATTAACTGGAGAGTCTTAAACTTGCCGATGGTGGTGTCTCCAAACACGGGACATCCACTTTTCGTTTATATCAGACGGACTAGAATGGTTTACCGAGACCATTCTCACAAATGGTCCCTCAAATTTCCATCCCGAACAGGAATCGAACCATGCAGGAACCTTTGGCTTCGTAGTTCGATGCGCTATAACGACTACACCACGACAAACCTCCACATTATCTGCCCTGATCCTCTGGTGTATAAAATAGACACAATATGATTACCAACGAAGATAACCGCTAGCTAGAAAAGTTAAAATTGGTCAAATTGTGCTCGTTTTAACTATAAAACTAGCTAACCTAGGCTCTCATAGCTGCTGGTCGTATACTGGTGCTCTATATTAGACGAAATGTTAAAAAATAATACTCCCATACAGAGCTAATATCTATTAATTTAAATAAATTCATTCAGTGTTAGGCAATGGCATATACATGTACACAAATAACAAAAAAACAGTATAACAAATCATTTAGGGTATTTTTCTTTAAATAAATTAATAAAAGATTCTCGATAATCTTGAAATTTTTTCACTGAGGCAGAAGATGTAATTCATACGCTACTTCATTTTTACATACATAACTGATATACTCTTTCTTTAATATATCCCCCTTTTAAATATTGAGATTAGGTGAGATGATTCTAAACTTTATTACTACTGATCTATGATGAAATTTTCTTTGAGATAAGTAAGGCTCCTATTCAAATATTTTTTTTAATTTTCTATAAGTACGAAGTTTTTATTTTTTCGAGAGGTTTTTCCTTTTATCAAATTATTAATCCAAATTTTATGGAATTTAGATTTCAAATTTTGCTCCACTCTGCTTAGAATAAAATTTTCAAAATAATTTTTTCTTGATTCTTAAATACATATTCTAAATTTAAATAACTAAAAAATTCCCCTATTAACAGAACCCAGTCAACATTCGATATCTTTTTGGCTAGCGTCTCGGAATTTACATGTGTTATATGCATCAATAAAAGAGATTATTGGTCACAGTGTTTTACAATGTGACACCCGTATTTAATCATATTAAAAAATACACCCAGGAGGATTGGATAGCTTATTAGTTCACCTCTAAAGACATCGTCGGATTACTTAGTTCTAAATCCAAGGACAAATTTACAAAATGATGTTTGCACTTTCTCCAATATCAGTTAAAAGTTGTTTCTTTATTAACGAAATTATCATTATTTCTCAGTTTAAATTTCAGAGGCATATAAAAGTACTGGCCTTACTCTATGATTAAAAATATGGAGCTATAATTTTTGCAACATCGATAATTTTGGAAGGTTTTTCTAAATTTGAATAAAACTTTCATACCTTTATTTACAACAGTTCTTTCATTTTTTGGCAGTTCCAAAAGTTCCAAATGAGGAGAATATCTCACCTAGATAATTATATTGCTTTACATTTTCAATAAATGTATCAAGATATTTAATTTGTAAATTCTTTAGCATTCCACTTTTTGAGAATATTTTCAAATTCAAATTCAAATCTTTATTGTCATAATACTACATTTCATACATGTGACACAGCATAACAAAATGAAAACAATAACATCAACATGATCACTTAAATATATATTCTTTATTCCAAACGTAATACAGCTTATAGGCATCAAGTACATATAGAATAATACATGGCAAAATCCTGCTGTATCTCCACGAGGAACCAATATCAGTCCCGAGGGCCGAAGGCCCCGAGGGCTGATATTGGTCGAGTGGTGATACAGCATGCGATACGGATTTTGCCATGTTTTATTCTGTTTATCATATATTTTAATAGATCCAGATTCATGATATATAACAGGTCTGTGATTTATCGTTGTTTACAACAGTCCGAAAATATAAGAATAAGGGTAGACAAGAATATGATGATTTTCCTGTAGTTCTCCAGGTGAATAGGAATTTTGTTTTTCATAGACTTGCTGATTTGATTATCCTGTTTCATGATAATCATATAAAAATTCGGAATCTTTCATGATATATCCACTTCGGAATGTCTCTAATAACCTTATAACATGCTCAATATAGAGCTATTCACAAATATACATGTATAAGAGCATTTTGAGACAATGTTTTTTTTTCCATGTGATTAAATGCATTCACTAATGATATTGTGAGATGTTCCCACTTTAGAATACAACACATATTTCCCTAGATATCGGTTTATGCTGCCCTGCATTAATTCAAGGTGTCAGGTTCGTATTCTCCGTCATTAGCCTTTTTAAACCTTGCAAGTAGCAAATGTAACTCGACGGAGAAATGGTTTCCAAAATTGGTTCATCAGTTCATTTCAACTGAACGGGGGCTCCGTGACATGGCTGTAATATGTCGTCTGCGACTCACAATAATATTCGAGGAGTACCGGTTAGTAACATATGAGAGGTTCCGAAAGGGGTTCGATACAGGGTATGCGATACGGGATTAGCTATGCGATACAGGGTAGATGATACAGACTAGAGAAATGAACCTTTATCAAATATACAATATTCCTGTATTTAGTATTAAATATATGATAAAATAAAATATTAAATATTATAGTATGTAACACATAGTACAATATAGTAATACAATTCATACAATTTAAAATAAATCTAGGAGCATGATATTAATCGATACAATTTAATACAATATAGGAGCATGATATTTATTAATACAATTTGTTAACAATCTTGAAGCAAGATAAACACACTCAACAATTACGAATTCTTTCGGCAATATATAAGTACTTTCCAATATTATTAAGTTCTTTTATATTACGAACAGATAACAATTTTATAAGTTTAAATACTGATGGATTTCTCTAGTAATAAGGTTTTATACACTTCATACGAATATCTTTATATCTAATACATTCCAAAATAAAATGATATTCATCCTCATATATGTCTGTAAATTGTTTGCTTGTATACTGTTTATTGAATTTATATTTATAGTATATGAATCACTGTAATGACTCTGCCCCTTGCTGGGACCTTGATTGGACAATAAAATCCCATCTTATCTTATCTTATCCATTTCTATCGACTGTTTTAAAAAGGAACCAAGCTTATTTACCCGAAAGTGTGATCTTGGGTTGAGGATATATGTAATTTTATTCATATCATTTAAATCTATAACGTGTGTTCTCATTTATAAAAAATAAAAATAAAATTTTTCTAATATGACTGTTAATATCACAATATACATGTAAAAAGAAAGGAATTTCCTCATATTTTTTTTATTATAATATTGTATAATACAAAAGCTGTCATTTGTCAAAATAGATCACATGGTCAACCTGTAAAAAGCTTTTAAAATAGGTGTTTCCATAAATAAAATTAAAAATGTTGAAAGACTAAGAGTTTCTAAAAATAATTTAGTTGAAAGACCCCCTTATTCCAAAAATAGAATTTAGAAAAACAAATTTATAAAGCGATATTTTGATTGGCTGTTGGATTAGTCTAAAGACCAATAAGAATCGATGTTTCAATTCAATATCAACATAATGAAAAGGATATAGGGAAAATGTCAGAGATTCAAAACCGTAAAGCACAGGTTAGTTCGTTGGTTATTGAAATAGAACATGATTGATATTTTGTGAATTTGAATATTATAATAAAACAATTATGGCCTTTAAAATGTCTGTCGATATATGTTTTATCGACCTGATGAAATTATATCGACCTCGGACTTCGTCCTCAGTCGATATAATTTCATCAGGTCGATAAAACATGTATCGACCTCCTGTAAAGGCTATAATTGTATATTGTAGTTTTTACATAATCTTTTGGTATTTTATGATCTACCCCTTTCTATTAGTAAATTGTGGTCACTACAAGTACTTTAGTTTTCTTGATACTGATATTAAGTTTCCAGTCAAGTGTAATTTGAGATAATTTGTTTACACAGTTTTGTAACCCTTTTTCAGATAATGATAATCAAACCATCTCATATGCATATATGAGACAATTTATAGAAATCTTATCAACGTTTACAGGATCACATGACTGATCATGGTAAGATGGGAGTTTGCTCACAAAAATATTAAATAAACTAGGTGTCATATTATCGCCCTGTCTTACTCCCAGCACTGATTTTAAGAAATATGTTCTAAAAGTACCAGATTTTACGCAGATTTCAGTATTACTATACATTTTCTTATTAATATTATAAACTTTATCTCCTATACCACCTTTCCTCAGTCTCATTATATAATAATCCTGTACCACAGAATCAAATTAGACTTTTTAAAAATCGACAAAGCAGACATACAATGGTTTACAGTCTGATTTGACATATTTAGGCCACACCAAATTGATCTTTAGTTCTTTGGATTTCTCTGCTCTGATTTTCGGACTTTGTAAAGTTTAAGAAAAAAAAATTGCCACTCCATTTACAAAAATGCTGAAACTTCGCCCCAAATTCGTCATTTTTCAACAAATTAATAATAAAAAGTGTTCGCCCGCTTCTAGAATTTGGTAAAAAAAAAAAGGTTTTTTTCCATTTTTTGGCAATATTTTAGTTCAAAAATTTGTGTTACACGTAATTTTCAACTTGGCACGAAAAAAAACTAACCCTAAAGGAAAAAACTAAAAAAAATAAAATTTTGCTCGCTCGCGCCTATTGTTGCCATAAAAAAGTCCAAAGAACTCAAATCTATTTGTTGTGGCCTTATGAATTAATGTTTTTAGAGTATTTTATTTATGCATTAGGGTTATATACCCTTGACACCATGCATGTCTCGACACCATGCATACCCCCTTTAAATAATTTATGAAGTAAGCCGTTAATGTATATCTTGGCTTTTTTTTATCATCTCATTAGTAACCAAGCTAATACGACTAGCTTTAGAATTTTTAAATGTCTTTATAGCTCACGTTATTTTACTTTAACAAATAAAAAAATCTAATTCATTAAAAAGTTTATCGCCCTCAATATTACTGAGGTAGTTTTCTAACCGTTCATCAATTGGAGTTTTATTATTATGATTTTAAAAGATATTTGAAATAGTGCTCCCAATCATTTAGGGTAACATTTGAGGTTTTATCTAGTGGTTTATCTGCATCTTTTAATTGATCCAATAAAATCCAATATGCTTTAGGATTGGACTCTTGTGGGTTTTATAGTGTGATTAAAAAAAATGGTGTTCACTTGTTCTGAACTTTGAAATTAGTAGTTTATTATATATATCGGGGTTTAATATATCTAAATAATTAATATAAATAATTTTTGTTATTTTCACAAAGATTGTCCATCTTTGAATGTAGCACTTAGTTGCAAACTTCAGTAGCACACTTCCTAATTTCTTGGTTTCTGGATTATTTATTTTTGAGGAGCTTTAGTATGTCAGTATTTAGTTGCAATTCCTCAGCAACATTTTTAGCATATATGTATACCAGGAATAAGTTCATTCTGAATCAATATAATGTTTCCTTCAATAAAGGGTTAAAGTATCACCATGTGGTACTTAAAAGCTTAAATTTTAATTAATCTTTATTTGAAATGCAAAATTATACCCCGAACGGTTAACAGCATTATTTTAATATTCACATAACATAAATACAAAGTAGGACGGACATAGATCAATTAGTCCACTTATCCCAGTACTATGGATTTTTTTTTTATAAATGGTATGTCGTTATTGAGTTCTATAGAAATCGACAGTGTTCTCGTCGGAAGCCAGTATTCACTAAAACTATACAATCTTCTTGGAGGGCAAGCATTTGATTTTAATTTGGGGTGGGGGAGGGGGGGGGTGGCTAAGATTGATATGAAATAAAAAGGCAGAACAAGGATTTTTGACAAAATAAATACAGGTGTGAAAAAAATGCAGGGCCTGCGAAAATCAGGATTTTTTTGGTTTAAATGAAAATAAAAATTTAGGCGGCAGTGGCGGCCGAAAAAAAATCCAGGACCCAAAATTTCGACGAAATAATAGGCAGAATCAAACATTTGATCCTAGCCCCCCCCCCCCCCTCACCATAAAAATCAAATGGTTGCTCCCTTACAATATGGGTCAACGCAGATCTGTATTTTGAGAAACTATGACTCCAGTTTAATATTTTAATTCCAGTCATAGATATTAAATAGAGGACATTTTTTATCGTTCTTTAAACAACCACGTTCTCTAGTTTATTTTGTAAGGTTTTTTCTTTCTGTGATTTCAAATGTTTGTTCGAAACTTAATTAATAGGATGGCACACGGAGTAACGTTAATTCCGCATTGACAGCTATTATAGAATAGAGAATGGAAACGGGGAATGTGTCAAAGAGAGAACAACCCGACCAAAGAGCAGAAAACAGCTCAAGGCTACCAATGGGTCTTCAACGCATCGAGAAAATCCCGCACCCGGGGTGGGCTTCGCCTGGCCCCTAAACAATAATGTATTCTAGTTCAGCAAAATGGACAGCACACTAAACTCCGAAACATAAAAATGAACCAAAATTAAAAAAACACACAAGAATAACAAAGGCTAGAGGTTCCTGACTTGGGACAGGTGCAAAAATGCGGCGGGGTTAAACATGTTTTGTGAGATCTCAACCCTCCCACTATACCTTTAGCCAATGTGGAATAAACAAACACATAGCGATACACACAGTAAAACTCAGTTCAAAAGATGCCAGAGTCCGATGTTAAAAAAGGTAACAGAAGAAACTCAACAAATTGAAAATGATCAATATATATTAACAAAGGACTACTAGCAACTACTGACATGCCAGCTCCAGATCTCAATTAAACTGATTGAAAGATTATGTCTATTTCATATAGAGAATCAGCCACAATCCCTCCTGTTAGGGGTTTAGTATCATTTCAACAACTTTCTTTAGAATAAATGTGTTTATTTCCGATGCAAAGATCCTATGAGTGAATCAATATTAATTTTAAAAAATGCAATCTTTAATGACTTAACAACAATATCGTTACTATATCCTTTGTGGAAAAGTCTGTTTAAAGGTTTGATTAGCCTTTCAGGTGAATATTACCATAAAAGATGGGATGTGAAATACCTGAACATATAAGATGTGTGCACGTTGATTTATATTTACGAATGAAGTCCTTGTACCGATGATAAAATTTAGTAAAAGTTTTGACAAGTTTGTGATATCGAAATCCCTGGCGTAATAATTTTTCAGTAATACAGAGATTTCTTTCGTTAAAATCAAATACGTTGTTGCATAAACAAGCGAATCGAACAAGCTGAGATATATAAACACCATACGATGGTGCCAAGGGAACGTCGCCATCTAAAAACGGATGATTAACAATAGGAAATGAAAAATCATCTCTCTTATCGTAAAGCCGTTTAGTATTAAGCTTCCCATTAGAGATATAGATATCTAGATCCAGGAAAGGGCAGTGTTCATTTTTAGTATTAGCTTTATTTAATTAAGTTCATCAGGATAAATCTCTTTAGTTGTACATACTAAAGTCGTCATTATTGACAGCCAAAGTATCATCCAAATATCTAAAAGTGTTATTCATTTTTTGCATCAAATGTTGTTTCGTTGGGTCTTTGTCGATTTTAGATAAAAATTGTGATTTGTAACAATACAGAAACAGGTCGCAGTAAGTGGTGCACAGTTAGTCCCCATTGGAATTCCGATGACCAAAAAGAGTTTGAACACATGTATTTACAATCTGACTTTTTAAATGCCTATCTAATTAGGTATGTGAATTTTTTCTTAATGAGACTATGAGGCAAAGTGGTATATAGGGTAGAAAATAGGCCCTTTTATAGGAAAATTTGTACCAAAGTTTTCGAGTTAACTTTTTCCACACGTAACTTTACGGAAAAATTGAAAATAAAAATAAGATAAAATAACTGTGATTCAATAAATATAATTCAAATTCACATACATTCTTTTATTTTCCTAATTAAAGGGCCATTCAGTGCATATCAATCATACATAACAAAGAAGAGAATAAAATAAAATAACATCACATTAAACATTTGAAACTGATTAAAAGTAATTCAATACAGAACAGTACATAACATGTAACAAAGTGAGAGTGGTACGTGGCTATACTGACAAGATTTGTTTAAAACCCCTGTGAAGGACCTTTTATTATTGATTCTATTTATAGAACGCAATATACAGACAGCGGACGTGGGAATTTTCTACAAACAAATCCATAAAACTTTCCTTTTGCAGGTATGTAAAACAATTTAATATTAGTTTGCATATATTTTTATTTATAAATGCATTGCATCTCTAGTCAGTACATATATATGTGAGATTTGATAGCTAGATAGTGAAGATGACAGTCGTTGACATCACCTGGAACAGTATTCACACATGATACACAAAATATCTATTATTTTCTTTTTTCATTGAGTTTCTTCACCGTGAAAGAATCGTGTAAATATAAGTCTGTATTTTTTTCTTTTCTCTCAGTTTTTGTTTCTCGATTTGCAATGATATATCAAACAGATAAGTTATATTTTTAGAGAAATTTGTGGTCATGACCTATTTCAGCTTTCCAGAAAATGATCGAAGACACTGGCTTTCATTTTGTATTGCCAAGCGAAAAGTTGGAAATTTCTGAAGTACACAAATATATGAAACTTCGTCACTTACTTTGTTCTTCATAGGTACATGGCACATTTTAACTCAGAAAATGTGGGTTTTTTTCTATCCCAGAACTGCAAAAGATCTTATCGTATCTTAAGAAAACACAATTTTTAAGCATAGAATCTTTGTTTTTGATAAGGCCTAAGTTTTTAAGATATTGATATTTGAAATGTCGTGTAACTATATTCATATCAATAAAATTTATATAAAAAGTTGATTTGAACCCCACACGCCCCATGTACTTGAACTTCTGGGATTAAATTCGGCTGGAACATGACCTGAAAGATTTAGACAAAGTTTAGACACTATAATAAAATTAATCATTCAACCGAAAAAAAAGGATCCAAAAAGGGCATCATGAGAAAAAAAATAACGAAATATAAAAACAAGCATTCTGATAGTATTGCTGAGCAATACAATGTCCCCTACTGGCTTCAGCTGTGAGAATCAGACGTATGGACAGAGTGATTCCTAAAAATCCTAAAACTATGTTTGCAACCTCGTCGGAAACCTGCGGCCAGTCCTACGATTTGCTACACTAAGCGTAAGCGCGACCGGCCGTGGGTTTCCGACGATGTGTTTGCAAGGGGTACATAATAATAACCCGATCTGCCTGAAACTCAAACCTGATCTGAAGCTCATCATTATAAGCTCAAATACCAAAAATAAGATCACTTGGTAAACAGGTTTGCAAAAAGGTCCAGAAAAACTATAATTTTGGCAATAATTTCTATTTCCAAGGGCAATAACTCCCGTAATAATCATCCGATCAGCGTGACACTCAAACTTGATCTGTAACTCATCATTATAAGCTCAGATACCAAAAATAAGATCAGTTGGTTCAATTCTGCAAAAAGTCTGGAAAACTGTAGTGTGATTGACGGACGGAGTGCAAACCTATAGTCCCCTTCGTATGTATTATTACTCCAATTAATACATATAGTAATATCGAATTCTATTTCTTTCAGTGTACTAGTCACATAGGGACGGGGACGGGAGAATTGGTTTCTACAATTTTAGCTCATCTTGCCATAATGTTCATATGAGTTATTGTCATAACTTGGCTTCCTTCGTCGGTTAAATAATTTCCAGGCCAATTATTAAACTGAAAGTTGATGTAAGGGTTTCTATAGTTTCCTTATTTGATTCCGGTCAGGTAATGATATAACATGGCGGCAGTAACCAGTGCTTCATTCTTACTGGTAAACTTAATTTTGAAAAATTCTGTTCTGAAGCTGACGGCCATTAATCCCAATCCAAGGACTCCGCCATTCCGTGCGTTATACCACCATCATTTCTGTATAAAGTATGATCCTATTTAAATACGGCTTTAGGCGAAATTTTGTGCCCAAAATTAATCGAAAAGCTCCCGACAATCGAAGAAGAGCCATTGCCTTCATCTGCCTTCTTAATGCCATTCATTTTTCTGAAACCACTGGGCCAATTAGGATCAAAATTCGTTGGAATGGCCCCTATGTGGTCCCCTTTCCAATTTTTGTCCAAGTGTCCAGACCTCCAACAAATATGGCCGCCTTTCCTAAATGAAAAATCAACAACTAAAAAAAAAATTTGAAAAAAAATCCGTTACTAAAAATAAAACAAAAAACATATTTAAAAATCTTCACCTCTGAAACCATACTTTTTGGAATGGTCATTAGGTGGTCCCCTTTCAAAGTTGTGTCCGGTGGTCCCCTTTCAAAGTTGTGTCAGGTTGTCCAGTCGCGTGACCTCCAACAAATATCGCCACCGTTACTAGAACAGAAAAATCAGCAAATTTTTTTTTAAAAAATCATCTCCTCTGTAATTAATATTGGTATTGAGACCAAACTTTGATAGAATGGTCCTTAGGTGGCCTCCTTTAAAAATTGTATCTGGGGGTTGGGACTTCTGACCAATATTGCCATTACTAATAATGGACAAAACAAAACAAAAATATTCTCATCTGAAAAAACAGAGGCATTGATGGAATGGTCCTTGGATGATCCCCTTTCAAAAATGTCCGGAACTTCGACCTATAAGGACGGCTTATTTATTGGACATATTCCATTACAGAGTGTGAGTGAAGAAGTGTTGTAAGTCATAATTTTTAAACTTTATATGGAAAAAAATAATTATTACATTGTGAGCACAGAATTACACACAATACTAAAAGAATTGTAATTGTCTATTACAGTTTCTGTCCCTGCATATTTAAGTCTCCCTAACGAAGTGGGAGACTTATAGATTTTGAATTGCGATTTTTATCGAACATTTTTTTTCTTCCTGTCCGATTTTGTTCGTTCGAGTTCTCAATAACCGCCAGAGATATGGATCTGAGATTTTTTATGATGAAAGATCAATGTTTTTAGATGTGCTTAATACTAATCATTTTTTATGGGGGTCACTGAGACGTATAACGAGCAGTTCAAAGAGGCAAAGAGGTTAGGAGTTTACTATAGGACCCTATGGGGAAATTTTATTTTTCATCGAAAGAAACTACCAGAGTGACCAATAACCATCTCATATTATATATTTATTAAACACCGTGACAACACCTATTAGGGGGTCGGGGGGGGGGGGTCATCCCCATCCCCAAAGTTGATAATTCTAAAAAATTTCATATGCAATTAAAATTTATAGGTTTAAATCATATATTTTATGATTCTCCGTAACAAGACGCATTAAATTACATGTACCTCAGTAGGGTGATCCTCACCTCATAAATCAATAATGTCCAATTATCTCATAAACCGTTAAAATCCCCACCCCTAAACCATATATTTTCTTATTCCCCATGGTAAGACGCACCAAATTACACATACCTCGTTTCTCCAAGGGATGTTGTATTATCTCAAAAGCCGTTAAAATCCCCACCCCTAAACCATATATTTTCTTATTCCCCATGGTAAGACGCACCAAATGACACATTACTCGCTTCCCTTAGGGGTTATCAATACTCCCATCAAAACAATAATGTTCAATTATCTCATAAACAGTTAAAATCCCTACCCCTAAACCATATATTTTCTTATTTCCCATGGTAAGACGCACCAAGTGACATATACCTCGCTTCCCCAGTGTGTTTTCACCACTTCCATCAAATCAGTAATGTCCAGTTATCTCACAAATATGGCAAGCCGTTTTACTATTTATTCTAACTTCAAGATATCTCATAAAGTTTATAAGATATCTCATATAGTTTATAAGATATCTTATATAGTTTATAAGATATCTCATATAATTTTCTTTATAAGATATCTTATATAGAAGTTTATAAGATATCTTATATAATATATAAGATATCTTATAAACTATATGAGATATCTTATAAACTATATAAGATATCTTATAAATTATATGAGATATCTTATAAAGTATATAAGATATCTTATATAAAAATATTTATAAGATATCTTATAAACTTTATAAGATATCTTATATACTTTATGAGATATCTTATATACTTTATGAGATATCTTATATACTTTATAAGATATCTTATAAACTTTAGAAGATATCTTATAAAGAATATAAGATATCTTATAAAGTTTATAAGATATCTTATAAAAACTAGATTATATAAGATATCTTATATATTATATGAGATATCTTATATACTTTATAAGATATCTTATATACTTTATAAGATATCTTCTAAAGTTTATAAGATATCTTATATAGTTTATAAGATATCTCATAAAGTTTATAAGATATCTTATATAGTTTATAAGATATCTTATATAGTTTATAAGATATCTCATATAATTTATAAGATATCTCATATAATTTTCTTTCTAAGATATCTTATATATTATATAAGATATCTTATAAACTATATGAGATATCTTATAAACTATATAAGATATCTTATAAATTATATGAGATATCTTATAAACTATATAAGATATCTTATAAATTATATGAGATATCTTATAAAGTATATAAGATATCTTATATAAAAATATTTATAAGATATCTTATAAACTTTATAAGATATCTTATATACTTTATGAGATATCTTATATACTTTATGAGATATCTTATATACTTTATAAGATATCTTATAAACTTTAGAAGATATCTTATAAAGAATATAAGATATCTTATAAAGTTTATAAGATATCTTATAAAAACTAGATTATATAAGATATCTTATATATTATATGAGATATCTTATATACTTTATAAGATATCTTATATACTTTATAAGATATCTTCTAAAGTTTATAAGATATCTTATATAGTTTATAAGATATCTCATAAAGTTTATAAGATATCTTATATAGTTTATAAGATATCTTATATAGTTTATAAGATATCTCATATAATTTATAAGATATCTCATATAATTTTCTTTCTAAGATATCTTATATATTATATAAGATATCTTATAAACTATATGAGATATCTTATAAACTATATAAGATATCTTATAAATTATATGATATATCTTATTAAGTATATAAGATATCTTATATAAAAAATATTTATAAGATATCTTATAAACTTTATAAGATATCTTATATACTTTATGAGATATCTTATATACTTTATGAGATATCTTATATACTTTATAAGATATCTTATAAACTTTAGAAGATATCTTATAAAGTTTATAAGATATCTTATAAAAACTAGATTATATAAGATATCTTATATATTATATGAGATATCTTGAAGTAAGAATAAATAGTAAAACGGCTTGCCATACACAAATGTTTGACGATCAAGTGCGACGTCATAATGAAGAAACGGCATTATAGCGGCGCTGAGAGCGATGCGTATAAACAATATACCTCATTACTCTATGGGCGTCACCCCCCCCCCCCCCCCTTTAAACCAATTATTTTAAATTATAAAAAAATATAAATCTGTAAGAAACCCGACACCCTAACCGTTTATTTTCTTATTCCCCATGACAAGATGCATGAACTGTTATATACCTCATTTACCAAAGTGTTCATCCCCACCCTCTCGAATCAATTGTCTTTAATTATTTCAAAATCCGAAAAAAAACATTTATCCCTTTAACACGTTTTAATACGTATTGTTCAAATCTCATAAACCATTTAACTCCATACCCAGTAACCACGTATTTTTCTAATTGCCTAGAAGGAGACTCAATAAATGATTTTAAACATTGCCCGGGGAATGAGGGGGGGGGGGGGGGTATTCCCTCGTGAAAAATCTACAAAAGACATGGAGATCTTTGGCCCTTAATTATAAACATGTTTATTCTTTGTGAAAAGCTCAGATAGTCCCACCCCTTTAAACACTGGATGTATCATCAGTGTTTCTGAATGGCTTCGAAACTGCTGGCCGGGATAATCATTATGCCCTTGACAAGACCTAGTGAATGCACAATTGGTATTGTTCGCGGGGATAATTTACTATTCCTGGAAATTAATAAATTGTTATAAATGTATATTATCATAAAAAATTCTCCAGTAATATTTTATGCTAAACTGTATTGGTCTAACTTTTCTTATTTTTTGTCTGATTTTTATGCAACTCGAGATATTTTTTTTATTATTAATGTGGTGTTTTATCTTTTAATTATTTTATTTTCTGTCCTTACATCATATTGTAGATTTAATATAATATTGATAAAAGGAAGATACCAATGTATCAGATTTAATATGTAATAATAGATTTTATTTCATTTGCTTGGTCATGAATTAAACAATTCTTGTTGTGTTGCAATCATTTTATATAAATATGATTCAAACTTGATGTTGGGAGGACTTAACATTACTTTTTTATTATTTTTGTTTAATGAAACCGAAGGGATTTTATTTCTCCATACAATAAAATCAGTTCTCTAAACGGTTCAGAAATTTTGAGATATATCTCTGTCAACGCAGCATGTCGACAAGCAAAAGTCGATCAAGACTGTATGTAAAACTGGAGTCACAAAAATACCCATATCACGATTTTCAAGTAACCTCCCCATTAAGTATGGATAAACTTAATAGGAACAATTTCCCCATTCCAGTCTATGAAAAACAAATAATTCACTGAATACAATGTAAGTCGTTTGAGATATTAGTTACTTCGTTTGGGAGACTTCGTAACGGCTCACTGTTACAGTTATTACTCGTTGAAATTTGCTTTCACAGACAGTGAATACAATTAATTTTTCCTTAATCTTTTATGCGACTTCAGTAATTTATCATAATTATTTATTAACTGACTAAAGTTGACACCAATTCATACAGAACCTTTTTATCTCAAGAACTCCTGATAAAGTAAAGTAAATTCTTAGTCCTGATATAATAACATGCACCATATTTGCTTTTGATATTTAAAAATTAATGAATTGAATTAGACGGTACTTTCATCTTTGAGAGAACAATTCATAACATACGTGACGGTATGATTTTGATTATAAGTGCCACTTCATAGCAATTGAAGCAAAAATTATACTCATTTAGAATGTTTGAAAAAGTTAAACCGTTTGTTAGTCATATCATTTCTTCATATAGTGTATTTCATATTTCTAGATAAAGATTGTTGTGTGGTAAAATGCCAAAGACTTACGTCGACAATGCTATGAATAGGAGTCTTGGAAGAGTTGGGATGACCCATGGAAGTATGCCGGTATCACGTTCAGGCGGAAGTAGTAGTTATGGTGGTGGTAGCAGCTACGGGAGTGGTAGTTATGGAGGCAGTAACAGCTATGGAGGTGGTGGAAGCACAAAGGTGTATGTTGATAACTCCATGAACAGAAGTCTTGGACGAGTTGGGATGTCCCATGGAAGTATGCCGGTATCACGATCAGGCGGAGGTAGTAACAGCTATGGAGGGGATGGAAGTACGAAGACATACGTCGACAACTCCATGAACAGGAGCCTTGGACGAGTTGGAATGCCCCATGGAAGTATGCCGGTATCACGTTCAGGCGGAGGTAGTAACATCTATGGAGGTGATGGAAGTACGAAGACATACGTCGACAACTCCATGAACAGGAGCCTTGGACGAGTTGGAATGCCCCATGGAAGTATGCCGGTATCACGTTCAGGAGAAAGAAGTAGCCATAGTTGTAGTAGTAGCCATACAGAAAATGAGAAGAGAAGCTCACATGAAACCAAAACGTACGTTGATAACAAATACAACTCGAGACTTGGGCGAGTTGGTCTTGAGCATGGAACGGCTGTTGTTTCCAAAAAAGAACAGAGAAACAAGGACGATTCTCTTAATGACAGTGGTCTTGGTGCATCATTTTGTTTGTCGCCCGCTTCTCCTGCTGTAAAAGTATACAAAGACAACCCTTTGAACCGCCGCCTTAATAGAGTAGGATTGCCACATGGTACCGCTATACATTCGAAGAATAAATCAATGTCAAAGAATATCACTGGTACGCCTAAAACTTATGTGGACAATGCATTCAACAGATCTGTAGGGAGGGTAGGAAAACCATTAGGATCCATGCCTATATCCAGAAGGAGCAAGATCACGTCAAATGCATCCGATATTTTCAGAAATTTTGTCATGTATCCAGTAAGTATT
Organism: Mytilisepta virgata; assembly: GCA_028015205.1. Classification (NCBI taxonomy): domain Eukaryota; kingdom Metazoa; phylum Mollusca; class Bivalvia; order Mytilida; family Mytilidae; genus Mytilisepta; species Mytilisepta virgata. Next base: position 34,212,886 of record CM051517.1, read on the forward strand.
TTTTTTACTGAGTAATTTAATACTGCCTTTATCGTTTCATGTTTTACAACGCCGAAACACTGCTTCAAACTGAACTGTTTCCCGAATATCCAAGTGTTTTATAATACGGACTTATGCCTTGTCAATAGGAAATTGCTGGCGTCGAGCGGAAAAATAGACCTGCTATTGTTCTCATAGCAATTTCATAAGTATGTTATTATAACAAAGATAAAAATAAAGCAACTTATTTTATTCAACTGACACACTCCTTGTATCCATATGTTAATGTTATATTTCCAATTTTATTAATAAGACATTTTTCAAAGATACATTTTGAAATTTCTAATTTAGAGAAATTAGCATAAGAGTGCTTCCCAATGATTCCATTTGTTGTCTGCGAAACAATCATTCAGAGTTCTCCGCGTAAATAATATTGATTGTGTATAATCTCTGCTACTATACTATAAAGATTTTCTTGGTGTAGTATAAAAATTTCAGACTTGTTTTCTAAATTTAATTGCGATTTTTTACTTTATGTAATTCTGAAATAAGATTTTCAAAATCTATTTTATATTTTTATGGATCTCATTTGATAAGTTAAAAGCCCCTCTTATACTTTTGATGAGACGGCTGTGTCATTACCAAATACCAGAGTTGTTGAGATGTCAAATCATTTTGATAAATCAATGAGTTGTCCGAATGGAACTGAATTGGATTAATCACGAAGGAGAAGTTTTAGGGAAAGAAGTATCTTTCAGTTTTTTTAAGCTGAAAATATAAATTAGTTTTGCAATAAAAATCATGGCGCCAATTTTATTTTCAGGATCATGAAATGGACTTTTCCAGGATGAAGATAGATGAAGAACAGCAGGGTGAGGCATGTGATATTGCCTTAAGTCTCGTGAATAGGATGGAAGAGGTTTTGAAATGGCAACATGAACAGCAAACTAAAAAAGAACCACACACATCTGATAGTGTTTTGAAGAAATATCGGGGTGCCAAAATTGATTTTGATGAAATAGAACTGATGCAGAAAATTGGTTCTGGTGCTTTTGGAGATGTACACTTTGCGAAATGGAAAGGAACGGTTGTTGCGGCTAAGAAACTACGCGTTCAGAGAGTATCCAAACGTAGACTTAAAGAATTCACAGATGAAATACTTTTGCTGTGTGAATTAGACCACCCAAATATTGTCAAGTTCATTGGAGCATCAGTAGTAACCCCTAAACTGTGCATCGTTATGGAGTACATGCAGATGAGCTTGTTTGATGCTTTACACATTAAAGATGATATTGAATTCTCGGAGAAGGAAAAAATTAAAATAATACAGAACACTGTTCTTGGACTTGAATATTTACATGATTCAAACATTGCTCATTGTGATATAAAGTCTTGCAACATTCTCCTTGATTACAATCCAGATGAAACGCTTTTTGCCAAAATTTCAGATTTTGGGCTCAGTATGATGAAGAACGAAACCGAAACTTCTACGTCAACAGGTGGTGATTTTGTCCGAAATGTTGGTACACCTCGGTACTCTTCTCCGGAAAATTTAAGAGGAGAATATCTCTGCTTGAAAGATTTGAAGATGGCCGATATGTATTCATATTCACTGGTCGTTTTTGAAATCGTTTGTGAAGAAGAACCATTCTACAATTTGAATTATCCTCAGCTAAGAAAACAAGTTGGAGAGTTGGGCTTGATGCCAGTCATACCAGGAGACATTTTACTAGAAAGTACCATACTTCGACTTATGCAGAAGTGTTGGGATCGCGAACCCATTCAGCGACCAACTGCTAAAACGTTTGCCGACTATGCTTTACAGATGGACCGCATATATGTGGATCAGTGAATGACTTCACTTTTCATTCTTTTGATAAATACTTAGTAACTCACTTAACATTTACATACTGATGTAAATATGATCTATTTATGGATAATTCCATAAACTTTACATATTTCCGTAAATATGATGTGTACACATGTATCTATATTGACCTTAACTCATTGTTAAAGACTTTTGTTCATTTCACGATTGTATTGTAGTGTCTAAACTATAATATAGAATATTCATGCAGTTTCGGTCTTGTTAAAATCTTTACTGAATTTTGTTTAGCGAGCCTGACCAAAAGAGCCATGTCACTTGACGTCCGTCCTCGCCATCAACATCACTCCGCCTCACATAATTGTTGTACACTCATACATTTGCTGTGCGTGTTAAACACATACGATGTCCCCGCACTTTCTTCTATATATGCCGTCTTATGTTGTACATGGATGAACATATGCTGTTTAACAACCCTAATATTGTACGAAAATAGAAATATTTTAGTATGCTCACCTTCTATATGTGTACATTCATCCTACAAAGTAAAAACTTTCTGTCTTCAAAACTGTATACCAAGACAGACCATGCATCCCCAAAATGCTAATTCCCCCCACCGCCCCTGTACTATTAAGTTTAGACATATTGATATAAGATTGAACTAATCTGAGCAAGAATATGTTAAATGAAGGAAAATAAGTTAAAATGAAACATAGTAGCCCAAAAAAATTTAAAAGGTTATAAAAAAGGGGAGAGGCCTGTATCCATGCCCCAAGCATCTGTGGGAAAAACATTAGGAAAGTACATTGTAACAGTCAATATCTTCACTAAATCATCGACTGTCAGATCAACTGCATTGGTGAATATCGCTGAAGGTAAGTTACAGGCAGGATAGCTAAGCAACTATTTCACCTGGTTTGCTGCAGTGGTTGCCTATGAGCTCAGCCGATCATGACCTCATTTTCACACACTACAGGTAAAGTCATTTTTTGGAACAGGTCGGTTTCTCAGTGATTATATATGCTGAGTCATCTGACCTCATTTTCACATTTCAACTACATATGTATATTCCTAGTAAGGTGTACATGAGTTTTTGATGTCATCTGAACAAGAAAAAATAACAAGAGTGCTACACGTAGCCACATGTACCCCTGCCGCAATAAAAAAAAATCAGCAAGTAAAAAAGAATCGACTGGCATAGTGGTGTAAATATGGTCCAATTGCAAGTAGAATCCTCCAACTAGCTTCAGAGAAATTGAGGCAAGAAAGTATGATAATAAAAAACAACTATCAAAATGGCGCTATTGTGTGATCATCTTCATATAATGGGTAACGATCCTGCAAATTATAAACCAAATCTGTTCAGTACTTTCAGATGAGTTGTCTCCACAAAGGATGCATGGATGCAGACCATTACTAAGGGAGCAACCATTTGATTTTTAGGAGGAGGGTGCATGGTAGGAATTTGAAACCAGAGGCTCCCAGGAGCCTGTATTGCTCAGCTGTATTCTGCTGGCAGCTATCTTGGATTATAAACGGATTATTAATTAACATTTAGTAAGCATCTTAAGGAACACAACTATAAAGTTTGGTTTCAATTAAGGCAGTGCTTCTTGAGTAGAAGTATTTAACAGATTCAACCAATCAGAGATTAGAAAAGACGGGGATGGCTATGTTTTTTTAGAAATCTACACCACTAATAACACTTGCAAAAGACCCCAAAAGGATCATTTCTGCCAAGTAGTTTGAATCCATTCAGTGGTCTTCTAGAAGATGTTTGTGTGTATTTTGCATAGGGTTCTTTGTTAAACTGAGTTCCCGCTGGCAGCCATCTTGGATGACGGTTGAGCAAAAAAGTATCATCTCATTAGGAACATTTGTGTCATGTTTGGTTTCCAATTGTTTGCATGTATTTCCCCTGGGATTATATATTAAGAGATCAACCATTTAATTTTTAAGGGGGCACAGAAGTAGCTTTCCCACTTGCCCTTTTTTCCGCATTTTTGGTCCTGCCTTTTTTCGCGCCTAGATTTTTTTTTCAAATTACAACATTATTTGAATCCAGGGATATTACCATTTTGCCTTTTTTTCTTCACAAATTTGAGCCTGCCTTTTTTTACCCAAAATTTACATCATACCCTACTCTGTACACCTTTGTATTGTGCATAGTAGATTAGTGGCTGAATTTGGCCTTCTATGGATAAGATTCTGAATGTGGACCACCTAAGGACCATTGCTACTAGGTTTTGGTTCAAATTGGCTTAATGGTTTCAAACAAGATGATTTTAAAGTGATTTTCCCCATAGGATCCTATGTTAAACTTTGTTTGGCTATGGCGGTCATCTTGGATTACTGATTAGGTCATTGGATATAATTCTTAAAGTGCACCACCTAAGGACCATTGCTGCCAGGTTTGGTTCAAATTGGCTCAGTGGTTTCAGAGGAGGAGATTTTTAAGAGATTTTCCAATAGGATCCTATGTTAAACTATGTTCGGCTATGGCGCCCATCTTGGATAACGGATCGGGTCATCGGATACAATTATGAGAGAAGACTACCTAAGGACCATTGCTACCAAGTTTTGTTTAAATTGGCCAAGTGGTTTCAGAGGATAAGAGCTGTAAGTGATTTTCCCGTAGGATCCTATGTTAAACTATGTTCAGCTATGGCGGGGCGGCATTGGATACTGGATCCAGTCATCGGATATAATTCTGAAAGAGAACCACCTAAGGACCATTGCTGCCAAGTTTTATTTAAATTGGTCGAGTGGTTTCAGAGGAGAAGATCTGCAAGTAATTTTCCCATAGGACCCTATGTTAAACTATGTTCGGCTATGGCGGTCATCTTGGATAACAGATCGGGTCATCGGATACAATTCTGAGAGAGGACTACCTAAGGACCATTCTGCCAAGTTTTGTTTAAATTGGCCAAGTGGTTTCAGAGGATAAGATTTGTAAGTGATTTTCCCATAGGCTCCTATGTTAAACTATGTTCGGCTATGGCGGCCTTGGATACTGGATCCAGTCATCGGATATAATTCTGAAAGAGGACTACCTAAGGACCATTGCTGCCAAGTTTTATTTAAATTGGCCAAGTGGTTTCAGAGTAGAAGATCTGCAAGTAATGTTCCCATAGGATCCTATGTTAAACTATGTCCGGCTATGGTGGCCATCTTGGATAAAGGATCGGGTCATCGGAAATAATTCTAAAAGAGGACCACCTAAGGACTATTGCTGCCAACTTTTATTTAAATTGGCTCAGTGGTTTCAGAGGAGAAGATCTGCAAGTGATTTTCCCATTGGATCCTATGTTAAACTATGTTCTGCTATAGCAGCCATCTTGCATAACGGATCGGGTCATCGGAAATAATTCTAAAAGAGGACCACCTAAGGACTATTGCTGCCAATTTTTATTTAAATTGGCTCAGTGGTTTCAGAGGAGAAGATCTGCAAGTGATTTTCCCATTGGATCCTATGTTAAACTATGTTCTGCTGTAGCAGCCATCTTGCATAACGGATCGGGTCATCGGATACAATTCTGAAAGAGGGCCACCTAAGGACCATTGCTGCCAACTTTTATTTAAACTGGCCAAGTGGTTTCAGAGGAGAAGATCTGCAAGTGATTTTTCCCATAGGATCCTATGTTAAACTATGTTCGGCTATGACGACCATCTTGGATAATGGATCGGGTCATCGGATATAATTCTGAAAGAGGACCACCTAAGGATCATTGCTGCCAAGTTTGGTTCAAACTGGCAAAATGGTTTCAGAGGAGATCTTTAAGTAAAATTTTGACAGACGGACAGACATACGACGGACGTCAAGTGATGGCAAAAGCTCACATGACCTTTGGCCAGGTGAGCTAAAAAAATGGCAGGATGCAAAATTTGGTAAAAAACAAGAGGCTTAGGTGGCACTTACAATCTATTCACTTTACAATCTATTCACTTTACTATCATATCAAATCAGTATTATTGCAGACTCTCTGTAGATTTTCCAAACAGGTAGAGTTCATTTGACATTCCAGTTTCAAAAGAGATTTTAAGAAATTTCCTCCAAACAGAACATAGACTAAACTACGTGAAAGAGCTTCAGGGCAAAATATGTTTCTTAGTTTACCTATAATCAAAACATAAATCCTCATGGCGACAATTTTATTTAAAGGACCGTGAAGATTTAGATTAATTTGTTAAGGACCTCTTGAGATGCTTAATACCATGTTTCAGTATATTGTCCTTAAGGATAATAAGAGTAAAAGATATTTTTTACTTGGACCAATCAAAACACTTAAATGCTAATAGTGGCCATTTTATAACAAGGACCCGGATGATTTTTGCAAACTTTGTAACTTCCATACATGCACCATACAAAAAAATGTGTGAGTCTTCCAAGGAAGACATGTGTCGCCTGCGGACATCAATTTTTACAAAAAATATTAAAAATTTCTAAAAATGAAATATATATGCACACCTTTGCATTAAAGTTAATGCAGAGAAAGTTTCATCAAATTGCTGTGAGCCGTTATGGAGTAGTTGAGGATAGAAGTTTTGAACCAGACCCTTTTTTTTCAAAAATGTAAATTTTTACAAAAAAAAATTAAAAATTTTTAAAAATAAAATATATATGCACACCTGTACATTAAGGTTAATGCACAGAGAAAGTTTCATCAAATTCCTTTGAGCGGTGATGGAGTAGTTGAGGATAGAAGTTTTGACCCCCCCCTTTTTTTTCAAGAATGTTAATTTTTAGAAAAAAAAATTAAAATTTTCTAAAAATGAAATATATATGCACACCTGTGCATTAAGGTAATGCACAGAGAAAGTTTAATCAAATTCCTTTGAGCAGTTATAGAGTAGTTGAGGATAGAAGTTTGCCCTCCCCCCTTTTTTTTGCAAAAATATCAATTTTTACCAAAAAAAATTAAAATTTTCTAAAAATGAAATATACATGCACACCTTTGCATTAAGGTTAATGCACAGAGAAAGTTTCATCAAATGCCTTTGAGCGGTTATGGAGTAGTTGAGGATAGAAGTTTTGAACCTCCCCTTTTTTCAAAAATGTCAATTTTTACAAAAAAAAATTTTTAATTTTTAAAAATAAAAATATATATGCACACCTGTGCATTAAGGTTAATGCACAGAGAAAGTTTCATCAAATTCCTTTGAGCCATTGTGGAGAAGTTGAGGATAGCAGTTTTGCCCCCCCTTTTTTTTGCAAAAATGTCAATTTTTACCCAAAAAAATTTGTAATTTTCTAAAAATGAAATATATATGCACACCTGTGCATTAAGGTTAATGCACAGAAAAAGTTTCATCAAATTCCTTTGAGCGGTTTACGAGCAGTTGAGGATAGAAGAAAAGTGTGACGACGCAAGACGCAAGACGCCGCAAGACGCAAGACGACAGATAGTGATCCCTATGTGTCGACCATGCGTTCCGCAGGGGACACAAAAATCAGTTCATTTGGCTTAACGGTTTGAGAGAAGTTTGTTTTAAATTTCAACCAATCAGAACATGCAAATTTTATGGCGGCCATTTTGTTTCACATACTAGGATGATTTATTCAAATTTTGTAAAGGACCTTCCATAGATGTTCCATACCAAAAATCAGTTCATTTGGCCTTACGGTTTCAGAGAAGTTTAAAATTTGGACCAATCAGAACATGCTAATGTTCATGGCCTCGACTATAAAAATAAAACACATAATTTATACTAGATACCCTAAGGATCTGTCAGCCTAAGTTTGGCTGAAATTGATTCTGTAGTTTCAGAGATGATTATTAAAAGTTTACAAAGATGACGAAAAAAATGTGAAAAATTGTCTTTAAACGGCAAAAACTCCTATAAGGGGTCAATTGACAATTTTGTTCATATATACTTATTTGTAGATCTTACTTTGCTGAACATTTTTGTTATTTAAAGATTGTCTTCAACTATACTAATATTCAAAATAACATAAAACTGAAAAATTTCCTTAAAATTAACAATTCAGGGGCAATAACCCAACAAAGGGTAGTTCTTTACCTGATGGACACTTTTACTCCGTGTCAGTTTTGCTCTAAATGCTTTATTTTTGAGATATAAGCCAAAATCTGCAGTTTACCCCCTATGTTCTATTTTTAGCTATGGTGGCCATGTTTCTTGATGGACAAGAAAATAAAAGGATCATTCAGACTAAGTATGGCTGTAATTGGTTCAGTGGTTTCAGAGGAGAAGTATGAAAGGCCGTTCGGGTCATAATTCATTTTATTACACATACGCTAGAGGTACACGTAACACTTTGTTCACGTACCCTAGAGGTACAAATAAAAGTTTGTTCAAGTTCCTAGAGGTGCGCGTAACAGTCTGTTCACGTACCCTGGAGGTACATGTAATTGTTTGTTCACGTACCCTGGAGGTACGCATATCTGTTTGCTCATGCAGCTAACCACAACAGAAAACCTTTCCCTGAATAATGGATTATCTGTGTCAACATCATAGACAGTTACGTGTACCTCTAGGGTACATGAATAAACTGTTACGCGCACCTCTAGGAACATGAACAAAGTGTTACGTGTACCTCTAGGGTACGTGAACAAAGTGTTATGTGTACCTCTAGGTTACGTGAACAAAGTGTTACGTGTACCTCTAGGGTACGTGAACGACCTATTACGCATGCCTCCAGCATACGTGTAACAAAATGAATTATGACCCGAACGGCCCTTCATAGAGAAGATCTTTGAAAAAGTTTACGACGGATGCCAAGTGATGGCAAAAGCTCACCTCCTTTCAGGACAGGTGAGCTAAAATAGGCAGTCAGTTGTGTTGCAGCAGGGGACAATAAAATACAAGACAAAAAGAACATAATTTAACATTTTTATTTGTGAGCTGTCATTCACATTTTCATGATAACTAGTATACATTCCTCATACTCATGTCTACTAGAAAGGTATCAAAACAGATTACATCACCTACTAAAAATAACATATAATGCTGTTTATAGAGTATTTATCAAATGCTGTCAAATGACATTTCACATTTCAAGATATTAATTTCTACAAGACTACAAAAGAAATTTAACATCAAAATTGTAATTAATACTTAAAATTCCTAGATAATTGGTACCTTGTCATTCAATTTTGTATTTAACTGTAGTCGTCCATTACAATTTTACTGTATTTGCCATTAATTACATTTTACTCAGTATATTAATTATTTATGTACCAGATCAAGACCTTTATTTCCAACAATTCATTTGTTTAATCAAATCTAATTAATCCATGTACACATTTTTGTATTCTGCATTTTTATGATTCAACAACAAGCTCCACAAGAAATCAAGAGTTAAGATTTATGTATTAAGTAACAGCACTATACCTTAATTTTATATATAAACAAATATAGACATGGTTGTAAATACAGCTTCACATGAACTAGTGGTATCATATAAATTATACTATATACACAGCTGAAACCAGCAGCACTTACACACAAATAAATACCAAACTTCACTGGGTAAATTATTTATCATGTATTGCCAGTAAAGTTTAAAAGTAAATATCTCTACATAATTATACAGTTCATATAACTTACTATATTTTTTTTCTCAAAAGTACTTGTACATTTTATGTTTTGTTTTAGGTTGTGCTCTTCAAGACATAGTTATAAATTTTGAAATTATGATACTAAATATTTTTCAATATTTAAAAAAAAAGGAACTGATCTTATCATCTGAGACAGTTATTACACAGATATATTAGAATCAAACAGAAATAATATTCATAACCAATGACAAAAAAAGGTTTCCACAGGAAAAAGTCTACTATATTGTAACTTGTATTATTGTGACATCAATGTTTCCAAGACAACTAGTAAAATCTTTTATATCATTTTTGACAAAATATTGTTTCTGTTTCGACCCTATTATTTATTCATTAACAAGATCTGACTTCGAATCATCAGAATAATTCATACACAGACTACCCTTGAATAAATTTTCAGACAAAAATAGATCTGTTTTAGAAAATCTATTGAAAGCAACCCAGAAATCTGTTGAAAAATATAACTATTGCATGAACAATTTTGACATTTTCTTGAAGGTTAAATAATGCAGTAATTCCTTAAGATTATAATGTTGTATAATCAAGTGCATTTTAACTAACTTTTTAAAAATCCACAAACCATAGGAGATTCAAATTTATGAGATTCTTTGTTCTATTAGGAACTGTTTTAATTAATGATTAATTTAGTTGGAGAAAAACATTTTACTAAATTGGACTTGTGTATGAATTAATGGTTGATTTTTTTGTTTTTACCTAATAGGACAGCTGCAAAATGATATACAGATAATCTGACAAAAGGAAAAGAACAATAATTTGACTAATTTTTAATTTATTATAATTACCTCAACTGGTTTTTTATTACAGCTATCATGTCCAATGAATGCATTACAATGCACTCAAATCAAGGTGTTTGTTCCTGTCAACCTATACTATATGATAGTTACACACAACTTTACAGGTTACATTTAGCATATTTATCACATAGTCCCAGTTACAAATCAGGGGAGGTAATAAATGTTAAATGGAAAGTCATCTGTTTGGTGCAATAAATAAACACAAAGCAAAAGTTTGTACCTTACTGAAGTATAAACCACAATATAAAGATGAACTCTGGGTATGCATCAAATACACAAAATCAATAATAAGTTCTAAGAAAAATTCTTTCCAAAATTTTAATACCTAAATTTGTGAACAGTGCCTAGATTTGGGGTAAAATCACTTAGATAAAATGTCATATGTTTAACAGTAATGATATATAAGAATTATCAGATAACAGATCAATTTAGCAAAACCTTGAAATTACTGTCAATTTTTTCATACCAACCTATACAAGTACATACAGAATCTACAATTTCCTTTTCATTTTCTTTTATATGACTTTACTTTTTTTGTTCTTTTCCTCAATATCTTTTCTCAATATTAATTTAAAAATGCACATCAGGAAATTTTACAAAAATCCTGTTAACATTTGTTTCAAATATATCACCTCGAATGTGAGATAAGTTTAAAAACATAATTTATTGTACACATCATCAGGTTTGTTTGATATTTTTATCCACTTGGAAAATGGCTTGGTGGCCTTTTTTTCACTCAGTGTATTATATGCAAACTTGAAAATGGTTTTCAATTTGTTATTGAAAGATAACAGTAGAAGAGGGTACTAAACTTTTGTATGTATTGAAACATTATTAAAACCATGTATTCAAAATCACAACTTATTCATGCATGAAAATCATGCCAATGTTCCTCACTCTTCCATTATATAAATGTGTTTAGATATTAAATATTTAATGAAAATAATAGTTTAATGTGACAAAACATAAATTAAAATGCATTACTTGTAAGTTTCAAAGCAATAAATTTGTTTTTAATATTAATAGACATTAAATTAATGTAGTCATTAAAATATTCTTTAATAGCTAAACTTTAATACAGTGTGGTGCAAAACATACAGAAACATGTGAAATTCTTATATCAATAGTGAAATTTATATATCTGACAGAAACGAGCAAAATCGAGCATACAAATAAACATTTCCGCTAATATCACACAAAAGAGGTAGTAAACTGACCAGCTTACTTCATACAAATCCATTCTCATCAGAAAATCTGTATGTATGTGAAGGGACATCTTGAGCAATTGTATGAAGGACTAAATAAAATCCGACTGTTTAAGGGACGAAATCAAATGATTCCTATGCAAAATATGAATTCAGAAATCTGGTTCCAAATTTTGAAATTTTTAACTAACAAAATTCAAACCGAGTATCTAATAGCTTTTAATCTGCTTTCTAATTTTTCTTTGATGCTACATCTATTAAACTCTACAACTTGTAATAATATCCCAGTTGGCAAGCTAGCATGTTATTTCACCATTGTCATAAAATACAATAAGGGTCGATAAAATAGAGGAAAATCTGGTCTTCGATGAAATTCTTTGAAACCAATACTGCATTCTGATATATTTCTACAGTATCTACTCATGGATGTAGACTCTAATGGAGGAAAGGAACATAAAAGTATGTCTATCTGGAATATGGTAAATGACCATGTTCTTACCTAAAAAAAATCACTATAACCAGTTTATATAGGAAATTTTCTGTATTTTTTTAGTTAAGGTAGCAACTTTTTCACTGGTGATCACAAGATTAACAGTTCTAACAAAATTTGTTCAGTACATTGCAAAGCAGTCAAGACATTATTGTTAATACTTTGACTAATTAAAACTTGAATACCCCCCTCAACCCAATCTGGAATTCTATTCTTTTCTGGTGTATCTGATGTGAAATATAGACAAAAAGTACTAGATATCAATAAAACATTTAAGTTTTGGTACTATATACATCATATTTATATCTATTTTAAAACTCTTACATTATAATCATATGAGTACATACATCTTAAATACTTCCATAATACATCCACACTATAAAAAGTAGTCAACGCTCTCATACATATAACACAATTACAATAACTGAGGAAAAATTAAAATCTAACAAATATAACAAAAATATTTCACTGTGAGCACATCCTATATTTACCTTGCAATTGACAATTGTTTTAGTACAAAATACTGGCAAGTTTTCTATCTACGAAATTTCCTTAAAGGAAGACAACAATAAAATGAACACCAGGTACATTAAATCTTGACTAGCAAGCTGCCATCATTTCCCAACTGTTTAATCTACTCTGATATTTGAATTAAGCATGTTCTTTATTGCCTTTTCTTGAATTTAAGTCCAAGTGATTTTTAATAAACTACCCTACATAATACTACCATTTAGGTTTCAAATTACTTTTTGTATGAACATCCTGAAAAAAATCCAATGGTTAATGCCACCAATTTTTTTTTTTACCTAACATTGTTGGTTAATGATTTAAAGCAGAAAACTTATTTTGCCAGGTAAAATCATTTCTCAATGAAATTTCTGCTCAGTGCTTATTTTACAGCTTAACATTACAGACGCTTGCTTATCCATGGGTAAATTATTGGCCCAATAAATCCAAAATTACTTCAATTCAAATCTCATAAAATCTATCTTATTAAGGGTGATATACCGGTAGTTCGATAGCAATCTTCATGTGTACTTTCCTGAATTATCTACCAAGTTTTTTTTTAACTTGAGAATGTATTGAGAAATTTAATATGAAAGAATATAATGCTAATGTTTCTTTTTGACAAAACCTCATATAAACACACATAAACAGAATGTTAATATAAAGCAACAAATAGTTAATAACATTAATGCTTTGGTCTGTTCTTGGTAATTATCCTCAACAGAAATCATGCAAGCCAAATTAATTTCCAATAAAGTATAACATTTTTTTTTCCATTTCATTATAATACAATTAAATCTTTCTAATAAATAATTTAAATACAATTTTTGCTTAATTCCTCTTTTTGCCTGAAAAATTTAATAATGATCTACAACAATATATATATCTTTTATGTATGTGTTATTGCTGGTACACTTTTTCTAAAGAGGAGAATACATGTATTTCTAACCCTCTTTTAAATTTTAGTACCGAGATAAATAAAACTAATTTTTTCCATTTATTGTTTAAAAAGTTACAATTGAACTGAAAACTTTGGTGTGGGGATTCCATGGAACACCTGTGTTGCCTGCTCCCATCAATTACAGATTATAACAGAGTTGCAGATAATGAAGCCTACCCTATTAGTAAGTTAGCCAGTTTTGACAACAGACTTACTTCAATTACAATACATGACAAAATAGGCTGAATAAATGAAAATCAACATAAAACTGATGGACAGGATCTTATCAAAATACACAAAGCTATCAAATCTGACCATGTAGAACTGTTATGGTTGTCTTCATTATTATACTAAACCATATTTCCTCCATAACTACTGCAGAAAAAAATTACAAAAAGTTCATACTTTGATTTGGAAATTTCAAAAATCATCATGATTAAAATATATGAAATAGTAGATGCACAATGGCATTAATTGTAGAATATTTCCTGAAAGTTTTATAAAGAAAACAATTACTAAGTTTAGGAGAAGTTGCAGGTAGAGAAAATGTAAAACGGACCAGGCCAGACGACAAATAGTGATCCCTATGTATTGACACTTCTATGCAGGTGACACTAAAAGGGTCAATGCTGATTGGCTGTAAGAAAATGTAAATTGTCTGAGATTTTCAACACAATACCAATACATACATACATTTCAGTTTTTTTAAAATTCTGTTTAGTTTCTTACATTTACCATAAAATCTACCCTTAAAACTTGTTCATCTAGGACATGCTGTTCTGTTCAAAGTTTTTATCTTGAGAACTATCCTGGGAAACTGATGGCTTATGTCTTTCTTTGGATTAACACAATTAGATATACCAAGATCTCTTAACAACAAAAAATAAATTTTAGGAACTAGCAGGTTGTCGATTATACTAGGGAATTTATAAAACTGTTCCTTAGAGACGGCTGTCAAAGTCTGGAGTTCTCTCCCCTGACTTCTAAGACAGTTTATCCTCTGTTTCTCCCTGGACATAATCCTGAGCTTCAATAAATAATATCACTGAGTGTCTATAACACCAGGTAATTCCCTCTGTCAGTGTCCTTCTGAATTCTGAAATTAGAAACAAAATCCATTAAGTTATAAAAATAGCACAGTTTTGAAATATAACATCCAATTGACATATAGAACTAAGAATGACAAAGGACTAACCTCTATCAGAAATTCCAACAAGAGGAAGAGTTCCCTTCTTCATTCTAAAACAGAAAATTTCACTTTCACTAAACTTGAAATTATTTAACAGATAATACAGATTACAATAATATTTTTCTTCGACAGAATGAACACAAAAAGCTGAGTCTGAACCATAGTCACTCACAACCAAATGATCTCTAGGGTATTCCCTACAAATGAACCAATCAATTATTAAAATAATTTAGAAACTGAAATTCGATATTGTACAAATGTCTCTTTGGATGAATGGGACTTGAAAATAAAAACTGCGAGAACAATGCGATCCTTATTCAATGAGCATAATTCATTGAATAAGGATCGCATTGTTCTCACAGTTTTTATTTTCGCATTTAATCTATTATTGCATGAATAAAAGTGTTGCCATATTACTATGAACCTTTTGTAAATTAATACCTTTTCAATTTGTATGTGTTCTTTAAGATTTATACTAATTTTAGTCCGATTTAATAATTACTGTAAATTGATATTTAAAGTATGATACATATCAACTTAAATTTTGCAAAGAGCACACCCTGAGTGTCATAAACTCTTCCATAGTATAACAGATTTTCCTCAGAACAAGACTGCAATACAATACAAATAAAATTTGCGTCAACAAAGTGTTCCTGCAGTTTCACATGCACAAAAACATTAAAGTCCCACAACTCGTGTAAAATTTGTCAAATCAATATAACTGTGTGATAGGATCAAGTACATATGGTGACTAACAGTCCTACAAAATTTGAACAAAATCCAATCAGAGGTCTCAGAGGAGTGTTCCTATAGTGTCGAATGCAGAAAAAAAAATTAAAGTCCCATAAGTTCTGTAAAATTTGTCAAACCAAAATGGCCGTGCCATAGGATCAAGTACATATGGTGACTAACAGTCCTACTAAAATTTAAACGAAATCCAATCAGCGGTCTTAGAGAAATTGCACTGACAAAGTGTTCCTATTGTGTTGAATGCAGAAAAAGTTAAAGTCCCATAACTCTCGTAAAATTTGTCTAATCAAAATTGCGGCAGGGGACAAAAAATGGGCTGTGAAATTGATAATAAAATTTGACTTTACTTCATCACTGCTTGGAGTTGCCTGTCCACCCACCCATCATACACTGAATAATTCTCTTAAAACTCACTTACAAGGTATTTACAAAAGCCTAATTCCTTGAAGATATGATAAGTGAATGAAAAATAGCCCTTTATTTGAAAACACTAAGGAATGACAACGAAATAAAATATTTTCATTATTAACTCTAATAAAATAACTATGAATATCTATACTTGAAGCTTCAACTTACCTGATATCCCTCAACTGTAAATAGTTTTCAATTTTGCATATAATATAACAAGATACCTTAATAGTACAGATGTTCTATGAAAATTTTGTGGAATCTCCTCAGAAATTTCTTTCAACTTCAATGTGCAGGTAAATTAAGGTCATATAAAAAATTAGAAAAGAGACATACCCTTTGTCGTCTAAACAGTCTTTCCAGTATTCCACCTCTGTTTTCTGGTGGAGGGGGATCCTCTA
This sequence comes from Mytilisepta virgata, assembly GCA_028015205.1. Classification (NCBI taxonomy): domain Eukaryota; kingdom Metazoa; phylum Mollusca; class Bivalvia; order Mytilida; family Mytilidae; genus Mytilisepta; species Mytilisepta virgata. The sequence continues at coordinate 34,228,972 of CM051517.1, forward strand.
AATCTGGTGACGGACCACCGTCTGGACCAAAAACATTTAATTCTTTAAAACATTCTGTTTCTATCATCTAAACGTAAAGAACACAAAACCATTCACTATGGATTATACACGTTCTCTTTATAAACTGTACAATCATTCAATCATTTCGTAAATAAATTTATAAAATTCAAATTTCTACATAAACAAGAAATATGCTGTCAAACTCACAGCAAAGAAGATTTTGTTTGGTTACTGTTTGGAAATAAAGCCAAACTTTGGTTACTGGTTGGAAGCAAAGCCAAACTATCAATAAATGGATTTTTTGTTGTTGGAAAATCAAGTTAATACACTTGGTTTTTCCTTCAGTTAGAAGCCACTGAAAATCCCTGAAGTACAGAAGTAAGAAATTTGGTTATATAATGTATCAAATGTATTTAACCAGCAACTAGCCTATTTAATACACAAAATAAAAGTATCATTACTTTTCATATGCCAGTATAATCATATAATCTCATGACATACTTGTCATAAATTTCAAAGTGTCCATATAACTTTTTGCTTCACAATATTTAAGACATCATGTTTTCCCTTGATGTTGTGCTAAAAAAAATTTTTTAATCAAATCACCTAGAAATGTTCCTTCTGTTTTTTCTCAATAACAAATAATTAATTGTTGGGATAAAAACAATATAATTACATTTTATGTACTTGCTTCAGAACAGGCACGAAGTAAACCTCACAATTTTACCTGTACAAATACACTGTACACTTTCCAACATTGTACATAAAATGTGTATATATATATATACCTCTTGTTGCCAGGCATATGATACACTGCCTGTATTAAATTTGGTGTAAAATTTATCATCTGTTGGATCCAGATTCACTCCTTTTACAGTGGAAAATTGTTCTATATCTAAGACATCTTTACAATATACAGCACGTCTCTGAAATAAACAAAACAAAAAAAAATTATACATTTGTTTTTTATTTGAGGGCTACAATAAATGTAACAACTGTAAACAATTCATTGAGTCAAAATAAATTTATTATGCAGAGCTTAATTTCATGTTTAGGTTAGTCTTCAGAAGTCATTAAAATTGGTACAATAATGAATTCATAATTAATATTCTGCATTTTTAATATGTGTAAAGTGATGTTATTTTCATTTACTGAATTTGATTTTGCTTTTCTCCTTTTTGTGTTGTCATTGCTATTGTGTCCATCTATTCCAAACATTTCTTTGTTCACTGCTTTTCAGACAACAATAATAAATAAAAATCTGAACCGATCAAATGAAATAACCATACAAGTCACAATTATCTCATTACTTTTCTATCCTAACCTTTACTGAACAAACAAAGAAAGGTAAAAAAAATAATGGTTATACGTAAAAAAAAAAAAAAAAACTTACATCAGGAACAAAAGGAGGTTCTTCCATACCAGCTTCTAACCGTTTGAAATTGATTGTTTTAAAAAATGGGTGGGCTTTAACAGCTTTGGCACCAGACTCGGAACAACCTAATCTATTTGTTGGATCTTTCTGCAGAAGCTGAAAGTAGATAAATAATAAAACTAATAAAAATTCAAATATTATTCACCTTGACCTACCTTCACCTTTCTTTTATCATAATGAACAGATTTTATTTTTATTTAAGAAAGTCAATACAAAAAAATTACCAGATCAATACAGATTAACTTTTATCAGATGACAAAATGATTTATTTTTATATGGAGCTATTGATCATTGCCTAATCAACAGAATGCCTTCAGTCCAATACAGTGCCACTCAAAACAAGACAAAATCATTTATGTTTATGTGGAGCTATTTATTATTGCCTAATCAACAGAATGACTTCTGTCCAATACAGTGCCACTCACATTTTTTCACTGCAAATGCGTTTAAAGCCTTATAACATTTGCAAATATGCCACAAGAATCGCGACAACTCAACGTTGCAATAATGTCATTTGGGAGAACTGGATATCTTTCATGAAAACGTCTCTATTTTGAGCGTTTTTGATGCAAAGTACATTGGCAAAAGTAACTTGTTAACAATATTTGTATAATACTTCATTTTATAGTCTGGTGAATGGAACATTTTTTAATAATAAACTTTAAATTCTTTGATGGTATCATTCATATTATTCCCTTTTTTCATCAGGCAGACCTTTTGACAGAAAAAGTATATTTACTTAGCTATCAAAATGGAATCATTGCTTTATTAAGTTTTCGGCCTTTGGCATCACTAAACTAGATATTCATTATGCCCTGTCTTTCTGAACTATGCAGACATCCCAGATAATCATGATGAATGTCTCTTGTTTTACTATCAGCTTTCTGTTCATTTCCTAATTGAAATTTACATGTGTAATTCGTTATTTTTCTCTTAAGTATAAATGAAATGCTCCGCTGGGCGCAGCTTGATAAGACCGCAGAGGTCGAACTCTGGACAGTTGGGGCAAGTATGGACACAACATTCAAGCTTGATACAGCACTGAATTTGGATTGTGAATAAATATTTGACACAGCATAGGTTTCTGACACAGAATTAATGTGGTCTAAGAACTTAAAATTTTTTAATTTACCTATTCAAACCATATCAGTATTATTTGCTTTTATATATAAATCAGAAATAACCAATTTAAAATGGAAAATTTTAAAGAAGTTTAATTTTGGACCCTTTGGACCTTAATATAGATCAATTTGAAAACGGGACCAAAAATTAAGAATCTAAATACACGGTTAGATTTGGCATATCAAAGAACCCCAATAGTTCAATTTTTGATGAAATCAAATAAAGTTCAATTTTGGACCCTCTAAACCTCAATGTGGACCAATTTGATAACTGGGCCAAATATCAAAAATCAAAATACATGGTTAGATTCAGCATATCGAAGAACCCCATATATTCAATTTTTGTTGAAATCAAACAAAGTTTAATTTTGGACCCCGATTTGGACCAACTTGAAAACTGGGCCCATAATAAAAAAACTAAGTACATGTTTAGATTCAGCATATCAAAGAACCCCAGGAATTCAATTTTCGTAAAATCAAACTAAGTTTAATTTTGGACCCTTTGGACCTTAATGTAGACCAATTTGAAAACAGGACCAAAAATTAAGAATCTAAATACACGGTTAGATTCGGCATATCAAAGAACCCCAATAGTTCAATTTTCGATGAAATCGAACAAAGTTTAATTTTGGACCCTTTTGGCCCCTAATTCCTAAACTGTTGGGACCAAAACTCCCAAAATCAATCCCAACCTTCCTTTTGTGGTCATAAACCTTGTGTTTAAATTTCATAGATTTCTATTTACTTATACTAAAGTTATTGTGCAAAAACCAAGAAAAATGCTTATTTGGGCCCTTTTTTAGCCCCTAATTCCTAAACTGTTGGGACCAAAACTCCCAAAAACAATCCCAACCTTCCTTTTGTAGTCATAAACCTTGTGTTAAAATTTCATAGATTTCTATTAAATTATACTAAAGTTATAGTGCGAAAACCAAATGTCTTCGGACGACGACGACGCCAACGTCATACCAATATACGACCGCAAAAATTTTGCGGTCTTATAAAAACTGGAAAATCTTTAACTTGTTTTTAAAATTCAGCGACTTTCCCTCATTCTGCCTTGCTCCACTCAGGAAAGAATTTTAAAAACTTGTTGAAGATTTTCCAGTCTTCACTTTGAACTCATGTAAGAAAATAATCTGCATATAGAAGACAATTTCCTTACAGAAGAGAAAATAAGATGATAAGTCTCATCACCATTAAGTTTACAGTTATTCCTTTGTACTTACCTGTTGACAAATATCACAACAATCTGGATTTGTAAATTTAGGTGAGTAAACTTCTTTGTCTTCTTTCACCCGTCGATCAACCTCTTCTCGCCGAACTTTTTCTTTTCTTGCCCTAAAAGGTCCCTGTAATAGAGAAATTAGTTGAATCCATCATCCCTCATTGTGGTTATTTTTCTTAAATTTCAATAAGGCAAGATTTAATTTGCATGCAAAATAATATGCTGTCATTAAATCATTAAGGCAAAGTACTCTTGTAGAAATCCATCTAATTCAAACAAAATATTCAAGTCTGAGATAATATATGAAAAAAATTTGATTGCCATGAAATATTAGAATTCCTTAAAAATAAAACACTTACCTTTCCTTCAATCATTTCATATATTATACAACCTAATCCCCACCAATCAGGACTAAATGAGTATCTTTCATTTTTAACAACTTCTGGAGCTGAAAATAAATATCTTTTACATCAGCACATTTACAAATTTCGTTTCAATTGCTTTTTATCCATTTGAAAAGGCAAGAATCAATAATGATACTACTATGAACATTCTTCTAATGTCAAACCCCTCTACAAAGATGATGATCCTGTTTACATTATTTACATTCATTTGGCTAGTTGTGTTGACAATTTTCAGTTTCTTTAACACTGTCAACGAAAGAGGTCATTTACTATGTATTTTAACTGTCACTACTCAATAATACTTGTTACAGTATAAACATTTTTGTCTTCTCATGCTAAAAATATGCAAATATATGTATATTAGAAATGAAGACAAAGATTTACCCATATAGCCAACAGTTCCAACACGACCTTTTATTGTTTCCCCTTCAGGAACCTCCTCAGCAAGCCCCAGGTCAGAAATTCTAACATGACCTGAAAAGAAAATGTGTTGGAAAATAAGTCTGACTTTACATTTTGCTTGTTAACAATCTTATGGTTTTCCTGGCAAATATTTACCTCTAATTTATGTGTTGTATGAAATGTATACATCATCATCAATTATCACTTCTAAAATTAGTAACACTGTGAATTTAGTATCCTTTATGAAAGGAAACCAGTAAAACAGTAAAATTTATTCCCCTGAAAAGAAACTATATCTAGTCTGAAAGGCTATAGGCCAGAAAAAAGCTGAGTACTTAGTACACTGTTCAAAAGATGTTTAGTTGTTATGATAACCAAATTATATCCATGCTAAAATAGAACCTTTGTACATTGTTTGTTTACTTAATGTTCTAAAATTAGGTTTGTCTAGGAATTAATGACCTAAACATTTATAATAGCAACATCCAGATTATATGTTATTTATCTATTACCATGTTAATTACATGTTTACATGTAATGTTGTGTCAATTTTATATACTCAACACCTTTCCTTTCCATACATAATTTCAATCTGAATACAAATTAAATCAAAATATAAAGTTCTATAGTACAGAATATATTGAATTTAATAAGAAAGAAGTGATATGGTGGATTAATTCTGGTGAAAAATAGAGTTCATGCAAAGTAACTTTTAAATGCTTTTTTTTCAATTTCAATTCACAGTGAAGCCTTCAACACTGAGAAAAATGTGGCATTTCCAAGTTCAATCAGTCGAAGTTGAAATCTTTGCTAAATGCTTTCACCTTAGATCTGAACTGTTCTTTTGTTTATTTTTTTGCCTGTGTGTCTGGATTCTGTTTCCAAAACTTACCCAAATATCATTGTTTTAGCTAATAGAGGCCACCTTTATTCTATGATTGAATTCATTTTCTCTCATATTTAATCTAATAATCTGTGTATAACATCCTTTAGAAATTCATAAAATTTACAAATATCTTACCATTGTCGTCTAACAGTATATTTTCTGGCTTGAGATCTCTGAAATAACACAAATTTCAAATTTTCATGAGTTACTATGATTTTTTTATGATTTTTACCATAAACATCTTTAAATTTCTGTTAGATTAAATGCTTTATATATAATAGTACAAATTTTAGAATATCAAATTATCGATGTTCTAAAAATAAGAATTTTTATATAAGGAATAATATTCTTGGTTACTCTAATTCAATTAAAACTAGAGGCTCTCAAGAGCCTGTGTCGCTCACCTGTATCTAATGTGATTACAATAGCTACTGAAGACATCTTATCATTATTATTTTTGAATATGTGGTCAAGTTGTGACCATTCAGAATTTTTTTTACAATTTTCTGATAGACTTCTAAACATCTTGGATGATGGATCGGCAACAAAGTAACAACACTTGGTTAGCACCTCATAAGGAACATTCATGCTATGTTTTGTTACATTCCATTCAGTGGTTCTCTAAAAGAAATCATTTGTATGCATTTCCCATAGGGTCCAATGTTAAACTTAGTCCCCCGCTGGCGGCAATCTTGGATGATGGATCGGCTACAAAGTAACAACGCTTGGTCAGCACCTCATAAGGAACATTCATGCCAGATTTAGTTTCATTCCATTCAGTGGTTCTCTAAAAGAAGTCATTTGTATGCATTTCCCATAGGGTCCTATGTTAAACTAAGTTCCCCGCTGGCGGCCATCTTGGATGATGGATCAGCTACAAAGTAACAACACTTGGTCAGCACTTCATAAGGAATATTCATGCCATGTTTGGTTTCATTCCATTAAGTGGGTCACTAGAAGAAGTCATTTGTATGCATTTCCCATAGGGTTCTATGTTAAACTAAGTCCCCCGCTGGCGGCCATCTTGGATTATGGATCGGCTACAAAGTAACAACACTTGGTCAGCACCTCATAAGGAACATTCATGCCATGTTTGGTTTCATTCTATTCAACGGTTCTCTAAAAGAAGTCATTTGTATGCATTTCCCATAGGGTCCTATGTTAAACTAAGTCCCCCTCTGGCGGCCATCTTGGATGATGGATCGGCTACAAAGTAACAACACTTGGTCAGCACCTCATAAGGAACATTCATGCCAGATTTAGTTTCATTCCATTCAGTGGTTCTCTAAAAGAAGTCATTTGTATGCATTTCCCATAGGGTCCTATGTTAAACTAAGTTCCCCGCTGGCGGCCATCTTGGATGATGGATCAGCTACAAAGTAACAACACTTGGTCAGCACTTCATAAGGAATATTCATGCCATGTTTGGTTTCATTCCATTAAGTGGGTCACTAAAAGAAGTCATTTGTATGCATTTCCCATAGGGTTCTATGTTAAACTAAGTTTCCTGCTGGCGGCCATCTTGGATTATGGATCGGCTACAAAGTACCAACACTTGGTCAGCACCTCATAAGGAACATTCATGCCATGTTTGGTTTCATTCCATTCAACGGTTCTCTAAAAGAAGTCATTTGTATGCATTTCCCATAGGGTCCTATGTTAAACTAAGTCCCCCTCTGGCGGCCATCTTGGATGATGGATCGGCTACAAAGTAACAACACTTGGTCAGCACCTTATAAGGGTTCATTCATGCCAGATTTAGTTTCATTCCATTCAGTGGTTCTCTAAAAGAAGTCATTTGTATGCATTTCCCATAGGGTCCAATGTTAAACTTAGTCCCCCGCTGGCGGCCATCTTGGATGATGGATCGGCTACAAAGTAACAACACTTGGTCAGCACCTCATAAGGAACATTCATGCCAGATTTAGTTTCATTCCATTCAGTGGTTCTCTAAAAGAAGTCATTTGTATGCATTTCCCATAGGGTTCTATGTTAAACTAAGTCCCCCGCTGGCGGCCATCTTGGATTATGGATCGGCTACAAAGTAACAACACTTGGTCAGCACCTCATAAGGAACATTCATGCCATGTTTGGTTTCATTCCATTCAACGGTTCTCTAAAAGAAGTCATTTGTATGCATTTCCCATAGGGTCCTATGTTAAACTAAGTCCCCCTCTGGCGGCCATCTTGGAAGATGGATCGGCTACAAAGTAACAACACTTGGTCAGCACCTCATAAGGAACATTCATGCCAGATTTAGTTTCATTCCATTCAGTGGTTCTCTAAAAGAAGTCATTTGTATGCATTTCCCATAGGGTCCTATGTTAAACTAAGTTCGCCGCTGGCGGCCATCTTGGATGATGGATCGGCTACAAAGTAACAACACTTGGTCAGCACCTCATAAGGAACATTCATGCCAGATTTAGTTTCATTCCATTCAGTGGTTCTCTAAAAGAAGTCATTTGTATGCATTTCCCATAGGGTTCTATGTTAAACTAAGTCCCCCGCTGGCGGCCATCTTGGATTATGGATCGGCTACAAAGTAACAACACTTGGTCAGCACCTCATAAGGAACATTCATGCCATGTTTGGTTTCATTCCATTCAACGGTACTCTAAAAGAAGTCATTTGTATGCATTTCCCATAGGGTCCTATGTTAAACTAAGCCCCCCTCTGGCGGCCATCTTGGATGATGGATCGGCTACAAAGTAACAACACTTGGTCAGCACCTCATAAGGAACATTCATGCCAGATTTAGTTTCATTCCATTCAGTGGTTCTCTAAAAGAAGTCATTTGTATGCATTTCCCATAGGGTCCAATGTTAAACTAAGTTCGCCGCTGGCGGCCATCTTGGATGATGGATCGGCTACAAAGTAACAACACTTGGTCAGCACCTCATAAGGAACATTCATGCCAGATTTAGTTTCATTCCATTCAGTGGTTCTCTAAAAGAAGTCATTTGTATGCATTTCCCATAGGGTCCTATGTTAAACTAAGTTCCCCGCTGGCGGCCATCTTGGATGATGGATCGGCTACAAAGTAACAACACTTGGTCAGCACCTCATAAGGAACATTCATGCCATGTTTGGTTTCATTCCATTCAGTGGTTCTCTAGAAGAAGTTCAAAATGTAAAATGTTAACGACGACGCCGGACGACGGACGACGACGGACGACGACGGACGACGGACGACGGACGCCAAGTGATGAGAAAAGCTCACTTGACCCTTTGGGTCAGGTGAGCTAAAAAGTCTATTTATTTTACCAGCACACTTCAAAACAAACTTTAAAGCAATACACTTAGTCTGATGTTAGTCATATTAGTATATGAGATAAGTCAATAACTTTGGCACCCATTTTATCTCAAATATATTCTTTACAACTTCAATTATTTGAACTTCTTAATGAATGACTTGAACATGCTAAAAAAGTCAGGATTTCTTCAAAACAATTTCAACAAGAATTCAAATAATATGTGTACTGACCTATAAACAATGCCTTTCGAATGAAGATCAGCAAGACCACAGGTTATTTCTGCTGCATAGAACACAGCCCTTTCTTCTTCAAAGCCAGGGTTGCCCATATTATGAATGTGAAATTTTAGGTCTCCACCATTCATTATGGTTAACACTAGACACAGTGCATCTTTTGTTTCAAATGCATAGGCTAAATTAACCTTGAAAAAAAAGTATTATATATTTCACAAAACTTCAATTGACAATTGCACAAGAAATTGCAACTCTTCACTCTTACAAAATTTTGTGAGACAATCACCTTGGTAAGTACACAACAGTCTTCAGACTAACTTGAAAATATTTATAAACCTAAGTTTTCATATAGACCATTATGATTAAATAACATTTTTGTTTTATTTGACACTGGATTTATAACTATCAAACCAATTTTAATACAAATCAAGGTACAAATTTTTGACTGAGTAAGATGCCAGTTTATTCAGAGAAAACCCACATGTTGGTAGAACTTAAAGAACTGTGTCTAACTTGATCATGATTTTCCCAGCAAAGGAAAAAGCGCAATTGCTGTACTGGAAGCCATATAGCTATGTATAATAAACTATAACGGTCAAATCCAGATTGAAAAAAGCGGAATTGTTATAAAAATTAAAAAAATGTTTTCTTAAATGAGAAAATACCAAAATTATTTATCAGTATTTTCAAACCAAAATACCTTGATGTGCATTTTAAACGTATACCAGAAAACATTGATTCTAATGGAAGAAGAAACTACCTACATTTAGCTTTCTTATGACATCAAGCTTTACACTAAGGCCAATTAATCTAAAATTGTAAATTGTCGCCTACCCTATCGAAAGAAAAAATGTGGCCCTGGCAGCCTTTATCTTTTATGTTAGAAAAAAGTAAAATTTTCGGTGCAAAATTCCAGAAATTACAATGCAAGTGTACCAAAAAATATAAGTTCATTTGGTTTTCAGAGCAGACCTGAAAAAATTCTGGAAACTGATTTACTGAAAATAAAAAAAAAGTCCATCAACTGATTTTAGCTGGCTTAATCTGTAGTGATTGCCATAATATACTTACAACAAATATAGAATTTATTTTTTGAAGAATCTGCTTTTCATTTAAAGCCATTCTTTCTCCATTTCTTTTCTTTATTCTTTTCTTTTCTAACTTTTTACATGCATACATTTTTCCAGTGGCTCTTACTTGGCATGCACAAACTTCGCCAAAACCACCCTTCCCTAAAACTCTGTACATGCGGAAAGTATTCTTTGTAACTGGCTGCCTGAAATGTCAAACAATTTTAAAAAAAAAAAAAAAAAACAAAAATAAAAAAAAACAGATAAAAGTTACAAAATACCACTGAATAGATGTCATAACTCAAACCAATGCTCAAACAGGGAAAGGCTGCACGAAAGCCATATTGCTTTGTATGATAAAGAATCATAACAGAAAAATTCAGATTTCAAAACAATTATGTTTTTGAATGGAAAAAATCATGTCTGGCTAAAACCAGCTCAAAAGTCATGCCATACTGAATTTTTTTACCCCACAAATTTCCTTAACAATAATATCAGATGCTGTATGTAATAAGTCATTTAGGTGTTAAATATGTGAATTATGAAAAAAATATTATAAATGTCAAGTACAGACTGTTAATAAGATGTTAAATTTGAACTGGTGGAGAATAGGTTTGCTGTAAACTGTAAATCAGGATACTTTGGTGCAGTAATAATTTGGCAGTTTTTGCTAAAAATGTGGAGGCTAAATTTTGTGAATTTGTGTCAGTACTGTTTTTACTTTTGGCACTTCAGTTATGAAGGTATGATTTACTGAATTGTGATGATGTCACTACAAGCAATCAAGATGGACAACTGATAATTGTTGTTTTAAACAACAAATACAAATTGAATTGTTTTAATAAGATAAATTTGGTAACAGCAGTTTAGCTGTAATAAAATTAATATCAATGAAAGCATTGCAACTACAATAAATATAAATTAACCTTTCAAGTTGAAAGAAAATTGAAATTAATTTGGAAGTTTATTTTTTTCATTTGTTTTTATTGTGTTTATTTTTTACGCATTTACAACAGGTGCCAAATAAAACAATTTATAACCATGGTCAATATATCCGAATTTACTTTATAAACTGATGAAAAAGATAACGTTAATGCTGATTTTATGTTCATGCTATATTATTTCCTTTGACAATTTTATTAGGTCTCATATAGCTGTATTAGCCTTCGACTTCGATCCTTTAACAATGCCGCTAACTTCAATCCATTACAACAATCATTGGACATAATCCATGATCAAAAAGAAAACAACTATTCACTATCACTATTAAGTACATAATATGATAAAAAAATCTGATTAGCATTCACTATTTTTGAACAGTCTTTTGTTAATCTTGACTACGTGAGCACCATACCTAAAGACAAGACTATACTCATTTTCTCTAGTTTTTTAGTTACAATTATTCCCCTTTGATAGTAGGCATAACAATTAGTTATCTTTTGCTACAAAGTGACTTGGGCACTGTACCTCACCAGACAACACTATAGGAAAATGGTTCCTTCTGGAGAAGTCCATAATAGATTAATAATGATGTCGTCAGTAGGTGATAAGAAAATATCCCATGCCCAAGTTTGGTTTATTCCAAATGGAATATTAAGTTGCTATACAATAATTTCCATTATTCTATAATATATAACTATACTAATAGAAATGTAAATGTAGCATTAAGTCAATAACAGAGGCAATTGACTCGGAGAAAATTGATATTGACTTGAAACCCACGGTAAACAACGAACTTAAATGTTTATTTGCATTACTGAATAAAACAATAACCGTCTTTTGATTCTGTAAATGTGTGGAGTTATTGGCATTTGAAACAAGAGGGCTGAGCCTGTATTGCTCACCTGGGAAACTTTGTAAATGGCCTTCCATAGATGCTTCTTACCAATTATAAGTACACTTGGCCAAACAGTTTCAGAGAAGAATTTAAAAATTTGACCAATGAGAACATATAAAGTTTTAAATTTTGATTTATGCAATCAGAACATGTAAATGCTAATGGCGGCCACTTTGTTTCACGGACTGGGATGACTTATGCAAATTTTGTAAAGGACCTTCCATAGATGCTCCATACCAAATCAGTTCATTTGGCTTTATGGTTTCAGAGGAGAAGAAGTTTTAGATTTGGACCAATCAGAACATGTAAATGCTAATGGTGGCCATTTTGTTTACAGACCGGGATGATTTATGCAAACTTTGTAAAGGACCTTCCATAGAAGATTCAGGCCTTTTTCAGTCAATAGGTCCAGAAAATGTGAATGTTTACAGATGGACGGATGGCGGACGACAGACACCAAGTGATGGCAAAAGCTCAAGTCCTTTTAGGACAGGTGAGCTAAAAATATTATTCACCTCGCCCGTTGAGCTCGGTGAATAACAGTTTTTCAAAGTCAATAACTCCACACACTGGGCTCGGTGAATAACAGTTTCAAATGTCAACTCCACACATTTACAGAATCAAAAGACAGCAATTGTATAATATTTCATTAAAGTAACAGATGTTGTAACATATATTCATAAACCTTATCTATGTCATTCATCACAAATAATTTAGCATGTAACGCATAACAATGAAATTTTTATGTATTTAAAATGCAAATATTAAATGCATCTCCATTTCATCTGTGACCCAAGAATTTTTTTCAAAAAATAAAAAAAAAATTTATAATAAAACTGAATATATATTCACATAAGATCTGTAATCAACTGGCAAACACATTCAAATAAAACACTCTGAAAACCTGACTACAAGTGGTGAATCTTAAAACAGAAAAAGCTAAAAAAAAATTTACTTTGATGAGTAAAAAATAATATCTATAGTTATTGTACATTCAGAAGAGAACAAATTGTATTTATTTCACTTATTGGTGTCCATGTAGACTTATTTACTTTATTTATTGGTGTCCATGATTCCTATGACAAACCATCCTTTTCAATCTAATGATCAGAACAAGGAATATATGGGTACACTCCATTTAAAAGTTGAAAATATACTGATCCTTATCAAGGACTGGTATATACATTGAACAGCTCTTTTACAGCTTTAAAATTTATTTTAAACTATGTTTAAGGTGTTAATCCTAGAGGATAATAAAATGCTCCGCTGGGCGCAGCTAGATACGACCGCAGATGTCGAACCCTGAATAGTTGGGGCAATTATGAACACAACATTCAAGCTTGATACAATACTGAATTTGGATTGTGAATAAATATTTGACACAGCATAGGTTTCTGACACAGAATGAATGTTGTCTAAGAACTTAAAAATTTTTAATTTACCTATTCAAACCATATCAGTATTATTTGTTTTTATATATAAATCAGAAATAACCAATTTAAAATTTAAAATTGGGCACACATATCAATTTCTTGCTATTGCGCAATACTGTGTAATTGAAAATTTCTTCAAATATTTGACACATAATAGGTTTCTGACACAGAATAACTGAAATCAAAGAACTTAAAATTGGTCATATGATTTGAATTTATATTCAATTTTTTGCTTTTGTGTAATACAATATGCTGTGGAGAATTGCCCCCCCCCCCAAAAAAAAAATAATAATTTACCCCTTTTTTTAGCTTTTGTGCAATACACTATGAAGTTGCACATTGACCCCCCTCCCAAAAAAAACCCAAAAAACAATAAAATTTATTGTAACCCCCCTCCCCTTTTTTTTTGCAAAAAAAAATTTGAAATTTTCTTTTTAATTTATGAAATATGAAATGAGAAAAAATTACCCCCTCCCCAATTTCTCATTTACCCCCCCCCCATTTCTTTATACTTTGCAACCATTACAGCCCATTTAAATACACCATAACAGATTAAAATAGAAAATGACATCATAGTCATGGATGGCAAATTTTAAATATACATATTAAAAGCAGTTTAGATAAGATAAACAAAAAAGCTTCATCAGCACATTTTATATTGGCAAATTTCCAATGGAATTTGTTAATAATAAAGTTTTGATAACAGGGCACACATATCAATTTCTTGCTATTGCGCAATACTGTGCAATTGAAAATTTCTTCAAATATTTGACACATAATAGGTTTCTGACACAGAATAACTGAAATAAAGAACTTAGAATTGGTCATATGATTTGAATTTATATTCAATTTTTTGCTTTTGTGTAATACAATATGCTGTGGAGAATTGCCCCCCCCCCCAAAAAAAAAATAATTTACCCCCTTTTTAGCTTTAATTTTGGACCCTGATTTGGACCAACTTGAAAACTCGGCCCATAATAAAAAAACTAAGTACATGTTTAGATTCAGCATATCAAAGAACCCCAAGAATTCAATTTTTGTTAAAATCGAACTAAGTTTAATTTTGGACCCTTTGGACCTTAAAGTAGACCAATTTGAAGCCGGGACCAAAAATTAAGAATCTAAATGCACGGTTAGATTCGGCATATCAAAGAACCCCAATAGTTCAATTTTCGATGAAATCAAACAAAGTTTAATTTTGGACCCCGATTTGGACCAACTTGAAAACTGGGCCCATAATAAAAAAACTAAGTACATGTTTAGATTCAGCATATCAAAGAACCCAAAGAATTCAATTTTTGTTAAAATCAAACTAAGTTTAATTTTGGACCCTTTGGACCTTAATGTAGACCAATTTGAAAACGGGACCAAAAATTAAGAATCTAAATGCACGGTTAGATTCGGCATATCAAAGAACCCCAATAGTTCAATTTTCGATGAAATCAAACAAAGTTTAATTTTGGACCCCGATTTGGACCAACTTGAAAACTGGGCCCATAATAAAAAAACTAAGTACATGTTTAGATTCAGCAATCAAAGAACCCAAAGAATTCAATTTTTGTTAAAATCAAACTAAGTTTAATTTTGGACCCTTTGGACCTTAATGTAGACCAATTTGAAAACGGGACCAAAAATTAAGATCCTAAATGCACGGTTAGATTCGGCATATCAAAGAACCCCAATAGTTAAATTTTCAATGAAATCAAACAAAGTTTAATTTTGGACCCTTTTGGCCCCTAATTCCTAAACTGTTGGGACCAAAACTCCAAAAATCAATCCCAACCTTCCTTTTGTGGTCATAAACCTTGTGTTTAAATTTCATAGATTTCTATTTACTTATACTAAAGTTATTGTGCAAAAACCAAGAAAAATGCTTATTTTGGCCCTTTTTTAGCCCCTAATTCCTAAACTGTTGGGACCAAAACTCCCAAAAACAATCCCAACCTTCCTTTTGTGGTCATAAACCTTGTGTTAAAATTTCATAGATTTCTATTTACTTATACTAGAGTTATTGTGCGAAAACCTAGAAAAATGCTTATTGGGCCCTTTTTTGGCCCCTGATTCTTAAACTGTTGGGACCAAAACTCCCAAAATCAATCCCAACCTTCCTTTTGTGGTCATAAACCTTGTGTTTAAATTTCTATTAACTTATACTAAAGTTATAGTGCGAAAACCAAATGTCTTCGGACGACGCCGCAGACGACGGACGACGACGCAGACGACGACGACGACGCCAACGTCATACCAATATACGACCGCAAAAATTTTGCGGTCGTATAAAAAAGCTTCTAGTTTATACATTTACACTGAATGTGCTCTGATGTGCCATGGCTCCAGCCAGTCTGAAAATGGTATTTTATACAGTTGTAGTGGTCACTTTCATTACTGGAGAAGACAGAAACAACTTTAGCAAGACAATCATCACTCCTTGACGGTTCAGGTCTTTTAAGTATTCAAAATCACAGATTACTAAAATGCTAGTTAAGCAAATTGGTTAAGAAAATTATTGGGTCACCTAAAATTCTGGTTAATTCTATTTTTACACTTATATCAATATTCCTAATATGCCACAACCTTCCATTTTCATATTTTTGTCTGTTCTATACTTACTGTTCTAAAAATTTCCATTGTAAAAATCTTTTAAAGTAAAACGATTCCAGAAACTCTGTAAACGGTTCCCTGCGTAAATGCTCTGTCACTACACTATAAAAGAATTGTAAAAATACAACTTTAACTACTCTGTAAATCTTCCCTGTTTGTTCTTTCATATGCATGTATTCAATCCAAGTTTCTCCAAACCTATCTCTATAAAACCAGTATGCATGTATTCATGATAAATATACTTAAAATAAATAGTCTAATTTTAGCATTTCCTGTTAAGTTAACTAAAGGGAACATATAGGGAAAAAATATAATACCTTCTGATATGGTTAAAATGCTAAATCATTTCACACTTACAGATTTTGTTAATATTTAATCTTTTTTCACAAATACTGGTTTTAGGAAAATCTTGTCATCGTGGTTAAGGCACTGATAAAATCATATTAACAATATAATTCTGAGGAAGAATTAATGTTTTCATCAAATTTCAGAATTTAAATAATTTAAGCAAGGATGATTGATTGATTGAATATGTTTTAACGCCGAGCTGGCGATATTGCAGCCAATATCACGGCGAAGCAAGGATGAAAAGATGTTCAATTCATATATTTGTTATCAGATTTCTTGTTGATACAAGTAATAACTATGTTGATCACAGCTATAAAAACCTAAAAACATTTAAGGGCCAAATTAAGATCACTTAAGATTACAATAATATATGATATTTTCTACTGAATATCAGAGGTACAAAATTAAGAGCACTTAAGATTACAATAATATATGATATTTTCAACGGAATATCAGAGGAACAGAAAGAACTATCATTTGTGTTGTAGTAACAGTAATTTCTCAATTTAAAATCTCATGAATGAAATGTACTTACTTAACACACGAGGTAAAAAGGTCCTTATCAGCACTATTATCTGCAATGGCTTCCTTAATTTTTGAGACTTGGATGCCATTCAAATGACTAACATAGTCAGGAGACTGAAAATTAAAAATAAAATTTCATTTTCAAACTTGTTTTCCAATAAGAAAACAAAAAGGTTCTGTCTACAGTGCTCAAATGAAATGAAAACACATAAAGGTTATGGGTAACTTAGTGATAAGTCTTCCAGGGAAGACGTGTCCCCTGCGTACTTCTCCATACTGATGCTCTATCCCAAATATTAGGAAGCTATCTAGTCTGGTTCCTGAGAAAAATGTAACAGAAATTTTTCTATCTCAAAAATATTCTAAGTTCCGTCAAACAGGAAGTGGATAAGCAACAGATTCGAAACTGCCTTACACAAAACAGTTCTCCATTACCATGCTCTATGCCAAATATCAGGAAGCTGGATAATGCGGTTCCTGAGAAAAATGTGACAGAAATTTTTCTATCTCAAAAATATTCCAAGTTCCGTCAAACAGGAAGTAGACATGCAACAGATTCGAAACTACCTTACACGATACAGATGTCCATACTGATGCTCTATGCCAAATATTGGAAGTCAAATTTTATTTTCTTAATTTTTCATTTTCAATTCATTGATTATTTTGTAAATCATCCTGAGTACTGTCATGATTTAACTCCTTATATCTCCAAACCCCAAAGTAATCAACTGATATACTTTTGATCATTTAATATTTCTTTATTTCAAACTCACCTCTGACCTATAAATTACTCCTGGAAAGTGTGTGTGATAAAACCTTAAATTCTGGGGTAATTTTGCCACAAAAAGCAGAAATGCTGTACTGGAATGTAAATGTAAATGACAACATAAAATACAATTCTGATTGCAAAATGTGGAATTCTGCCTAAAGACAGACTAAAGTGATCCTGTAGAATAAAAAAGACTTACCTTGTTGTCTAAATATTTTTCAAATATACTATTGGCATCAGATAATCTGTCCTCATCAGGACTAACTTCAAATGTTAGCTGAAAAGAAAACAAAATTATGCATATAGGTGTGCAGACCATACTTCAAATACTATATATATACAATCTAGTAGTTACTAGTGGGGTAAAAATACACATGAATATTGGTATATCATGATATTTACCTTAATGTTGCTGTATGATTTGATATTTTTGGAAAACCGATCCAGTTAAAGAAAATTCAGAACAAGCAATTGTTTTATTATTCAGCGAAAACTCTTGCAAAATACTGTTAAGGTCCATATATCCTATATCTAACAGTTTCAGTTTTTAGTAGTACATGAATTTAACAAAATGTGTGAGTCTTCCAAGGAAGACATGTGTCGCATGCGGACATCAATTTTTACAAAAGATATTAAAATTTTCTAAAAATGAAATATACATGCACACCTTTGCATTAAGGTTAATGCACAGAGAAAGTTCCATCAAATTACTATGGCGGTTATTGAGAAGTTCAGGATAGAAGTTTTGCCCCCCCCCTTTTTTTTAAAAAAATGTCAATTTTAGAAATGTACACCTGGGCATTAAGGTTAATGCACAGAGAAAGTTTTATCGAATTCCTTTGAGCGGTTATGGAGTAGTTGAGAATAGAAGTTTTGACCCCCCCTCTTTTTTTTCAAAAATGTCAATTTTTACAAAAGAAAAATTTAATATTTTCTAAAAATGAAACATATATGCACATCTGTGCATTAAGATTAATGCACAGAGAAAGTTTCATCAAATTCCTTTGAGCGGTTTACGAGTAGTTACGGATAGAAGAAAAGTGTGACGACGCAAGACAGATAGTGATCCCTATGTGTGTACCATGTGTTCTGCAAGCGACACAAAAACCGGATTGTTATTTTAGGTGCACAAACCTCCAATTTAATAACCACAAGAGCAAGTAAAAGACAATCCATGAGTTTTGCAGAAAAAGTCCTTTGAGGGCTGATTTTATTTAGAGGCTCTCAAGAGCCTGTATTGCTCACCTGAATTTAACTTTTCACCTTGAGCAGGACTAAAAATTTAAGTGTTGCAGTCAATTTGGCTGGTTTTTCTATAGGGTCCTATGTTAAAATAAGTTTGGCTGCGGCAGCCATCTTGGTTGACAGTCCAGGTCAATAGACACATTTCTAAAAGAGAACTATCTAAGGATCATTACTGCTAACTCTTGTCCCAACTGGCTAAGTGGTTTCAGACAAGAAGATTTTGAAATAACTTTTCCCATAGTATCCTATATTAAACTAAATTCAGCTGCGGCGGCCATCTTGGTTGACAATCTTGGTTGATCGGCCATAATTCTAAGGACCAATGCTACCAATTTTAGTTCCAATTGGCTCAGTAGTTTCAGACGACAAGATTTTTGAGTGAATTTCCCATAGGGTCCTATGATAAACTAAGTGCGGCTGTGGTGGCCATCTTGGTTCACAGTCCTCGAAATCGGACACAATTCTGAAAAGGGACCTCCTAAGGACCATTGCTGCAAAGTCTGGTTCCAATTGGTCAAGTGGTTTCAGACAAGAATTTTCAATGAATTATTTGCATATGGGCCTATGTTAAACTAAGTTCAGCTGTGGCGGCCATCTTGGTTAACAGTCCAGGTCATCAGACATTCTTCTGAAAGAGAACCTCCTAAGGACCATTACTGCCAAGTTTGGTTCCAATTAGCCTTGAAGATTTTTGAAATTCAACCCCCCTTTTTTCTATTTTTAGTAACAGCAGCCAAGTGGGTTGGAAGTCGGTGATGCTGGACACATTTTGGAAGGGTCCATCCAAGGACCATTCCACCAAAGTTTGGTCCCAATTGGCCTAGTGGTTTCAGAGGAAAAGATCTTTTAATGAAAGTTTACGCTGGACGCCGTCTTTAAAGGGCAAAAACTCCTATTAGGGGTCAATCAATGATTTTGATCATGTTGACTTATTTGTAGATGTTACTTTGTTGAACGTTTTTGCTGTTTACAGTTGTCTTTATCTATAATAATATTCAAGATAACAAAAGTGGCAACACTACATGTCTCGCATGAGTATGCACATGGACACAGAATAATGATTATCTGATACCCGACATTTTGCAAGTCAAAGGAAACTGCGTTAAAAGAAATTGAGGTCAAGGTCAAAAGACAGGTGTTATACTGACATGTATCCACTAAGAACTATCTATTGACCGAATATGGTGGGTCTAGGTATTAAAGTTGCTGAGAAATGGACCTTATCTCGAAAATGTGACAAATTCACTCAAGCATGCAACTGAGGTCAGAGACAGGTGTCAGACTTGCTTGTACCCACTAAGAACTATCCATAGACCAAACACAGACGTGTCTAGGTATTACAGTTGCTGAAAAATGGACTTAAGACACTTGGATGAAGTCCATCAACCTTGAAATTGATGACAAGGTCCAGAGACAAGTGTCAGACTGGCATGTACCTATTAACAACTATTAAGAGACCAAATACAGTGGGTCTAGGTATTAGAGTTTCTGAGAAATGGACTTCAACACAAAAAAGTGACAAAGTCACTCAAGAAGTCAAGGTCCCATACCAGGTGACAGATTGACATGTACCCACCAAGAACTATCTAATGACAAAATATGGTGGGTCTAGGTATTCTAGTTGCTGAGAAATGGACTTAACCATGAATAAAATGCTCCGCTAGGCGCAGCTAGATACGAGCGCAGATGTCGAACCCTGAATAGTTGGGGCAATTATGAACACAACATTCAAGCTTGATACAATACTGAATTTGGATTGTGAATAAATATTTGACACAGCATAGGTTTCTGAGACAGAATGAATGTCGTCTGAGAACTTAAAAATTTTTAATTTACCTATTCAAACCATATCAGTATTATTTGTTTTTATATATAAATCAGAAATAACCAATTTAAAATTTAAAATTGGGTACACATATCAATTTCTTGCTATTGCGCAATACTGTGCAATTGAAGATTTCTTGCTATTGGGCAATACTGTGCAATTGAAAATTTCTTGAAATATTTGACACATAATAGGTTTCTGACACAGAATAACTGAAATCAAAGAACTTAGAATTGGTCATATGATTTCAATTTATATTCAATTTTTTGCTTCTTGTGCAATACAATATACTGTGGAGAATTGCCCCTCCCAAAAAAGAAGAATTTACCCCTTTTTAGCTTTTGTGCAATACACTATGAAGTTGCACATTGACCCCCCCCTCCCAAAAAAAAAAACAAAAAACAATAAAATTTATTGTAACCCCCCCTTTTTTTGCTAAAAAAAATTTGAAATTTTCTTTTTAATTTATGAAACAGGGTTCTCACTAAGGCGCGTACATGCGTCCTGGACGCGCTAAATTGGACTGGACGCGTCATTCTTCAAACTCATGCGTCCCTGGGACGCATGTAGATCTAATCAGTTGCGTCTGAAGACCGTTATTTTCATTAAAAATCTTGAGCCGCCATATTTTTGTTTTCTTGGCGATCAAAGGGGAAGGGGCAAGAAACGACAAAAAGTAAGCTAGAAAATGATGGCAATCGGAATTCTCGTGATTTTTCATTGGTCACGGTGTTTTTTACCGACCGGTAACAATATGTAGACCTTATTTAACAAGAGTGGACACACAAAAATGTCTCGCCTGTCGTGTATTTCTAATGAAAGTAAATGCTATCAGACATATTGCATACAGTATTCCAAAAACAGGCCAAAACACAAAAACTTAACTATAACCACTGAACCATGAAAATGAGGTCAAGGTCAGATGACACCTGCCAGTTGGACATTTACACCTTACAATCCTTCCATACACCAAATATACTAGACCTATTGCTTATAGTATCTGAGATATGGACTTGACCACCAAAACTTAACCTTGTTCACTGATCCGTGAATTTGGGTCGAGGTCAATTGAAAACTGTCTGATGGGGATGAGGACCTTGCAAGGTACGCACATACCAAATATAGTTATCCTATTACTAATAATAAGAGAGAAATTAACATTACAAAAAAATAACTTTTTTTTCAAGTAGTCACTGAACCATGAAAATGAGGTCAAGGACAATGTACATATGACAGACGGAAAGTTCGTAACATAAGGCATCTATATACAAAGTATAAAGCATCCAGGTCTTCCACCTTCTAAAATATAAAGCTTTTAAGAAATGAGTTAACGCTGCCGCCGCCGCCGCCGCCGGATCACTATCCCTATGTCGAGCTTTCTGCGACTAAAGTCGCAGGCTCGACAAAAATCAATTTAGCGGATCTTGACATATCTATGCACAAATGGAAATTTTGTCAATACATGTATTGATTATTAAGGTGTTCAAGCAAGGTCAATGGGAGGATTTTAAGAGTATGTTTGAGAAAAAATAATAGTAAAGATTATAGATAAATAAATATTAAAAAATAAAATGGCAATAATAAATAAGTTGTGTCAAAAGGTACAAATATTTTTGCTCATATCTGTAACAGACCATCACTGCATAATTTCATTTTTTTTTTTTATTATTTCAAATTATATTCGTCAGTATTTTAAGGCAGCACATGATTTTAATTAAACTTTAACAATAGTACAATAGGCCTACCATGTTCAAAATATGCAGCAGTGTACGTTAAAAAAGTGGTGAT
Organism: Mytilisepta virgata; assembly: GCA_028015205.1. Lineage (NCBI taxonomy): Eukaryota > Metazoa > Mollusca > Bivalvia > Mytilida > Mytilidae > Mytilisepta > Mytilisepta virgata. The sequence goes on from CM051517.1 coordinate 34,251,376, forward strand.
GAGTCCTTGGACTGGGACTCATCAAAATCAGCTGGGACTCACCATTCTGACAAATGATGAGTCCCAGGACTCATCATGAAAAATTCTTAGTGAGAACCCTGATGAAATATGAAATGAGAAAAAAATTGCCCCTCCCCAACTTCTCATTTACCCCCCCCCCCCCTAAATTTTGTTTTCAACCCCCCCCCCCCCCCCCCCATTTAATTATACTTTGCAACCATAACAGCCCATTTAAATACACCATAACGTATTAAAATAGAAAATGACATCATAGTCATGGATGGCAAATTTTAAATATACATAATTTAAAAGCAGTTTGGTTGAGATAAACAAAAAAGCTTCATCAGCACATTTTATATTGGCAAATTTCCAATGAAGTTCATTAAACTAAAGTTATTGGCAAATTTCCAATGGAATTTGTTAATAATAAAGTTTTGATAACAGGGCACACATATCAATTTCTTGCTATTGTGCAATACTGTGCAATTGAAGATTTCTTGCTATTGCACAATACTATGCAATTGAAAATTTCTTGAAATATTTGACACATAATAGGTTTCTGACACAGAATAACTGAAATCAAAGAACTTAGAATTGGTCATATGATTTCAATTTATATTCAATTTTTTGCTTCTTGTGCAATACAATATGCTGTGGAGAATTGCCCCCCCCCCCCCCCCCCCACCAAAAAAAAAATTTACCCCTTTTTAAGCTTTAATTTTGGACCCCGATTTGGACCAACTTGAAAACTGGGCCCATAATAAAAAAAATAAGTACATGTTTAGATTCAGCATATCAAAGAACCCCAAAAATTCAATTTTTGTTAAAATCAAACTAAGTTTAATTTTGGACCCTTTGGACCTTAATGTAGACCAATTTGAAAACGGGACCAAAAATTAAGAATCTAAATGCACGGTTAGATTCGGCATATCAAAGAACCCCAATAGTTTAATTTTCGATGAAATCAAACAAAGTTTTATTTTGGACCCCGATTTGGACCAACTTGAAAACTCGGCCCATAATAAAAAAACTAAGTATATGTTTAGATTCAGCATATCAAAGAACCCAAAGAATTCAATTTTTGTTAAAATCAAACTAAGTTTAATTTTGGACCCTTTGGACCTTAATGTAGACCAATTTGAAAACGGGACCAAAAATTAAGAATCTAAATGCACAGTTAGATTCGGCATATCAAAGAACCCCAATAGTTCAATTTTCGATGAAATCAAACAAAGTTTAATTTTGGACCCTTTTGGCCCCTAATTCCTAAACTGTTGGGACCAAAACTGCCAAAATCAATCCCAACCTTCCATTTGTGGTCAGAAACCTTGTGTATAAATTTCATAAATTTCTATTTACTTATACTAAAGTTATTGTGCAAAAACCAAGAAAAATGCTTATTTGTGCCCTTTTTTAGCCCCTAATTCCTAAACTGTTGGGACCAAAACTCCCAAAAACAATCCCAACCTTCCTTTTGTGGTCATAAACCTTGTGTTAAAATTTCATAGATTTCTGTTCACTTATACTAGAGTTATTGTGCGAAAACCAAGAAAAATGCTTATTGGGCCCTTTTTTGGCCCCTAATTCTTAAACTGTTGGGACCAAAACTCCCAAAATCAAACCAAATATGGTTGTCATAGGTATTATAGTTTCTGAAAAATGGACTGAACCACAAAAGTGTGATGCAGGTCACTCAAGCATGAAATTGATATCAAGGTCAAAAGGCAGGTGTCAAACTGACATGTACCCACCAAGAACTAACTATTGACCAAATACAGTGCGTCTGAGAAATGGACTTAACTATGAAAAAGTGACAAAGTCACTTGAGCATGAAATTGAGGTCAAGGTCCCAAGCCAGGTGTCAGACTGGCATGTACACACTAAGAACTATCTATAGACCAAATATGGTTGGCCTAGGTATAACAGTTGCTGAGAAATGGATTTAACTAGAAACTTAAACACAAATTTTAAATTCATGTTAATGAAGTCAGTGAACCATGAAAATAAGGTCAGGGTAACAAGACAAGTATACTGCGGCAAACCTTATACGATAAGCTACCTTGTGGACCATAAATCTTAATTGTAGGTATTACATGTGCAAAGTTATTAAAGTTTTAAAAAAAATTTACGCCACTGCTGCCACCGTAAAGTAATACATATATCTTGCCTCCACGACTTTTTGTCGCAGGTGAGACAATAACCTTAAACCGCAAAATTTCCTTAAAATTAACAATTCAGGGACAATACCCCAACAAAGGGTTGACCGATTCGTCTGATCTTGACCTGATGAACATTTTTACCTCTTCAGTTTTGCTTTAAATGCATTAGTTTTTGAAGTATAAGACAAAAACTAAAGTTTACCCCTATGTTCTATTTTTAGCCATGTTGGTTGGCGGGCGGGGTCATCGGACCCATTTTAAAACTAGATGACCTAATGACGCTTGTGGCCAAGTTTGGTTCCATTCGGCCCAGTAGTTTCAGAGGAGAAAATTTTTGTAAAAGTTAACGGACGACGGACACCAACTGATGAGAAAAGCTCACTTAACCCTTTGGGTAAGTGAGCTAAAAAAGGGGAATTTGATGATCGAGACTACCACAGGGGAAACAATTGTTATTTCTTACCTTTGAAATGTCTAATAAATTTGATTATTAGTAAAGTACTGATTTTCATTGTGTTGTTTGAAGAAGTTTTAGAATAATTCAATATTTTAAACATTATTCAGTAAACTTGAGAAAGTAATTTCATTGATAACTGTCTGGATGATTTGAAATCATCTTGTAATCCTTTGGACTTGAGATTTAAACCACTGGTAAAAAGCCCTAATTCTGCTAAAATTATTCAATAGATATAAAATTAATACTTAAATATAGTTATCTGCAGACATGAGTATTGAGGGCAGTATGATATGTGGGTGAGTAATGTCTATTTGATAACAGCATAATAACACACAAAAAAACTTCACTGGTGGTAGTTTTAAAACAGAGATATTTCATCAGTTGATAAACTGCCAACATTCATGAAGGTTAATGATCTAAATGTTTTTTTTATTATCATGTTACGTATGGAGTCTTTATCTTAATATGATACCAACTCATCATTTTCTAACTAGAACTGCAGGAAGTAACAGAACAGGGGTAATCCTTGTGAAAAATGCTGATATATTTTTTTAGTGATAAATTGTAAACCAATACATAGCTTTAGCTGGACAAGCTATATTTAGATTCTGTAGAACAGGTGGAAGGACATAGTTTTGTTACACTGTTAGTGCTTCAGGGCTCAATAATGATGTGTATCCAATCATATATTTGCCAAGTACTGGTACATTATTCGGACAGTTTTATTACCATTATAAAATGTGGAACCTTTATAGAATCTTTGTAAAGTTTATACCAACAGAAAGTAGTGGATTTTACTCCAATGCAGAACATTAGTGATATTATGATGAATGAAAGAAAATTTAATGTTACATGTAAATGCTAAAAAATATATATCTATCCTGTGTAAAATTTAGCTGTAAAATAATTTTTTTTTTTTATTATAAAATGAACTTGCAGAATTCAAACTACATGTAACTAGTGACAAGAACGTTGATTTGTTTTACAGTATTTAAAAAAAAAATATATATTTGCAAATTTATTACATGTATATGCACAAAAATTTACATGACATATCAGTGTTTACAGTTAAGTATTAAATTCTATAATAGCACTGTACTTTGTAGATTTTATCTTGTCAGTAATTTATTCTTATCTTCATTTTACAGACAAAAATTTTAAATCTCTCAATAAAAGTCTTTTTCTCATCAGATACATTGTGATAAAGTATTCAAGAAAATACATTTAAAAAAAATTTGCATTTATATCTTTAAACTTTTTGATTTTTCTTTCATGTAAATCTAAAGGAATTCTACAACTGACAATGTTTTCAGTAGAAGAACTGAAATGCTGATTACAGTATAACAATGCATTTTTTCTGAATTCTAGGTAAATAGGTCATAATGCAAACTGTTCATAAATTACATGTTGTCCATTTCTTTAAATCAATTTTTCAATAGTCCAATTTTAACTATAATTTGTTTGATATTAAATTATAAACTTAACCTTATTTCTGATGAATTGTAATAAAATTGAAGAAATAAAATAATAGCAATCCGATTGGGAAAAAATATGCAAACTTTAAAAAGGTCCTTCCATAGATGCTTCATACAATGTATCAGTTCATTCGGCTATGTTTCAGAGAAGACTTTTTAAATTTGACCAATGAGAAATAGAATGTACAAGTATATATGGTGGCAATATTAGTAGTCCGATCCGGTAAAAATTTTGCAAACTTTATCAAGGTCCTTCCATAGATGCTTCATACCAAGTTTCATTTCATTTGGCTATACCATTTCAGAGAAGATTTTTCTGTATTAAATTTTTAAAAGTTGCTCCAAAATCATTAAAAAAAAAACTTGACTTCCAGAAAAAAATGGGCTCATACTAATATTTGCAGACGTATAATAATCAAAAATGGGTATAGGACTTAAAAGTGACTGTATAATTTTGAAACACACACACTGTCATTCTACAATGTACATGTACAGCTATATTGGAAGAAGACCTCATCAGTTTATAACTTGTGTCTAATCCACTGTCAGTCTTGTTATTTTTTTACAATAAAATATGTTTAAAGTAAATAAAGTATGGTACAGTGGAACCTTTGTAAACCAAACCTTACTGAAATTCAACCTGAAGTAAATAAATTGAAATATTGAAAGGCGTGAAAATTACACAATTACTACATTTGCATGTTTTTTTCTTTAAATGTTACAAAATCAGTCTTTTAGTTTTGTCATTATTTTTTGGTAGAAAGGGAAGTTAAAATCTCTTATCTAAACAGTTTTTCCAGTACATACCAATGAGGCTTAGTTTAAAATACACTTCTCAATGAAGAGAATGAGAGTTCAGTCGGTTTTTTGCGGTGTATTTGACAGGATTATATATGTTTCAGACCAACATTATCTCCGGTATTCGGAATTCAGAGGGGCCGGTTTTTGGATGATTATTTTACTTCAAAATATAGGTGAAAATTCCGGTTTGCAGAGGAATTTGGTTTTCAGAGGGGCCGGTTTAGGGGAGTTCCACTGTACGTAGAATTCAACGTCACTCAAACCCAATTAATTGTGATGTCCTTTTGCATGAATTTCTATTCTTTTAGACCCCAATTACTTAACTACCCTATAAAATAAGTTGTTTACTTTGTTCTCTTGGGTTGATCTACATAGTAATTTATCATAAATATTAAATAAAGCATTTACCACTTGGTCTAAAAATTTAATGGCTTTGGCAAGCTCTGGCTTTGTGTTGCAGTATGCTCTGAACAACTGGTTTCCTAGAGGTTGTTGTTCTACCAAAAACTCATAGCTTATTTCTGAAATTGAAATTGAGAAGTGAAAGTGCAAGTAAGTTAAAAATTATTTGATTAACAGAAATGTGTTATAGCTAATTTCAAGATATACATAAAGGTGGGTACTGTCTCAGTTTAAACACACATCTATAGCATTTACTGTAACTGGAGGTACATTTAAGCTGTTGGTTAATAAAATTGGGAATGCCAAAATTTATCAAAATATTGCAACTATGAATTCAGAACAGGGTAATGTAATTGATGCAGTTAAAATCCCGGTAAAAGTTAGGCAATCTTCCTCTTCATTACAGCTGCAGACACAGGACATTAATTTATATTCACAAGCTTACATGTGTACCTGCCGGTTCTACAAGTATGGCTTATAAACTATTCAATTACAATTAACAGTTTTTCAAAAAGAAAACTTATATTTTACAAGAACTGTTAAAATCATTGTTATAATCAAATGTCCATTTAAAAAATTTTTTTACATTTGTACTTACAAAAATTTCAATTTTTTTCATTTTCTCAAGAGGTTAACATGTTCAGAACATTTGATTGAGGCAAACTAAAGTTAGAGAACGAACAGCAATTTCGGGCCGTACGTTCACACGGACAAGGGTAAAACTTAATGCCCCTTTCTCCTAGAGGCTGGGGCATAAAAATGTCAGTACCAAAATCCAATTCTAACATTAGACTTGATCATAAAGTAGAGGCTCCCAGGAGCCCATATCGCTTACCTGGATTCAATTTGCCAATAAATCCGAAAGAGGACAATCTAATAACCATGGCTGTCAAGCCTTTTTCCAATTTCCCAAGTGCTTTCAGAAGAGAAGATATTTTAAATGAATTTTTCCCATATGGTCCTATGTTAAATTAAGTTTGGCTGTGGTGGCCATCTCTGTTGACAGTCTGGGTCATCTGAATAATTCTGAAAGAGGACCACTAAAGGACCATTTCAGCCAAGTTTGGTTCCAATTAGCTCAATGGTTTCAGACAAGATGATTTTAAAATTAGCTATCCCGTAGGGTTCTATGTTAAACTAAGTTTATATGTGGCAGCCTTCTTGATTGACATTCTCGGTCATCAGACATAATTCTGACAGAGGACCATTTAAGAACCATTTTCACCAAGTTTGGCTCCAACTGGCTCTATAGTGATTATTAAATGAATTTCCCGATAGGGTCCTATGTTAAACTAAGTTCGGCTGTGTTGGCCATCTTTGTTGATAGTCCAAGACATCGACAGTGATGCAATGACAATGTTTTATACGGTGGATTTGACCACGTGGTCTAGCTCACTGTACACTGCACAAGATGTCACAACAGTGTAAGATCGAGTCATGCTAAGGCAATGATAAAAAAAAATATCCCATTATCCAAGTATTCAATTAGGCAGAAACAACAATTCTGACAAAAATCAGCCATTCAATTTCATTTTTATATATTTCATGTATAGTGTCCCACAGTTATCTTGTGGCATATTTCAATCTTTTGACATTTATTTGAATTTTAAGGTGAAATAGGTCATTTGACCAAACAAATATGTTCAAATATAATGAAATTTGTCTTCTTGAAAGAAAATTTGTTGACTCAAGAAGTCATTTCTTGTAAGATGTATACAGAAACAAAAATATTCTATTATAAGGAAATTGTCATCAATGTTAGATGAAAATTCTATCCAATTAGAAGGATTATTCTATTGTCAGGTATGCAAATATCCAAAAATTTAACATAGAATAACCAAGAAATGGTTTGGTGTTTTGATATTATATCCAATTTACTGATTTATTCCTTTATCAGATATCCTATTTCATGGAGTCTACTGTATTAAAATCTAATTAAATTATTACACTGGCAGGTTGAACTTAAGACATCACCCGGGTATATATAAATATATATACAATGTACATAATCATGTGCAAGTTGATGAGGATTTATTACATTAGTCCGGTTAATTCCTTAACTGACATATCATTAACCATTTATTACACTTAATTTCTCACTTGTCTGTATCAACACACTACAGATTAGTAACAAACAAGCAAGAGTGGACACAATAAATGTCTTGCCTGAGTACGGACATGGACACAGAATAAAGATTATCTGATACCCGACATTGCAAGTCAAAGGAAATACGTTAAAATAAATAGTAATGGTAAGAAAACATTTGTCTGAAAAACGTCATGCATGTCGTTCAAGCTTACAACTGTGTCCAAGTTCAGCTGACAGGTTTCAGACTGGTATGTACCCAACAAAAACTATCTATCAACCAAAAATAGTGGGTCTACATACATTTATAATATTTGATAATGGACTTATTTGTAAAATGGGATGAGAGTGACCCAAGCCTAAAATTGTGGTCAAAGATAAGACTGGCATGTACCGACTAAGAACTATCACAAGTAACTAAAGCAGGAAATTGAGGTCAAGGTTCAGACACAGGTGTCAGACTGGCATGTGCCTAATAAGAACTATATATTGACCAGATATAGTGGGCTTAGGTACTATAGTTGCTAAGAAATGGATTTAATCACGAAAATGTGACACAGGTCACTCAACCATGAAAGTGAAAAGTCGAAAGGCAGGTGTCAGACTGAAATGTACCCACCAAGAACTATCTATAGACCAAATATGGTAGGCCTAGGTATTACAGTTGCTGAGAAATGGATTTAACCATGAAACTTGATTTCAGATTATATTTATGTTTATGAAGTCAGTGAACCAGGGTCACAGGACATGTACAAATGGATACTCTGGAAATTTTATACGATAAGGTATCTGTGGACCAAAAATCTTAATAGTAGGTATTATGTGTGCAAAGTTATTAAAGTTTTAAATATTTTACTTTGCCGTCGTCGGAAAGTACATGTAATACCGATATTTTAGTGTCCAATAAATAGAGTAATTATGGTACCTATATCTCGCCTTCGCAAAAACATTGTAAGTTTCTCATTCAGATATTTAAAGTCATTGAAGAATGTGTAATAAATTTACAAATAAAAGTATGCAATTAATTTCTCCAATAGTCATTATAGTCTAATTATATGCAATTATCTGGAATATTTAACATAGATATCAAATGGTTTCTGAACAACAAAATTGTATGCAAATCAGAAAAATATTACATAAACATGTACAAAATAAGTGGATTCAACTTTATCCAAAATAATACAGAAGATATATTGTGTTATCATTTAAAATTACATACATGTAACAACAAGAGTGGACACAAAAATATTATGTTTTTCTAATGTAACTGAGATCTTTGTTGAACTACATGTACATTTAAGTATACAAAAATAAAGCATACATACATGTGACAAAAAAATTTAACTTATACAAGTAATATTATGGATTCTGTGACCATAGTGTTGACCTGAAAATACTTAAAATTTAAACTGACCACTGGATTATAATGAGGTCAAACAAGTTATATAAACATATATTCCTTGTACTGAATTCACACTAAATACTGTTAACCTGAAATGTATAATTACTGTAAAACCCTGAAAACTCTAGGTGTTGACATAAGCAACCTTTATGTGAATTTTGGTTATCCTATATAAAAATTGTACAGGTATACGTATTTGTTATAACTATCAGTCCCACCAAACAAGCATATTCTTACACTACATATAGAAAAAGTAATGTGCATGTACATTCCTGTGCAATTCCAAAGTGCATCCACATACATTTAAAAAAAAAAGAAAAAAAAGGATACATTTTTTTTAAACATGGTAAAAATTCTTTAAATGCGGGATTTTGTTGTCTCTTTGACACATTCCCTGTTTCCATTCTCTATTCTATTTATTGAAATAAAATTGTTCAAATTTAGATTATCAAATGGAGATAAGAATAGCTCACTTGACCCTTTTTTAAGGAATAATTATATAACATTTCAAAAAGAGAAAAAAGTCCTTCACATAGCAGTGCTTTCCCCAGAAATTTGTGAAGGCATGGTAAATTTTGTATTTTGAAGGCACTCAATGGTTAAAAAAGATAATATTGGGGGCACCCAACCTTGACACGAGGGCAGTATATTTATCAAAATCAGCAATTAACAGCCTTCACCCTAGTGTAATGGTGTAAAAGTGTCATAAAAGTGTGCCAACACAAAAGGTGTACATGATTAAATTAAAAGCAGTTTCAAAAAGAAAGGATTCAACTAAAAATGAAAGTTAGATTTGGCTACCTGGGGGCACATTGTAAAATTCATGATGAGGGCAGCATGGTGCTTGAAGATGGAGGCATGGTTCAGCACCATGCTAAATTGGTCTAGGGAAACCTCAAGATTCTGTATGCAGGAGTAATCATTATCATTAAAATGAACTAGAGGCTCCCACGAGCCTGTATTGCTCACCTTCTTGGCTGGCAGCCTGGAAAATTGCTGTCAAGTTCCAATTGTCTCACTGGTTTCAAACAAGAAGATATTTCAGTGAACTTTCCCATTAGGTCAATTGTTAAACTAGTTCCACTCTGGCAGCGAACTTGGATGGTGGACAAGGTACATCTAATCGGATACATTTCTGAAAGAGGACCATCTAAGGACCATTGCTGCCAATTTTTTTTCCAATTGGCCAAGTTGTTTCAGACAAGAAGATCTTTAAGTAAATTTCCCATAGGGTCCTATGTTAAACTAAGTTTGGCTCTGGCAGCATCTTAGATGATGGGTGGCGTCATGGGATACAATTCTGAAAGAGGAACATTGCTGCCTAGTTTTAATCCAATTGGCCAAGTGCTTTCAGACAAGAAGATCTTTAAGTAAATTTCCAATAGGGTCCTATGTTAAACTAAGTTCGGCTCTGGTGGCCATCTTGGATGACAAGCAGGGTCATCAGATATAATTCTGAAAGAGGACCACATCTGCCAAAATTTGTTACAATAGGCCAAGTTGTTTCAGACAAGAAGATCTTTAAGTAAATTTCCCATAGGGTCCTATGTTAAACTAAGTTCAGCTCTGGTGGCCATCTTGGATCAGGGGCGGTGTCATCGGATATAATACTGAAAGAGGACCACTTAAGGACCATTGCTGACAACTTTTGTTCCAATTGGCAAAGTGGTTTCAGACAAGAAGATTTTTTAGTAAAATTCCCATAGGGTCTTATGTTATTAAGTTTGGCTCTGGCAGCCATCTTGGATGACTGGCAGGGTCATTAGATATAATTCTGAAAGAGGACCACCTAAGGACCATTGCTGCCAAGTTTTGTTCCAATTGGCCAACTGGTTTCAGATAAGAATATCTTAAAGTAAATTTCCCAAAGGGGCCAATGTTAAACTAAGTTCAGTTCTGGTGGCCATCTTGGATGACGCGTGGGGTCATCGGATATAAATCTCAAAGTGGATCACCTAAGGACCATTGCTGCCAAGTTTTGTTCCAACTGGCTCAGTGGTTTCAGAGGAGAATTCTTTAAAGGAAAGTTTACCAAGCGATGACAATGAAGTATGATTCTTATCCTGGTGTTATATTTTACCAATGCATAAATTGAAACCAACTATGATAGTCTGGCCATTTTCAAAAGACCTTCAAACTTTTAAGAAACTGCAATAAATTTTTTCACGGACCAACAACTTATAAGGCTCAGGGGAAATTGAAGAAATGTTTCATTTGAAAGGGTGGAGTGGGAAGTGGTTCTTTTGTTCTTTTTCCTGTTGCCTGATTTTGATGGAAATAAAACAACAATCTGTCTTACAAGAAAAAAAATATAAATATCTTATTTTTGCAGTTTTCAGCAATAACAGTAATGTTAAATTCCAGGACAAACCCTTATTTCATTTTTAAAAAAATTATTTTTTATTTTTTTCATACAAAACCAGAAATCTATGATTACAAAGTTTGCCTCGTTCCCCCACAAATTTTGGAGTGTGGCTGTGTAGCTCCCCGAGATGCAACCTTACAGCAAGTAATATGATTGTAGGCGGCTTGGTATCGAAGAACTGAACTCCAACGTAAAACTTAAATGAAGCGCAATTAGTAGGTCAGAGTGACCTAATTTTGGTGGGAGGATGTGTTATTCCCAAGATGCATCCTCTCACTAAGTAATATGATTGTAGGTTTCTTGGTATCAGAGAACTGAACTCGGATGTAAAACTTAACCTAAGTCAATGAGCCGCAATAAGTAGGTCAGAGTGCAGGGCTCGACAATAACGCTTGTCCGGTACCAGCTGAAAATTCCGTCGGACAACCAACTTTGACTTGGTACTTGTCCGATGGGACAAGTAAAAAAAATTCTGAAAGAAAGACTTAGAAATAAAAATATTCATCGGAAACCTTCCAATTTTTAATTTGAAATTCAGGTTATGGTAGCGAGAATTACCGGTAAACCTTACATACATATCGATGACAAAATTATTTTATTTTCGATTTCACTTTCGAGGGAGAAATATATACCGGGGAATGAATTTCACTGTTCTTCTATTTAATCTGAATCGTGTAAACGTTTTATCAGGCCGAATAAATATGAATGTAATTGCATGTTACAATTAACAGTGAGCGGAGTTAATGTAAATAAATTACGATAAATGGATCTGTCAAAATTGGACATTGACCATGGTATGTTTAAATTTACTCAATAAAACAACTCCTTAAATATTGTTTTATTATTTTAGACACCTTTCTTAAAGCGACTTTACATATCAAACTCAATTTTCGGACAAGTGTCAAATCCTTCCGGACAAGTTGATTTAAGAAAGCACTTGTCCAAAGGGACAAGTTAAAAAAATTGTTATTGTAGAGGCCTGGAGTGGCCTTTATTGTTTATTAGACATTTAAATGTTATAGTTATAATATATATGTTCTAAAAAGACAACGAGACTACAATCATGTGTTGTAAAAATCATTTGTCAGATGCTCCAAATCCAGATCGTAAAATGATTTGTGAGATGTTCACATACATGTATTAGTCAACAACATGGCGGGTCGTTTGAAGTTTGCTACTGTTTCGTCTTCAACATTAAAACAACTATTAATTTAAAAGTACAAAAAGATAAATCATGACAGCAAAATGAAATAACAATACTGCAGGTATTAACCATTATTTCGATTGCTTATTCTTAAAGAACATTGACCAGGTCGATCATGTGGTCAAAAAATTACAACGATGTGGATGGAAATATGAAAACTCTATTTTTTTCTATGATTTTCCAATTTTCCCAAAAAATAGGTGTATTTTAGTGTCGAATAAATAGAGTAAGTATGGTAGTATACATTTTTGAAAATAGGAAGAATCCTGAAACTCAAAATGGTTTCATACAAGGCTAGAAGAATTGCATCACAAAAAGATCAAAACTTCGATGTTTTAATCGTTTCAATTATGGACAAATCGCAACGGTTGGCAGCAATACAACACTCTGACCTGACAGCATGGGGCAGAGATTTCAACTAGTCTAAAAGTACGACAGAATAATGGGGCATTATGGTTGAAATAATGACACACTTGGGCATGATGGATGAAGTAGAAAGTCTTTGAGACCATAAATTCTCATGGAAATACGTTTAGATATTTTTGAGAGTTTTAATGAGACACCATTAATTTTATTAAAAATTTATCATCAGTTTTTGTTTCTTTTAATCATAACTGTATTTCAAGTTCATGATTAGCCAAAATAAGTTGAATGCTATATGCTATACATTAAAAATTGATTCTACATGTAGTTCCCTCCAGCCTTGAATTTTTTCTGGGTGATCCTTTAGAGGCCTGTTAAGTCTCAGTCCAAGTGAGTTATCATAAGAATATAGGAAGTTTTTTACATTCATGCTTGACCTTTTAATATATTCTGCAAGTAATCCACTTGAATTTTACAAAAAAGTCTAATACTGTAGTATAGTAACTATACCAAACTTACTTATTTCATCTTTAATATACAAGCACTTTGAAATGTGAGGAAATTTAAGTATCTGTTTCCATTTTTTACTCTTCCCTTTTCTTTTTCCACCTCCACCTGTAAAAAAGACATCAAAAAAAAAAACCAGTTACATTGCACCTGTTTAATTTGAACATAAATTATTTCTCTAAAAGATTTGATACCCTAATTAATCTTCTTGCCTCCACAAGTAATTGAAAACTTCATTAGCATGTATGCCATGAAGATGGGTCAAGCTGGCATGCACAGCCCAATTTACGTTTTTTTTAAACTCAGGGATCACCATGAACTACATTGTATTTAAGCATGGGGGTCTGTCAGTCTTAATTTTTCAGCGTGATGCCTCTTTCTTGACAGCAATGATTTTTGTTTCAGTAAAAAATGGTTAATGAAATGTAAAAAGTAATATTTGTAAGCTATTACATTCCATAACATCAGTAGTATACCCGAAAGAGATCAATCAAATCCCAGACAAAGGAAAGCAAATTGTAAGCTAAATCAATCGCCTGCTTTATCTTACATGTACCTTTGAAAAATATATCAGAACGATGCGTCAGTATGAAAAAGTAGTATTTAATATACCAAGGATTCCAACGGGATAGCAGTGGATATGTTTAATAACTAGATCTGAACAGCTATATAGTAATTGTGTCAACTATGCAAATTTTACAATGCTTGGCATAACTTTATGAAAATTCACTATCTAAGACCATTTAATTTCATATATCTTCACACAAACTTTTGATAGAAAAAGGCTGTTACAAAAAAATAGTCAGAAATGAAAGTTTAAAAATTGTTCCATTTGGGAGGTTGAAGATGAAGAACATTTTCTAACCAGGTGTGAAAAATATACTAATATGAGGAAAGAACTATTTAAATTTATATCATTAAAAGCTCCTATATTTACAAGTCTATCAGATAGACAAAAGCACTAGTTATATCATATTCTCAATAGTGAAGATCCTGATATACATTGTATTAAACTCTGTTGGCAGATTTTTAAATGTTAATATGCCATGAGTCTTTATATTTTAGATAATCGTGGTTTATTTATTTATAGTGAATGTTTTCTGTCATGTAACTGCAGTTGTCTACAATTTTCTATCAATCAAGTAACTTCATCCCTCTTCAATGTTTTTTTGTTACTCTGTTACTTATTGCCCCATGAGGGCCTGTTAATTGGCTAATAAATTATCTTATCTTATGGCATTTAAGAAAATTGTGACCTATCATCATGCAGTAAGGACCATGACAAATCTATTGGGAACAAAAACATTTACTTACTTCGTAAGTCAGTAGGATAGTTGACTGATGAATAAGAAAACAGACTGTTAAATACTAATGGAAATATGTTAACTTTAGAGTTTAAACTGTTTAATGGAGTGTAGTAAATTTTGATAAATATAAATTTTATTCTTGATTTCTACTTTATCTTGGTTAATGATAAGATAAAATGAGTTTGACACCTGCTCCTTTATCAGATATTAATTCCAATTTTTCTCCACACGTGAATTTATTCTTTGACATTCCATGGAAACTGATATAATTTTTATCTGTACTTGTCTGTGTCCCTGGTCTGATGTTCAGTTAATGTGAGAAGAGCTATACAATACCCAATGTCATTTTAGCATGGCGCTGCACCATGCCTCCATCTTTGAGCACCATGCTGCCCTCCGAAGCCTTTTTAGAAAGTGCCTTGAGAATACTTTAATTGCCCTCTAAAATACCAATCGGAAGACCAATTTATTGATAACATAACTTGTGGTGCAAAAGATCATCAGACACTACAGATGTCGGCTTTCTTATTTAGGAGAAACAGGTCAGTGTTCCAGCTAGGATTTAAGGGCAGATGGGCATTTATTGAGGATAAGGGACACTATATTACATTTCCAGATCTGAAAAGGTGAAACAAGATCAAGTCAACTTTTAAGAAATATCAATTATTCACTTATTTAATGCCCTTCTCCGAGTTCTTTTAGTTTCAAAATCTCTAAGTACACTCTGCAGTTAATTGTTTATGTGTACTAAAAGGTGATTTGTTGTTTTTTATATTAAACTTATTGCAGAGAGCAGAGGGGAAAAGGGACAGGGTACTACACCCCTCTACTTTAAGCTGGAACACTTCAAGTGTTGAAACTGCATGGAGTGTCCATGGCCAGCAAATTATAAATATTCCCTGACCATTACTATATGCAATTTTTTGATTACATGTAACTTATTATTGTATTATTGTGTACATTAATAACAACACTGCTACCTAATGCAAGGAAACAGGATTATATTTCTGTACCTTCGTCAGATAAACTGTTCATTGATAAGCATTACTCATGTATCTTCATGCTTAAACTAAAGACATAAATAATCAATAAAACTGTTTCATTTTCCTAAATTGTGAATTCCTTCCCAATTTATTGTACAATCAAACAGTCGTAGCAATGTAGGTTCTTTTCACATTTGATCTGGTAGTGAAAGGGCAATAAGCATAGATTAACCAAGACAATAATTTGTCAAGTAGCCCACCCCCCTCCCTTTCCAAGACTGTATACATCTAACTGTACAGGACTATCAATAAAATCCCAGATTATTTGCAACCTGACAAGAATGGATACTCACATTATTTGTTCATATGAGCATATTGACATTTGTAGGTGCATTCAATTGTTATATTTATTCATGGTACTGTGTATTTCATATTAATATTGATGTCTGCAAAATAGTAAATTCCGAAATATTCCGAAGTGTCTTTCTGTTAATATGCAAAAATAAATGACACTATCACTGAATTTTTCAAACGTGTGCATTCACAGTAATATTATCAGCTTCGCTATTTTTGCTTTTACAGAGATTCAATCAATGGCTCTAGAGTAAATATTTACAAAAATACACAAATTGTAGGAGTATTTTGACAAGTGAGAAATCGTTTGCGATACATTACCCTCGCGTGCTTTTAAATACACAGTATTTGCAACGATATTTTCCAATTCCATCTACTTATTGTTCTGAGATAATGGAGATCAACAAGGGTCAGCTGCGACCCTAATTGAGTCCACTAACTCGCTGTTTAAATATCCCAGGGTGTGGTAAAGAAATCCAACAATATGGCGAACATTCAGAAAATTAGAGAGTCGTGCGATTTGATTGGTCAAAATGAGTTACTGTTGACGAAATCGATGAAGGCATAGAAAGGGAAACTACTCGAGTAATGTTAATAATCGATTTTGTAAACGTTACATAAATGAGCTTTCACTGCAATACTAGAATATTTGTGTGTTTGAAAAATGAATCGTGGGTACCAGTTTCGCGGTTGTCTAATTTTAACTGATCCTTTAACAATTCATTTAAAGTGCTTGTAACTTGATTCCCCCCCCCCCCAATAAATGAATTTATATGATAGACTCTGTGTTTTTGTTCATTATTATCGGTGAGCACCCATGATATCAAATGACCAACGGTTTCAAACGCATGCATCCTGCATCCGGGGAAGTTACTGTAGGTCTATAACTAAAAATTACTTTCATGGTGTCTTCGTCGACGTCCGCGTCTTTGTAGATCCCCAAACTGTGACAGTGTCATAAATATTGTTTTACTGCTTCTTCAAATAAAATTAATACAAAAATTAAGCCGCTAGCCACAACATTGAATATTTGCTACAAGAGAGATACCAATTAAGAGGTTTATGCATGTAAAATAAAACTAACTAATTTTTCTTTACGGTTTGAACTGTCTGGAAATAAAGTATTCTACGTGTATATTATGTTAATGAATTAGTTTACTGCTCACTGTAAAAAAAATCTAATTACAGAAAATTGTTCAAATGAATGTTTTAGCATTTTTTCAAGAGATATTTTATCATGAACAACAAACCCATAACTGTCACGGGAAAAAAACATTGGGTATACACCTTCTATACCTTCGGGAAAATTTTCTTCAAATAACAGCGTATACTTTCTTTACTTTTAACCTTTTTTGATGAATCAAACAGAAAGTTTTATTTATGTTACTCATTAGAATGAAAAATGTATTAATAACATCTTCATGCTTAACGTATCTAAAGTCTTTAATTCTTAATTACTAATAACTGTTGTCACTAGTCTAGAGGAAGTGGTTTGCTAGAAATCGGTTAACAGACATCTTGTTAGAACACTTCTCCTCATGTTTGTCATTTATATGAAAGTATTTTATCGTAGTATTGTACTCATTGAATTCAGACTGAGTAATGAGATTTCATTTGTCAGCAATTTCTTAAACATCACCCCATGATCATACTGTGTAAGTAAGGGTTGTTGTAATATAAGGTAGTTTATGTCTAGTTCCATGTAGTGAAAATATGGTTATTTTTATGTACTTCAGTTGAAGTTTTGAAAGGTATCATATATAGTCGCATATTGGGACGTCTAGATGTCCAGTGTTGGTTTAATTTGTTTATTTGCTTTTAAATACGATTTCATTCGAGGGGATATGACACGGACCTAAGTATCTGAAGGGATGGATGAGTTTGAGAAGTTAAATATTTAACCCCTTAAATTCTATACATGCCATTTTAGAATCGGGGGATTTTTCTGTCAAACGCACCAGTAAGCTACGGACAATCTGTAAATATATTTAGCAATGTGTTTCAACTAAATTTGACAAATAGCAAGCCTGTAACTAGGGTAAATCCTGTTAGTTATTAACAAAATTGTCGAGATTTTTAACTGCATCAATAGCCTCAGTGGCAGTACAAGTACTAGGTGTATTTACAAACAATGTTTTAATTATCGATATCTTTCGTAAATGCAAAGGAGAGACACCAATTGTGTTATCCTGCATATGAGGGAAAGCTATACTAATCCTGCTACTGTTTCAAAAATTTCAAAAATTTGATTTAATTGGTAGTTCAACTTTGTTTGAAATATTTTTCGCAATTGTTGTTTATGGTGTGAAGAATCAGGTACACAGCAACCACTGTATCACCGCGGTTCATATGTAAAAAAAATTAACAAAACGAGCGTGTAATAGTAAAATTTTATTCTCCGATTACTTCTATATTGAACTCGATTTTTCATTGAAGTGCATGTAATTGAACACTGAAATCATTGAATCATTTGACTGCTCTGAAAAGGTTTAAATTCACTGCGTTCGCAGTGTGACAAATTCCCAGGTCACTAGCGAGACGGTTTGTTGTCCTCTGGACATATTCAAAGTAAACAAAATGGTAGGTATCTTTTTAACTTATGGTCGTAACTTATCTTTCAAATGAGAAAATGGTCAGTTCAGAGAATATGAACGCGAAGGTGGAGACATCTACACAAAATACAATGTTTCAGAAATTCGTAAGAAAAATATTTCTAATCATTGGAAACTCTTTTATATTTCAACGGAGTATTATCTATACTCGAAAGAAATCACTTCGACTAACTTGTACGTCCTACATAAAGCTACGCATGGCATTTTATGTTAATGGTATTTTGTGTTTTTTATTAATTTGATTCACTATACATGTTGCATTTATTTTCTCACAAATAACTGCCCTTTATATGTATCTTTTTAACTTATGGTCGTATCTTATCTTTCAAACGAAAAAAAAAATGGTCAGCTCAGAGTGAATGAACTTGAACACGAAAGTTGAGACATTTTTTATTTCTACACAAATGTTTCAGAAATTCACAAGAAAACTATTTCTAATCACTGGAAACATTGTATATTTCAACGGAGTATTATCTACTCAAAAGAAATCACGTCGAGTAACTTGTACATCCTATATAAAGCTATGCATGGCATTTTATGTTAATGGTATTTTGTATTTTTTTATTAAAATGATTCACTATACATGTTGTATTTATTTTCTTACAAATCACCATACTACATATGACATTTCAATTTGTAAAATACTTCCAAAAGCAATATATCTGTAAATTTTAAAGCGATTATTTTTAGTGTCAGAATTCCGATTTTCGAAAACTGTATTAGCAGCAAGGATCTGAAAATCCTTACATTTTCCGGACATGACCGGGGAAATTTTGCCGGACTGTTTTTACATTTCGCAATTACTATGTCATTTACTAATTTAGCAGTATCGAAAACCTGAAACACAAAACTTTATATTTTATGTCTTCAAGGGAAGTACAGGGCTTTCTCGTAAACAATGGTCAATTAAGATCTTCTTAAAATAAATTTTTACTGGATATCCCAAGCTTCGCTTATATCGGCAAAAGAAATCCGAAGTGACAAATTATTTTACTGCCACTGCAGCTATACCACTGTGATGGTATGTAGTCTATGTTTGCATATTTAGAAGTTGTTTTTGAAAGGAGGATAAAAAGTCAAGACATATACATCCAAATACGTAAAATATCACAAAACATAGAAATATACATGTACTTGTATAATGCGAACGCCCTTAGAAATTATGTGTCACGAAGAATTTCGACACCCCCACGAAAAAGGAACTTAATTCTTACCGTAAAAAATTCAGATTATATAGATATGTTATATATAAAAACCGAGGTTGTTGTTTTAGTTTAAATCTGATTTGGTTCCAATCAATATGATCGGATAATCAACGAAAATTTTTATAATTAATTTTCTGATGGCGAAAAAAAAAATTTATTAACCATTTTGCAGGATGATGTTCCAGAAGAACACAGGGAACGTGAGTAATTAAAATTATAACTGAATTCAGTTCAGTATTATACTTGAAATGCAAAAATTTAAAGAGCATGTCGACACACAGTGAGGATTGCGTTTATATATATATACGCATGATATATAGATGTATTTTATATGAAAAGAAGGCTTCAAGCACTAGTCTGTTTCTAAGTCCGTTTAATTTCATTGTTTACGCAGTTTTCATGATTTATTGGATAACAAATTGATTTGTGTAATCTTTTTTTCAGTAAAGCAAGACAACAATGTTGTATACCACATCTTCGTCAGTTATAAATAACATGGCTCCAAAATAGACAAGTCTAGTTACTGATTACTTTTTCTATTTCTAACCTTGTCTGTTGTAGGTCCTCAGTCAACATAACAAAAGATTCATGGACTTTCTTTCAGACAATTGTCATATATAGCCATCATTTGAACTCTATTTGCTTTGTTTTAGTGAAATGAACATTTCAAATGGAACTACAAGGTCAAACCTTACTCTTAAAAAACGGCATTGCTCCGCTCATAACAGTTCTAAAAAGTTAAAACAAAAGTAATAACAAACTATTATTTTGACATTTGAATACGCGCTTGTTTCATTGGCCAGGAGTGGAAAATCTACACCTAATTTACACTATATTAAATTATTTTTTTCTTTGGGCAATACGAGCCCCACTCGGAACATTTTGCGTGTGTAGTTCCTCGAGTATAGCACATAGTACTTTATTTAAGAAATATAAACTAATAATAATTAATGTATTTAAACTGAATTATGATCAGTTAAGGTCAATGAAATGCGACATGCAAGTCAGAGCCGACAAACTTTTCCCGAGTGCAACAGTACTCAATAAAAGGTATCTTTTTACGAATTAAGACCATCATACTACCTAAACTCAGACGGAAAACTAAACCAAAGTCGACGAAATGTCAACACATATCTACACAAAGTAACAGTGTTCTTCTTTATAGAGCTACTGAGATATGATAAAGAACGTAAAAGAAATTAATATTAACCAAAATATACTGAACTATGATATCTGACTAATATCTGACATTTTTTTTTACTATATAAATTCGAAAACCCTTACACAAAGTAATATTTTAGGCACAGTATCTGGTTGTGGGCATCAAAAGTGCGCAGTTGTTGAGGTGAATTTAAATATTAAAACAAAGCTTATTAATGGCAATAACCAGAGGTGCTAGACGCGATTTTTTTTTATATGTATGTACTTCCTTAAAATAAAACCCAGCGTTTAGCACCTGAGGATATAACAATTCACAACAGTATTAACCAAATGTTTGGTTATTTTCCCCACTTTTTGCATTTAGTTAAAAAATGTTGAATAGGAAGTCCCAGGCAAAAGACTTTATTAACTAATAAAAAATGTTTCATAAGTATTTTTTGTTGTAGGTTTAGAACAATTGTTCTATATGTATTGTCACCCTGACTCTGGCCTGCTTACCAAGGAAGGTTTTATTTCTGTTTTACGAGGTTTACATTTGGATCCAACAAACACATTCATAGAATCCATATATGCAGACCACAACAAGGATGGTAGTGGTATGTGTACTTTCCCTTTACCATACACCAGACACACAGAAATTACCACTAAACAAATTAGCAAAACAAAGATCGTACAGACAGAAACATTCTACATATGCGACATTTTTTCCAAATAAACCCATCTCTTGAATATAATGAAATGTGTTTCTAACGGAAAAATCATAAATGTCAAATTAAATAATTTTAGAATAGCACATAGGCTTAACTGACCTCTTGACCAGGGGTATTATTGTTCCTCAGAGATACTGGAAATGACTAATAAGGTTGGTGATAGAGGAATCGGATGTCTATGCGACATAGTCCTTTCGTATAGCATTGAATGGTGTCCTGATATTGGAGAAATATAAAATTATACCCAAGTAGTTATATCATTCTGGTAATAGGAGGGTCGGGTGCCTCCAGTATAACAATAGTAGCCACCACACCAATTACAGCAGTGTATATGAGTATGTAAAGTGAAAATATGTTACTTTCTCTTTTTAAATGGTTTTTCAGATGATGGTATAAGTTTATACGAATTCAAAACATGGATGAAGGACAGGTGGCAAACCAAAGAAGATATGGAGAGCAGATTGTTTTCATCATTAGAAGTGTTGTTTTCGCGTTATTCTGACAATCCTTCTCGTGATATGAGAAATCTTAAAATCCCCTTAAATGATCTCATGGATGCCTTACAGAATGCAGGTAGTGAACCATTAAATAAAACAGAAGCAGATCTTATTAGAACAGAGTTGTCTGCCATTGATACATCGGGGACAGGAATCCTAGATGGGAAAGGTATGTGATATAAAATTAGGATAAGGCTTGATCAGAGATACAAGTATGTTAAGTGAGAGAAAACAATGATCATTCAGTAATCATCAATTTAATGACAGAGACAATGAAAGCCGATTTATAACCTATGACTATTGGCCTTTGATGAGTTTAGACTGTTTAGGAAAATTTTGCGTCTCTTAAGCTTTCCTTTCTAATGTATGTATTCAGGCAGCTTCTTTATTAAAACAAGACGAACACGAGAACGGACATAACAGAAAGCTGTCGATCACAGATGGCTTCATTCCGGAACTACTATGTTGATTTCTACGCGGAAAGAACAACGGGTGAATACGGTGTTGAGAACGAAATTGAATAGAAACAGAAAACTTTCAAATATATCCCCGCGCTGTTCTTGTGTTTCTGAAATCCATACAATCCAACCTAGTGCTGTTGCTATAGTAATTTCAAATATATATGGTTGCTAAGTAGAAATCACAAATAAAGTTGTCTTTCAGGAAATTTCCTAAAATTGGAAACAAATATGTTAAAATTCAACAGATGTAGATTAGTCTTAAAGCTTATATGATCCACAAAAATCTAAAGTTGCTAAGTAAAATTCCAAAAATAATAGTATTAGACACCTTCAGGAAGTTTACCGAAATTGGAATCACATATTTTTGAAATCAATACAATCCAAACAAGTGCTGTTGGTATAGTAATTCCAAATATATATGGTTGCTAGGTAGAAATCACAAATAAAGTAGTCTTTGAGTCTTTCAAGAAATTAACGAAAATTGGAATCTTATATTTTTGAAACCCAAATGATCCTGATAACCTTAAAGCTAATATGATACCAAAAAAAATCTTTAATTGCTAAGTAAAATTCCAAAAATAATAGTCTTAGACAATTTCAGGAAATTTACCAAAGTTGCAATCACATATTTTTGACATCTAGATGATCCCAATATGTGTTACTGCTGATGTGATCCAGAAAATACATGGTTTTTTGTCAAAAATTAAAAAAAATAATGGTCTTTGAAACTTCCAGGAAATTTATCAAACCGCATTAAAAAAAAATCGGAAACTTTAGCACAATCTACATAAGTGGTACATTTACTAAGCCAACTTTCAGTACTATTTTCCAAATAACATGAGAGGAGTTGCGTGACAAAGGAATAATATACCCTTATGCTATTCAAATTCCGAAACATTGACAATTACTGAGCCAACTTACAGTTCCGTATTACAATAACCTAAGACGAGTTGCAAAGGAATAATGTACCCTTAGGCTGCCAGTGTAACACGGCCCCAGGGGCGATATTCAAATTCCGAAACCTTTGGCACAATCTACATTGACTGGGCAATTATTGAGTCAACTTTCAGTTCCGTATTCCAAATAACCTGAGAGGAATTAGGTGACAAAGGAATAATGTATCCTTACACTCCCTTTGTAGCCCGGCCTCAAGGGGCAATATTCAAATTCCAAAACCTTTGGCACAGTCCGCACACACAGTGCATTCAATGACCCAAGTTTTATCCTGGACATTAATAACGTACATACGTACGTACGCCGAACAGCAAAACAATATCCTCGCGTTTCGGATAAAAAAGGTTTATTTTATACACCTCACAAAAGTATACCTGCTGTGTGATATACCCCTGAACTACTCTTTAAAGAACATTATCATAGTAATTTGTCATTTTGCAATAAGATTTCATCTTGTTTGGAAATTGGAGAATGCTTCTGGATTATGCAGTTTCACACTTTTGTAAATACCTGTTATACCATTTATTTAACTTTACAGACTTGGTAACCTTTCTTCATGGAGAGGATGAAAACTTGTCGGCCAGAGAAACATCAAGAAAAGGTTTAGGCACAGCAAGAGGAGGTCCAAGACAAACGATGAGAAGTACAAGTGAATCAGACAGAACTCCGACTGGGGACCAATATTAATATTTCATATATAATACATGAACACATTTTTCATTTAAAAAAAAACATATTCATAACTGTTTTCTACCAAATTTTTTATTTTGAAATTAAATATACAAAATGTATATGCAATTCGGATAACATTGTAATGCATGTATAATTATTAGAATGAATAAATATTGCGTTCTTTTTATCATGATATCTCACATATTTTCTATTAATGATTTTCGGGATTTATAAAATAAGTTAAGGTTTGGTTTTGACATAGTAATATTTAATGTGAATAACGATTGATGATACTTTTTTATTTAGTAGTTACGTGTTTTGTTTTTAATCACACTCATCAAAATAATTAAAAATAACGATATACTTTTGAAGTGAGTGTTTCATCAGGCTGAAATGCCCGAGTAACAAAATTTGATAAATGAAATGTTTTGTCTTGTGGCATTACTTCCAATCCATACCTAAAAATAAAAAAAAGTAACATTGTAAAGATTTGTATAAATTTTTATTCCATTCAGTTACATAACGATGGCTTTTAAAGGGCTTATCGTTATAATAAGAAAAAAATGGTATTTCCGAAAAATTAATAGCTAAACCATTACTATTTACATGTAGTTTATATCATTAGATTATTTTAGTTTCAATCAGGGCTTCTTTATTGGACTTGGAACAGAATACACCTATTAGATTATCTTAAGCATTTTTATGGTAACTACTGTGTTGAAATTATCAACACTATAGCAGCTTAAGTTTTAAAATGTGACTTACCAAACTCCTAACCAGCTATTTTGTTTCCGGTTATATTAAACAGGTGTAAGAAGAACAATCCACCAATAACTGAAAAATGTGATAAATAATCCAGTTTCTATAAATTTCAAACAGAGAAAAGAAAAACACTTTGACCAATGTATGAATATTAAATGTTTTCAATATGAGGACGACACGCAGATTATCCACTGCATACTATTCAGATGAATTAACACATTTGTTTCAAGATACAATAACAATGAAGCGCAGTTGGTTAGTGCAAGATTCCTCTGTCGTCAAACGGTCCGTTTTAGTCACAGGCTATTGTCCCCAGCCGATTCTAAAATTGGCTGTTTGACGTGAGGAGAACCTTGGACTTATCATATCACTTTTGTAAATGTTTAAAAAAAACGGGTACATGATCCATTTCTGATAAACGACAAATAGTACTATTTTTACGCCGATCTTGGGTTGAGGTATGTGGTTTAAATTGCCTTATTGTTTACTACCTTACAGCGAGTTCAAGATGAATAAATTCTTTAATAAGTTACTTTCGATGCACATGATGTGCACATTTCGTCGATTTGACTCATCAGTTATGTTCAAGGCCTAAAATGTTTAAAACAAAACAATATCCAAAAATTTAAAGAGTAAATTCCAAATTTTCAAAATAACCAAAAGGGGAAAGTCAAAACAATCTAAAGTCAGAGGTATGCACGAGGGAGATACTCCTTGGAAGAACATTAATATTCTTGTATTGCATGGAATTAGTTATTCATGTACATTAACAGCACATCGGTTTTGCTTCAAATAAATACTCACAGTAATTAAAAAGTCTGTTTTTCTTGAGGTCCTTTGAAGTTTTATCGACATAAGATTTGTAAGCTTCTACATTTCTTGATGGAGGGAGATCGTACTGTGTTCCAGGTGGAAGGTAAGCACAGGTAACCAGTGCAATAATGCAAGGAAGAACCAGACAAATGAAGATTACCTTTGTGTTCATGATGAAATATTCACTGCAAAATAATTCAGATATTTCTTGTAATCACATTTCACGTTACTATACATCTTAATGACATGATATTCAAAGGTATTTAACTTAGAACTTTGTACAAGAAAATCGGCTATTAAAACAATAAATAAAAAGAAAATAAGAAAAATTGACAATTGAAATATACAAAATTCTATTAAAAAAATTACCAACTATTTCAACGTTCTATAATATTTCTAAATTTAAAAAAAAAAAAAATAACTCACCGAAGATTGGTCTTGAAAATTTTGTCGGAATGTATTTATATGTCTTTGTACAAAAAAACATGCCTTCCGCATTGCTCGTCCAGACAGATTAACAAATGGTTATGAAATATTATCACTTTACACACTACTTACGTCAGTTAACACACCATAAGTGACAGATTGTATGAAAAAATACGGTTTCGCTGTTTATATCATATGCCACATTAAAACATGGACATCAACAAAAAAACATATAAATATATATATACAAGTACCACCTATGAGAGATTTTACTACTTTTTTTACATTTTATAATGCAGATGTCATGATATGCCTGACACTTACATACTTTATAAGATATCTTATAAACTTTAGAAGATATCTTATAAAGAATATAAGATATCTTATATATCTTATATATTATATGAGAAATCTTGAAGTTAGAATAAATAGTAAAACGGCTTACCATAGTCACTACCTTGAAAATGAACCACCCAAGGATTTCTTCAGGACAGGTGGATTAAAATATGTATCAATCGAAAAACTTTTATGGCACTAGTAACTTTTTAACAAATGTTTTGGGATTCATGATCGGGTTGAAAGGAAGGAAAATTGGTAACTTCATGGCAACGATATTTCTTCCATTAGACATTTTTTTGAAGAAAAAAATCCATTAAGCCGAATCTTATGAAAAATAAAAATTTCGTGCGTTCAAATGTTTTTGTTTGATTGTTATTGCTCTAAAGTTTACAAAGTTTATTTTGTCCAATAAAATGTAAAAATCATCTTTGGTAAAATCAACTGGCGAAAATGTGGTAAAAGTGTTTGATACATAAATACATGTACAAACCCAAAAATAATACAGATTATAACCTTGATGTTAAAATAATGCCTTTGCAACTTCCACTAAACATACAGTAGTTCAGCTTGCTAACAGACAATAAATAAGATAAAGCATGAGGACAGATACAAGAATTAGGATACAGTTTATCAGTCTTTTAGATGCATTCCAACCTTCCATTCTTTCTTACTGAAGATGGCAAATGCACTGTCGTGTACCCGAGAGGGAATGGTCATTTCAAGATGGCGGACGTGCCAGTTGGCTCAGGGTAGGTCTAGACATTGAAATGAAATTTCATCATTTACACTGCATTATAGCAGCAAATTTATACCTACGGACACAAATAAGCAAATCGTACACCGCATGTGAAAAGGGTTAATCCAAAAACTCAGCCAACAGCGTATACTAACCATTCAAAGTGAAGTAAACACACGACATGAAAAACGAGGGGGCACAGCTTCAAAAATAAACCCTTTTCTACTCATTCCTACATTCCATCGGTAAAAAATGCCATGGTAATCAATTTTAGGTTGACTGATACAACCAAATTCATTCCACGTTTCCATCCAATTCATCGCGAGAAGTTCATAAATACGATGAAAAAGTTTTTTTATGTCCACAAATGGTCACGTCATATTCTAATACTTTTTGCCGAGAAAAGGTGTTCAGGACTGGTCATTTGTCTAAATTTAAGCTTATTGGTTCAGGATTGGTCTCCAATTTATAATGCCTTTAAATGACAGTTTATACATCTGTTTGCGTCATTTTAAAAAAACGGAAGGTTTAAGTTAATTTTGTATGGTACAAACTGTTGAAATGCACGCGTAATCTTTGACAAAAAACAACAATCCTATATGATTTTTCTACCTCCGTCCTTTGAAGGCAAGTGATATAAAGGTCTGAGGGAGATAATATCTCTGAGAATAAAATACGTATTTTTTTAGTAAGACTAATAGGTTCTTAAAGGAGTTCAAAGTGAGGACTGGAAAATCTTCTGTGAGTTTTTAAAATTACGTCTTTTCCGAGTTTAACGCAGCGGATCGAGCTAAATTTTAAAAACGAGTTGATGATTTTCCAGTTCTGTACTTTTGAACGAGTATAAGTACCTATTTCTTCCGTAATACTCGATTTTTAAGTTTCCCGTACCTAGGTAAATCTAATGAGTACAGTCGACGATGTTAAATACTGTGAAACACTTATTATTCACTGTACACCCATTTTCGTTGATTTCGTGGACAACCCAATCCCCAAATTTAAAACTCAACGAAATATTTATGCCGATCTGACATTTTTCTTACGAAGAAATATCCTAATGTTCTGGGTCATAACCAAGAATGATGGATCCTCGTTTGACCTTTAATAAATTCAAACGGACCAGGAATAATTCCAGGGGAGAAAGATGCTAGTTTGCTAAACATAATGGAATATGGGCTTAGATAATTGGACATTTAGAATAATTCAAATTTACTCATTTTAAAATAATTTTGGTTTTCGAAATGACCTTAAGATCTTTTCAAAGTAAGGATCACAAATGTGAAATTCTGTATAGTTTTGTTGGTGTCTCTATCTTCTAATTATTTGTCATTTCAGGGATTAATTCACAAGAGCTTAAATTTATACTGGCCTCTCACGAATACCGATGATTTCATTTAAACTTTCTTACGAGATACCACTCAATCATAAATCGGAGTATTATTTCGGACTACATTGTTTAATAGTGAGATAATATCATACCAGTACCTATGTGCATTTTAGCTGCTTTAACAGTGAAAATGAACACATTTTAATCTTGCTGTCAGTTTTTCTAGCTAGTTTTTGATGAAGTGGTACGGGCAAGCCAAAAGTCCCTAGTTCGATTTCCGTTCGGGATGAAAATTTCAGCGATCAAATTTGCGCCCTATCGACATCATTTGCGAGGATGGTCCCGGTAAAAGATGCTAGTCCGTCGGATGCTGACGAAAAATGGCTGTCTCGTGTTAAGGTAGCAACACCCTTTGCATGTTAAAGACTCCCCTGTAGATTTTGAAAAAGAGTAGACTAAGATGCCGCTACAGGGGACGCTCTCGCATAAGTTGGTATAAATAAATAAGTTTAAACATTGAATCTCTTTCAAAGAATTAAAAATATGAATGAATGCGATATAAACTTGAATCCTTCGTATAAATAAGTTTAAACATTGAATCTCTTTCAGAAGAATTAAAAATATGAATGAATGCGATATAAACTTGAATCCTTCGTATAAATAAGTTTAAACATTGAATCTCTTTCAGAAGAATTAAAAATATGAATGAATGCGATATAAACTTGAATCCTTCGTTTACTAAAATTCTATAATTATTAATTATGCTAATATCAACTAATTAAGATAAGAGTCAAATAAGAAAACCAAGCGTTTTACATTTGCACCAAACTTTTTCATTCTCAACTGAGTATTTGTATTTTGTAGGAATGTTGGTTGTGTAATACGATACTGGTGTACACTAGTAAGTCTTTTTATCTGATATATTTACTTACCAATTTAACCAACTATTCTGCTTCAGGTAAAATTTAACCGGCCCAAGAAATATAATCCACCAAGAACTGAAGATGTATACATCATCATACATTTGTATTTTTATTTTTCATATTAAACCTTTTATTCACTGATTTAGTTATATTGGTATATGTATGAAATAAAAGACATTTAGATTAGGTTGTAAACATTCCCTCATTTACCATTTCCATTTTTCATTTTCTTCTAAAGAAAACATTGTTTGTACAAAAAGTTAAATTATTATCTCAAATATGATTTTTAATCGGGAATTTCCTATATAAAAATAAATTCACTCGAACAATTGAAAAATATTTAAAAATTGAAAAGACTAACTCGTATCTATCAAATTTGTAAAACAAATATTATAAATATTTTTCATGCACTGTTTGCACATACATGTATTTAATGCAACCAGACGATGTAATTTTTGATTTTCTTAAAACCTCATAGGAATATTTATCTCCCTTTTACATTTAAAATTCCATAGGCGAAATATTTTTGTTCCTCTGGAAAATATGTTTAAACAAAATCAGGTAAGTTCAAATGTTTAAGCTACGACTTCACTAATTGAATCTGCAGGCCAAGTAATAAGAAAATTCAATTTGATTATGATACTCAAATTCTGAGAAAAAAAAATCCGCTCCACGGACTGAGATTTACGGACAGTGGACGGTTTTGCTTTATGTTAAAAGCTTTATTTTATACGGAAAAAACTAATATTGTAGAATGGGATAATTAGTGATGTGAAATTCTCTGATTGAAGATGTTTTGTTTAGGTATGAATTGTTAAAACATATTTGTTTATTATGTGAATGCGAAAAACTTTAAACAATTTAAATTCGAATTAATAATGCTGAATCCGAAATCATGCTGTTTTCCATAAATACATTTTTTTAAACATGATTTCTGCTTACCCTTCCGGAGCACCTGGGTTCACTCCTGGTTTTGATAGTTGTTCGTGTTGTTCATTGTTTTTAGTTTTCTGTGTTTATTTGTTGTGCTTGTAGTTGTTCGTTTGTCTTCCCGGGTTTGTCTGTCCAATGGATTACGTTTTATTGATTGCTCCTTAGGTATATTTGTCCTTTTCTGTTTGATTATTTTGATGTTAATAATAGTATTTGTTGTAAAATATTCTGGAAATAGAGGAGAGCCGTAGCCTCCCACAGACAGTGCTTTTTGTTAATCTTAAGCTTCGAAGAAATATAGAAAATGCCAGTATTTATCCAAATGTAGCTGAATTTAAAAGTTTGAAGAGGGAGTTAGGAGTTTTATAGCGATCTGGACTAGAATGGATCGCCTTCAAGTAACCCAGATAGTGAAAAATACTGTGGTTACCATTCCAGTTCTTGAAAATTAGCAAATATCCCTTGGACTAATATTCCATACAATAATGTTATTAATGATAAATGTACTCTTTGGATTTTCACTCTTACAATGATAATAATAAAAAGTTTTTTTCGCTATAATAAAATGTAAGGTCTGTTGTATCCACATGGCTGTTAAAACAAGAAGTTTTTTGAAACATTGGGTTCTGTGTTAAATATGTCCTGCAGTGGTAGCCATCTTGGATTTCCGTTCGGCATCAACATTACAAATTGGTACAGGACCATCACATAATCATTCAGGCATATTATCAATTCAATCTGTTAAACGGTTTCGAAGAAGTTATTTGTATGTATTGTCCATAAGGTCCTGTTAAAAAATAAAAATAAAAAGATGTTGACTCAGTCTCGCGCTGGGTTTCAAAGATTCAACACCTTTTTATTTTTATTTTTTACATGCTCGTGATCAAGACCATATTGGTCGAAACGTTGGGCATTTCTAACTTTATAGTTTGTTGTTGTTTTTTTAACGATTTAAATTGGTTTTGTTCGACTTGTGTATTTCATACATTTTAGTGGTTTTACGCCCCTTTTGTAAAGTTTAGGTGTAAATCTCTATTTCTGGATTAAATACATAATATTGAATGGACGTTAATTGGAACTTATCTTTTACATGTTTATACGTTTTAATTTGGTTTCTATGTTGACAGTTGTTACTTCGTGGCATGTTAATCTGTTATTGTTAATACTTGTATTCAATTGTTGAATTTAATATTGTTATCCAGCTTAGATTCGAAGTCCGGTCTCTCCGAACGGACATTTTCCTTCTTGATACTATATAGCCGAAACGCCAACAATTTACCCCTGTTATATTATGCTCTTTCACTATTGTTGTATGCTCGTGTTTTTTCTTCACTTCATATCTGGGCACCTCAGTTCGTAAAATGGGTTTTTCAAAATTTTAATACCTTAATCTATGTGAATTGTCTAGTTACTTGGGTGAAAGATGCAATGAGCTTAGTCGTAACTAAAACAATATAACTTACCTAATTTTGTTAAATCATGTCTTCCAGAGAAAGAAAATAAATTGCCTATGGAATTGGACAGGAATACAAGTACGTGTATTAATAAATAAATTTTAAACTGGTGTAAGCTTGAGCTTAGGAAAAATTCATAAAACTCTTTTAAGAAAAATAACTCTATATAGTATCAAGAAGGAAAACGTCCGTTCTTAAAATTTATTTTAGCAGTCCGGAGAGACCGGACTTCGAATCTAAGCTGGATAACAATATTAAATTCAACAATTGAATACAAGTATTAACAATAACAGATTAATATGCCACGAAGTAACAACTGTCAACATAGAAACCAAATTAAAACGTATAAACATGTAAAAGATAAGTTCCAATTAACGTCCATTCAATATTATGTATTTAATCCAGAAATAGAGATTTACACCTAAACTTTACAAAAGGGGCGTAAAACCACTAAAATGTATGAAATACACAAGTCGAACAAAACCAAATATAAAATCGTAAAAAAAACAACAACAAACTATAAAGTTAGAAATGCCCAACGTTTCGACCAATATGGTCTTGATCACGAGCATGTAAAAAATAAAAATAAAAAGGTGTTGAATCTTTGAAACCCAGCGCGAGACTGAGTCAACATCTTTTTATTTTTATTTTTTAATAGGACCTTCTGGGCAATACATACAAATAACTTCTTCGAAACCGTTTAACAGATTGAATTGATAATATGCCTGAATGATTATGTGATGGTCCTGTACCAATTTGTAATGTTGATGCCGAACGGAAATCCAAGATAGCTACCACTGCAGGACATAGTTAACACAGAACCCAATGTTTCAAAAATCTTGTTTTAACAGCCATGTGGATACAACAGACCGTTTGAAATTTCCAAGCATGCGATGATAATAAATAATAATAACATATTTTCAATGTTTTTGTATATTATTCATGGATTAAATGAGACAGTTTTTCGAGTACATTAACTGTACATTATTTTCGTTCCTATCCTTAAGATATTATTTACCATTAAAGAATCTTTTCACGAAATCTAAAAACAGGTGTAGATACCTTTTTGTATGGTTTTGCTTTATTACTAAAGTACTAGTATTTGTATTATCAAAAAGTTATTATCTGCCTAGATATTTATTAAAAAAAAACTTGAATGTACATAATGACGGAATAAAACTCAGACCTTACCTGACGAACTCGAACTGAAAGTGATTTGACATCTTTCCAGCATGTATTTATGAAAATCGTCGTCTTCCGCATTGCAGAATGACCATGTAACAGGATTCCGGTCAGACATATTTACATATTTGAAAACAAATTTCGTAATGGTGTCTGACAGATATCTAGGGTAAGGTAAAAAAAAATTAATATAATTTATTCATGAATAATTTTGTAATCTTTAGCTCATTTGATTCTTTTGACCCCCAAGGAACACCTATACGAAATGAAATGTAAACCTCTATTTTTTTGTAATCAACCATAATAATTCTGACAAAAAGTGTCCTTAACATTAGTGTATGATTCTATTCAACGATTAGTTTGCCAAGATGCTTCATCTATCCGACTACAAGAATTTCTACGGCAACAAAGTGCGTTAAATGGAGTTATTTTACAAGCTAGGGCTCTTCAAGAAAGCTTGAAATAGTTCTGCTTTGACTTTTAACAAAGTATTGACTATTAAAATCGAAACTTTACAACACATGATTTTCACTTTCAGGCTGCATTGGGACTTCTCGTTTCGGTAGTAATCATACTAAGATTTCAGGAGCAAAATTGTGGAACCAATGTGATTTAAACACTCGTTTTCACAAATGGCAGATACAATTGAGAGTTTTCTTAAGCTATAAATCAAGAAATCCGAACGCAAAACTGGGACTGTGTTCCTACGCGACACAAAATACCACGGTTTTAACGCACCTGGCTTAAAAGTAATGGCATTGCGTTCGTCCGGCATGTATGCACGATTTCATTTTTAAAAAAAAGTTCTAGACTGAACCAGTGTTAAAAAAGGACCAAACTTTGAATATTGTAAATAGAATAATATTTAAAAATGAGCAAACATTTAGAAAGATTTTTTAAGACACCACTGGGCCAGTTACGATTCGATTAATTAATGGAATGAAAATTAAAAATGTTGCAAATTTGCAGGATAAATTCATGTCCAGCATCGAATATTTCATGATAAATACAATTCAACTTTTATTTTGGCAAAGTTTGTAAATTAAATTCATGATGCAATTAACTAGTTTTGTTAACGCAAATTTACCAAGAGTTCATTATGTCCTGTGGTTGCCTTAACATTTGTCTTATGCTTTATATTTACTGCTGCGAATTTTCCGACAAATGAGACCAGTTATTATAATAATGCCACTGGAACGTGATAGCACCCTCCACTTTTTTCTATTCATTGATTTGAAGGATAAAGTTCCATAACAAAACATGGAACTCCAAGGCAAATGTTACTATCAAAGTCTGACAAACTGGCAAAACCGGAAGTTACCTAAATACCCATAGCAACACAGGCACTTGTTTCTATCAATGGGAAGGTCGACTATCCATGGGAAGGTCGACTATCAATATATAATAGAAGAAGGTGGCTAACAAATGTCACGACTGTCTCTGCTTCGGATGCTTTTTGTACCATTAACTTACTGAAAAAAATCCCTACCTTATATGAATCGTTTCATTGAATATTTTCCTTTAACACTATACATATTTTATATCCCCCTCAGTGTTCCTCTTCATATTAATCTTAATATTGTTCACTAAACCGTGGTGACATCTTGAACTACTCACCTCTCACTGTATTTACTTCCGGTTCATACAGTAGGAACAAAAAAATTGATAAATTAACATGTATAAAACTTAAATGAAAAAGTAAATAAAGAATTACTTTTGCCGTATAATAGCTGAACGTGATCCACAAATACTTCATGCACTTATTTATGGAACGCCACAGCTGTCTTATGTTCATTTCCATGATGTTGTTATGTCCATTTGTTGTTTTATTAAGTCAAATTGTCTGATTGTGTTGTTTGTTCTTATGTTGTTCTGTTCAAATATTATTTTATTGCGTTAATTTCTATTTTGTTATGTGCAGTTATTATTTCATTCAGTCGAATCAATTTGTTGTGGTGTTAAAAGATCGTTTTGTTGCGTCAATTGATTATATTGTTATGTTTAATCATTATTTTATTACGTTAGATCAACTTATTATCATGTTAAATTATTATTTTATCAAGACAAATCAACATATTGTTATGTTCAATCATTATTTCGTCTTGTTAGTCTAACTTGTTGTTATGTTCATTTGATGTTTCGTAACGTCCAATTAGTATAATGTTATGTTGCATTTTCATCACGTGATGTCAAGTAGCAACTTTATTTCATTGTGTCGAGTTATTATGTTGTAATGTTGAAGTATTATGTTGTAATGTTGAAGTATTATGTTCTAATGTTGAAGTATTGTGTTGTAATGTTGAAGTATTATGTTGTAATGTTGAATCGTTATGTTGATCAACGTTATGTTGTTCATTCGGAAATGATCTTCGAGTTACTTCAGTATTAACAGATTAATTTGAGACCACTCCCAGTCTGCCATAAACTATATTCAACACCTACCCAAGTGTTTCGGGTACCTGTTCAGATAGATTAATAGGTTCAAGGCTACACCCATCATCAAAACGACTCGAGCCCCTGAGTTTTATTTTTAGGGATCAAACATTTTTTAGGGCGGGGAGGGGGGGGGGGGGGGGCTAGGATTAATTTTGGAATAAAAAGGCAGGACCAGGATTTTGGCAAAATAAAAAGGCAGGATCACTGTAGGTGTGAACAAAATGCAGGACATTTGCAAATCAGGACATTTTTCGGTGTAAATGAAAATAAAAATGTGGGTCGAAATAGCAAAAAAAATCCAGGGCAAAATTTCCAGGAAAAAAAATAGGCAGGACCAAACTTTTGATCCTACCCCACCCCCCCCCCCCCCCGCCCTCATAAAAATCAAATGCCCCCTTAAGACGTATTATCTTTAATTATTTTACAACGTATGATGAGAAACTGATACATAAAAAGTCGCGGCCTTTAAATATATAATTTGAAGTATAAATTATATATATTATTGAGAAGTTTAATTTGAATTACTAAAGTTAATATCGGCTTTGGTTTATAATACTAATATGGTATCTACCATTCACTAATACTCAGAAACAAACTTTTTATAATGCTAAATATGTTCGTTTTGGCGTTCAAGATTGAATGAGTCTGTCGTAATTTATAGGTTTTTACATGTATCTCAAATGTGGCTGCTACCTAAATGGCTGTTGTCATTTCAAAATGTTATATTCTTATATAAATATTTGTTTTTTAGACATATAGAAAAAGTGGCTGCCAGCTTGCGCCTGGTTAAATACAGACCTAAAAATAAAAACAAAGCGCCACCGATACAGTATTTGCTACAAACAGTTAGGAAGAAATGATTTCACAAATTATATATTCAAACGCCTCTCCTCCCCCGCTGATTGCATAAAAAAACCACAAAAGTCTTCAAAATTACCTCACCTCGTCTAAAACGAAATAAAAACAGTATATCTTTCTCAAACGTATCCAATACGTAAATTATAACACAAATTCTCAATTGAAAATAATTTTTGAGCACAATGAGATAAAGACTTAGCATAGATTATTGACCAACAATTTAAGTGTGCGACTCTTTGTGTATCAGTTTCTCAACATACGTTGTAAAATAATTAAAGATAATACGTCTTAAGGGAGCAATCATTTGACTTTTAGAGGGGACTACGATCAAACGTTTGGTCCTGCCTATCTTTTTTCCCTGAAAATTTTGGTCCTGGATCTTTTTTTCGGCTGCTATTGCGACCTACATTTTTATTTTCATTTAACCAGAAAATGTCCTTATTGACACATGTCCTGCATTTTTTTTGACACCTAAAGTGATCCAGCCTTTTTATTTTGCCAAAATCCTGGCCCTGCCTTTTTATTCCAAAATTGATCCTAGCCCCCCCCTCCCCGCCCTAAAAAATGTTTGATCCCTAAAAATAAAACATCAGGGGCTTGAGTCGTTTTGATGATGGGTGTAGCCTTGAACCTATTAATCTATCTGAACAGGTACCCGAAACACTTGGGTAGGTGTTGAATATAGTTTATGGCAGACTGGGAGTGGTCTCAAATTAATCTGTTAATACCGAAGTAACTCGAAGATCATTACCGAATGAACAACATTACGTTGATCAACATAACGATTCAACATTACAACATAATACTTCAACATTACAACATTACAACATAATACTTCAACATTACAACATAACAACATAATACATCAACATTACAACATAATACTTCAACATTACAACATAATAACTCGACACAATGAAATAAAGTTGCTACTTGACATCACGTGATGAAAATGCAACATAACATTATACTAATTGGACGTTACGAAACATCAAAAGAACATAACAACAAGTTAGACTAACAAGACGAAATAATGATTGAACATAACAATATGTTGATTTGACTTGATAAAATAATAATTTAACATGATAATAAGTTGATCTAACGTAATAAAATAATGATTTAACATAACAACGTAATCAATTGACCCAACAAAACGATCTTTTAACACCACAACAAATTGATTCGACTGAATGAAATAATAACTGCACATAACAAAATAGAAATTAACGCAATAAATAATATTTGAACAGAACAACATAAGAACAAACAACACAATCAGACAATTTGACTTAATAAAACAACAAATGGACATAACAACATCATGGAAATGAATATAAGACAGCTGTGGCGTTCCATACTTATTTTAATGCTGCTGATGAGAGATAACTCCTTGAAATGCGTCGTATACAGCATAGTATAAATTTACTATATCTAATATTAGTATCTTTGGATTGTTATTTTAAAACTCCTGGGATGATGCCTCTGCTGGTGGACCCTAGGTCCCCGAGGGTATTCGCCAACCCAGTCGTCAGACTTGTCTGACATGATTATTCATTGATTTGTTACAGAAATTACCAGTATTTAGCAAAATTCAAAAATAATAGAAATACTAAGGGTTCATTCCTTGTATTGCACATGGTAGATCTCCTTAGCTGAAATTTGGCTTCCTATTTCGGTATTTTTGGTTGAGTACTTCTTGTTTAATATAAGTTTGGTTTTTGGTCTTCCAAATGTTTCGGTTTTAATGCTGCTGATGAGAGGTAACTCCTTGAAATGCGTCGTATACAGCATAGTATAAATTTACTATATCTAATATTAGTATCTTTGGATTGTTATTTTAAAACTCCTGGGATGATGCCTCTGCTGGTGGACCCTAGGTCCCCGAGGGTATTCGCCAACCCAGTCGTCAGACTTGTCTGACATGATTATTCATTGATTTGTTACAGAAATTACCAGTATTTAGCAAAATTCAAAAATAATAGAAATACTAAGGGTTCATTCCTTGTATTGCACATGGTAGATCTCCTTAGCTGAAATTTGGCTTCCTATTTCGGTATTTTTGGTTGAGTACTTCTTGTTTAATATAAGTTTGGTTTTTGGTCTTCCAAATGTTTCGGTTTAATGCTGCTGATGAGAGGTAACTCCTTGAAATGCGTCGTATACAGCATAGTATAAATTTACTATTTCTAATATTAGTATCTTTGGATTGTTATTTTATAGAAAATAAATAATTTCTTACGAATTACAGAATGACCATGTTACAGGTTTTAGACCAGACAAGTATTAGGAATTGTTACCGAAAATTTAGTTTTGAAATAATGTGTTGAACATCATACGTTTATTACCTTTATGTCTGGTCTTGAGAACTTTTACTTTTAAGTTGGGTTTCATATGAAATTCCCCGATTGAAGATGTTTTGTTTAGGTATGAATTGTTAAAACATATTTGTTTATTATGTGAATGCGAAAAACTTTAAACAATTATCGAAATTCTAATTAATAATGCTGAATCCGAAATCATGCTGTTTTCCATAAATAAAATGTGTTTTGAAATATGATTTATGTTTGGTTATTTTGATCTTAATAATAGTATTTGTTGTAAAATAATCTGGAAATCGAAGAGAGTCGTAATCTCGGACAGACAGTGCATTTCGCTTCGAAATAATATAGAAAATGCCAATATTTATCCAGATGTAGTTGAATTTACGAGTTTGAAGAGGGAGTTAGGAGTTTTATAGCGATCTGGACTAGAATCGCTTTCAAGTAACCCTGATAGTGAAAAATCTTGTGATTACCGTTCCAGTGGCAGCAAATTAGCAAACGTCGCTTGAACTAATATTCCATACAATAATGCAATAAATGTACTCTTTGGATTTTCACTCTTACAATGTTAATAGCAAATATGTTTTTAGCAATAAGGTATATGTACTACATGGACACTCAGAAGGAGATGTGATTTTTTTGAACATCAGTTTTGGTAGAAATTGTATTTCTGTCTGAAATCTTAAGTTTTTGTTATTTGTATTATATCAAAAAAATTGTTGACTTAATACATATCCATCTTGCAAGATAATAAAACACCATAAAGTCAGGTTTTAAACCAATTGTCAGATTATGCTTTTTCGGTATTATTTGTATATTTGTGTTTTTCCTTCACTTCGTACTAGTTTGACGTTATCAGGTGATTGGTATGTCATTATTGAACACATTCATTATTGGTAATATGAAATGCTGACAATTAAGTATTTCATTTTTCAGGAATGATTTTACACACCGATTTGAATGGAATACAAGTACGTGTATTTATAAATAAATTTTTATACTGGTGTAAGCTTGAGCTTAGCACAAGTTTATAAAACTCTTTCAAGAAAAAGAAATATGCCATGACGAAATTTCAGATGAAAATGTCTTTAAAGAAAATCTGTCAAATTTTGATTTTCCAACGAGTATACGAAATAGAGAATAAGCTGCACTAATAGAAGAATAAGCTGCACTAATAGCAGAATTCCGATAATAAAGATGAGAATGTACCAGTACCAATTCTTTAATTAGGGACGAAACCTTATTTTGAAATATTCTTAAAATGTGAAGTGCACAACACAGCACCTCGACAAAAAGACATTAATAACCTTGATCCCGATGAAAATGAAATCTAAAACTTTGATTTTTCAATTTTATTATTTTTATTATTAACAATTAAATAAAATGTAAATAATAAACCACAGCTTAACATTCTCCCTGACGAAAACACAATCTGAAATAAATATTAAAAAAACATTATTACAAAGTGTGGCCAGTTGGTAAACACTAAAAATGCTTTAGTTTATATTATTATTTAAGACATACTCATATTTTGTCAAAATGTTTACACGTACAACATAATGTTTGTTCAAGCATAATAATTTACAAATGAAACATGTTTCTATATATTATAATTTCGTTTGTTTTTTCTCCGTTGTCTACGAAAGATATCTAGCTTTCAAACTTTAGTTTGATTCTTATTAATTTTCTTGGAAAGAAAATCCGCTTCTTAACTAAGATTCATTCTCAGCTTTACTATTTAATCCGAAGTGTTCGTTCTTTAAGAGGATATTGGTCATATTATTAATTATACACTTTAATTATTATCCAACAATATTCTACGATATTCCAATCCAAGAATTGCTCTAAAAATTGACATCATTGGTGTAATTGAAAATTAAAAGATCTTGCTGTACAATAATAGAGTTATTGCAATGATGTTACGAGAAATTGTTCTTTGGAATAATATTCCTCAATATTAATTCAAGAAACCGTATAGTATACAGTATGTGGTCTTTTTGCGCATAATATTCACTTACCAAATCTAATTTATTATTAACCAACTATTCTGTTTCCAGTAAAATTAAACAGGTTCATGAAATATAATCCACCAAGAACTGAAAATTAAAAAGAAGATTTTTTTTATTCAATTAATACAGGACAGAATTTTTCCCATATTAAGACTTTTCATTGATGTAATTATGTTAGTGAAATAATCAATGCATTAGGAATATTTTTGATTTGTAAACTTATAGGTTAACACACATTTCCCCATTTTCCATTTACTTATTTTTTTAAATTATATTTTACTTTCAATTTTCACCAATTTTTTACTTATTTTATTTTTCTCTTCCGACATTTTACTTCATTTCCCTTCAACATTTAAATCTTTGTCAATATCTGCATGATACTTACGCAAGTTAAAAAGTCTAGCTTGTTTTGCAGCCTGGAAACTGTTGGTGGCATACGCTTGATAACGTGCTACATTTCTTGGCGGAGGAAGACCAGACTGTGCTCCATATGGAATATATGCACAGGTAACCAGAGCAATAATGCATGGAAGAACCAGACAAATGATGGCTACCTTTGTGTTCATGATGGAACTAGACTTTCACAGCTGAAAAAAATAAAACATGCATATTTACCAGTAGTTTAATTTTCTTTTTATCGATATATATCTGCCTATGTGTATGTGACAAAATATCGGCAGTTTGGCTGTATGTGCCGTTTGAACTTTCCAAGGATGAGATGAAAGGGACATTTCTCGAGTACATTAAATGTACATTATTTTCGTTCCTATCCTTAAGATATTATTTACCATTAAAGAATCCTTACATGAATTCTTAGAACAGGTGTAGATACTTTTTTGTATGGTTTTGCTTTATTACTAAAGTATTTGTATTATCAAAGAGTTATTATCTGCTTAGATAAATATTGAAAAAAAAAAACTTGAATGTACATAATGACGGAATAAAA
Organism: Mytilisepta virgata; assembly: GCA_028015205.1. NCBI lineage: Eukaryota > Metazoa > Mollusca > Bivalvia > Mytilida > Mytilidae > Mytilisepta > Mytilisepta virgata. The sequence goes on from CM051517.1 coordinate 34,292,981, forward strand.
CTCAGACCTTACCTGACGAACTCGAACTGAAAGTGATTTGACATCTTTCCAGCATGTATTTATGAAAATCGTCGTCTTCCGCATTGCACAATGACCATGTAACAGGATTCCGGTCAGACATATTTACATATTTGAAAACATATTTCGTAATGCGTCTGATAGATATCTAGGGTAAGGTAAAAAAAATTAATATAATTTTTATTCCTGAATAATCTTGTAATCTTTAGCTCATTAATTCTTTTGACATTCCGGGAACACCTGGACGAATGAACTGTAAACCCCAATTTTTTTTGTCATCAACTATAGTAATTCTAACAAAAAGTGTCTTTTAAAAATATGGTATGATTCTATACGACGAATATTTTGCCAAGATTTTTCATCCATCCGACTACAAGAATTTCTGTGGTAACAAAGTGCGTTAAATGGAGTTATTTTATAAGCTGTGGCTATTCAAGTAAGCTTGAAATAAATTTAGTTCTGCTTTGAACTTTAACAAAGTATTGACTATTAAAATCGAAACTTTATAACACATGATAATTTTAACCTTTAGACTGCTTTGGGACTTCTCGTTTTGGTAGTAATCATACTAAGAATTCTGGAGTAAAATTGTGGAGATTGTGATTTAAACAAATGACCCATAAAATTTTAGAGTTTTCTTTAGCTATAAATCAAGAAATCCGAACGGTAAACTGGGACTGTTTCTTACGCGACACAAAATATCATCTTTTTAACGCATCTGGCTTAATTAAAGATCATGGCATTGCGTCCATCCGGACTGATATGCACGATTTAATTTTCAAAAAAATGTTCTAGACTGAAACCAATTTAAAAAAAAGGACCAAACTTTGTTGGTAATTCTTTTTGTTAAAAGAATTGTTCGGCATCCGGGCAATGGACCAATACGAATATTGTAGATAGAATAATATTTAAAAATGAGCAAACATTTAGAAAGATTTTTTCAGACACCACTGGGCCAGTTATGATTCGATTAATTAATGGAATGAAAATAAGAAATTTGGAAAATTTGCAGGCTAAATTCATATCCAGCATCGAATATTACATGATAAATACAATTCAACTTTTATTTTGGAAAGGTGTATAAATTAAATTCTTGATGCAATTGACTAGTTTTGTTAACGCAGATTTACCTAGAGTTCATTATGTCCTGTGGTTGTCTTAACATTTGTCTTATGCTTTATATTTTACTGCTGCGAATTTTCCGACAAATGAGACTAGTTATCATAATAATGCTACTGGAACGTGATAGCACCCTCCAATTTTTTCACATTATGCCTTCTAATTTTGGGACATATCACATAGGGGGACATATTTTGGCATATTACATAAATTACACAATATTATTGTTCATAGTGCCCTGAATGTTCTATTCATTGATTTGAAGCATAAAGTTCCATAACAAAACATGAAACTCAATCAGTCTGACAAACTGTCAAAGCCCTGAGGTACGCAAATACCTATAACAAACTGGAAAGCAACAGTCATACTCCTGACTTGGTAAAGGCATTTTTAACCAGGTGACTTTACCGCATGCCAAACCATCTCAATATTTCTACTTTACATCTATATATTATTCATATGTAATTTAAACCTTTTAGTTCAAAAATTAAAAATACTAAACAGTAACTATCGTATTTTCTCCATACCAATACAAAGAATGACCTCAAAAAGCCAACAAGAGTACCTGGTCTCTTGGCACGTGGATTGTGTATAATGTTTGGAATCACATGATGAAAAACATAATATGTCTTTGCCTCCTTTGTTCTACATAGCCATGCCTGGAAGTTGTCGATCATATGAATTTCAAAATCAGAAATAAAAGTGTCTGTCATTGTCTTTGAAATACCTGTTTAAACCTTGCTGTAAAGTTAATAAAGAAATTCGTTTGTTTGTTTAGTTGGGGTTTAACGCCGTTTTCAGCACATTTGGCTATTTCGCGGCGGCCAGTTTTTATTGGTGGAGGAAGCCGCAGTACCCGGAGAGAACCACCGACCTTCGGTAGGAAAAATTTCATTCCTTGTCAATTAAGATCGGAGTCGAACACACCCCGTCACAGGTGAGATTCGAACTCAAAACCCCAGCGTTGACAGGCTAGTGATCATTAGTAGTCATGACGAACTACCTAGACCACTCGGCCACCGAGGCCCCGAAATCCGTTTGTACGGTTGGCCGTCTTTGCTCTTTATGTTTGCTTAAAAACCTGTAGAACATTTAGCTCATCAACTGATAGCGATAAAAAGCTAACTTTTGTTTCTCTCCTTGCTTTCATGAAATCGAACATGGACATGTTAGAAATTGAAAGTTTGATGAGTATTTCCTCGTGAATTCTTCAGTGTCAGCTGTCCTACACATTTTAATTTTATCCCGAGATGATACTTAATTTGTAGTGCATTTTATATGAAAATCAAATAGAATTAAGAAAATCGTATCCACCCTCTTTGAAATTCTCGTGTGCAAAGTACACTTAATTCCTCTCATATTATCAAAATTTAAAACAAACCAACAATTTACTCATAATATTGGTAGGTTAGCTGAATTCGTGCAGACAGCAGTTAATAACCTAAATATTGACACTTTTGCACGTGACCAAACATCACTTTTATGGCAGCTCATCCAAACATTAATTTTGAACAGTCTACTAAAAATTCAAAACATAATTACACCTTATATAAGAATCAGTGATTATGATTGGTTGATAGTCAGGCTATTATCCCACAAATCATCTCATTTTCCCTTCATTGTATACAAGTGGGATATTTGCCATATGGATTTGTCAATTTTTACCCTCTGTAGAGAGAAATTTGCGGGACGCTTGTAACGTGTGTACCACAGATATTTGGGCCATGGACCCCCCTTTTTAGGCCCCTATGTAAAAAAAAAAAAAATCGCATTTTTTTTCATATTTACAATTTTCTTATATTTCTAGACATATAACAAGTCTCATAAACCCAGAACTAGCCTTTTTCTACTATCCACACGAACCCCAACTGAAAAAAGAAGAAGGTAATTACCTTCGGTGAATGACCTACTTTCACTTTGGAGGTTCAGGTCAGGAAATCGTCATAAATTTCGTACAAAAACTCACTTACTTTTCAAAATAATGACATCCCTCGTCTCCGGGGATATTACTCTCAACGTTTAAATAGGTTTCATGATTATCTACGGCGGTTTTATGTCTTGTTTTAGTAATTTTCTCCTTCACTTGTCGTCCGTTTGAACCTCGATTCCCGGAAATAAAAATACAGCGCCATCTGCGTGGTCGTTCGCGATGTTCGATAACTCCGTTCGAAGAAACTGTGTTCCCGTTCATGATTACCAGCATCGCACAGGAGTTCCGAAAGCAATGTAGCTATACGAAAAGGTAAGAGATACTCGAATGAAGTGTTTTGGCAGACTTTATAAATCCAAAAAAAGAGTTATAATCACAAAACTTGTTTTAGTGACAAATTACTTATCAAGATGTCTTCTGATCAAACAAAGTTACACTCTTGGTTAATTGATAACATAGAAAAATGCAGTGATACCAGTATTTATGTTGATCTTAATGAAATTAAGAAAAAATTTCACTCACCAGTGTCAAGTGCAGCTATTGGAAATTGTATTGTACAAATATTCATGGGTGTCCAAAAAAAGAAAAAACGGTGTAAAGATGACTGGAGCAAGACTACTCAGGTCTATTATGGATTGTCATGGCGGTCACAATCAGAAACAAATACATGTATAGAATTTAAAAACATAGTTTCTATTGTACCAAATGACTTTTTTTGTAATATCAAGTCTCCCAGAAAAAATAATTCTTGGGTATTTCACAAAAGAAATCATAAATGGCAACAGATTCATGATTGAAATAAACTTTGAATCCAATGGGCAATGGTTTATTATTGCACAAGGAAAGACAATTGACTTTGATCAAATTGGTATTGAAAACAACAGTTATTTGAACATGTCAGTGCATTCTGTTTTTGAGACAGTTAGACAATTAAATTTTTGTAGCGGTTTTCCTAGTTTTGAAGGCGACCATATTCAACCAGATGTTTCTGTATATAAAGAACATTTGTCTATTATTGGTGATGAAAACTCAGAAACTATCCGGTTCAGGTCAAAATTCTGTAAAACTGTTTTACCATTCAAAAAATCAAATGTTGCTTCTCATTTGTGTTATTTCTGTAAAAAAATCAAATGTTGTCAAGAAAAGGAAAATGAATATGTTAACTGTACTGAAATACCTTTTGAAAAAAAATCTAAAATACAGGAAAATGAAGATCATGAGGTTAATGATGGAATAACATTAAATGAAAGTGATAATGCTGATATGACAGAAATATTTAGAAAAATTTTTCCTGATTGTTCTATTCAAATGCAAACATTTTTATTGTCTCAAAAGATGGCATTAGAGCGCCATCCTTTTGGAAGAAGGTGGAACAAAGAAATAATTAGATTGTGTTTAACATTGTGGTGTAGAAGCCCGAAAGGGTATATTGAACTACGAAATAGTAATTTCCTGATTTTACCATCCCATAACATTTTACAAAGATATAAAAATTCTGTAGAACAAAAAAGTGGAATCAACAAAGAAATCCTACATTGGATGGCAAATGAGGCCAAAACCAAAAATATTCCACCTGAGGGCTATAAGGGAGGTCTAATGATAGATGAAATGTCTATTCAATCAGATTTACAGATAAGGAAGCATAATGGTGATATTGAACTCATAGGTTTTACTGAGTGTACACCAGAGTCAATTGTATTCGAAAACATGAAAACAGGTAAAAGTGACAGGACTCTTGCGACCCATGTTTTACAGTTAGTGTTCTTAGGTTTTACTGGCTTTCGTTTTCCATTCGCTCATTTCCCTACCACCACAGCAACTGGTTATGAGCTTTACTTATTGCTTTGGAAATCTGTTCACATGTTATCAATGTTTGGTTTCTGTATTGAGTATGTTAGCACAGACGGGGCTCAAAGTAATCGAGATATGATGAAACTTCTGCTACCTGGTTTTGATTCTGCTAACCCTATCACATGTTCTTTTAAAAATGTGTACAGTCTAACTTGTCCGAAACTTTTTTTTATCATGGACTTTTCACATGTCGTAAAAAAAATCAGGAACAATGTCTCTAAAAGTGGAACTGCTGCATTTTGCAAAAAACATTTGAAATTAAATGACAACTTCATAGAATGGAACCATTTTAAAGAAACTTACCTGTGGGATCTTCAAAATCCATTTCCCATCTATAGAAAACTCACACAGGAACACATTTTTCTCACATCTGAAAGTAAAATGCGAAATCATTTGGCTGAGGATATACTCAATAAAGATATGTTACATTTGATGGAAGTCTATAAGGAAACTCAGAAGAAAAATGACAAAAGATTGAATTCAACTATTGAACTACTTAAACATACCAGTGTTATTATCAGCAATTTTCGGGATCCAAGGCCCATAACTGATGCAGGTGATCATCGATTAATCCAAAATAGAGAGGTCTTAGATTGGTTTGTTAAATGGGAAAAAAGCGTAGTAAATGACAAAACAATTACCAACAAACAAAAACACCTTATATCCTACCAGACTAGACAGGACATTGTATCATGTATTATGGGATTTGATGAGCTGTGCACTTACAAATTTCAAAGTTCACATGCATCCATAATTCCAAACAGAGTCAACAGTGATGTTGTTGAAAATATGTTTTGTCAGCAGAGGACATTACACAATGGAGCAAATACAAACCCCACATATTTGGGCTATTGCAACACAGTAAACTCTGTCATTTTAGGACAACATGCAATATCAAAAAAATCTAATGCAGGAGGTGGAGATGGTGCACAATCATGTAACATGTCTTTACAGTTAAAGAAAAAGGTATATTAAAATCAAGAAATCTAGTAGTATACAAAAAAACAGATATGGGGTAAAATTCAAAGAGACAACAAACAATTTATATTCATATAATATAAGAAGATGTGAGGTAAAAGTCGATGAGACAGCAACCCGACAATCAATCCAAAAACAACACCTAGAGAACATACATGTAAGCCTTCAACAATGGTCAAGCATCCACACATGCATGCATTTGTTTTGTTGTTTTTTTTTCAGTCCATTCATTACATATATTGAACAATATACATAATACAGTATGATATATACTTGTAATATAATATGTTGTTAAAATTCAAAAGTGTGTACTCTCCTACATAATGGGGGGGGGGGGGGCACTGATCTTAATACCTCTGAAATGTTTATTTCATATAATTGCCATTGTCAGTGTTTTAGCATTAAATTTAATTTGAAATATATTTATTTGGAACTGGACGTTAAGCAACCGGCCATCAATCATTCAATCTATGTAAGATTTTTATGCCCTGCCCACAAATAAAGTGGGGCATATAGGGTTACCCTTGTCTGTCCGTCCGTCTGAACTATGTGGTTAAGTTTTGCGTTTAGGTTCATTTCTTTGGAACTAAGCATAGTGTATCAATGAAACTTCATCAGTGTGTACATCCATCCATACATATGTTTTAACTATGTGATTAAGTTTTTTGTTTATATGGATTTGAGGGTGGGATATCCATGTATTAGGGACACAATTTCTAGCATTACATTACTTCTCCAATTAAAATCAACTTACCTAATTACTGACAAAGAGGACAAGTAAACTGTTCACCATCTTCTGCGAAACAAGTCCACTCAGTCTCATCTTGTAAATTAACACAATTTCTGTGAAACCACAATGCACAAGCATCACAACAAATCCAATCTTCTCCTTCCTTGTATGAAAGATTACAAATTGCACAATTATCATCTGATTCATATGTCTGTTGTTTCACTTTTCCTTTTCCTTTACCCTTTCCTTTGCCCTTTCCTTTTCCCTTGCCAACTAATTTTCTTTTTCGTGATTGTTTTGATTTAGGTTGGAGTGCTGAAGCCTCATGTCCAGAACAAGAACCAGTAGTACCAGTATGTGTGTCTGAAGTCTTTGGAGGAGAGTGTGGTGTCACAGTGCTAGGTCCTGGTATCTGATCGTCTATAATGGATGTGCCTGGTATCAATATATCCAGTATTTCAGATTGTTCAGTTTGTTGAACAGACTGGCCTTGTAAATCAACAGTTTCAACAGATTCTCTTGGATGCAGCTGATTGATGTCACCTTCATTTATTTCACATGGTATACTATCACTATTTAAAATAGCATTAGCTAGCACAGAACTGATATCATTCTTTCTTTTAGACGAAGTCACCGTGACATTATAAATTTTGCATAACAAAAGCAAATCATTTTTAGTAAAAGTCTTTTCAGTCAAAAAGTTTGAGTTTGCGACAAGTTCGGATTTGAGTCGAAGGTGGGAAACTATTTTTCCATCCGATTTATCATCTTTAAAGAACTGCATGTTAAAAGCTTTTACAGACTTTTTAGATTTGTCCATTACCTTTTTCCTTAGAGCTTTTCCTTTCTCTTTCTTCAGAAATTGAAGATAATCTCGGCGAAATTGACTGAATGCAACTTTTATAAACAAATCAACAACAGCATAAAAAATGTCTATATACTCCACACATTGTTGTGCTACTGAAGACAAAATTTCATTAATGTCACAAGTATCTTCACTTTCTGAGAAAGATTTAGCTTTTGTTAGTGTTATACTCCAAAGTTCAAACAGTTCTTTATCATTGATAATTTGATCTTTAATATAACGAAACAGGTATTTCCCATGCTGAACAAGATTGACATGAGTAAGACTGTCCCTACACAAAAGTTCCAATTTAGTGAAAAATGTGAAAGCATTGTCAGTAATATTAGTTAAGCCTTCTCTTAAATTTTGTTTTATTTTGGTTTCATTTAAACTCTCAGGGTCACTAGTGTTTACCTGTAGTTCATTATAAGATGTTGATAATGAATTTAAAATTGTTAATTGTATTTGCAATTTAGTTACTTTGGATTCCATCCCTTCTGAAAAAATGGCGTTCCTAGTTTTTACAGAGATTTTATGCTTCAGTTTGGCTATAACATACCCACTAACATATCTGATTTTGCCTCTTGCAGCGCCACATAAGTCATCATCCACAGTAAGTTTTGGTAAGGGTTCTGGAGATTGTAGCTGAAGATGACCAGACAATGTCTGAAACAGTTGATTTTCCAGATAAAATATTATAGAGGTCAAACATTGGTAGTATGGGCCATTTGCACCCAATCCATACTTTGTGAGTAGTGATAATGCATTTTTTTCATAATCATCTGTGGTGATATACATGTTTAATTTTGAGAAAAAGTCATTCTGAGTTTTAGCAGAATATTTTAAATCCCCTTCAGGAAAACAGTTCAGTCCAATATCTTCAATAAGTGAAAATTGCAAATCAAACCAATCATTATAGTGTTCATATTTGCTTAAAATTAACTGCTTGAATAATAAAATCTCATTTTCCAGAGGAGTGTCAATGAACTCAGTTACTACAATGTCTAAAGCTAATTTTGATGGAGAGCTTGATTGTCCTTCAGTTAAAATGTTTTCTGCTATAAATGAATCTAAGAAATCTAAATGTTCGATTTCACTGTCTGAAAAATCTGAGTCTGCATATGTATTCACAAATACATTATCAGGTTGAGGCGGATCATCATGATCATCCTCATCAGTGATGTCACCTTTAGGATCTTGTTTATTTCGACAGCAAGTCAAGTCTTTGTTAACAATTCCTAATGTAAAACTTTTATAAAAGTTAGTAACATGGACTGGATGTTTCTTACATAATATTTTTTTAAAGTTTAATATACGAAGTCCTTCAATACTTTCCGCTCTTCCAACAGCGACTCCCACCTGTCCAGGTTGACTGCAATTTTCACAATTTACAACCAATTTTTTTAAAGTCATTCCTTGAGCCTTATGTATGGTCATGGCATATGCTAGTTTTAAGGGCAGTTGTGTTCGCTTTGCTAAGACAATTTTATCAACAGGGTCAAAAACTGTAAAATCTGTTGCTGTTACATTAGCAGTTACAGACTTATTGTCTATCATAAATTCAACATCAACAGAATTGGCATATAGTTTAGTCACGATTCCACGTAGACCATTTACTAATGATTCACTGAGATTCTTTACCAACATAATATTACATCCATTTTTAACGCCTAGATTTTTGGGAGCTAAAAATCTATTCAAATAATGTTCAGACCCGTGATCTTGTGCATTATAAACTTTTAATTCTCCTGGCAAAGACTGCAATTTGTTATAGTTAAAGAGGTCAACATCTAAATTTCGGGCAAAAAGTTGCACTGCATTCTCTTCATTTTCAGTTGGTCTATTTAGGGAGTTTAAAAATGCTACGGTCTCGTCTGATGGATCACCGATTTCTAATTCATTAATAGACTTGATAAGAGTTTGGTCACTTTGACGATGAATTAAATGTAAAATAATTTGATGTGGAAAACAGTCATTAAACCAACTTATTCTAAAACAGTGGTTTCCAGGGTCACCTAACAGTTCATTTGGTACAGGGGGGAGCTGGTAAAAATCTCCTACTAATACAATTTGAACACCACCAAAGTATTGAATTGATTTCCTCACATTTCTGATTAAAAATTCCACTTGACAAAGAACTTTTGAACTAATCATAGAAATTTCGTCCATAAAAAGAACATCTGCGTTCAGAAAATTCTGCTTTACAGAAATAAATCTTTCATCTGTTTCAATGAGATGGAGTAAATGTTCATTCATGTGCCTACCGTCTTCAATTCCTGCCCATCTATGTACTGTTTGTGCTCCTAGATCTGAAAAATGTGTGGCAGCAATGCCCGTAGAACACACAATTTCTGCCTTTCGTTCATGTTTTCTTAAACATTTAACAGCCTTTTTTACCAGGAATGTTTTGCCAGCTCCCGCTTGTCCACTAACAAGTAAATTGTGACCATCCTTGATCAAATTAAAAGCTACAATTTGATCTTCATCAAACATTTTGGAATTTTCCCGTACTTTTCCAAGTAAAACAAAATATTATTCGAGTATCTCTTACCTTTTCGTATAGCTACATTGCTTTCGGAACTCCTGTGCGATGCTGGTAATCATGAACGGGAACACAGTTTCTTCGAACGGAGTTATCGAACATCGCGAACGACCACGCAGATGGCGCTGTATTTTTATTTCCGGGAATCGAGGTTCAAACGGACGACAAGTGAAGGAGAAAATTACTAAAACAAGACATAAAACCGCCGTAGATAATCATGAAACCTATTTAAACGTTGAGAGTAATATCCCCGGAGACGAGGGATGTCATTATTTTGAAAAGTAAGTGAGTTTTTGTACGAAATTTATGACGATTTCCTGACCTGAACCTCCAAAGTGAAAGTAGGTCATTCACCGAAGGTAATTACCTTCTTCTTTTTTCAGTTGGGGTTCGTGTGGATAGTAGAAAAAGGCTAGTTCTGGGTTTATGAGACTTGTTATATGTCTAGAAATATAAGAAAATTGTAAATATGAAAAAAAATGCGATTTTTTTTTTTTTTACATAGGGGCCTAAAAAGGGGGGTCCATGGCCCAAATACCTGTGGTGTGTACTGTAAATAATATTAAACAGATTAGCGGTCGGGATATTTTACCATCTTAAGAGTAGTATTCTTCGTAATAATGATATATCTATTTATAAACATCTAAAGTTGGTTTTATAAAGGGCATAAAAAGTGGGAAAAATACTCTAAATGTATAAAGGGATAATGATTATTTGTAGAAAACATAAAATTGCGACCTATCAAGCAATGTTTAACATTCGACAAACTCTTTTATAATCACTGCCGCCAGCATTTCGGGTTACTTCTTGTTTTCCAGATTTACGATAAGTTCTTCAGTTCTTATATTGTTTATATCATTCTAAAACGGAAAATATAAATACGGCCCGGTTTTATACTAATATCGAATCTTTTGAACAAAAACATTATGAGAATTTCAAAAGATTGGAATTCATTTTTCAAGAATGTTGAAATAAAGAAGCGATAGAAGAGGGCTGGTGGCATTGGGAATACGCAACGCAGTTGTACCGGAGCGGAAGTAATCTACTGTCCGGGGTTTGACGACCGATAATGCGGCTAGACGTGGTTGATTAAGATCATAAATATTAAACATTTCAAGTAAATTATATCAAGCATACAGATTACCATTCCAGAATGATTTTATTTGGTCAAAATCCATCCCATAAAATAATCGCGTGAATGCATATGCCCTCCCCCTGTAGGCATTACCACTTTATATAAGTAGGCTGGAATAATATAATTATTCTAATGAAAGATTCTTACATGAAGGGTAATAATCTTGTCATGAGTATTTGACTTGTGTCAAAATTTTGTTCCACTTGATATCTCCTTTTTTTTTTATTATTCTGGCACTTCTTTTGTCCGTATGTATATGTCATCTGTATTATGATTAGATGAAATATAATCCAATTAGTCTGTATATGAAATCTTGGGCAAGTGAGGCAGCTCAGGAATCTTGGATAGCTGCTTCACAGGAAACACATTACAAGCGATTATTAATTAGATACTAGTATTTGAGTTTTTCTCCGCGCTTTACACTTTATTCACTGTACTGAAGTGTGTGTACAATGTAGTAACACTATTACGGTGGCATTGTTAAAAGAAGATAATGGAAAAGACTAACACTGTTGTAATATTCAACAAACATGATCACACACTCAGAAAATACAGACCACAGTGAGTATAGCCACAAAAGAAAGCCACGAGGGATTAAAACCGTCATATTTACAATTATACCAAGATGACATCAAACGCAACAAGATATCCTGTTTTTATCATTCATTAACATTTGATAACATCATAAAAAAATCACTTCTCTTCTTAATTATTAAAGCTATGTATAATATCATGGTATGAATTCGCAGATTTACCAATATCGGGCTAAATCCTTCAAGGGTATCGCTAATATATATTAAACGTAAGAGTAAAAAGGATTTAACTTTGATTCATCAATTTTAAGACAATTAAAAGTATTTCACTTTATTATTCATTAAAACAATAACATAAAAGATAACAACACATTTCTTGACCTTCTTACTTGATATTTGGGAAGTATTATTAAGGCCTCTTATTAAACACAGATCGAGCTCAAATTTGACATATTTTCAGTTCCGAGTTGTGTCCTTTTTCAAACTGATTAAACTCCAAAACTGATATTTCCGTTTAATAACTTGAGTACTGTATCACTAAATTATTTGAAATTTGGAAGTTTTATTTTGGACTAAAAAAAAAATTGTGAAATATTTTACTTCTGTCCTTTTCGGGATCATAATGACCTTATCTGGTATCATTAAGTCATGAAATATTGTTGATATATTGTGCGCGGGACACATTCTGTACTTAGTCATCTATCCGACCAATAGAATTTCTCTTGTAAGAAATTGTGTGCTTATTTTGAAAAAAGAAACCCATAGTTTAACATAGAATCCTGAGCGAAATTTACTTAAATATTTTCTTGTCTGAAACCATTTTGTCAATTGGAACAAAACGTGGCAGCAATGGTCCTTAGTTGGTCCTCTTTCAGAAATATATCCGATGACCTGGCCCGCCATGCAGGATGCTGCCGGAGCCGAGCATAGTTTAACATAGGATCTTATGGGGAATTCACTTAAAGATCTTCTTGTCTGAAATCACTGGAACAAAACTTGACAGCAATGGTCCTTAGGTGGTCTTTCTTCAGATTTGTATCCGATGACCCAACCTGTGATCCAATATGGCCGACAGAGCCGAACATAGTTTAACATAGGACCTAATGAGAAAAAAATCGCTGAAAGATCTTCTTGTTTGAAACCAGTGAGTCAGTTGGCTTGATAACAATGTTCCAGGCAGCCTGTCAAGATGGACATAGTCGAGCCCCTGGAAGCTTCTAGTGTCTTGTTCATAAATTATCTTGATTATGTCCTGTGGTTGTCTTAACATTTTTCTTATGCTTTATATTTTACTCCCGCGAATTGTCTCGCAAATGAGACTAGTTATTATAATATGTTATATATATTATATAATGTCTCTAGAACGTAAATACATATTAGTACCCTCCGCTTTGTTCACATTATGCCTACTAATTTTGGGACATATTTTGAAATATTACATGGTGGGACATATAACAATATTATTGTTAGTAGTGCTCTGAATGTTCTATTGATTGATTTGAAGCATAAAGTTCCACAACAAAACATGGAACTCCAAGGGAGATGTTACAATCAAACTGGCAAAGGCTGGAGATATGCAAATACCCAGAACAACTGGAAAGCAACAGTCATACTTCTGACTTGGTACAGGCATTTTCAACCATGTGGGTTTACAGCATGCCAAACCATATCATGTACATCAACTCAATATTTCTACTTTATATGTATCTAATATTCATATGTAAATTTTAACATCTTAGTTCAACTATAAAAAATACTTAATAGTAACTTTTTATTTTCTCTATACGAGAATAAAAAATGACCTCAAAAAAGGCAACAAGAGTATCTGGTCTCTTGGCACGTGGATTTGTGTATAATGTTTTGAAATCCCTTCATGGTGAGTAACATAATATGTATTAACCACCCTTGTTCTACGTAGCCAGGCCTGGCAGTTGTTGGTCATATGAAATGCAAAATTAGAAATAAAAGTGTCTGTCATTGTCTTTGAAATAGATGTTTTAAGACCATGATGTAAAGTGAATAAATAATTTCCTTTGTACATTTGTCCATTTTTGCTCTTTACGTTTGCTTAAAAACCTTTAGAAAATGTAGCTAATTAAACTGACTGCGACAAAAGGCTAACTTTTTTTCTTGACAAGTATTTCCTCATGAATTCTTCAGTGTCAGCTGTCCTAGACATTTTCATTTTAGCCGGAGATCATAATTAATTTGCAGTGCATTTTTTATGAAAATAAAATTGAATTAAAAAAAAATCGCACCTACTCATCCTTGATCTTTCTCATGTGCAGAGTATACTTACTTCCTGTCATATTATCAAAACTAAAAAAAAACAATTCACCAGTCCTAATATTGGTAGAGGTAGCAGAACTTGCGCAGACAGCAGGCGATAACATAAATATTGACACTTTTGCACGTGACCAAAGCACAGCTTTTAATTATGGCAGCTCATCAAAAACATTAATTTTGAACAGTCTACTAAAAATTCAAAACTTACACCTTGTATAAGAATCAGTGATTCTGATTGGTTGATAGTCAGGGTATTATTCCACAAATCATCCCATTTTTCTTTCATTGTATACAAGCGGTGTATTTTCCATATTGATTTGTCCATTTTTACACTCTGCAGAGAGATCTGTAAAAAATTATTTTCTGGGTATTTAAAGAGATATATAATTAGCGGTCGGAAAATTTAACCATCTCTCGACTAGTATTCTTCGCCAAAAATCCTCCAGATAATGATATATCTATTTGTAAAATATCCAAAGATGCTTTTATAAGGGGCATAAAAAAGTGGAAGAAATACAGTAAATTTATAAAGGTATAATGAGTAGGCTCGAATAATATAATTGCAATTCTAATGAAAGATTCTTACAAGAAGATTAATAATCTTAAGTATTTAAAATTTTGGTCCACTTGATATTTCCTTTCTTTTTATTACTAGTATTTCTTGCACTTCTTTTGCCCGTATATTCATGTCATCTGTATTATGACTTGATAAAAGATAACCCCATAAGTCTGAATATGAGAACTGGGGCAAGTGAGGCAGTTCAGAATCTTGGAAAGCTTCTTAACAGGAAGACATTGGATGAATGAGAGAGATTGATACAGAATGTTGCAAGAGATTATTAATTTAGATATTTTTTTTTTAATAAAGTAATTCGAAAAGTACACTGCAAGAAGAATTTTCATTTCTTCGTTGTTTACACTTTATTCACTGTGCTGAAGTGTTTGTACAATCTAGATACGCTATTACGGTGGCAATTTTAAAAGCAGATAATGGAAAGACCCACACTATTCAACGAACTTGATCACACACTCAGAAAACACAGACCACAATGAGCACGAAATACAAACATGGCCACAATGTGATTAAAACTGTTATGTATTTACAATTATACCAAGATGTCATCAAACGTAACAGGATATCCTGTTTTTTTTAACATTCTTTATCCTTTGATAACATCATTAAAATTTTTCACGTCTCGCCTAAATTATTGGAGCCATGTACAGTATCAAGGTATGAATTCGCAGATATACTAATATCGGGCTAACTCCCTCAACGGTAACCCTAATAGATATCAGGAGAGAAGAGTTAAAAGGATCCTGTATTTGATTCATAAATTTTAAAAGAAGTCAAAGTATTTCACTTTTTTATTATTTAAAACAATAACATGAAAGATAACAACACTTGTCTTGACCTTCTTACTGGCGGTACTGCCTGTAATGGAAAAATAAAACAGGAATATAGTTTTCTCCTATTCTTGACGTGTTTAATCGGTGGGATAAAAATACATAATATCTTTAACCACTTCCCGGTGATTAAATTTCTACGTGGGAATTACCACCCTTTTTACAGTTATTGGAACGATAAACTAGAGAGGTCCCGAAATGACGTCAATGTAAACAAACTACATAGCAACGACGTTTTCTTGAGGTTTTTGTCGAAAATCATAGGAGAAACAGATTCTCCTTCAATTTACTCGTGAGTTATGAAATTTCTCCATCCTCAATAGTTAAATTTTAGATTTTAACACGCTCGCTAAAGGCTCGCGTGTTGAAAATCGAAAATTTAACTATCTCGGGTGGAGAAATTCCATAACTCACTCGTACCTGAAGGAGAATCTATATTTATACAATTCTGCACTTATGCACATTTAACCCTTGGAGAGTTCTAAGATTTATATTACTACAAATACAAGTTTGAAACTATCAATCACAAGAAAGAAGAAAGTTTCCAGTAGTTAATATGTGCAAACGGATGCACCGATTTATCTAAGTATTTTTTTTATATGTTTTGTATGTTTCTATATTCGTAATATATATGAAGCTTAATTCACATTTCTCTTTTTTGTAAACATAATTATAAAACGTATGCCCTTTACCTGGTATCTATTTTTCAGAAATACTGCAATCTTCCGAAGAGATTTAACCAACTATTCTGTTTCCGGTGAAATTGAACCTATTCAAGAAGTATAGTCCACCGAGAACTGAAATACATATAAATACAGACATTTCAAATATCTCCTTTGACTCCATGAAAGGTCACCAAATTATATATTGAAACATAGACTTAGATAAATCACAAAATAAAGATATGTATCAAAGAAAATGATAGCGTGAAGATTTTAGAAGCTGCTTAACGTTTTCAAAAAGTTTTAAAATAGCTATCAGCATCTGTTAGCTACATATCCTACTTTATATTGTAAGATTGTAAGATTATTTACAAATGCAAATGTGTCACCAATAACCCACATAAAACCGGGAGCATGTTAAGCTCTTTTCCCTGCAAGATCTACAAATATGAAATTTTATGTAATTCCGTTAAATTTGCTCAATCTCCCAAAGATTTTAACTTTAAACGAGCCCCTCACGAATACTGAGGAGATACCATTAACACCTTTATAACAGTGTTATTTCTATTTTGTTTTGCAACACTATTCGAACATTAGCTATGAGAAACTTAGTTTATTAATGATAATAATAATATACGTTAATTAATTAGTTAAATAGATAGTACTTACGTAAATTAAAGAGTCTAGCTTGTTTTGCAGCCTGGAAACTGTTGGCAGCATACGCTTGATAACGTGCTACATTTCTTGGTGGAGGAAGACCAGACTGTGATCCATATGGAATATAAGCACAGGTAACCAGCGCAATAATGCAGGGAAGTACCAGACAAATGATGGCTACCTTTGTGTTCATGATGAAACTTGACTTTCACGGCTGGAAAAATTTTGAAAGGTTAATTTGATTAGAAGATTAAAACATGATACGATACTAATTTTAATGAATCCAACAAATATCTAATATGGCAGATGTCAATTTTGGTATCACCGGATGAATAAACTATATCTATTTTGTTTACTTAAGAACTCATTAATGATAATGGATAAGAAAGGATGTGGCGGAAAAATCTTGACCCGAAATCCAAACCTTACATCATAAAACAAAAGACGAAATGTAAGCCTTCGCAGACCGTGATTGAGTATTCAAACTGTATCATTCAAATACATATATACATTGTACAAAGTCAAGAAATTATAGTTATCTGCTTACAAATACATACGGCTCTTATTTATATAATGTGTCTCTGAATTATTTTCTTTGTAGTTTAATCTTACTACTTCATGTTTCATGTAAAATATCAAGATTTAATTATGCAGAAATAAAGCATCAGATCATTTTTGTAGTATAAGATTTTGAATTTTTATTTTATGAAAAAAATAAATTAAAGTTGTTTACATAAAATCTAATAAACCGAGTTAAATTAAAAGTATTTTGATAAAGTAGGTACAAAAAATTTGATAAATACACATGTACAAAAATTAAATGAAAAGTAAATAAAGACTTACTTTTGCTGTATAATAACTGAAAGTGATCCACAAATACTTCATGCACGTATTTATAGATAATAAATCATGTCTTCCGCATTACACAATGACCATGTTACAGGTTTCCGGCCAGACAAATATTAGGACCTGTTACCTAAAATTTAGTTTTGAAAATGATGTGTTGAACATTATAAGTCTGTTGACTTTAATTATGTCTTATCTTGAGGGTTTTTACTTTTAAGTTGGGTTTCACTAGCCTGTCAACGCTGGGGTTGTGAGTTCGAATCTCACCTGTGGCGGGGTGTGTTCGACTCCGATCTTAATTGACAAGGATTGCCAATTTTCCTACTGAAGGTCGGTGGTTCTCTCCGGGTACTCCGGCTTCCTCCACCAATAAAAACTGGCCGCCGCGAAATGGCCAAAATGTGCTGAAAACGGCGTTAAACCCCAACTAAACAAACAAACAACCATTTTTACCTATAGACATGGATCGACAACAGGTAAACAATTTCATCCAATAATGTAGTGTTACTAACTTGCTGATTCTGTATTGTCCCTTGTATTGATTTAAGGTTAGCTGTATTGGTCCCGAGGCTCTTAGGTCGGAGGTCCAATACAGCCAACAGAGAATCATAACAGGGCCAATACAGAATCAGCAAGTTCGTAAAACTTTTATTAAATAATCTAAACAGTCAGCTTAGCTGGTCCATATTGAATTCCATATTGCCCTGTTTCCAAATTGTCTGTCCATATGTAATTCCATATAGCCTGTTTCCAAATTGCCGGTCCGTATGGAATTCCATATTGCCCTGTTTCCATATTGACTTTAAAATCTGTATTAAATTATTAACCGGATAAATTTTCATATAAATACCGGTATTCATAAATTCCATGGAAACGTGAAAATATTTGTCGTGCCAAATTTGCCATTTTAAGGCTATTTTAATCATATTATTTAATAAAAATGGATATTAATTTTAATGAACTAAACAAACAATACATCATTATACAATTACTGACTTTGAAATAGGTAGCTATCGGGATTTACCGAGCCGTTAGACGATCAGAGAATAGAAAAAAATATAGTCATGTAATAATATCAGTAATCATGGCATTAGGGATAAGATCAAGAATACCGAAGCAATAATGTGGAATGTTGAAACGATAACCCAATATTTTTGTAGATCTGATTAAAATCAAATCATCAACAGACATAGTTATTGGGAAGATATTCATTGGTTTTCGAGAATTTTGCTGTTTTATAACAGTAGTTTAAGCATCAAAATCACAACGGCAATAACAGCAAATGAGTTAAATCTACCTACAACGGAATCGTTCAGAGGTAACCATTAGCATTCTATATACCATTTCGATGTACACATGCGTATACATGTATACGAACAAGTTATGTCTCATCAGCAGCGCTCGAGACTTGAAATGTGGTAAGTTGAAACAATTACCCAAATTTTTCTAGAAAAGAAGGATGGACAATATCTTCAAACATACGAGTAATGATATACACATCTTACAAATTACAACAATAAACAATTCTATTTACAAACTCATTTTACTTAACTGACACTTTATACTTACACACTTCTAATTAAAAAGTAGTTATTTTTTTATGTTTCGGCTTAAACTCAGCAAGTTAAAGAAGAGGAATAAAAAATTTACTGAAATAGCAATTATACACAATGCTAAAGTATTACCACAACATGCCATAGAGAGAGGGTTGAGATCTCACAAACATGTTTAACCCCGCCGCATTTTTGCGCCTGTCCCAAGTCGGGAACCTCTAGCCTTTGTAAGTCTTGTGTGTTTTTCTGAATTTTGGTTCATTTTTATGTTTCGGAGTTTAGTGTGCCGTCCATTTTGCTGAACTATTATACATTATTGTTTAGGTGCCAGCTGAAGACCGCCTCCGGGTGCGGGATTTTCTCGCTGCTTTGAAGACCCATTGGTAGCCTTGAGCCGTTTTCTGCTCTTTGGTCGGGTTGTTGTCTCTTTGACACATTCCCCGTTTCCATTCTCTATTCTGTCAAGTTCGAATTCGGATATTGTGCATTTTACCGTTCCAGACATACGCCACTTTATGAAAGGAAAAATTTCGAATTTAGTGGAGTTTGACTTGTTGATGTAGGGAATAGCCAAAATCAACATTTTCCTTCTATAACTTGAAAATTGTTGATATTCGGGAAGTATTATTACGGTCTCCTATTAAACATGTAAATAGATCGAGCTCAAATTTGACATATTTCAGTTCCGAGTTGTGTCCTTTTTTCATACTGATTAAACTCCAAAATTGAGATTTCCAGTTAATAACTTTACAAATGTTGCATTGGGAATTGAAATATTTTACTTCTGTCCTTTTCGGGATTATAATAACCTCATCTGGTGTCATTAAGTCATGATATATATATTGTTGACAGATGGTGCAGGGGCATCAATATGCCACGGACATATTCTGTATTTTGTCATCTATCCGACTATTAGAATTTATCTTGGAAGAAATTGTGTGCCTATTTTGAAAAAAAAATCTGATTTACATTAGTACGGAGTTATTTTACCAGGGGTATTAAACAGTAAGAAGGAAATATCTGACATATTTAGTTTTATTTTATGCTTTATTATAATCATTATGGGCAGATGAAATCAAAGCTTTATGTCACATGAAATTATTTTGATTTAGATTTTTTTGGGGTAATTCTGTTAAGGTTTGAGGAGTATAATGTTAGGGTTTGTAATTTGAACAACAGGACAAAATTACTGTCACTCATACTGTAGAGCTTGCTCAGTCATAAAGGAAGAAATACAATTTCAAAATTTGGACTATATTTTTCGGAACAATTAATATCATTTAAAGTTTTAGCACGCATGGCTTGAAGGTCACTTGAGCTATTTCCATACATCGCTTCCGTCGTCAGGTATTTCAAACAATTCTCCACTAAACTTTGTTGGAATGGTCATTTGGTAATTCCTTTCTGAAATTATTTCTGAAATTATTTTCGGCGATTCAGACCTTTGACAATACGACCATTGTAAATAAAAACTGAATATTAAACGAGAAATACACCGAAAGGGTTTTTCTGATAACACTGAGCAATATTAATCTAATAGTCTTTGGTCAGACCCTTTTCAAAACGTTGTTCAAAGATCCGGACTTTCGACAAATTTGACCTTCGTTACTAAAGATAGGAAATACGCTAGAAATAATAAAAAGCCTTCTCCTTTGAATCCAATTCTCGCCTGGTTATATCTCTCATCCATAACAATTAATAATATCATATTTTTCCATTATTTTGCTTTTTTTCGCAATTAAAGGAATGTGATTCAATTTAATATTATGTCCTTAATTTTTTGTTGTTGCTCAATTCAAGTTAATTACATACGGGTATAGCAGCAAAATTCGGTCTAAACTATTTTTTCAATGTCCAAATCTTAAGATATATACTCAGTTGCAAAGATCTTGTTTATGGAAGATGATAAAGAGGACAGATATACCTAAGGAGCAAACCAAAAAACACAATCCATTAGACAGACAAACCCGGGAAGACAAATGAACAACGATAAACACTGAAAAATAAAAAAACAATGAACAAAAAGAACTCCTCTAAAAACCAGGAGTGAACTCAGGTGCTCCGGAAGGGTAATCAGGTCTTGCTCCGTATACGGCACCCGTCGTGAAGTTCATCACGGTCAATCCGGTAAATTCTTAATTATGTAACCATAAAATTTTGAGCACCATAGCCAGCACCGAAAATTGTACAATAAATACCCTTCAACCTTCATTTTGGAGGTGTGTGTAAACTAAATTATTGATTATACCAGGTGGTGTACTTTGCTCGATATTTTACTGAATACACTTCATTCATTGCCCTGAAGCTTGTGCGTAAGGAAGTGAATTTATTGAATTTCTGTGTAATGCATTGTATATATATTTTGGCATTGAGAATAACAGTTGAACTATTAACATGTAGTTGTACTGAAGCTTGTGCGTAATGAAGTGAATTTATTGAATTTCTGTGTAATGCATTGTATATATATTTTGGCATTGAGAATAACAGTTGAACTATTAACATGTAGTTGTACTTTAAGGGTGGTTTAAAACGGAAAAGAAAAACGCTGACATTTTATTCAATGAACTATATGACAAACTCCAAGAAAACAAATGGCACAGAAGGCACAACATACCAAGATAGCCATAAAAGAAAGCTCCAATTTATTTATATTTATAAAAAGACGACATAAAACCTAACTGCATATCATGCATTGATCATTCTATGGCAATAAATAATTCAAATCCTAGTCTCCGAAACTATTGAAGGCTATCAGTTTCTTTAATTTGCCAAGTATAGCATCATGGTATGAGGTCTGTCAAGCTAACGTCCTCATGATCAGGAATATATTCAAATACATATCAGTCAGAAAGTTAAAAGGATAATTCAAAATATTTCAATTTTATTATTATTTAAAACAATAACACAAAAGGTAACAATAATTTCTGGAACTTCTTACTCATGGTACTACCTGAAATAAAAAAAAAGTAAAACAGGGATATATTTACACACGTGTGCACTTGCCCACAGTTAGGTTCATGGAACTGTAGAAAGGGTTAAAATTATTTAAAGAGTTTTAAAAACATTTCAAGTAATTATTATCTAAGTATTTTTTATATAATATTTTTCTTCGATTCCACTACATTTTCATTTTTACAGATATTTACAAAACGGTGATTCTTTACCTTGTATTTGTTCTTTAAAAATACTCCAATAAGTAAATACCATCTATCCAGCTATTCTGTTTCCAGTAAAATTAAACCGATTCAGGAAGAATAGTCCACCAAGAACTGAAATAATATAATAGCAGACATTTCAAATATTATTTTTAACTTTCTGAAAGGTTATCACATTATGTTTTAAAAAATTATTGATAGAAGACTTTAAAGTAAATAAATGAGAAAATAGATTTATATTCCCGTCTCTCTGCTGATTTTGTGCTTTTTAATGTTGTTTTTATCTGGAGGTCTGTTTCGATGACGTTAATTGGTCTGTATCATACTGTTGATTTTTTTCTGTGATTATTTATTAAATTATACTTTTGAAAAGATATATTGCACTTACGTAAATTAAAAAGTCTAGCTTGTTTTGCAGCCTGGAAGCTGTTGGCGGCATACGCTTGATAACGTGCTACATTTCTTGGCGGAGGAAGACCAGACTGTGTTCCATATGGAATGTAAGCACAAGTTACCAGTGCAATAATGCAGGGAAGGACAAGACAAATGATGGCTACCTTTGTGTTCATGATGGAACTCGACTTTCAAGACTGAAAAAAAATTAATTAGAAGTTTAAAATATAAAAAGATTCTATTTTAATGTATTCAACGAATTATGTCTCGTAAGAAAGATTTCTCAATCTTGAAATCTCCAGATGAATAAATTAATATTCATTTTCAATTTATCAGTAATTCACACCAACAATTAACAAAAGAAAAGAGCTATTGTCGTTGTTATTTTCACGCCAGAGTGATAGTGAAACCTCCGTACTCTACTCAAGACTTATGTGTCCAAATCAATTAAGTAATAAAAACGAACATCTAGAAATTAGGCCAGATTTTTTAATATTTTGTTTATCGGAAGAGCCCACTAGATTTTATAGAACCAAATAAAAATTAAATGAACCTTACACATTTTCATTTTCTCTACCGACCGAAGGTTTATTTTAGATCTGGCAAAGAAAAAGAAAATGCAAATGAGATTATGTTTAATAACGATGTCACTTACAAATAGTTTTAAGATAATATTCAAGTGGCTTAATATCTTTAGAATTTTTCATGAAAGCTTAAAATGGCATTTTATTTTGGATTAAAAAGAAAAAAAATTGGAATTTTAGTATCGACTGGGCAAAATTAAGATTTTTATTGTTTTTTTATTTCGCCCCGTCGACCCTGTTCTTTTTCAAAATTGTCCAGTTAAACAGAAAATAAAAACAAATTAAAGTAATTACCATAGAAAAAATATACTAAAAGTTCATTATTCAAACAGATTTTGTACAAAGTCAGAAAATTGCAAATACATAAGAGCTATAATTGACATGTATATCTCTCTGAACTATATAATTAGTTTTAATTCATCCAAACTATGGGTTATTAGTAATTTTAATATTTCCAGTGGCATTTCAAATATCAATAGTTAACCATAAAATCATCATTTATATTGTAGTAAATATTATGTTAATATTTTATTTGGGTTTATTATTTATATTTTATGAAAAATAAAGATATAGATTTACAAATAATCTAATAAAACCAGTAGAATTAAATGTATTTTCATACAAACGAACAAACAATTAAATGGAATGTAAATAAAGACTTACATTTGCTGTATACTAGCTGAAAGTGATCTACCAATACTTTATGCACCTATTTATAGTAAATAAATCATGTCTTCCGCATTATACAATGACCATGTTATAGGTTTCCGGACAGACAAATATTAGGAATTGTTACCTAAAATTAGGTTTTGTTTGAAAACGATGTTTTGAAAACTACAGGTGTGTTGCCTTTAATTAGGTCTGATCTTAAGGAATGTGTTTTATATATCTGTGTTACGTTTAATTTTGATTTTCTTTACAATCATCTAAATTCGGAATGAAAAAATTAAACATCTTTACCTTAAGCAAAGCAATAGCATCTTTTAACAAACAGTGTATCATTATCACAGACAAAGGCACCAACTACAGGAAAAATAATATCGAAGTAATAATATCGAAGTCTGAAACAATAACGCAATAACCTGTAGAATTTGATTCTAATAGAAAAATTATAGCTGAATCATCTACAGACATCGCTATCTCTTTGGGAGATATTCATTATATTACAAGAATTTTGCTTTTTATTACAATCAATTTCACAACAGCACTAATGACAACGTAGTTTCTGATACCATGAAATCTACCAGGAGAATTAATATATCAGTGATAGTAATATATGTACATTCCTTGAAGCAAAATTCGATGCAAACATGTGTATACATGTATTCCATCAATTTTATGTCTCATCACAAATGCTGAAGCTAGGGTAAAAATATAGAAAATCGAAAACGTTACTCAAAATGTTTTACTAAGTAGGGAATAATACCTTCAAACATACAAATGTTAGTAATGATTAGACATATCTACTTACACAGTTCTTCTAATTGTAAAGGCGATGCAGTTAACTTTTGTGATTCCGATGAAACTGAACAAGTGACAGATGAAGAATTTCAAAAAGGACTGAACTGACCTTCGCAACTTAATATCAGTTTAAAAAATGTTGCGATGAAAAATTGAGAACTCATAGATTAAAATATTTCCATTATAATAAAACAATGAAATTCAGATGTCCCCGATCTCGTTTCCACGGAAACGGATGATTTATTAAACCCTCTTAAACACACAAATAAAGTATTTTTCGCGTTTTGTAAGAAAATCCATCACTGAAAGCCGTTTTCAGGGTATAATTTTTGTCCCCCGCCGGAACGCAATGCGGGGACATAGAAATGCCGGGCGTCAGTCCTTCTGTCCGTTCGTCTCCATTGTAAGCGCTCTCACGGCTACATTTATTTGCGGATTTTGATGAAATTCATATGGAAGACTTGTTTTGATATACATGTAGATCAAGTACAAATTCGAGTGCGGTAACAAAGTACTAATATAATAGAGAATGAAAATGGGTAATGTATGTTTTTTTGTTGTTGTTATGTATGAAAAATACTACAGAGCTTTCCCTTTTTATGAGAAAACTTCAGCACTAATTTTATATTTGAAAATAACTATACTGATATGGACAAACTACGGAAAATATTAAATCCTAACACCAAGGACCAAGTGAGAGTGCTGGGCTCCTTTTTAAAACAGTCTTTAGCACTGAGTACCGAGGACTAATTCATTCTATACTATGTTTCCTGCTGTTTGTTTAAAGTATTTTGCATTTGTGTTCATGTTTACATTCTTGTTTTTATGTAGCTATTGGTCCTTATGGGCGTAAAATGCTAAATAAACTTATGACTTATATTCTAACTAAAAATAAGAAAAAACACTAAAATATGAATGCAATAGGCTCTGACCTGCATGAAGTAACCCTTTCCCCAGCTAACCATATCCCTACCAAATCATTGCTCTACTGTACCAGCGTGGGCCCTAAAGTAGACGGAGAGCAGAAAATCAGTGGTCATTTTAATTGAACTAATGAATTCAAAATACATAATAATGATTTGTCCACTGTGTCCTCATAATTTTTGGCTATGTTAAAGACGATCAGTTACTGAAATATCTAATAATTCAAAGCATCGGCAGTGATGAATTCGTCTATAAACATGAAACTTTGTCGTTTGAAAAAATATTCTCCCAGATCAACGACATTGATCAATATTCACGCTTCGGCAGTCGCGTAATGTTTTAACTGTTTCTGGTAAAAAAAAAAAACTTTGCTTCAATTGACACTGACTGCATTCCAAGCAACAGAGCAACGTTTTGAATTTTAATCGTTAAACATTTGATTCGATTCACTCTTACGAAGTGTTGACATTTTGTCAGACGATAATTGTACGCAACGCGCTTTTTTGACGTTGTTAAAAATCATAGTCCAGTCAATCTAGCATAAATTTGACCCTAACCTTAAAGTAATTGCAAAAGAAGATTTTTAAGTTTTAATCTTTAGCATTATACCCCAGATATACACAGAAAAAAGTATAACAAAATCTAACTTGAGGAAGACTAAAAAATCACGATTTTAAAATTCCTATGGAGATTTGCATTGCAAATGGGAGATAACTCTGCAAAAAAGGCAGAAATATCAATAAAAATTGATACAAAATTATAACTTTACCGCTTCTATTCAGCAGAATGTATTGATTCTTGATATTTTATCCGTCTTTAGAGTATAACAAACAACTCTAAAGGAGTTTTCATATCTTTTATCAAGCTACAACCTAGATTTCATAATTCATTAGTTGACCATTTATTAAATTTTTCAACATGTTAAGGTAAAGAATCTCAAATTTAGTAAAAATGATTAAGCACATATTCTTCTTTTTGTGGTTTAAAGTTTCTTTAAACAAGGTAGATGCTGAACAAATATAATTTACAGATATAAACAATACCAAATTTTCACATTATTTTTTCAAAATGGTCACAAAGCCACAAATTTGCAATTTCTTTAATGAAAAATGTGCAAAAAAAATAAAAATACCCATAACACTTCGGTTTTGTACATTTCATGAGTAGAAGATTATATAATATAGTCAAATACGAGCTTATAACCCCATCAAAGTATCATACTTTACGTGAATTTTAAAAAAATCAACCAAAAACTGACAAAAAAGACTAATTTTTGTGGAGTTATCTCCCCTTTCCAATGTTAATTTCCATAGGAAATTAAAAATGCTGATTTTGAGTTTTCCTCAAGTAAGATTTTAGGAGACTTTTTTTCTGTGTATATTTGGGGCTTAATGCTATAGATTAGAACTAAAACATTTTCTGTCAATTAGTTTGAGGTTAAAACTTAGTTTGACTGGACTATCACCGGATTAAACGCTCAAGTGATCATAACTTTAGGGAACTTTTCAGTTCGAGTTATCTCCCTGTGACCGCAAACCTTACCTTAATTAAAAAAAAAGCCACCATTACAGGATCCCTCATCTTACTTTCCTTTCGTCACCTATAGTTTTGATTAAGTTAAAGGTTTTAAAAGACCTGGCAATGAGATATTTTTTTAAGACCAACACTTCATTGAAAAGTGCGTGTCCCAAAGTTTTACTACTTTATTATAATAAATAAAACTACAATTCTCATCAACCATAGTGATTCTAAAAATAAGTGTCCTGAGGCCGATATTGTTAACATTACTAACCGAGGACCCTATCTAGCCAGGTACCCAAACTCACCACTTGTAATTTCTGCACAAATGTTTTAGAAATTCTAATAAAACTTTCGGTTCACTAAGATGTTGAATAGGTGTACATTATAAATTCTTCGATATCAATTTTAATGCGCAAGATGTACACAATTGGTCGATATGCGACTCATTTAAAAAAAATGTTTCACCAATACAAAATAGATAACCGGAAAGGTCAACAATGACACATCAATCATCAATACCACCCAACAGAGAGAACACCAGACAAAAAATAACATAAAAGAGCACAAAACGCAAACATAAACAAAACAGAGTCAGGAAAGTCTGACTCAGTACAGACACAGAACAGTGATGGGATTAAACCGGTTTTATAGGTACCCAAACCTGTCCCTTATTTATCCTGACACACTGGTGTAAAAAGCATACTATAACAGCCAACACAGTATGATAACCAACAAAGTGCCGTTTGCTAGAACTGCACAAACTGGTTGGAAGGGTACCATTTTGGACTTAAATCTACCAGGAGAATTAATATATCAGTGATAGTAATATATGTACATTCCTTGATGTATACATGTGTATACATGTATTCCAACAATTTTATGTCTAATCACAAATGCTGAGGTAGGGTAAAAATAAAGAAAATCGAAAACGTTACTCAAAATGTTTTACTAAGTAAGGAATTTAGATAGTAGAATCACTATGAGGCTCTTATAGCTGCTGGTTGGATACCGTCGCTATGTTAGAACGAAATTGTCATAAATAACACTCCCATACAGGGTTTAATGGTATCTCGTCATTGAGTTCTATAGAAATCGGTAGTATTCATGAGAGGCCAGAATAAAACTACATAGCTTATCGGAACCAAAGTTGTTGGAATGGTCCTTCGGTAGTTCCTTTTTGAAGTACTGTCCAGACATAAGACATATGTATGCATTGTATATAAAAATTGAAAATTCAACCAGAATAACTCAGAATCCTTTTCTGATGAATCCATTGGCCAGTTGTGATTGATAGAATGATCCGTGGTATTCTCATTTTCAGTTTTGTTCTACAGTTCTGAGTTCGGATATTTGAAAATATCTTCTGACAATACAGAGCAAATTGCAATAAAATATTGGTGGTATGGTCTATGTCTTTTATTATGAAATACACGTATGAATCAGGTGAGCAACCTGGAGTGCGCAAAACGTCTCCTTGATGCCACTGGTTGTTTCCTATTTTCGTTTCCATATTGTCTCATCCACTTCTAGTTTGTTTAATTCATTTTTTAATAGTTGTATCGCACTTATCGGATTTTAAATTTTGACACTTTCGACATTCACTTTGTCGCTTTTAAAAATTTAATAAATAATAACATATGAAGAATATTATGCGCGTTTCGTAAATTTATTTCTGCTGAGTGATGATCAAACCCAAACATTTAAATTGAGAATAAAACAAGACCTCAAGCAAAATGATTTAAAAATCGAACAGTTCAATGCACACTCACGCAAGCACACACTCATTGCTTTAACATTAAATATTATTATATACAATCCACATTGGGAAGGCGTTACTTCTTATTATGTTTTTGTCATAAAAATTACAAACCGTAGAGTTCCTGTAACTGAAACAGCAGTTAAAGGCAATGACATTTTTTTTTTGGAGAAGGCCATTACATACTGACATAGCAACATCTCATGTGAATGATGTTTGGATTCACAGTTAAATCATTGTATTGCATGTGAAATGTACGGTAACTTTGCATGTTGTTAAGGTGTAAACTCCCTGTTTTTTTTATTTGGGAAAATTTGGATTATGACAAACATTCTCTGATACAAATTTTGTAACATATTACAGCAGATCAAATGCCAAAATGACCCAAAAAAATAAAATAAAAAAATATCTAAGGCCAATGATATTCGACCCTTAGTTTAAAAAATATATGACCAGCAGCGGATATTCGAATACCCTTCAACCTTCATTATCCAGATAGTTTTGTTAGTGTAAATTTTCCCCGAGTTCATTTATCTTGTTCTTTTAATTATCTTAATTATGCACAAATGCGACAAGATATCCTAAATTGTGCCTGAAGCTAGGTTCACAATGCCGATTAGATCAACTCGATCAAGCCAGATCAAGACAGATTAAACGATTGGGAGACTGGTCTGATTCGCTCGACAAGAATGTTCGGGGTGATCTACCTTGCTCGGTATCGCTCCAACTTTCTACTCGACAATTTTTGATATGTCAAAAAAATTCGAGTAGGGATCGAGAAGTCAAGTACTCGAGAATAATAGATCGGGTATTTGTTGAGTAGGTGTCGAATTGATCGGGAAAGCATCATGTAGAGATCGAGTTTGGTCGGAATACAAATATTTTACCGATCAGTACTCGATCATATCGACTTTTACTCGACCAATATCCGATCGCTTCCCGATCAACGCCATCCTGTTCCATCTGTGGTCTAGATCAACTCGACCAATGCCCGATCGCTTTCCGATCACTGCGACTACTATTATATTTGATCCCCAGACCAACTCTACCAATACCCGATCTCTACTAGACCACACTCGATCACTTCTCGATCTCTACTCGACCAGACACGAGTATTAATGACCGCTACAAGATTCTATAAAAGGTTATGCAGATCTGATAAACTCTGGAGCTCTAACCACATTGTCCGCAATCTCCATGTAGATATTTTAGATATATGGTTTTACTCAGAGCTTCTGTGACCTACTGAATGCTAGCCAAAAAAAACACAGATTTTATACTGAAATTGTCCATACCCGACCAATTCTTGACTATCCCTACGACCCATATACGATCAGGTCGATATTGTCTGGTTGAGGTCGGGTTGAGATCGAACAAACGTTGATTTGGTCCAGCCAGTCGAGTAAAGATCGTGTAGAGATCGTGCATTGGTCGGGATAATCGAATAGATATATAATTAGTGGTCGCGATAATCGAATAGATATATAACAAGCGGTCGGGTTGCAGTCGTGAACGAGTCGTTAATTGTCGAGTTGGGGTCCTGTACGGTCGGGTAGCGTTCTGGTAGAAGTCGTAAACAGGCCCAATCAAGAATTTGGTTGCGCTTGGTCGGGGAAATTTGGGCAATCGGATCATCGAATTGATCTGATCGGCAGTGTGAAACTAGCTTTACTGGAACGTGATAGTACTCTCCGCTTTTTGATAGGTTTCCACAACTCGAGTTGTCCTCGAGTGTTTAAGTTTTTATGCTGATATATTTCTTATTCGTTTGGTATGTATGTAAGTTAATTTACATTTTTAAAATTTGCAATAACATTAGTAAGGTACCTGTCCTATTTCTTTACGCTTTTCCGGCTCGTTTCTGTGCTGACGGCTGAGCATATTGCAGCCCATTATTTAATCAGAGAATAACAGCAAACTATCAACATATAGATCGACTTTAATGGTTCTTCATGAAAGAAGATAACAAGGATAATAAAAAAGACCAACTCAATGAACTTGTTCAGACACTCCCAGAAAACATAAGGCATAAAGAGAACGAAATACAAAAAGAAAGCCGCGAGTGCTCAAAAGTGTTATTTATTTTTATCTAAAACGTAACTAGATATCCTAAATTTGTCATTCTATGACGAAAAATAGATCAAATTTCTATGGAATTTTCCTAAATTATTGAAAGTTATCATTTGCTTTGTATAGTATCGTGTCATGAGGAACGCATGGTAAACGCCCGGTCAGGGGTATATTCTAATACTTATCATCCGGATTGATAAATTTCAAGACAATTTAAAGTATTTAACTTTATTATTATTTTAAACAAAAACATGGAAGGTAACACTTCATATCTAGGCCTTCTTACTTGTGCTACTACCTGAAATAAAACAGGAATATAGTTATACACACTTGTGCACTTGCCCAAAATTATGTACACTGAACTATAGAAAAAGTGCTGAGACTTAATTTTTAAAAAATACAGGTTTTCAATAAAGGATTTCAACCAAATATTATGTGCACTCGGATGCACCGATTTATCTAAGTATGTTTTATCTAATATTTTTTTCGATTCCAATAAATTGTTATTTGTACAGATACAGATATCTAAATTACCTTGTATTTGTTCATTACAAATACTTCAATAAACAAAATGTGATCTATCCAACTATTCTGTTTCCAGTAAAATTAAACAGATTCATGAAGAATAGTCCACCAAGAACTGAAATAAATACAACAATAGTAGTAACTCCCTGAAATGTTATCGCATTATGTATTGAAACATAATTGATACAAGACTTTAAAATAAATAAAATCAGAAAATAGATTTAAGGACATGCATTAAAGGACATCACAACATGTCAACAATGTTTGTTATATATAGTTACATGTATCAACGTCTCGTAGCTAAATACCCGGCCTCAAGAAAGCGCTTATATTATGATCATTTTTGTTTTTCTCGTACTTTCTACTTTAACATTGTGAAAAAATGCAGGCGTGTCGCCAATAGTCCACATAAACGTGTTTTTCCAGTAATGCTACAAATATGAAATTTTTATATCATTCCGTTAAAATTGCTTTATCCATTGCTCCCAAAATCTTGAAGACTTTAGATCTATACTGGCCTTTCATGAATACTGTCGGTCTTGTGACAAGATACAATTACCCCTTAATGGAAGTGATGTTTCTAATTCGTTTAATAGTGAAACAGTATCCGACCAGCAGATACCAAACCTTAGCTAATCCTTACAGCGAAAACGAGCAAAATTTGACCATAATATAGAAACAGTACACATGTGCTGTCCAAAACATTTTATGACTTTTGACTAGTAACCACGTTGTATTGGCTTTTCTATTGTATTTCATAAAACAGAGCATCAAAATATATATAGAGAAACTTTAGGTACAAAAAAAAAACGGTATAACCTACTGCAAAGTGACTGTACCTTTTCAGACTACCCTGCCTCTGCAGAGTTTGTTTAGGATTAATATTTTTTATGTTCTTATTGTCTGTTGATCTGTTGATTAGATGTTGTTAATTGATTAGTGTCTTACTTTTTTACCTTTTTTTGTGCTCATTAAATAAAACTGTACTTTTGAAAAGATACATAGTACTTACGCAAATTAAAGAGTCTAGCTTGTTTTGCAGCCTGAAAACTGTTGGCAGCAAACGCTTGATAACGTGCTACATTTCTTGGTGGAGGAAGACCGTTCTGTGATCCATATGGAATATAAACACAGGTAACCAGTGCAATAATGCAAGGAAGAACCAAACAAAAAATAGCTACCTTTGTGTTCATGATGAATCTCGACTTTCACAGCTAAAAAATTTAATCAGAAGTTTAAAACATGCATGGTAGGATACTAAATTTATTGCGCCAGCCTCGTAAGTAAGATATCAAATTCACCAGATGAATAAAGTTATATTTATTTTGTGTACTGATTAGATTTAATTCATGCTATGGTTGAAAAATTTTACCCGAAATACAGACCAACACTTAACAAAGGAACAACCATTATTGTTGGTGTTTTTCATGTCGAAGTCGCAATGAAGCCTTCCCACTATATTCAAGACTTCTTTTTCCAATTTAGCATATGCAGTCTTGAAATGTAGTGAAAAGTAATAGGCGTAGAAATATTAGGCGAAAAAGAATACCATTCAAATATACTTTGCACAGAGTCCGCAAATTAAATGCACAAAAATAGATGTATATAACTATAATTTATAACTCTAAAATATATCTTTAGTTTTAATTTAACCAAATTTTGTTGTATTTAGCAATTTTATTACTTCATGTGTCATGTAAAATATTTAGATTTAGTTAGGCTTGAATTAACCATAAAAGGTTTATATTTTATGAAAGAAAAAGATATAAATTTCCAAAAATCTAATGAAACTGGTAGAATTAAATGTATTTCATACAAACGTACAAAAAATTAAATGGTATGTAAATAAATACTTACTTTTACTGTATAATAGCTGAAAGTGAACAACCAATACTGTATGCACGTATTTATAGAAATTAAATCATGCCTTCCGCATTACACAATGAACATGCAACAGGTTTCCGGCCAGACAAGTATTAGAAATTGTTACCTAAAAATTAGTTTTGTTCGAAATGATATGTTGAACGTTACAAACCTGTTACATTTTAACTTGACTGATCTTCAGGATTTAAAAACATTCTACCAGCAGTGCTAGCCAAAACATTCCTTGATAACAGTTTCCATACAAAAATGTGTATATTTTAACAATTTATGTCTCATCGTCAATGCTGAAAATCATATATGCGGAAAGCCGAAACAATCATCTAAAATCTTCATTAACAAAGTAAACAAGGAATAGATAATAGTTTGGAACACAAAACTGCAAGCAATAGACATGTTCTAAATAATGCAATAACGTAATTAAATTTACTGTTTTCGATGAAATTAAACAAGTTAAAAAATTGCCTTATCTTCGGATATTGAACTTTTATTTTATTGTTTTTTTTAATTATTCTTTTGTTTTCGTTTTATTACTTCCGAACTCTTTTTGTCAATATTTACTAAATCTGCAACTGTATGTTCATATTTCCCGTTAATTATCAATTGAATGTTTCAAAAATAAAGAAATAAATAATTCAAAATTTAAATTTTTAACGAGTTTACCCAGTTTGTTGTTTTGCAGTTTCATGGAAACTGTTGGCGGCGTAACATTTCTCTTGGTTGAGTCAGACTATACTGTATTCGATACAAGTTACTAGTGCAATAATACAATGAAGAGCCAGGCGTCCATTATAATTATATTATCTTACATGTATTGTTTCTCTATTTTGTTTTTTTTAATTTTCTTTCTTTACGTTTTAATTCTGCAGCATTTGTTCTTAATTTCTTATGTATTTATCTTTTGTCTTGATATTTGTTTATTGCTACGGTATTATTTTGTCGAACTGTAAAAAAAAATAATTAATTCTTTCTGAACTCCATAGTTCATTTAGGCCATCAACACACTGTCCTAGGATTATGGTTAAAATAAACAGATACCAAATTATTTGCATGCAAAAAACTTTTCTTAACCTTATGGAAAACGTTTGTAGAATATATGATATACAGAATATCATAATACAGGGGTGGTTAAAGAAACTTAAAGTAACAATAGAAAAGATATATGCTCTAAACGTATATATTCATGAGTACTGTGTTTTGGTATTTTGTTTTATAACACTTTAATAATAGGTAGCTTGCAGGATGGGCAAGCATTGAAGAAAAGTTTGATTTTATATTCAATATTTTGTGAATATTATGAAGACAATGAGTTATTTAAAATTATTTACAGCACTTTTTTCGGGGAAAGCGTTCTTTTTTTGTAAAGTCAGTACATAGGATGACAAATACAAAAAAAAATAACAGTTCAAGCCCCATTTCCGCAAAATATTTATAAATATATTTCCTTAGTTATTAACCATAGTTTATGAAAATTTAATAAAAAAAAACGTTCTGGAAAATCTGCACTAGACAGTCGTGTAGTCAACTTTCGTATCAACATATTTAGTTATATTTTCTAGTTAATTTCGGTAACATATTTTAATATTTGGAAATGTACAAGTCATAACATTGTGCAAAGCGGAAGAAAAGAACACATTATAAATAGTGTAAATAATATTTGTAGATCACTTTCAGTACACTACGAAATGTAAGTACCTTGTTTAATTCTTATATATGATAATTACAATATCTATATTTGATTAATAACGGATAAAATATATATACCAAGTTCTGTAATTTCATTGGTAATGTGACCATGTATATGCGACTAAAAAACGGAAAACAGTATTATGATCAAAACAATAGTCTAAATCGGAGCTATGAGAAATAAAATTCAGTAAACTTTTTATATGCCACATAAATTGCCTAGTTTATTAAATACCTACGGAGGATAAAATGCGTTCTAGAAAATACAACTGAAATCTTTCCATACCATGAGTGTCTTACTTGTCAAAATCCTGACATGTAGCGACACTAGGAAAATATAATTTAAGTGTTGCAGGAAACTTTTATGCGTGCGTAATTCTTCAATAGATTGCAGTACCCATTTGGATGGAACACTTTCAGACTAATCAGACTAAATCTCTAAAGATAGCCTCTCTCTAAATCTTTTAATGATATTCTGTTGGGGAGCTCAGACCTGTTTTAAACAGTAGCTCATGACCCTTTCCTAGAAAAAAGAATATACATTACTGCAACAAAAAATTATTCAAACCTATTTAGGAAAAATGGAAAATAATAAAAAAAAATATTAAACAACAAACACGTTGTGCGTTAGCATCCTACACCCATAACAAATGTGTTATAACATATTTTTCAGTTGTGAAAGTCAATGTTCATCATGAACACAAAGGTAGCCATCATTTGTCTGGTTCTTCCTTGCATTATTGCACTGGTTACCTGTGCTTACATTCCATATGGAACACAGTACGGCCTTCCTCCACCGAGAAATGTAGCACGTTATCAAGCGTTTGCTGCCAACAGTTTCCAGGCTGCAAAACAAGCTAGACTGTTTAACTTGCGTAAGTACCAATTTTTTCGAAGTTGAAACTGAATAGTGTGGTTTTGTCATGAGTGTTGTTTTGTTTGCCTTTATTCTCGTCTTTAAGCTTCGTGGCTTCTTAATAACCAAGAAGCATATGCTTTATTCACGGTATTTGATTAAAAAACTATATTTTTTTTCCAGTTCTCGGTGGATTATATTTCTTGAATCTGTTCAACTTCACTGGAAACAGAATAGTTGGTTAGATCTTGCTTTTGTAACCCAGTTATTTTACAGGTAAGTTTGTAAGAAAAGGGATATTTTGATAAACAGTATTATGATCAAAACAATAGTCTAAATCGGAGCAATGAGAAATAAAATTTAGTAAAATTTTATATGCCACATAAATTACCTACTATTGTCAACATTTAAACGTCTTTTCTATATTGATATTTCAAATAAATCCAGATTATTGTTCAAATCAACCAAACGAGACCTGTGGATATATATTTTAAAATAGCAATGGAATATCAAGTGGACAAATATTAAAAGCGAAGTAATATTTCAAAAAATAGAAGTACAGTTAAACAAAAAATAAAATCACTAGCAAAATAAATGGAGTTCTTCCATATACTTATTTTATAGGTCATTAATGCTGGAAGAAATGTTTAAAATTTCGTTTCACCCATTATGCAAAGTTGATCTTGCAATCATTTTTAGGGTCATTTTATTCTATGTTTTGATCATTATTTTTGGCATTCCGAAATTGTGTCTATGGGCTAGTTACCCGATAAAGTGCAATCCTGAAATACTCATCGTATGCAAGAAAT
Source organism: Mytilisepta virgata (assembly GCA_028015205.1). Taxonomy (NCBI): domain Eukaryota; kingdom Metazoa; phylum Mollusca; class Bivalvia; order Mytilida; family Mytilidae; genus Mytilisepta; species Mytilisepta virgata. The sequence continues at coordinate 34,329,690 of CM051517.1, forward strand.
TTAGTATATATATTTTTAAAAATTTACATTTGCAGCAAAAAGGGTTAAAAATCAGTTTGTGCTTCTCGCTATTTATTATGTAGTTTGCTCTGTTTTTATTTACAGTAAAAAAATTACAGCTAATATATTTGTTTATTTATATTTCCAGGTGAAGTGATGGTCTTGCTCTTGCAAAATCATAGCGCCGTTGCTTTGTTTGCATTCGTAGATAGTAATAAAAAATCGATTTAAGTTATGTCCTTTTGTGTTTTTTTTTTATTTATTTCAAGAAAGTATTATAATTTTTCTTATATTTTTCTAACATAAATACCCATTAAACACCTTAACTAATTGATTGGTGTCAGACAATCCAGAGTCCTGTTGTTATTTGTTTGAACATTTCTTTTTTCTTCCCTTTCTGACTGTTTATTTCGGAGAAGCTTGATTGTTGGTTCATTGTTGACCTTTTTCTTATGGGAATATTGTCTTATGTATTTAATAATTTCTCTTCCTACCACTCAGTGGATGCCCCTTAGGGTATCACCAGCTCAATTTCTAGCATTTCAATATTTGATTTAAATTGATACATTGATTTACTGTTATAAAATTGTAAAAAACTTTATAGACAAGGAGTATGCAGTGCCCTGTTCTGACTGTATCTTTAGGATAGTTTTAAGATTAGAGGTGCTGTAAATTTTCGATTATTGTTTCGGCTTTTTGTGACTGAGAACTATCAAAATAGTCAATCGAACTCGGTGTAGTAGAATATTTATTTTAACACAAAATATATAGAATTAGTATGAAACATTTATTCTTCGGAAAGAAGTCCAAAATTATCAACCAGTGAGTGTTGAAGGCCGTGAAGTTTTTGTAATGATATCAACAATATATCATAGATAAAATCCTGGTTTGGTTGCTTTACTGACAGCAGTGGGAAATCCCGGAAAAGTGTAAATACCCTCACAATAAACTGATAACAGTAGACCATATCCACAGATGGTACTGGTAAATTAACACAGAAATAAGGGAAATTGCTAGTTGGAAACTCGGTATCAACATACATGTATAATATTCTTTTGCTTATTTACGGACTTTATTGGACAACAGGAAATAGACACTGGTTTCACTTGTATAGTTTGTATATTGGATTGTCGGTCTCTTTGAGCTACATCTTCCTCAGTACACAGGCGCTCGATCAACCGATCTAGTTTTTCCTTTTCTAGACGATAAAGAATTTTGTGCGATTTTAAATTTTGTAAAATCGTTTTCTACTGGCTGTTAAGCCTACTGCTAAATCCCCGTGTCTGCCCTACACAACCCAATGAGATCGTACTCAAAAAGTTAACAACCTTACAATAAAATCATTTCTATCCAATCGAAAAAGTTGTTACAGCCTGAAGACACTCAAAACAAAAATAGTTTCACCATATTTGGATGTCACGTGCTATGTCTGGCCCCAATACACATAAACTATATTTGAAGAGTCACCACACATCATTGATCCTTTTCTCGGATGTTTGTTACATGCCACATTAAAAAATCAATAAGTCGTCGGCAAAGTCCTCGATATGTTTGAAAACATATTTTATTCCAGGTTTGGATGTTATGATTTAATATGTTTGTTTGATTAGTTTGGGTTATACGCTGTTTTCAGCACATTTGGCTATTTCGCGGCGGCTAGTTTTTATTGGTGGAGAAAGCCGGAGTACCCGGAGAAAACCACCGACCTTCGGTAGGAAAATTGGCAATCTTATCGGAGTCGAACACACCCGTCTCAGGTAAGATTTCGAACTCGCAACCTCAGCGTTGACAGGCTAGGGATCATTAGTAGTCATGTCGAAATACCTAGACCACTCGGCCACCAAGGTCCCCTGTTATGATTTGAAATTACACAAATTTCATCCTAAATAAAAATATTTTTGTTCTTTCCTTAATCAACGGTATCCATAACTTCTATATTTATCAAGGGAATCCCGTTACACTTGCAAATTTTTATTTGCGTGACTGGGGTTCGGACTCCCTCCTTGAAGTAAATTATGTGTCATAGTTCAAGAACACATCGACGACCTGTCGGCTACCAATCGGATGATATCCAAATGTCGTTTTTACATATATCAATATGATACAGTACAATATATACATAGGGCTTTCGCCTTTATATATTTAAAAACGACGTTTGTATAGTGTAAGTTGGTAGCCACAAGGTTAGGATGAGTTGAGAGTAACACTTTTAGACATAGTTCGAATCTCTGTTTAGGCGTTCCCTTTTTTAAAAATATTTGTGTTATCATTGATATAATTTAGTAATAAGAAAAGATCATTATTTTTTTATTTGATTATTATCGACAATTTCATTTAATTCAATAGAAAATTACAACATTATTATTTTCATGTTTATGGCAATTTTATCTGTTTCACTGCATATTTTGACATATTTTTAAAAGTGTAAATCGTGTGGATTTAAACCGTTTTTTCTTTCAGTAACATTATGTTTTACTGGAAAATTATTTCGACTATGCTTTATTTTGTCAATAATGGACAAATTTCTGAATCATATGCCTTATATTGTAAATTCATACGGTTTTGTATTAATTTTCATTTACCATTAAAATCATCAACGTGACTGTATATATCTAATTGAATAGTAGTATAGAGAATTAAGTTAATTTAAGCTCACACATAATAGGGTCTAAGTAAGTTTGTTTGTTTAGTTGGGGTTTAAGGCCGTTTTCAGCACATTTGGCTATTTTGAGACTTACAGGGTTCGAATTCTGAAATTGTGAATGCAAGATTGTGATATAAACTCCTCTGTCATTTTTCACTCGATCCATTTTATTTCTATTCAGTATTACCATATGAGCAATAAGATTTATAATTTTGGTTTTCGAAATTTGGGGCCCATTTTTATACATATGATTGTGAAAGTGGTGCAACAAGTGGTAAGTACGTGGATAGCTACCTCCATCTAGTTGAAATTTGAAAGACCTGAATAGTCATCAAGACGACTAAAAAGCCAGAGATTATGATTGTCTACGGATGGAAACAAAGATCAAAAAAATACCGCAATTTCTATTTTCTTCACAACAAGTCATTATTATTTTGATATTAGTATGAAACTGATACCTTTAATATTACAGTTATTAAATTGTTGATTTTTGTGGAAACTATGAAGCATCTTCCTAATGCAAAGGTCAGAACACTCTTTTGGTAATTTTGGCATTCAGTGGGATACCATTATAAAATTGATATAAAATAAAAATGTTTTATAAGTTAATAAATCTCTCTTTTGTGCATTACTGAATATGGCATATTAAGTTTTGGCATCTTAATATTTGGGTTATCATTTCATTATCAACGTTTTAGGTGCCAAGTTCAATTCGACCAAGCATACATATCTTGTGCATTTAAATTGGTACCATAGAATATTTATCAGGTTCATAAATAGTAAATTACGAGTCGTCTAGTAATGGTTTTATTTTAAGATTAGACATACATTGTATTTGTAAACAGAAAAATAAAAATTTAGCGTATGTCTTTTTTACAACTGCAAGTAGTTTTTCGGCAATATCCCAAATGTTTTTTTTTAAATGAGGATGATGTATTTTTGAAGAACGTCGCAAAATGGAAGCAAAAAACGTTTCTCGACGTCTTGTATTTTCAAAGAGGAACGCATCATGAAACCAAATTCCGGCGCAGTGACCATATCCGTTCCGGTACTACATACTTCTACTACACAAAATTCACATAAACTTGGCAAATGATTTTAGTCCAATTTTTAAGAATTTACATTGCAAGTGCTTTACCTTTAATGGCCTATTTCTATTTCCTTCCTAACGGTATATGCTGTAACTTGATTTTAATGCTTTTATAGTGTTATTTTGTTCTGGTAGTCTTTGGATCCCCCTTTTTAGCTCACCTGGCCACATGGCGTCCGTCGGTCGTCTGTTAACTTTTCACATTTTAATCTTCTCCTCTGAAACCACTGGGCTAAATAGAATTAAATTTGGTAGGAAGCATCTATGTAAGGTCTCTTTATAAAGATTGCGCATTTCGTTCCTATCGGACAACAAACATGGCCGCCATGGGCAATTGTTGTTTATGATTGGCTGAGTTTTCAAAAATCTTCTCCTCTGAAACTGGTGGGCCAAATGGAACAAGAAGGTTAAATGGGAGGTCCTTTATTAATTTTCCTCATTTCGTCCCGATCGAACCACAAATATGGCCGCCATGGGCAGTTCTTGTTTCTGACTAGTTGATATAAAAAAATATCTTCTCTGAAGTAGCTTGACCAAATGGAACGAAACTTGACAGAATGTATCTATTGGAGGTTCTTTACAAAATTTCCTGGGGCCTCGGTGGTCGAGTGGTCTAGGTAGTTCATCATGACTACTAATGATCCCTAGCCTGTCAACGCTGGGGTTGTGAGTTCGAATCTCACCTGTGGCGGGGTGTGTTCGACTCCGATCTTAATTGACAAGGATTGCCAATTTTCCTACTGAAGGTCGGTGGTTTTCTCCGGGTACTCCGGCTTCTTCCACCAATAAAAACTGGCGCCGCGAAATGGCCAAAATGTGCTGAAAACGGCGTTAAACCCCAACTAAACAAACAAACAAACAAACAAAATTTCCTCATTTCGTCCCGATCGTGCAAAAAATGGCCGCCATAGGCAATTTTGTTTCTCATTGGTTGATTAAGAATATTTTTTTTCTCTGGAACTGCTTGGCCAAATGGAACAAAACATGACGTGAAGAATCTATGGGAGGACAGTCAGGTTCTTTACAAAATTAATTTATTTCAGCTCGATCGGAGTACATATATGATCATCATTGGCAGTTCTTGCTTCTGATTGGCTCATGTAAAAGAATCTTCTCCTCTGAAATCGCTTGCCCAAATGGAACGAAACCTGATAGGAAGCATATATGCGAGGTCCTTTATAAAGTTTCCTCATTTTGTCCTGATCGGAATACAAATATGGCTATTTCTTGTTTCTGATTGGCTGATATAAAAAAATCTCCTCTGAAGTCGGTTGGCCAAATGGAACGAAACTTGACAGAATGCATCTAATTGTGAGGTTCTATCCAAAGTTTCCTCGCATCGTTCTGATCAGGCAACAAACATGGCTGTCGTGGGCAGTTCTTGTCTTTCATCGGTTGGTAATCTTCTTTGAAACCGCTTTGGTAAAGGGAAGACCAAAAACCAAAGCTTATTGTAAAACAAGAAGCACTCATAACCCAAAATACCGAAATAGGAAGCCAAATATCAGCTAAGGAGATCTACCATGTGCAATACAAGAAATGAACCCTTAGTAATTCTATTATTTTTGAATTTTGCTAAAAACTGGTAATTTCTATAACAAATCAATGAATAATCATGTCAGACAAGTCTGACGACTGGGTTGGCGAATATCCTCGGGGACCTAGGGTCCACCATGCAAAGGCATCGTCCCAGGATTTTCAAAATAACAATCCAAAGATACTAATATTAGATATAGTAAATTTATACTATGCTGTATACGACGCATTTCAAGGAGTTACCTCTCATCAGCAGCATTAAAACCGAAATATTTGGAAGACCAAAAACCAAACTTATATTAAACAAGAAGTACTCAACCAAAAATACCGAAATAGGAAGCCAAATTTCAGCTAAGGAGATCTACCATGTGCAAAGTTTCCCCATTTTGTCCAGATCAGGCATGGCCACCATGGGCAATTCTTGTTTCTGATTTGTTGATTTAAAAATTGTTTTCTCTTAAACTGCTTCGCTTGAAACGAAACATGGTATGAATGTTTCTCTGAAGGTGCTCACCAAGTGTTGTTACTTTGATTCAAAATGGCATTCAGCAGAGGAATTAGGTTAACATTAGACCCTATGTGAAATACATGCAAAAATCTTCTGGAGAACCGCAAAATTCTAGAAAATGCTGACCTGTAAGTAGAAGGACCTTGTTGAAGAAAATATTGGTTCCTACAAGGCTTATTGCACTTCATAGGGAGAAGTTACTTCTCTCTTTGAGGTACATCAATAAAAATGGCTTTCATGCCAGGTGAGTGATACAGGATCAGCCCTCTGAGCCTCTAGTTATATTTGTTTTAGTTTTATTTTGCCAATAAATGCTTATGTCTTCGATATTTCTTTGCCAATGTTTGTACGTCTAATACTTTTGATACACTATGGAATCTTAATATATCTAAAATCTGAGAAAATCACATTCATACGGTCATTCGAGATTTTTGCCAACAGATAAATAATTGTAAAATAACAACCCAAAGATACTAATATTAGATATAGTAAATTTATACTATGCTGTATACGACGCATTTCAAGGAGTTACCTCTCATCAGCAGCATTAAAACCGAAACATTTAGACAGGTAAATCAAATCGAATTAAATGTCATCTTATAAAAACGTCTTCAATTTTTCAGACACTTTAGGTAATAATGTTTAAGATTTACCTGACCGGAAACATGTTCGATGGTCAGTGTGTAATGCGGAAGACTATTTTTTTATATAAATACACGCAGACAAGCAACGCGATCACTTTCAGTTCAAGTCAAACAGGTAAGGTGCCAACTTTAATATATTATTATTTAATGTTTCAGAATTCTTTCTGAAATAGTGCTAAACATTTGTTTTCATTCAGAGAAATAAGAGGCAAAAAAAAAAGAAACAATTTCAGGATGACTTATTATTTTTTTATTCAACAAGAAATCATAATAAATTTGCTTTATACAATTTTCTTTCAGCATTATTCGGAACTGTCAATATACATTCACTCAATAGCATTTCTCTTATACAATAAATAAATAATTAAATCAAATCAAATAAGGAAAAAAACAGAGAATATTACATTAATTGCATGTGCACGTGCGATTAAACTACTGTATAGTAAAGTAACGTATTTTTTTAGACTTCCAAAATCTTCGTTATCTAAAAATAGCAAATTATCTATTTAAAATAACAAATACATGTATACATCTTTTTTATTATTTTAAACAAGATTGCTCTAAAATATTTTATATAGGTGTGAAAGTCAAGTTTCATCATGAACACAAAGGTAGCCATCATTTGTCTGGTTCTTCCCTGCATTATTGCACTGGTTACCTGTGCTTACATTCCATATGGAACACAGTCTGGTCTTCCTCCGCCAAGAAATGTAGCACGTTATCAAGCGTTTGCTGCAAACAGTTTCCAGGCCGCAAAACAAGCTAGACTCTTTAACTTGCGTAAGTAACCCGTATTTTAATTTCTTAACGTATCATAAGATAAATTTTGATTTATTGAATTTGAATACTAACCTATCTCTTTAATGTAACAAAAAAATCGATAATTTAGTAGTGGCTGCTCTGGTATTTTTCAGTTCTTGGTGGATTATACTTCTTGAACCTGTTTAATTTCACCGGAAACAGAATAGTTGGTTAGACATCATCTGAGCATTGTAAAGGTTTGGTAAGTAAATAAATATTTCTGAAAGAGCAAGATATTTCGTATTATTTTGTAATTCCTTCAATGTTCTCTAAAAGATTGTACTTCAATTATTCAGTTGTGTCATGAAGCAAAACTACAATAATTTATGTAATCATGTTTGATTTCAAAAAATAGAAATAAAATATTCGAAACGGTTTCCATGTGACTATTGATCGAAAAAGAAAAAAAAGACTCCATGTACAAATTATTTAAAGCGTGATAGTATTTTTGGTATGGCAATCTTATTAATTGTCAACTGTTTTTAATTTCTTATTTCAGATGTCACCTGATTCTGTTGAAGTAGCTCCTGTATTGATAATTGTTATAATAAAAAGTCAAGCTAATATAGTTCTTATCTGAATACTTTATAAATTCAACGTTTTTTACATTTAGTTAAGAAAGTACGGTCAGCATTTCTAAACATAGACTGGAGGGTATTTGATCATTATTTGAATTTGTTTGAAATATTTAAATATTGTCAAACGAATAATGTAGAAACAAGACATGTGAAACTCCATAAGATGAAAATTCAAAGACTAGGTGAGACACTAACAAAGATACATTTATAATAATGTAAATACACATAGAAACTAAAGAACAAGACAGCCTCAATACTAAATTACCAGTTTTGCTACTGGTAATTTAGTATTGAGGATGTCTTGTTCTTTAGTTTCTATGTGTATTTACATTATTATAAAGGTCAAATCAAAAATAATTCCTTGTATTGCATATGGTAGATCTCCTTAGCTGAAATTTGGCTTCCTTTTTCGGTATTTTTGGTTATGAGTACTACTTCTTTTAAAATAAGTTTGGTTTTTGGTCTTCCAAATGTTTCGGTTTTAATGCTGCTGATGAGAGGTAACTCCTTGAAATGCGTCGTATACAGCATAGTATAAATTTACTATATCTAATATTAGTATCTTTGGATTGTTATTTTGAAAATCCTGGGACGATGCCTTTGCATGGTGGACCCTAGGTCCCCGAGGATATTCGCCAACCCAGTCGTCAGACTTGTCTGACATGATTGGTATTCGCCAACCCAGCCGTCAGACTTGTCTGACATGATTACTCATTGATTTGTGATAGAAATGACCAGTTTTTAGCAAAATTCAAAAATAATAGAATTACTAAGGGTTCATTTCTTGTATTGCACATGGTAGATCTCCTTAGCTGATATTTGGCTTCCTATTTTGGTATTTTGGGTTATGAGTGCTTCTTGTTTTACAATAAGCTTTGGCTTTTGGTCTTCCAAATGTTTCGGTTTTAATACTGCTGATGAGAGGTAACTCCTTGAAATGCGTCGTATACAGCATAGTATAAATTTACTATATCTAATATTAGTATCTTTGGATTGTTATTTTGAAAATCCTGGGACGATGCCTTTGCATGGTGGACCCTAGGTTTCCGAGGATATTCGCCAACCCAGTCGTCAGACTTGTCTGACATGATTATTCATTGATTTGTTATAGAAATTACCAGTTTTTAGCAAAATTCAAAAATAATAGAATTACTAAGGGTTCATTTCTTGTATTGCACATGGTAGATCTCCTTAGCTGATATTTGGCTTCCTATTTCGGTATTTTGGGTTATGAGTGCTTCTTGTTTTACAATAAGCTTTGGTTTTTGGTCTTCCAAATGTTTCGGTTTTAATACTGCTGATGAGAGGTAACTCCTTGATATGCGTCGTATACAGCATAGTATAAATTTACTATATCTAATATTAGTATCTTTGGATTGTTATTATGAAGGAAAAACCGGGAGTAACATTGGGTGCTCTAGTAGGTTAAGCATATCATACTCTTCACATCGAAAGTTGATGAAAATCGTTTAATTGCTGAAAACTACTCTTAAAAATATAGATATCTGCAACTACAGTCAGGAGTTTCTCATACTCGCCGAGCTCTATTCTTATGGATGGATTATTGCTGTATACCTTTTGGACAAAATTTTTCTATCTCAAATCACAGAATGCGTATTGATAAACACTTTTTCAACACACTCGAAAGAATATATATAATTTGTAAAATAAAAGTCCAAGAAAAAGTCTCATTAGTTGCCAACAAAAAACCAAACATAAGACACAGACATTTAGTTAAATAATATCAGGAACTTTTATGAAAGCCCAGAAGGATCATGCAAGATTCAAAATTCGAGATTTTATATTCAATATTCAATAGATAGAATAACCAATCACAGGAAAGCTTCTTAGTTGTAAATACTATGAAATATCTTTTCACTGCTGGAGATACAAGACTTAGTGTTGAAGTATAATGTTGTATGTGTACTGCAGGAAAGGGATATGTTGCAAACACTGTACACAACAGACAAATATTCTTATGATCAACAACTTCACACTTATATGTATAATTACATTACTTGTTTGTTTCATTGAAATCCTTAATGTGTTATTGGAAGATGATAGTCACGTGGTTCTAAAAAGGTTAAAATCTTGTTTAGCACGTGCTCCCATGAGTACAGTGAGGAGTTTCTCATAATTGCCGAGCTCTATTCTTATAGATAGATTATTTACGATATCAACGCATAAATTCTTACTGGCAGGATTGGGCCTGTTTAATGGAAAAGGATTATACTGTAATACTGCAATATGTCACAATGAAATTTTCATTATATGGAAGGTCTTGTGGTCAAATGGCTGTGCTTTTGAATTCCAATGTATAACACAGATGTAGACCTTTATGTAAATATGTATCTCAAATCTTTGGAGGAATGTTTGTTTGCTTCTTTATGATTTATCAAGTGTTATGAAATTATAAAGTAGTTGTGTTTGAAATATAAGCAAAGAAGTAGCCGCAACTTTACTATTTATAAAAAATTACTTTCCTCAGTTTTCAATCATTGGAAAAAGGTATCGGGCTAACAATATTTATTTTTACATAAATTTTGTCCTTTTTTCTGAAATAATTGATCCCAGTTCTGTTATGTTTCTTTTTTAAGTGGGAGTTGGGTGGAGGGGTGAATCTATTTGGGTTTCCTCTTTAGTTTCTTGCTTCGATTTTACTTATAATTGATACCAACCATTTCTTCACAGTAATGTCTATTATCACCTATTCTTGAGTTCTTAAGAAAGATATCCATTAAGAAAATAGAGCATATCTAAAACGGCTAAATACTTAATCGTAGAGAATCAACAAGATGCAATATATTAAAGTTAAAAGTAAAACTGCATAAAATGACAGGCATCGTCTGCTTTGATTATCCCCGCACTTTCGAAGGGCCATAGGGGTCGAATTTTGAAGTTGTGAATTTAAGCTTGTGGCCTAAATCCTCTCTCAGTTTTCATTTTATGCATTTTATTTCTATACGGTATTTTCACACTTTATGTAGATATGCAACAAGGTTTTAGAATTTGGATTTTCAAAAAATTTGGCCCATTTTTCAAACATATGATCCTGAAATTAGTGCACCGGGATACAACGGAGAGTGCGGGGATAGCTGTCGTCTATATTTTTTGCCCACGTCTATCTGCCCATCCGTCACACTTCGTCCTCATTCATTTTCAAATTTCTAAATTTTATATCTATGCAATATTTTCATTTATTGTATAGCAACGTAATATTCCCTGTAGAACATAACCAAAAGTTCGCGTGCAATATTCGCCGATATTGCACGGTGAGCAATATTGCATTGTAAGGACGATGTCTTTGAAATTTTTTTCGGGTTATTTTCGGGATGTGGGTGATGTTGCCATACAATAAAAGGGTTATTGCATAAAACTGGAAATATTGTCCCTCGTTTAATATTACATCGCACTAGAAAGCTCGTGCAATATTTCATTCCACTCGGGACAATATTTCCCACTATTCGGTGCTATAGTACTATATGTAGATGCGCAATACGGATTTAGAATTTTTGATTTTCAAACTTGGGGTCTACAGAGTTAGGATTTTGAAATAGTAAATATAAGCTTGTGACGTAGGCTCCTCTTTCACATTTTAAATAATGCATTTTGTTATAAAATATACATAGATGTGCAATGAGATTTTAGAATTTTGATTTTCAAAACTTGACACATATAGGGTTCCAATTCTGAAATTGTGAATGTAAGCTTGTGATTTAAACTCATCTTTCATTTTTCACTTGATGCATTTTATTTCTATTCAATATTACTATATGAGCAATAAGGTTTTATAATTTTGATTTTCGAAATTTGGGGCCCATTTTTATACATATGATTGTGAAAGTGGTGCAGTAATTGATACTCTAGGAATCCGACAAGTGGGAAGTACGTCGAAAGATACCTCCATCTAGTTGAAATTTGAAAGACCTGAATAGTCATCAAGACGAAAGGAAATGCATAGATTCTGATTGTCTACGGATGGAAACACAGTTAAAAAAATACCGCAATTTCTATTTTTTATTATGGCCCCAATTTTTGAAAAATTCTAAAACCTTATTGCACATCTATATACTGTTTGTGACAATATCGTAAAGAAATTAAATACATCAATTAAAACATGAAACAGGAGTTTAGGTCACAAGCTTAAATTCCCAATTTTCAAAATTCAACACCTGTGGACCCCGAGTTCTGAAAATCAAAATTCTAAAACCTTATTGAACATCTACATATAGTATGTGACAATGTTTTTTATAAATTAAATACATAAAATGAAAAGTGACAGAGGAGTTCAGGTCACAAGCTTAAATTCACAATTTTCAAACTTCGACTGACCCCTGTGGGACCCAATTTTTGAAAATCAAAATTTTAAAACCTTATTGCGCATCTAGATACGGTATGTGATAATAATGTATAGAAATTAAATGCCTGAAGTCAAAAATGAAAGAGGAGTTTAGGTCACAAGCTTAAATTGATAATTTAAGAAAGTCGACCACTGTGGACCCCAATTTTTGAAAATGAAAATTCTAAAACCTTATAGCGCATCTACATACCATATGTGACAATACTGTATAGAAATTAAATACGTGAAGTTAAAAATGAACGAGAAATTTAGGTCACGAGAAAGTGTGACGGACGGACGAAAAGAGAGACGGACAAACGTACGGGGCGATAACAATATCCCAGAACTTCTTCGAAGTGCGGGGATAAAAACCATATCCGTTCCGGTACTACATACCTCCACTACACACAATTCGCATAAACTTGGAAAATGATTTTAGTCCAATTTTTAAGAATTTACATTGCAAGTTTTTTTACTTTTATTGTACTATTTTTATTTCTTTCTTAACGGTATATTCTATAACTTGATTTTAATGCTTTTATAGTGTTATTTTGTTCGGGTAATCTTTGAATTTCCCCTTTTTATTATTGTTTTAGTTTTATTTTGCTAAAAAATGCTTATGTCTTCGATATTTCTTTGACAATGGCTGTACTGATACACTGCAGAATCATAAATATATCTTAAATCTGAGAAAATCACATACGTACAGTCATTCGAGATTTTTTCCAACAGATAAATAATTGTAACTAGAAATCTGGACTGTCGGAATCGACAGTGATCCCCGCACCACTTACCTATAGTCAAAAATATAATCCCTTATTCCCATCCAAAAACAGTATGCAGTCATTCTGCAAAGAAATTAAATCAATAAACCTAATGAAAAATGAAAAAACCTTAGTTCACAAGCTTAAACCGACAATTTTTGAAATTTTCCCCTGATCAAATCGATGTTTTAAATCCTTATTGTGCAACTAAATATAGTGTAGAACAATACTATATATTTGCAAACTGAAAGAGAAGTTAAGGTCACAAGCTTATATTAAAAGTTTCAAATTTCGACCGATATGGACTCCAATTTTAGAAAATTAAAATTATAAAACCTTATTGCACACCTGCATATAGTGTTTGGCAAAACTGTATAGAAATAAAATGCATAAATTGAAAAACCATAGACAAGTTTATGTCAGAAGCTTAAATTGATAATTTTAAATTAGACCCCTTTGGGCCCCTTGTTTAGAAAATCAAAATTCTAAAACCTTATTGCGCATCTGTATATAGTGTATGACAATACCGTATAGAAATAATATGCATAAATTGCAAAATTAAAGAGGACAGTAGGTCACAAGCTTAAATTGACAGTTTTTCGAAATTCGACCCCTGTGGGCCCCAATTTTAGAAAATCAAAATTCTAAAACCTTATTGCGCATCTGAATATGAGCATGACAATACTATACAGAAATAAAATGGATCAATTGAAAAATGAAAGACGAGTTCAGGACACAAGCATGAATTCCAAATTTTCGAAGTTCAACCCATGTAGGCCCCTTGTTTAGAAAATCAAAATTCTAAAACCTTATTACGCATCTACAGGTGGATGCAACTATTCTATATAGAAATTAAATTCCTAAACCCGAAAGTGAAGGAGGAGTTGATGTAACAAGAAAGTGTGACGGACGACGGAGACAGTCGCTATATCCCCAAACTTTTTTTCGAAAGTGCGGGAATAAAAATCAGACAGGTAACTCAAATCGAATAAAATGTCATCTTAATAATACGTCTTTAATTTTTCAGACACTTTAGGTAATAATGTTTAATATTAACCTGACCGGAAACATGTTCGATGGTCATTGTGTAATGCGGAAGACTATTTTATTTCGATATAAATACATGCAGACAAGCAACACGATCACTTTCAGTTCAAGTCAAACAGGTAAGGTGTTAACTTTAATATATTATTATTTAATGTTTAAGGATTCTTTTTGAAATAGTGCTGAACTTTTTTTTCCATTTAGAGAAATAAGAGGCAAAAAATTGAAACCATTTCAAGATGATTTATTATTTTTTTATTCAACAAGAAATCACAATAAATTTGCTTTATACAATTTTCTTTAAGCATTATTCACAACTGTCCATACACATTCACTCAATAGCATTTCTCGAATTCTATAAATAAATAAATAAATAAATCAAATCAAATTAAAAACAAAGAATATTACATTAATTTAAACTACTGTATAGTAAAGTAAACTTTTTTAAGATTTCCAAAATCTTCGTTATTTAAAAATAGCAAATTATCTATTTACAAATACATGTATACATCTTTTACATTTTTAACAAGATTGCTCTAAAATATTTTATATAGGTGTGAAAGTCAAGTTCCATCATGAACACAAAGGTAGCCATCATTTGTCTGGTTCTTCCCTGCATTATTGCACTGGTTACCTGTGCTTACATTCCATATGGAACACAGTCTGGTCTTCCTCCGCCAAGAAATGTAGCACGTTATCAAGCGTTTGCTGCCAACAGTTTCCAGGCCGCAAAACAGGCTAGGCTCTTTAACTTGCGTAAGTAACCCGTACTTCATAAGTGTTGTCTAATTTCTTAAAGTATAATAAGATTAATTTTGATATATTGAATTTGAATACTAACCTATCTCTTTAATGTAAAAAAAATCGATAATTTAGTAGTGGCTGCTTTGGTATTTTTCAGTTCTTGGTGGATTATACTTCTTGAACCTGTTTAATTTCACCGGAAACAGAATAGTTGGTTAGACATAATCTAAGCATTGTAAAGGTTTGGTAAGTAAATAAATATTTCTGAAAGAGAAAGATATTTCGTATTATTTTGTAATTCCTTCAATATTCTCTTTGTGAAAAAAATATCAAATCAGCAATGGATTGTTAAAAAATGTTGCCTAAAAGACTTACTTCAATTATTCAGTTGTGTCATGAAGCAAATCTACAAAAATTGATGTAATCATGTTTTATTTCAAAAAATAGAAATAAAATATTCGAAACGGTTTCCATGTGACTGTTGATCGAAAAAGAAAAAATACATATACAAATCATTTAAAGCGTGAAAGTATTTTTGGTATGACAATCTTATTAATTGGTGTCAATTGTTTTTAATTTCTTATTTCAGATGTGACCTGATTCTGTTGAAGTAGCTCCTGTACTGATATTTGTTATAATAAAAAGTCAAGCTAATATAGTTCTTATGTGAATACTTTATAAATTCAACGTTTTTCACTGTTAGTTAAGAAAGTACGGTCAGCATTTCTAAACATAGACTGGAGGGTACTTGATCATTATTTGAATTTGTTTGAAATATTTAAATATTGTCAAACGAATAATGTAGAAACAAGACATGTGAAACTCCATAAGATGAAAATTCAAAGACTAGGTGAGACACTAACAAAGATACATTTATAATAATGTAAATACACATAGAAACTAAAAAACAAGACAGCCTCAATACTAAATCACCAGTTTTTAGCAAAATTCAAAAATGATAGAATTACTAAGGGTTCATTCCTTGTATTGCACATTGTAGATCTCCTTAGCTGAAATTTGGCTTCCTATTTCGGTATTTTTGTTATGAGTACTTCTTGCTTTACAATAAGTTTGGTTTTTGGTCTTCCAAATGTTTCGGTTTTAATACTGCTGATGAGAGGTAACTCCTTGAAATGCAACTACAGTGGGGAGTTTCTCATACTCGCCGAGCTCTATTCTTATAGATGGATTATTGATGTATACCTTTTGGACAAAATTTTTCTATCTCAAATCACATAATGCATATTGATAAACACTTTTTTCAACACACTCGAAAGAATATATATAATTTGTAAAATAAAAGTCCAAGAAAAACTCCCATTAGTTGCCAACAATCAACCAAACATAAGACACAGACATTTAGTTAGATAATATCAGGCACTTTAATGAAAGCCCTGAAGGATCACGCAAGATTCAAAATTCGAGATTCTATATTCAATATTCAATAGATAGAATTACCAATCACAGGAAAGCTTCTTAGTTTTAAATAGTATTTGACCAATGAAATATCTTTTCACCACTGGAGATACAAGCGTAGAAGTATAATGCTGTAGGTCTACTACAGGAAAGGGATATATTGCAAACCACGTACACAACAGACAAATATTCTTATGATCAACAACTTCACACTTTGTATAATTACATTACTTGTTGGTTTCATTGAAATCCCTAATTTTTTATTGGAAGATGCTAGTCACGTGGTTCTAAAAAGGTTAAAATCTTGTTTAGCACGTGCTCCCATGACTACAGTGAGAAGTTTCTCATAGTCTCCGAGCTCTATTCTTATAGATAGATTATTTACGATATGAACGCATAAATTCTGACTGGCGGGATTAGGCCTGTTTAACGGAAAAGGATTATACTGTAATACATGTCACAGTGAAATAAATGTTCATCATATAGAAGGTCTTGTGGTCAAATGGCTGTGCATTTGTATTCCAATTTATAACACAGATGTAGACCTTTATGTAAATATGTATCTCAAATCTTTGGAAGAATGTTTGTTTGCTTCTTTATGTTTTATCAAATGTTATGAAATTATAAAGTAGCTGTGTTTGAGATATATGCAAAGAAGTAGCCGCAACTTTACTATTTATAAAAAATTACTTTCCTCAGTTTTCAATCATTTATTTTTACATAAATTTTGTCTTCTTTTCTGAAATAATTGATCCCAGTTGTGTTATGTTTCTTTTTTGAGGGGGGGTGGGGTGGGGTGGGGCGGAGGTGTGAGTCTCTTTGGGTTTTCTCTTTAGTTTCTTGCTTCGATTTTACTTATAATTGATACCAACCATTCCTTCACTGTAATGTATATTGTCACCTATTCTTGAGTTCTTAAGAAATATACCGATGAAGAAAAAAAGTATATCTAAAATGGCTAAAACTTAATCGTAGACAATCAACAAGATGCAATATATTAAAGTTAAAGTAAAACTGCATAAAATGACAGGCATCGTCTGCTTTGATTATCCCCGCACTTTCGAAGAGCCATAGGGTCTAATTTTGAAGTTGTGAATTTAAGCTCGTGACCTAAATCCTCTCTCAGTTTTCATTTTATGCATTTTTTTTCTCTACAGTATTATCACACACTGTATGTAGATATGCAATAATGTTTTAAAATTTGGATTTTCAAACATATTGGCCCAGTTCTCAAACATATGATTCTGAAATTAGTGCACAGGGATACAACGGAGAGTGCGGGAACAGCTGTCGTTTCCGACTCCTCCGTCTAGATTTTTTGCTCCCGTCTATCTGCCCATCCGTCACACTTCGTCCTCTTTCATTTTCAAAATAACAATCGAAAGATACTAATATTAGAAATAGTAAATTTATACTATGCTGTATATGACGTTTTCAAGGAGTTACCTCTCATCAACAGCATTAAAACAGAAACATTTGGAAGACCAAAAACCAGACTTATATTAAACAAGAAGTATTCAACCAAAAATACCGAAATATGAAGCCAAATTTTAGCTAAGTTTATAAATTTTATATCTATGCAATATTTTCATTTATTGTATAGCAACGTAATATTCCCTGTAAAACATACCCAAAAGTTCGCGTGCAATATTCGCCGATATTGCGCGGAGAGCAATACTGCATTGTAAGGACGATGTCTTTGATAGTTTTTTTTTCGGGTTATTTCCGGGATCTGGGTCATGTTGCATACAATAAAAGGGTTATTGGACGAAACTGGAAATATTGTCGCTCGTATAGTGTTACATCGCACTCGCAAGCTTGTGTAATATTACATTCTACTCGGGACAATATTTTCCAGTATTCGTGCAATAACCCTATATTACTATATGTAGATGCGCAATATGGATTTAGAATTTTTGATTTTCAAACTTGGGGTCTACAGAGTAAGAATTTTGAAATTGTAAATTTAAACTTGTAACCTAGGCTCTTAATTCATTTTTTAATTACTGCATTTTGTTATACAATATACATAGATGTGCAATGAGATTTTAGAATTTTGATTTTCAAAACTTGACACTTACTGGGATGTAAGCTTGTGATCTAAACTCCTCTTTCATTTTTCACTCGATGCATTTTATTTCTATTCAGTATTACCATATGAGCAATAAGTGTTATAATTTTGGTTTTCGAAATTTGCTGCCCATTTTTATACGTATGATTGTGAAAGTGGAGCAGTAATTGATACTCTAGGAATGCAGCAAGTGGGAAGTACGTGGATAGCTACCTCCATCTGGTTGAAATTTGAAAGACCTGAATAGTCATCAAGACGACAGGAAATGCATAGATTCTGATTGTCTACGGATGGAAACACAGATAAAAAAAAATACAATAATTTCTATTTTTCGACCCCTAAAGGCCCCAATTTTTGAAAATCAAAATTCTAAAACCTTATTGCACATCTATATACAGTTTGTGACAATACCGTAAAGAAATGAAATACATATAATGAAAAATGAAATAGGAGTTTAGGTCACAAGCTTAAATTCACAATTTCAAAATTCAACACCTGTGGACCCCGAGTTCTGAAAATCAAAATTCTAAAACCTTATTGAACATCTAGTATGTGAGAATCTTTTTTTTATAAATTAAATACATAAAATGAAAAGTGAAAGAGGAGTTAAGGTCACACGCTAAAATTCACAATTTTCAAAATTTGACCCCTGTGGACCCCAATTTTTAAAAATGAAAATTCTAAAACCTAATTGCGAATCTACATACTATATGTGACAATACTGTATAGAAATTAAATACATTAAGTTAAAAATGAACGAGATGTTTAGGTCACAAGAAAGTGTGACGGACGGACGGAGAGAGAGACGGACGGACGGACAGAAGGACGGGGGCGATAACAATATGCCTGAACTTTTTCGAAGTGCGGGAATAAAAACCATATTCGTTCCGGTATTACATATCTCCACTACACAAAATTCATATAAACTTGGCAAATGATTTTAGTCCAATTGTTAAGAACTTACATTGCAAGTTCTTTACTTTTAATATCCTATTCTTATTTCTTTCTTAACGGTATATTCTATAACTTGATTTTAATGCTTTTATAGTGTTATTTTGTTCGGGTTGTGTTTGAATTCCCCCCTTTTTATTATTGTTTTAGTTTTATTTTGCCACAAAATGCTTATGTTTTCGATATTTCTTTGCTAATGGTTGTACGTCTAATACTTTTGATACACTGTAGAATCTTAAATATATCTTAAATCTGAGAAAATCACATATGTACAGTCATTCGTAATTTTTGCCAAAAGACTGTCGAAATATTTCGACAGTGATCCCCGCAACCCCTGTAAGTAGTTGGACACTTACCTATAGTCAAAAATATAATACCTTATTCCCATCCAAAAACAGTATGCATTCATTTTATAAAGAAATTAAATCAATAATCCTAATGAAAAAACCTTAGTTCACAAGCTTAAACCGACAATTTTTTAAATTTGGCTTGTGTGAGCCCTCGGATTAAATCGATGTTCTAAATCCTTATTGTGCAACTAATTATAGTGTAGAACAATACTAAATATAAGCAAACTGAAAGAGAAGTTAGGGTCACAAGCTCAAATTTTAGAAAATTACAAATCTAAAACCTTATTGCACACCTGCATATGATGTTTGACAATACTGTATAAAAATAAAATGCATAAATGGAAAAACAAAAGACAAGTTTATTTTACAAGCTTAAATTGATAATTTTTCAAAATTCGACCCCTTTGGACATCTTGTTTAGAAAATCAAAATTCTAAAACCTTATTGCGTATCTGCATATACTGTATGACAATACCGTATAGAAATAATAAGCATAAATTGCAAAATTAAAGAGGACATTAGGTCACAAGCTTAAATTGACAGTTTTTCGAAATTCGACCCATGTGGGCCCCAATTTTAGAAAATAAAAATTCTAAAACCTTAATGCGCAATTGCATATGGTGCATGACAATACTGTATAGAAATAAAATGCATAAATTGTAAAATGAAAATTGAGTTTAGGTCACAAGCTTAAATTGACAGTTTTTTGAAATTCGACCCCTGTGGGCCCCAATTTTAGAAAATCAAAATTCTAAAACCTTATTGCACAATTGCATATGGTGCATGACAATACTGTATAGAAATAATATGCATAAATTGAAAATTGAAAAACGAGTTCAGGTCACAAGCTTGAATTCTAAATTTTCGAAGTTCAACCCACGTGGGCCCCTTGTTTGGAAAATCAAATTCTAAAACTTATTGCGCATCTACAGGTGGTATGCCAACATTCTATATAGAAATTAAATTCCTAAACCCAAAAGTGAAGGAGGGGTTGATGTTACAAGAAAGTGTGACGGACGGACAAGACGGACGGACGGAAACTATCGCTATATCCCCAAACTTTCTTCGAACGTGCGGGGATAAAAATGAGACAGGTAAATCAAATCGAATAAAATGTCATCTTAATAATACGTCCTCAATTTTTCAGACACTTTAGGTAATAATGTTTAAGATTAACCTGACCGGAAACATGTTCGATGGTCATTGTGTAATGCGGAAGACTATTTTATTTCGATATAAATACATGCAGACAAGCAACACGATCACTTTCAGTTCAAGTCAAACAGGTAAGGTGTCAACTTTAATATATTATTATTTAATGTTTAAGGATTCTTTCTAAAATAGTGCTAAACATTTATTTTCATTTAGACAAATAAGAGACAAAAAATTGAAACCATTTCAGGATGACTTATTATTATTTTTTTATTCAAGAAGAAATCATAATAAATTTGCTTTATACAACTTTCTTTCAGCATTATTCACAACAGTCCATATATATTCACTCAATAGCATTTCTCTCATTCAATAAATAAATAAATAATTAAATCAAATCAAATCAAAAACAAGGAATATTACATTAATTCCATGTGCACGTGCGATTAAACTACTGTATAGTAAAGTAACATATTTTTTTAGACTTCCAAAATCTTCGTTATTTAAAAATAGCAAATTATCTACTTAAAACAACAAATACATGTATACATCTTTTTTTTATTATTTTAAACAAGATTGCTCTAAAATATTTTATATAGGTGTGAAAGTCAAGTTTCATCATGAACACAAAGGTAGTCATCATTTGTCTGGTTCTTCCCTGCATTATTGCACTGGTTACCTGTGCTTACATTCCATATGGAACACAGCCTGGTCTTCCTCCGCCAAGAAATGTAGCACGTTATCAAGCGTTTGCTGCCAACAGTTTCCAGGCCGCAAAACAAGCTAGACTCTTTAACTTGCGTAAGTAACCCGCACTTCATAAGTGTTGTCTAATTTCTTAACGTATAATAAGATTAATTTTGATATATTGAATTTGAATACTAACCTATCTCTTTAATGTAAAAAAAATCGATAATTTAGTAGTGGCTGCTTTGGTATTTTTCAGTTCTTGGTGGATTATACTTCTTGAACCTGTTTAATTTCACCGGAAACAGAATAGTTGGTTAGACATCATCTGAGCATTGTAAAGGTTTGGTAAGTAAATAAATATTTGTGAAAGAGCAAGATATTTCGTATTATTTTGTAATTCCTTCAATATTCTTTTTGTGCAAGAAATACCAAATCGGCGTTGGATTGTTAAAAAACGTTGCCTAAAAGATTGTAGTTACTTCAATTATTCAGTTGTGTAATGAAGCAAAACTACAATAATTTATGTAATCATGTTTTATTTCAAAAAATAGAAATAAAATATGCGAAACGGTTTCAAGGTGACTGTTGATCGAAAAAGTAAAAAATCCATGTACAAATTATTCAAAGCATGAAAGTATTTTTGGTATGGCAATCTTATTAATTGTTGTCAATTGTTTTTAATTTCTTATTTCAGATGTGACTTGATTCTATTGAAGTAGCTCCTGTATTGATATTTGTTATAATAAAAAAGCAAGCTAATATAGTTGTTATGTGAATACTTTATAAATTCAACGTTTTTCACTGTTTGTTAAGAAGTACGGTCAACATTTCTAAACATAGACTGGAGGGTACTTGATAATTTTTTGAATTTGTTTGAAATATTTAACGAATAATGTAGAAATAAGACATGTGAAACTCCATAAGATGAAAATTCAAAGACTAGGAGAGACACTAACAAAGATACATGTATAATAATGTAAATACACACAGAAACTAAAGAACAAGACAGCCTCAAAACTAAATTATGAAGGAAAAATTAGGAGTAACATTGGGTGCTCCAGTAGGTTAAGCATATTATACTCTTCACATCGAAAGTTGGTAAAATTGCTGAAAACTACTCTTTAAAATATAGATATAAATTTATATTTTTTTTTATTAATTTCTGCAACTGAGGAGTTTCTCATACTCGCCGAGCTCTATTCTTATAGATGGATTATTGCTTTATACTTTTTGGACAAAATTTTTCTATCTCAAATCACAGAATGCGTATTGATAAATACTTTTTCAACACACTCGAAATAATATATATAATTTGTAAAGTAAAAGTCCAAGAAAAACTGTCATTAGTTGCCAACAAAAAAAAAAAAAAAAAAAACAAACATAAGACACAGACATTTAGTTAGATAATATCAGGCACTTTAATGAAAGCCCAGAAGGATCACGCAAGATTCTAAATTCGAGATTCTATATTCAATATTCAATAGATAGAATAACCAATCACAAGAAATCTTCTTAGTTTTAAATAGTATTTGGCCAATGAAATATCTTTTCACCACTGGAGATACAAGCGTTGAAGTGTAATGCTGTAGGTCAAGAAAGGGATATATTGCAAACACTGTACACAATAGACAAATATTCTTATGACCAACAACTTCACACTTTGTATAATTACATTACTGTTGGTTTCATTGAAATCCTTAATTTTTATTTGAAAATGCTAGTCACGTTGTTCTAAAAAGGTTACAATCTTGTTTAGCACGTGCTCCCATGACTACAATGAGGAGTTTCTCATACTCGCCGAGCTCTGTTCTTATAGATAGATTATTTACGATATCAACGCATAAATTCTTACTGGCGGGATTGGACATGTTTAACGGAAAAGAATTATACTGTAATACTGTAATATGTCACAATGGAATAAATTTTTATCATAAAGAAGGTCTTGTGGTCAACCGGCTGTGCTTTTGTATTCCAATTTATAACACAGATGTAGACCTCTATGTAAATATGTATCTCAAATCTTTGGAAGAATGTTTGCTTCTTTATGATTTATCAAGTGTTATGAAATTATAAAGTAGTTGGAACTTTACTATTTATAAATAAATTACTTTCCTCAGTTTTCAATCATTGGAAAAGGTTATCGGGGTAATAATATTTATTTTTACTTAAATTTTACTTTCTCTGAAATAATTGATCCCAGTTGTGTTATGTTTCTTTTTTGAGGGGGGGGGGTGGGGTGGAGGGGTGAGTCTATTTGGGTTTCCTCTTTAGTTTCTTTCTTCGATTTTACTTATCAAAAGGACAAATATACCTACGGAGCAATAAAAAAACGTAATCCATTGGACAGACAAACCCGGGAAGACAAATGAACAACCACAAGCACAACAAATAAACACAGAAAACTAAAAAACAATGAACAACACGAACTCCTATAAAAACCAGAAGTGAACCCAGGTGCTCCGAAAGGGTAAGCTGTTCCTGCTCCGTATACGGCACCCGTCGTGAAGTTCAACAAAGTCGATCCGAGGGAAGTCAGAAATCGGTGGAGGCACATGAAAGGTTACGACAGTGGGAACAGGTCCAATTATACCATTATATCATTATATAATTGATACCAACCATTTCTTCCCAGTAATGTGTACTATCACCTATTCTTGAGTTCTTAAGAAAGATACCGATGAGGAAAACAGAGAATATCTAAAATGGTTAAATACTTAATCGTAGACAATCAACAAGATACAATATATTAAAGTTAAAAGTAAAACTGCAGAAAATGACATGCATCGTCTGCTTTTCGCACTTTCAAAGAGCCATTTTTGGTCGAATTTTGAAGTTGTGAATTTAAGCTTGTGACCTAAATCCTCTCTTAGTTTTCATATTATGCATTTTATTTCTATACAGTATTGTCACACACTGTATGTAGATATGCAATAAGGTTTTAGAATTTGGATTTTCAAAAATTTTGACACATTTGTCAAACATATGATTTTTAAATTGGTGCAAGGGGATACAACGGAGAGTGCGGGAGTAGCTTTCGGTTCCGACTCCTCCGTCTAGATTTTTTGCCCCCGTCTATCTGCCCATCCGTCACACTTCGTCCTCTTTCATTTTCAAACTATAAATTTTATATCTATGCAATATTTTCATTTATTGTATAGCAACGTAATATTCCCTGTAGAACATAACCAAACGTTCGCGTGCACGGAGAGCAATAATGCATTGTAAGGACGATGTCTTTGATAGTTTTTTTCGGGTTATTTACGGGATCTGGGTGATTTTGCCATACAATAAAATGGTTATTGCACGAAACTGGAAATATTGTCCCTCGTATAATATTACATCGCACTCGCAAGCTCGTGTAATATTACATTCTACTCGGGACAATATTTCCCAGTATTCGTGCAATAACCCTATATTACTATATGTAGATGCGAAATATGGAGTTAGAATTTTGAAATAGTATACTTAAGCTTGTGACCTAGGCTCCTCTTTCATTTTGTAATTAAAGCAGTTTGTTATACAATATACATAGATGTGCAATGAGATTTTAGAGTTTTGATTTTCAAAACTTGAGACTTACAGGGTTCGAATTCTGAAACTGTGAATGTAAGACTGTGATCTAAACTCCTCTTTCATTTTTCACTCGATGCATTTTATTTCTATTCAGTATTACCATATGAGCAATAAAGTTTTATAATTTTGGTTTTCGAAATTTGGGGCCCATTTTTATACATATGATTGTGAAAGTGGTGCAGTAATTAATACTCTAGGGATGCAACAAGTGGGAAATACGTGGATAGCTATCTCCATCTAGTTGAAATTTGAAAGACCTGAATAGTCATCAAGACGACAGGAAATGCATAGATTCTGATTTTCTACGGATGGAAACAAGGATAAAAAAAAAATACCGCAATTTCTATTTTTCGACCACTAAAGGCCCCAATTTTTGAAAATCAAAATTCTAAAACCTTATTGCACATCTATATACAGTTTGTGACAATACCGTAAAGAAATGAAATACATAAATTTAAAAAATAAAAGAGGAGTTTAGGTCACAAGCTTAAATTCCCAATTTTCAAAATTCAACACCATTGGGCCCCGAGTTCTGAAAATAAAAAGTCTAAAACCTTATTGAACATCTACATATAGTATGTGACAATCTTTTTTATAAATCAAATACATAAAATGAAAAGTGAAAGAGGAGTTAAGTTTACAAGCTTAAATTCACAATTTTCAAAATTCGACCGCTGTGGGACCCAATTTTTTAACATCAAAATTTTAAAACCTTATTGCGCATTTAGATACAGTATGTGATAATAATGTATAGAAATTAAACGCATGTAGTCAAAAATGAAAGAGGAGTTTAGGTCACAAGCTTAAATTGCCAATTTAAGAAATTCGACCCCTGTGGGCCCCAATTTTCGAAAATCAAAATTCTAATGCCGTACGTGACAATACTGTATAGAAATTAAATGCTTAAAATGAAAAATAAAAATGGAGTTTAGGTCACAAGCTCCAATTCCAAATTTTCAAAATTCGACCCCTGTGGGCCCCAATTTTTGAAAATGAAAATTCTAAAATTTTTTGCGCATCTTAATACTATATGTGACAATACTGTATATAAAATTAAATACATTAAGTTAAAAATGAACGAGATGTTTAGGTCACAAGAAAGTGTGACGGACGGACAGACGGACGGACGGAGAGGCGGAAGGACGGACGGACGGGACGATAACAATATCCCTGAACTTCTTCGAAGTGCGGGGATAAAAACCATATTCGTTCCGGTATTACATACCTCCACTACACAAAATTCATATAAACTTGGCAAATGATTTTTGTCCAATTGTTAAAAACTTACATTCCAGGTGCTTTACTTTTAATGTCCTATTCTTATTTCTTTCTTAACGGTATATTCTATAACTTGATTTTAATGCTTTTATAGTGTTATTTTGTTCAGGTTGTGTTTGAATTCCCCCCTTTTTTTTATTGTTTTAGTTTTATTTTTGCTAAAAAATGCTTATGTCTTCGATATTTCTTTGCCAATGGTTGTACGTGTAATACTTTTAATACACTGTAGAATCTTAAATATATCTTAAATCTGAGAAAATCAGATATGTACAGTCATTCGAGATTTTTGCCATTTTTCCCCGCACCCCCTGTAAGTAGTTGGACCACTTACCTATAGTAAAAAATATAATACCTTATTACCATCCAAAAATAGTATGCAGTCATTTTATAAAGAAATTAAATGAATAATCCTAATGAAAAATGGAAAAACCTTAGTTCACAAGTTAAACCGACAATTTTTAAAATTTGGTCTGTGTGAGCCCCCGGATCAAAGCGATGTTCTAAATCCTAATTGTGCAACTAATTATAGTGTAGAACAATACTATATATAACTGAAAGAGAAATTAAGATCACAAGCTTCAATTTTAGAAAATTAAAAATCTAAAACCTTATTGCACACCTGCATATGGTGTTTGACAATACTGTATAGAAATAAAATGCATAAATGGAAAAACAAAAAACAAGTTTATTTTACAAGCTTAAATTGATAATTTTTCAAAATTCGACCCCTTTGAACCCCTTATTTAGAAAATCAAAATTCTAAAACCTTATTGCGTATCTGCATATACTGTATGACAATAAGGTATAGAAATAATATGCATAAATTGCAAAATTAGGTCCCAAGCTTAAATTGACAGTTTTTCGAAATTCGACCCATGTGGGCCCCAATTTTAGAAAATAAAAATTCTAAAACCTTATTGCGCATCTCTTATGGTGCATGACAATACTGTATAGAAATAAAATGCATAAATTGTAAAATGAAAATTGAGTTTAGGTCACAAGCTTAAATTGACAGTTTTTTGAAATTCGACCCCTGTGGGCGCCCATTTTAGGAAACCAAAATTCTAAAACCTTATTACGCATCTGCATATGATGCATTACAATACTGTATAGAAATAATATGCATAAATTGAAAATTGAAAGACGAGTTCAGGTCACAAGCCTGAATTCTAACTTTTCGAAGTTCAACCCATGTGGGCCCCTTGTTTAGAAAATCAAAATTCTAAAACTTATTGCGCAGCTACAGGCGGTATGCAACCATTCTATTTAGAAATTAAATTCCTAAACCCAAAAGTGAAGGAGGGGTTGATGTTACAAGAAAATGTTACGGACAGACGGACGGACGGACGGAAACAATCGCTATATCCCCGAACTTTCTTCGAACGTGCGGGGATAAAAATCAGACAGGTAAATCAAATCGAATAAAATGTCATCTTAACACGTCTTCAATTTTTGAGACACTTTAAGTAATAATGTTTAAGACTAACCTGACCGGAAATATGTTCGATGGTCATTGTGTAATGCGGAAGACTATTTTATTTTGATATAAATACATGCAGACAAGCAACACGATCACTTTCAGTTCAAGTCAAACAGGTAAGGTGTCAACTTTAATATATTATTATTTAATGTTTAAGGATTCTTTCTAAAATAGTGATAAACATTTTTTTTCATTTAGAGAAATAAGAGGCAAAAAATTGAAACCAATTCAGGATGACTTATTATTTTTTTATTCAAGAAATCATAATAAATTTGCTTTATACAATTTTCTTTCAGCATTATTCACAACTGTCCATATACATTCAATCAATAGCATTTCTCTTATTCAATAAATAAATAATTAAATCAAATCAAAAGCAAAGAATATTACATTAATTCCATGTGCACGTGCGATTAAACTACTTTAAAGTAACATATTTTTTTAGACTTCCAAAATCTTCGTTATTTAAAAACAGCAAATTATCCATTTAAAACAACAAATACATGTATACATCTTTTGTATTTTAAACAAGATTGCTCTAAAATATTTTATATAGGTGCGAAAGTCAAGTTTCATCATGAACACAAAGGTAGCCATCATTTGTCTGGTTCTTCCCTGCATTATTGCGCTGGTTACCTGTGCTTACATTCCATATGGAACACAGTCTGGTCTTCCTCCGCCAAGAAATGTAGCACGTTATCAAGCGTTTGCTACAAACAGTTTCCAGGCCGCAAAACAAGCTAGACTCTTTAACTTGCGTAAGTAACCCGTATTTTAATTTCTTAACGTATCATAAGATAAATTTTGATTTATTGAATTTGAATACTAACCTATCTCTTTAATGTAAACAAAATCGATAATTTAGTAGTGGGTGTTTTGGTATTTTTCAGTTCTTGGTGGATTATACTTCTTGAACCTGTTTAATTTCACCGGAAACAGAATAGTTGGTTAGACATCATCTGAGCATTGTAAAGGTTTGGTAAGTAAATAAATATTTCTGAAAGAGCAAGATATATCGTATTATTTTGTAATTCCTTCAATATACTTTTTGTGCAAGAAATACCAAATCGGCGATGGATTGTTAAAAAATGTTACCTTAAAGATTGTAGTTACTTCCAAATATTCAGTTGTGTCAAGAAGCCAAACTACAATAATTGATGTAATCATGTTTGATTTCAAAAAGTAGAAATAAAATATTCGAAACGATTTCCATGTAAAAATTATTTAAAGCGTGAAAGTATTTTTTGTATGGCAATCTTATTAATTGTTGTCAATTGTTTTTAATTTCTTATTTCAGATGTGACCTGATAATGTTGAAGTAGCTCCTGTATTGATATTTTTTATAATAAAAAAGCAAGCTAATATAGTTGTTATGTGAATACTTTATTAATTCAATGTTTTTTACTGTTAGTTAAGAAAGTACGGTCAGCATTTCTAAACATAGACTGGAGGGTTTCATTATTTGAATTTGTTTGAAATATTTAAATATTGTCAAACGAATAATGTAGAAATAAGACATGTGAAACTCCATAAGATGAAAATTCAAAGACTAGGAGAGACACTAACAAAGATACATGTATAATAATGTAAATACACAAAGAAACTAAAGACCAAGACAGCCTCAAAACAAAATTATGAAGGAAAAAACAGGAGTAACATTGGTTGCTCCAGTAGATTAATCATATCATACTCTTCACATCGAAAGTTGGCAAAAATCGTTTAATTGCTGAAAACTACTCTTAAAAATATAGATATAAATTTATATATTTTTATTAATTTCTGGAACTACAGTGAGGAGTTTCTCATACTCGTCGAGCTCTAAAAAACTTAAGACACAGACATTTAGTTAGATAATATCAGACACTTTAATGAAAGCCCAGAAGGATCACGCAAGATTCAAATTTCGAAATTCTATATTCAATATTCAATAGATAGAATAACCAATCACAGGTTGTAAATTCTTAGTTGTAAATAGTGTTTGGCGAATGAAATATCTTTTCATCACTGGAGATACAAGCGTTGAAGTAATGCTGTAGGTCTACTACAGGAAAGGGATATATTTGCAAACACTGTACACAACAGACAAATATTCTTATGATCAACAACTTCACACTTTGTATAATTCCATTAGTTAGCGCTTTCATTGAAATCCTTAATTTTTTATTGGAAGATGCTAGTAACGTGGTTATAAAAAGGTTAAAATCTTGTTTAGCACGTGCTCCCATGACTACAGTGAGGAGTTTCTCATACTCGCCGAGTTCTATTCTTATAGATAGATTATTGTAATATTGCGCCTTTTGCATTGATCCACGTGGTTACCATGTGCCGTTTGACATCGGGCACTTGTTCATTGATTTTTACTTAGCTCTGGGGCATGACAGCATTTGTGAACGTTTTCAGTTATTTACCTGTGCCCTCACGATCATTTGTGTTGATATTTTTCAGTGTTTAGTCATTTGTATGTCTGTATAAGTGAGAAAGTTTACTCTCTTGTCGTGTGTAACAACTTACATTTTCATGTTGCACGATTTCCGGTGAAAAAGTTGTAGAACGCATGCGCAAGAATTGTATGCAAATTTGTTTGTGGAATGTGACCCGACGTGACCTTGTATGTAAATTTTGTCGGAAAGCGAGTATGAATACGATCTGAGTGAATTTGAGCATTACGATTAATTTATGAATTAAAGTACAAATGATATTTATTTTCTAATTGCAATGTATTGTATGAACATTTTAGTGTTCCGTAAACATCTTGTTTACGCTGTATAGTATTTTTATGTGCTTGTCGGGGATTATTTTTCTGTCATTTTCGGATGCTGAACCGATATTCCCGACGGTTGCTATGAACGCACGCTCGTTGCCCCGACTGTTCTAGGGGATATATAAAGGATTTTTCCGACAGATTCAGTTCTTCTTCTTCCACGTCTGGCTCATTATCAGTCGAGTAGCTTCAGCTTATTCAGTTTCTTACACATTTTGGTTAGTAATCATGCTTTTCGCAAATTTCGGAATATTTTCCAAAGACCTTTCCTTACGGGGCGCCGAATGGGACTTGAACTTTTTGTAATCAAAATCAATTTTGTGAAAACAAAATTCAATTCTCTCATAACAAAATCATTTTTGTCTTACAAAACTGTGATACAGACTTGTTTTATGAGAACTTCAATTTTGTAATGACAAAATTCATTTTTGTAGACAAAATTCATTTTTGTCATAACAAAATTCAATTTTGTCAAATAGGTATGCAAATATAAACGTATTTGCATACAAAATTGACTTTTGTTACCTGATATGGAAATTAAAACACAAAAGTCAATTTTGTGAGACAAAATTCATTTTTGTAGACAAAATTCATTTTTGTCATGACAAAATTCAATTTTGTCAAATAGGTATGCAAATATGAACTTATTTGCATACAAAATTGACTTTTGTTCCTGATATCGAAATTAAAACACAAAAGTCAATTTTGTGAGACAAAATTGAATTTTGTGTAGACAAAATTGAGTTTTGTTAGACAGAAATGAAAAATTTAACACAAAATTGACTTTTGTGACAGAAGTCAGTTTTGTGTCACAAAAGTCAATTTTGTATGCAAATTTGGATCTGCTACTGATTTCTCTCATCACGATTTTGTAAAAAGGCCTCTCATTGGATATAGTAAACGGGGGTCTCGCAGGCTCAAGGACATATCATATGGGTGATGCGCTATTCTGCAAAAGTAAGTAATACCTAATAAAGTATATATGTCAAATATAGGGCATTTTGTGCAATAGTGATTATTCTAATATGACGTCCTTCTTTTGCTTTAATGTCAACAAACCCATGTTACTTATGGGATACACGTGATTGACGTCACAATTGAACTTCCGACGTCAGAGGTTTTTCAAAAGAAGATCGAAAAAAAATGTTGGTGCTTTTTGAAAAAGAAAATTAAAAAAAAAATAAATAAACATGATCCCTCCTACATAAAGAAGCCTCTGGTCCCCCTTCTCCAATTTCAGATTTTTTTTACCCCCCAACTTATCCCCCTTCCTTTTCCAGAGATAAATAATCGTACATACATGTTGTATTTCAATGTTTTAGAAGATATACTGTCTAAATAAACAAAAAAACTAATGTTTTTAGGTTTACTATTTTCCTGACTGAAATAGAGATTACTTTGTTTTATTATATTTTAATATGCTTTGGTGTAATTTCCATTTGTATGTCAAACTATATTTCAATTTTCAAAATTACGATGCGAGTTTTTGTTTTGTCCTTGAAATCCCGACAAATAGAAAACATGTGCTATTTCGCGAAATATGTCTATTTTAACCACGCGCATTGTTATCGAGAACTGATTACTATCGAGAACAGATGACTACACGATACTCTAAATCGTCTTTTGAAAAACAACTGACGTCGGAAGTTCAATTGTGACGTCAATCACGTGTATCCCATAAGTAACATGGGTTTGTTGACATTAAAGCCAAAGAGGGACATCATATTAGAATAAACGATATTCTACAAAATGTCCTATATTTGCCATATATACTTTATTAGATATTTATACTTACTTTTGCAGAATAGCGCATCACCCATATGATGTGTCCTTGTACCTGAGAGACCCGCGGTTACTATATCCAATGAGAGGCATTCTTACAAAATCGTGATGAGAGAATTCATTTGCATACAAAATTGACTTTTGTGACACAAAATTGACTTTTGTGTTAAATTTTCACTTCTGTTTAACAAAACTCAATTTTGTCTACACAAAAATAAACGCAAAATTGAATTTTGTGACAAAAATTACTTTTGTGACACAAAATTGAATTTCGTGACACAAAATTGACTTTTGTGTTAAATTTTCACTTCTGTTTAACAAAACTCAATTTTGTCTACACAAAAATAAACACAAAATTGAATTTTGTGACAAAATCTCAGTTTTGTATGCAAATTAGTTCACAGAATCCAAACTAAACTAATTTGCATACAAAATTGACTTTTGTCGCCCAATTTTCAAATTACGTAACAAAAGTAAAGTCTGTGATACAAAAATGAATTTTGTTATGACAAAAGTAACTTTTGTCCACTGGAAGATAATTTTGTATGACAAAATTTAAATTTGTAGTATGCTACAAATTTTGTTAAACTTAACTCATTTTTGTTGAACAAAACCCACTTTTGTCCGTACAAAATTGAATTTCGAATACAAAACCACAAGAGTCCCATTCGGCGCCCCGTATTCCTTACTTATTCACGTTTAATGTTCTCTTAAACTTGTATCAAAAATTAACAGGACAATTTAGATTTTTCCTGACTTTGAATCATTCTAGTGATGTTTAAAACTAAGTCAGAGTTAAACTTTGAGTCAAACTGTATTTTCCCATTGATCTGAATTGCAAGTAGCACAAAATTTCTACTTGATCAGATTCGTTTTCACCCTATCAGTTATTTCATTTTATAGAAATAAAGTATTTGCCATTTTCCCATGCCCCTTTTTCATGTAAGGGTTAGAAATCATTTCATGGTTAAGATCTGGACATAGGAATCCTGATTCATTGCGTTTTCCTATAAATCAGAGAAACTCACAGTTTGCTAGGAATCCTGCAATATAACATTGTCTGATATCATGTTATGCAGAGCAATAATTTCATATTTCTAAACTTTCAAGTATAGGGATAAGTTAAGGGTTATAGGATTTTCATATAAATAAAGGATAGTTAAAAGTAGAAGTAAAAGTTATTTTAACTTCTGTGCACTCCAGAAGTTCATTTGTATTATTGAACAATTAACAGTTCAAAATAAGGGATATTATATTCTGTAGTATATAAGTTTACCATAGTAAAACTGGTTGAACACTGAGGCTTATTTTGATATATTGTCAATAGAATAACAAAGCAAATGTTGTACAATTTATTGTTATGAGTAATGCATTGTTAATTGAATCAGAATAATAGAATATCTGCTCAATACAGTCTTCTTTCTTCAACATAATTATCTCCCATATATCAGCAGCAAAGGCCCACAACATCTACGGTTCCCTGGCTATCTCGTGAGACATTAGACCCTCTTGCTATCCAACAAGAGACTAATTGATTGCCAGATAGTCCCTGTTCTCTTAAGATAGTCTGTCGGTATCAGCCTTAAGTTAGAGATCTCCCTCTGGAGTGTCGTTGGTCGTGCTTGTACCATATTCTTGGAGAGTCACCTCCTATACGGTTGGTATCACTTCCGTCGAACGCATAACAGAGTGTGTGTTTAATATTTCCACAGACTAAATTGAGAGAACAGGTCCTTTTCATAAGTTTATTCTTTTCAACTGAGATTGTAACATTGAAATTTGTTGGATTATTCCCCATGTCCCATGTCCCTTTATACATATCAATGTAAATGTTCAGAGACAAAATACACATAAAAACATAAATAACCTTGTTCTCAAAAACATTCAAGATTAGTTGTCTAATCTTGCATTCATTCACTGTGAATTAGTGTCACAGTAGTGCTGGTAACCTGAAAATAACAATCTATTGTCACAGCAGTATTTTGGAAAAACGAGTGGACCCCTCGCTTGACCGCTACATTATTTACGATATGAACGCATTAATTCTTACAGGCGGGATTGGACCTGTTTAACGGAAAAGGATTATACTGTAATACAGTAATATGTCACAATGAAATAAATGTTCATCATATAAAGGGTCTTGTGGTCAAATGGCTGTGCTTTTGTATTCCAATTTATAACACAGATGTAGACCTTTATGTAAATATGTATCTCAAATCTTTGGAAGAATGTTTTTAAGATATAAGCAAAGAAGTAGCCGGAACTTTACTATTTATAAAAAAAATTACTTTCCTCAGTTTTCAATCATTGGAAAAAGGTAGCGGGCTAATAATATTTATTTTTACATACATTTTGTCCTTTTTTCTGAAATAATTGATCCCAGTTGTGTTATGTTTCTTTTTTGGAGGTGGGAGAGGGTTAGAGGGGCGAGTCTATTTTAGTTTCTTGCTTCGATTTTACTTATAATTGATACCAACCATTTCTTCACAGTAATGTGTATTATCACCTATTCTTGAATTCTTAAGAAAGACACTGATGAAGAAAACAGAGGATATCTAAAACGGCTAAATACATAATCGTAGACAATCAACAAGATGCAATATATTAAAGTTCAAAGTAAAACTGCATAAAATAACAGGCATCGTCTGCTTTGATTATCTCGCACTTTCAAAGAGCCATAAGGGTCGAGTTTTGAAGTTGTGAATTTAAGCTCGTGACCTAAATCCTCTCTCAGTTTTCATTTTATGCATTTTATTTCTATACAGTATTGTCACACATTGTATGTAGATATGCAATAAGGTTTTAGAATTTGGATTTTCAAAAATTTTGGCCCATTTTTCAAACATATGATTCTGAAATTGGTGCACAGGGATACAACGGAGAGTGCGGGGATAACTGTCGTTTCCTACTCCTACGTCTAGATTTTTTGCCCCGTCTATCTGCCCATCCGTTACACTTGGTCCTCTTTCATTTTCAAATTTATGCAATATTTTCATTTATTGTACAGAAACGTGATATTCCCTATAGAACATAACCAAACATATTTGCCAATATTGCGCGGAGAGCAATATTGCATTGTAAGGACGATGTCTTTGGTAGTTTTTCTGAGGTTATTTCCGGGATCTTGGTGATGTTGCCATACAATAAAAGTGTTATTGCACGAAACTGGAAATATGTCCCTGTATAATATTACATCGCACTCGCAAGCTCGTGCAATATTACATTCCACTCAGGACAATATTTTCAAGTATTCGTGCAATAACCCTATAGTACTATATGTGGATTTAGAATATTTGATTTTCAAACTTGGGGTCTACAGAGTTAGAATTTTGAAATAGTAAATTTAAGCTTGTGACCTAGGCTCCTCTTTTATTTTTTTAATTAATGAATTTTGTTATACAATATACACAGATGTGCAATAAGATTTTAGAATTTTGATTTTCAGAATTTGAGACTTACAGGGTACGAATTTAGAAATTATGAATGTAAGCTTGTTATCTAAACTACTCTTTCATTTTTCACTCGATGTATTTTATTTCTATTTAGTATTACAATATGAGCAATAAGGTTTTATAATTTTTGTTTTCGAAATTTGGGGCCGATTTTTATACATATGATTGTGAAAGTGGTGCAGTAATGGATACTCTAGGAATGCAACAAGTAGGAAAATAACAATCCAAAGATACTAATATTAGATACAGAAAATTTATACTATGCTGTATACGACGCATTTCAAGGAGTTACCTCTCATCAGAAGCATTAAAACCGAAACATTTGGAAGACCAAAAACCAACCTTATTTTAAACAAGAAGTACTTATAACCAAAAATACCGAAATAGGAAGCCAAATTTCAGCTAAGGAGATCTACCATGTGCAATACAAGGAATGAACCCTTAGTATTTCTATTATTTTTGAATTTTGCTCAATACAGGGAAGTACGTGGGTAGATACCTCCAATTAGTTGAAATTTGAAAGACCTGAATAGTCATTAAGACGACAGAAAATCCATAGATTCTGATTGTCTACGGATGAAAACAGATAAAAAAAAACTTACCGCAATTTCTATTTTTCGACCCCTAAAGACCCCAATTTTTGAAAATCAAAATTCTAAAAAACCTTATTGCACATCTATATACAGTTTGTGACAATACCGTAAAGAAATTAAATACATAAAATAAAAAATGAAAGAGGAGTTTAGGTCACAAGCTTAAATTCCAAATTTTCAAAATTCAACACCTGTGGATCCCGAGTTCTGAAAATCAAAATTCTAAAACCTTATTGAACATCTACATATAGTATGTGACAATCTTTTTTATAAATTAAATAGATAAAATGAAAAGTGAAAGAGGAGTTAAGGTCACAAGCTGAAATTCACAATTTTCAAAATTCGACCCCTGTGGGCCCCAATTTTTGAAAATCAAAATTTTGAAACCTTATTGCGCATCTAGATACAGTATGTGGTAATACTGTATAGAAATTAAATGCATGAAGTAAAAAAATGAGAGAGGAGTTTAGGTCACAAGCTTAAATTGTCAATTTAAGAAATCGAACCCTTGGGACCCAACTTTTGAAAATCAAAATTCTAAAGCCGTATTGCGCATCTACATACAGTATGTGACAATATTGTATAGAAATGAAATGCATAAAATGAAAAATAAAAGAGGAGTTTAGGTCACAAGCTTAAATTCCAAATTTTCAACATTCGACCCCTGTGGGCCCCAATTTTTGAAAATGAAAATTCTTAAACCTTACTGCGCATCCATATACCATATGTGACAATACTGAAATTAAATACATGAAGTTAAAAATGAACGAGATGTTTAGGTCACAAGAAAGTGTGACGGACGGACAGACAGACAGAGACGGGGACGGATGGACGGACAGATGGACGGGTTGATAACAATATCCCGGAACTTCTTCGAAGTGCGGGGATAAAAACCATATCCGTTCCGGTGCTACATACCTCCACTACACAAAATTCGCATAACCTTGGAAAATGATTTTAGTCCAATTTTTAAGAATTTACATTGCAAGTGTTTTACTTTTAATGTCCTATTCTTATTTCTTTATTGACGGTATATTGTGTAACTTGATTTTAATGCTTTTATAGTGTTATTTTGTTCGGGTAATCTTTGAATCCCCCCTTTTTATTATTGTTTTAGTTTTATTTTGCCACAAAATGCTTCTGTTTTCGATATTTCTTTGCCAATCGTTGTACGTCTAATACTTTTGACACACTGTAGAATCTTAAATATATCTTAAATCTGAGAAAATCACATACGTACAGTCATTCGAGATTTTTGCCAACAGATAAATAATTGTAACTAAAAATCTGGACTGTCGGAATCGACAGTGATCCCCGCACCCCCTGTAAGTAGTTGGGCCACTTACCTATAGTCAAAAATATAATACCTAATTCCCAACCAAAAATAGTATGCAGTCATTCTATGAAGAAATTAAATCAATAAACCTAATGAAAAATGAAAAAA
Source organism: Mytilisepta virgata (assembly GCA_028015205.1). NCBI lineage: Eukaryota > Metazoa > Mollusca > Bivalvia > Mytilida > Mytilidae > Mytilisepta > Mytilisepta virgata. Next base: position 34,367,375 of record CM051517.1, read on the forward strand.
CCTTAGTTCACAAGCTTAAACCGACAATTTTTGAAATTTGGTCTGTGTGAGCCACCCGGATCAAATCGATGTTCTAGATCCTTATTGTGCAACTAAATATAGTGTAGAACAATACTATATATAAGCAAACTGAAAGAGAAGTTAAGGTCACAAGCTTATATTAAAATATCTCAAATTTCGACTCATGTGGGCCCAAATTTTTGAAAATGAAAATTCTAAAACCTTATCGCACACCTACATATATATGGTATTTGACAATACTGTATAGAAATAAAACACATAAATAGAAAAACAAAAGACAAGTTTATGTCACAAGCTTAAATTGATAATTTTTCAACATTCAACCCTTTGTACCCCTTGTTTAGAAAATTAAAATTCTAAAACTTTATTGCACATCTGCATATAGTGTATGACAATACCGTATAGAAATTTTATGCATAAATTGCAAAATTAAAGAGGACATTAGGTGACAAGCTTAAATTAACAGTTTTTCGAAATTCGACCCCTGTGGGTCTCAATTTTAGAAAATCAAAATTCTAAAACCTTACTGCGCATCTGCATATGGTGCATGACAATACTGTATCGAAACGAAATGCATAAATTGAAAAATGAAAGACAAGTTCGGGTCACAAGCTGAATTCCAAATCATATCCAATTATAGAAATCATCACGTGACTTCGGTGACGTCACACATCACCTATACCATGCCCAAGTAAATTGTTTAGAAATACTACTTTTAGTTTGTGCTCAAAAAATTTTGGTGCTATATAGTACTTTCTCGTATATGTAGAAATATATTTATGCTATTTGAAAAAGTTGAAATTTTGGTCTTATCCCTTCCAAATGCTTTTGAAAATTTGACTTATTTTCTCGTTTAGTCAATACTGTTAAATCGTCTAACTCCGATAAATTGGCTTCTTTGTCGTTTTTAAATATAAAATTGCGATTTAACCAAAACTGATGGAAAAATTTTGGTGCTATGTGGTAATTAATACATTCATAACTTTTCGAAATATCGTAATTGCAATAGTTTATTTTATTATATCCCTTCCAAATTGATTTGAAAATTAGCTATTTTCGGAAAATCTTTTATTATTTTTCAAGATGGCGACGATGACCGGAAATGGCACTAGGCGCGAAAATACAAACATTTAATGATTTTCAATTTCATATTTGCATCGGAAACAAACGATTATGTTTGAGATATATATATATATATATATATATATATATATATATATATATATATATATATATATATAAAAAAAACCTATTAATAAGTGTATAGTTTCCAATTGTACTGCATATTAACTTATCCTCGTCAAGGGTCGATATAGATTAAAAGCAAATCGCACCTTTGCCAGTATTTAATACAATTAACGAATGAAAACTAACACAGATGACGGATCATTTCACACAGATATAATTTCTTTTCAATCGAGGATGTTATTATAGAATGTTTGTGTGATGATGTGGTTATAATAAAAAGGGGGTGATTCATTCTATAGATACTGACATATTACCAGAGACATATTGTTTTATGTCTCGGATGTTACTAATAAAGTATATCCTTTGGTCTTGCTTCAAAATACGGTTGAAATGTATTATTTTTTTTACGATTGTTGTGAAATTATTCAAGATGGCGCTCACCCCAATCAGCGTCTACCTTGTCATACAAAGTAAATATCGTTCATACGAGTAAATAAAAGTAATTATATAATATGTCAAAATAACAATCCAAAGATACTAATATTAGATATAGTAAATTTATACTATGCTGTATATGACGCATTTCAAGGAGTTACCTCTCATCAGCAGCATTAAAACCGAAACATTTGGAAGACCAAAAACCAGACTTATATTAAACAAGAAGTACTCCACCAAAAATACCGAAATAGGAAGTCAAAATTTTTACAAGATATAAATACCAAAAAAGATAAATTATTAATTTAAAATAAATTAAAATGTTACTTATCTGACATTTGAAATTCATTTCAACTCTGCATGTGATCCCCCACTTATACACACGCCTCTTTATTAAAATGCTGTAATTATTAAAAAATGTAGCGTTAAATATGAAATCACGCTGTTTTTGGTCAGCAATACATACAATGTACCTGCGTGTTGGAACAATAAACATCCGGACGGTCAAGCTACAATATACATTTCATAACAAGAAAAATAAATGGAAATGGTGAGCTGTCAAAAGGGGCGTAAAATGACTAAAATGTATGAAATACACAAGTCGAACAAAACCAAATATAAAATTTTAAAAAACAACAACAAACTAAAAAGTTAAAAATACTCAACGTTTCGACAAATATGGTCTTGATCACGAGTATGTAAAAAATAAAATAAAAATAAAAATAAAAAGGTGTTGACTTTTTGAAACCCAGAGCAAGACTGAATCCGTACATAAAATGTAAACAAAAACAAAAATATATTTGACGTGGGTGTCAGAGAACCCAGGAAGACCCATAGTTTCTGCATGTAGCTGTTCTACAGAAAATATTTCTAGCTTTCTGCATGAAATATTTATGCCCATTGTGGAGAATCTACCTACATATGTCAAGGACACTACTCATGCACTCAATATTTTCGATAACTTTAAAGCTGTCTCCCCACATCCAAAAAATGTTCACCATGGATATAACAGCTTTATACACCAGCATCCCTAATGAAGATGCCATTATTGCAGTTAAACACTTTTTGGACAAGAGACCCAATCCATATGTAAATACTGATATAATTCTGAGGCTGACTGAATTGGTACTCAAACTCAACACATTCCAATTCAATGGAGATTACTTCTCACAGACGGGAGGGGTGGCAATGGGTACAAAAATGGGACCGAGTTTTGCTTGTCTGTTTGTTGGCTATCTGGAGGAAAAGATGTTTACGGAATTAAATTCCTCGTCTATTTAAAAGGTATATAGATGATGTCTTCGGAGTGTCTGATGACTCTGACGAGGAACTCCAGTCTTTCATCAATTTCGTTTCGTCTTACCATCCATCAAGTAAATACACATTCTCTGTTATCTATTGTCGCATGAGCTGTTTCGCAACATACTTAGTTTTTTTTTAATATACATTTCAAATCGTTAATCAGTTATAATTACCTGAAACACACAAATTTCTTTACATTTAATTAAATTTTCTCAGAGAAAAATCAAATCAACCCCCCCCCCCATTGCTTTTTGGGGGCTTACAAAATGGAAAAAAACTTGCACTATAACCCTTTATTACGTGTTATTGTGTACTTTTCCCAGTTTGTATAATTGGTGATGAATTTCATATTATATATTATTGTCACAATTTCAATCCATGTGAAATGTCACAACATATTTCAAATGAAAAGTGTTTTAAAGTGAAGACGAAGGGTGCGTGCTATAATCAATACAGAGTAATCGAAGTACCATAAATGGCTGGCATGAACGGGACCTGTACAAGATAATTGGGTAACCGGTCAATAAGTCAAAACAGAGTTACCTAACTTAATTATGACCGATATAGTTGCATATGTTTCGAAGTTGAACCCATGTGGGCCCCTTGTTTAGAAAATCAAAATTCTAAAACCTCATTGCGCAACTACAGGTGGTATGCAACGATTCTATATAGAATTTAAATTCCTAAACCCAAACGTGAAGGAGGAGTTGATGTCACAATAAAGTGTGACGAACGGACGGACGGACGGACGGAGACAATCGCTATATCGCCGAACTTTCTTCGATAAAAATCAGACAGGTAACTCAAATCGAATAAAATGTCATCTTAATAACACGTCTTCAATTTTTCAGACACTTTAGGTAATAATGTTTAATATTAACATTGCCGGAAACATGTTCGATGGTCATTGTGTAATGCGGAAGACTATTTTATTTCGATATAAATACATGCAGACAAGCAACACGATCACTTTCCGTTCAAGTCAAACAGGTAAGGTGTCAACTTTAATATATTATTATTTAATGTTTAAGGATTCCTTTTGAAATAGTGCTAAACATTTTTTTTTTCATTTGGAGAAATAAGAGGCAAAAAATTGAAACCATTTCAGGACGACTTATTATTTTTTTATTCAACAAGAAATCATAATAAATTTGCTTTATCCAATTTTCGTTCAGCATTATTCACAACTGTCCATATACATTCACTCAATAGCATTTCTCGAATTCAATAAATAAATAAATAAATAAATACATCAAAACAAAAACAAAGAATATTACATTAATTCCATTTGCACGTGCGATTAAACTACTGTATAGTAAAGTAACCTTTTTTGGACTTCCAAAATCTTCGTTATTTAAAAATAGCAAATTATCTATTTAAAACAATAAATACATGTATACATCTCTTTTGTATTTTAATCAAGATTGCTCTAAAATATTTCATATAGGTGTGAAAGTCAAGTTTCATAATGAACACAAAGGTAGCCGCCATCATCTGTCTGGTTCTTCCCTGCATTATTGCACTGGTTACCTGTGCTTACATTCCATATGGAACACAGTCTGGTCTTCCTCCGCCAAGAAATGTTGCACGTTATCAAGCGTTTGCTGCCAACAGTTTCCAGGCTGCAAAACAGGCTAGACTCTTTAACTTGCGTAAGTACCCCATACTTTAATTTCTTAACGTATCATTAGATTAATTTTGATATATTGAATTTGAATACTAACCTATCTCTTTAATGTAAAAAATTCGATAATTCAGTAGTGGCTGCTTTGCTATTTTTCAGTTCTTGGTGGATTATACTTCTTGAACCTGTTTAATTTCACCGGAAACAGAATAGTTGGTTAGACATCATCTGAGCATTGTAAAGGTTTGGTAAGTAAATAAATATTTCTGAAAGAGCAAGATATTTCGTATTATTTTGTAATTCCTTCAATATTCTCTAAAAGATTGTAGTTACTTCTATTATTCTTTTGTGTCATGAAGCAAAACTACAATAATTTATGTAATCATGTTTGATTTTAAAAAATAGAAATAAAATATTCGAAACGGTTTCCATGTGACTGTTGATCGAAAAGGAAAAAAATATATGTAAAAATTATTTAAAGCGTGAAAGTATTTTTGGTATGGCAATCTTATTAATTGGTGTCAATTGTTTTTAATTTCTTATTTCAGATGTGACCTGATTCTGTTGAAGTAGCTCCTGTATTGATATTTGTTATAATAAAAAAAGTCAAGCTAATATAGTTCTTATGTGAATACTTTATAAATTCAACGTTTTTCACTGTTAGTTAAGAAAGTACGGTCAACATTGCCAAACATGGACTTGAGGGTACTTGATAATTTTTTGAATTTGTTTGAAATACTTAACGAATAATGTAGAAATAAGACACGTGAAACTCCATAAGATGAAAATTCAAAGATTAGGAGAGACACTAACAAAGATACATGTATAAAAATGTAAATACACATAGAAACTAAAGAACAAGACAGCCTCAAAACTAAATTATGAAAGAAAAACCAGTAGTAACATTGAGTGCTCCAGGAGGTTAAGCATATCATACTCTTCACATCGAAAGTTGGTAAAATTGCTGAAAACTACTCTTTAAAATATAGATATCAATTTATATTTTTTTATTAATTTCTGCAACTGAGGAGTTTCTCATACTCGCCGAGCTCTATTCTTATAGAATAGTGCTGTATACCATTTGGACAAAATTTTTCTATCTCAAATCACAGAATGCGTATTGATAAACACTTTTTCAACATACTCGAAATAATATATATAATTTGTAAAGTAAAAGTTCAAGAAAAACTCATTAGTTGCCAACAAAAAACCAAACATAAGACACAGACATTTAGTTAGATAATATCAGACACTTTAATGAAAGCCCAGAAGGATCACGCAAGATTCTGAATTCGAGATTCTATCTTCAATATTGAACAGATAGAATAACCAATCACAGGAAAGCTTCTTAGTTGTAAATAGTATTTGGCCAATGAAATATCTTCTCACCACTGGAGATACAAGCGTTGAAGTTTCCTGGTAATCCAGGAATTCGACAACGTTGTTGTATTCCTCAATGCAAACGTTGTCGAATTCGACAATCCTGCACGTAAACAAATATCGGCATGCGCCAATGAACATCGGCATTATCTCCCTTCCATAACAAATCGCGCCAGATACCATATTTTCATTTTGCCAGTTGTTAAAAGAGTTGTGTCGGCAAGTTTAGAAAATATATAAAATTTACTAGAGCATATAAACAATTTTTGAGGTTGAACATTTATCCTCTGATGCGAAATATTATTGAAACAGCTTTCCCGTTGAATCTTTTAATGAATGTCATTGCTGGGGGTGATGGAAGTATACTGTCTCTTCATTGGCAGGCTTACCTGTCGGGCTATCTCAAACATTATTTACACCTTAAACATTAACTTCAAAAATAATCTAGCTCACGTTTGCCCATTTTAGCAAAAATATCAAATAACGTTCCCAGCAATGAGCATTGTGGCATTTTTGAGGTTAACGGTCAAACATCGTTATAATCCTCTACTCAAGTATGTAATACTAATATAAGACCACTTTCCTTTTACCGGAAAAGGGTGGGGGAGTTATTGAGTATATTGGGGTTTTAATACTTGCAGGGCTGTCTCAAAACATGATTTACATTTAAAATATTTTATATAAAAAAAAGTGACCTGACGCCCTTTTTTCTCTCTCTCAAATTCCAGCTTTGCTGATATGGTTATTATATGGAACCAATTATCTGGCCTGCGAAGTCGGCTAAAACAATCTTGTGGCGGCATACAGCCCCCCCCCCCCATTTTTTGTACATCAAATTGTGCACGTGCCTTATTTCTTAGTCCTATTCTTCTACCAGATATGGACAACGGTTTAGATCTTGACATGGGGAAGAGTATTATGCAAAAGTAAAGAGTTCGTTAGAACTTGCCAAGTCTACTGACATGGAGAGAAAAAAGGGGAAGAAAGAAATACAATACCTTAACAGTGTCAATAACAGGATGTCAACGTATTCCAGGCGTGCCGCTTCTATGAGAATTTCGGTAAAAGTCTGTTGACTTTGAGTTTCGTGTTAAAATTTATTAATGGTCATTTCATTAGTTTATTACATCGGGATTCCAAAATTGTCCCAATTATGTGTTATCCAACCTATGGGTAACTAAAACAAACATGGAACGTTATGTGCACGGTAGGTCTCCCTGTTTACTGCTTTATAAGTATTATACATACCACTTAGCAATGGTCCGCAAATTTGAACTGATAACAGGTTGGTTCCATATTTACACCCGTGAAGTGCTCCATGTTTGTTGGATCTCTCAGAGGAAGGTCTTAAGAACCGGCGTGTATCATTTGTGTCTGCTGTTGCTTTTTTTAATTTTTTATTTCTATTTTTCTTTGCATGCATGATTGTTCATATTTCTATATTAAATTGTCAGAATTTTGAATCATTAATTTTACATATAACTAAAACAAATACAAATCGTATTAGAGTCCTGCCGGTCCAAGTCAAATAACTCGAAACTACTTCTTCATCATATTTAAAGGGAACTTGCTGAAATGATGCTTATGGTTGTAAAAATAGATTTCATTTAAATAATGCAAGTTAAAGCTATTACACAAAATAAAAAAATCTGACGAGTAGCTAGACGGATCAACTGATTACTTAAAGGGGGCGCTTTTTCCTGTGTTTAAATGTGAGTGCCCCTTTTATGTATTATACCGACGTGAAAGGCAGCTAAGTGCTATACATGTGAACTCATCTGTAGAACTTTACATCTATATTTTCGAATTAAAAACATGCCATTTTCTGTTTGTAGGCCATGGAGCTAGAGCTGCAAACACATTGTACGGTGGAGTTAAAGATAACACCTACATGGCCCAATGGAAAGTGTCATGTCTATAAATCTTCTTATCTTGTCGGGGAGGCTGTGGCCGACACAAGTATAGCAGCCGAACCAACAGCAGCCATAGCTGCAATAGCTGGCCGTCTGGCGATGCACTACTCCCCAACAGCCCGGGTAAAAGGAGGGTGGAACCCGTCACCGCAGTTCAACCGTTGTTGCCCATACTTGCAACAAAAACAACAAAAAAGGCCAACAAAAAGGCCTGTAGAATGTGTGGGGGTACAACAGAGTTGTCGTTTTGGTTGGGCTGCGGTTATTAAAACACTAAAACAAAAAGGCAAGACTGTTCATATTGGGTCCACCAAAAATGCATTGAACTGCATTTTAAAAAGAAAGATGAACTGATGAAGTTACCTTTCTATTGTCCAAAACATTGCAAATGAGTTAAATGAGTTAGAATAAAACGCATTAAAGGTTGTGCCAATCATTTCTGTTTTACATAGTTCTATATTTACACATAACATTAAATATTTTTTATAGATGCACATTATTATCATATAGTTCTATTTATATATATTATATATCTGTTCATTTGCAATATATTTTGACATTGAATAAAAAGGTAACTTGATTTATTCATCTGTCTAAATATTTATCTTACCCAAGTATATGAAATAAATATTATGAGTTAAAAAATGTTTCTTATTTAATTAAGCTACAGTCTCATCTTCAATAGATCCAGAGAAAACATTCAAGGGAGATTTTTCGAGACGACTATTTGCATATAGTAAACAGTCTTTACAGACCTATTTGGCATGAGGGGACAAAAGTTTATTGTCAATGAGCCATTTCAAATATTTTTTTCTCAAGTCTTTACCAGACGTTTTTGCAAGTACTGCAGTGCTACGTCTGTCATGAATACCACATCTGCATATACGGCTGTACTCAAGTTTTGATGATGTCTGACGAGTATGTTGTGTCTTTTCTTCCCTAATTATCCCCATTTAGTTCTGAAATAAAGGTACATTAATGACTTAGTTCATTTATTAAAAATAAAATGGCCTGGTAGTGGTGATATGTTTTGAGACCCCCCCCTTTCTATATGTAAAATATCTTCCGTCTGCTATCATGGAACTTGTCAGAGAAGTGCATAGATACAGGCAACAAACTGGTTGGGACAGGAGAGGAACAATACCATTTGCATTTTATTCAACCATAAATGGGTAATACTTTTTTCATGAACCTTTCAAATACATGGGTACAGATAAATCATCTCAATTATCCAAATTCAAAATGGCATCAAATTAGAACATGGTCCCCTCTTATTTCAGTTACCACCACTACCATAGAAGACCACTCCCCGGGATAGAATTCCCCATGTCTTGTACACCTGAGCCAAACAACAGATTTGACCAAGATGCCGTATTAGTGAGAGCCCCAGCTCATGTTCATAACCGTATTATTAACGTGGAGACTAGACCTGAACCTAGACGACAAACTGTTAATGAAATACTGGGACAATCAATAGGAGAATGGAGAGATCATTCATGACAGACAAGGACCAAAACTCAAATGTCTATTCCAATTAGAATTTGACAATTCTACCAACTTACAGGATGTTGGAGACTTCCTTAAACAACATGTTTCTGAGAGTGATATATATCTAAAGACTAACCAAGTGAAATAAATGATACGTACAGTCCATTACATTTTTATTTTTGGAAATAAAAGTTCTATCCTTCAAAAGTTCTCAAAAGGTCAAAAATATTGTAGACAGGAAGTTGTTGAATTCGACAACTGTCAAAAAAACCGTCGCGAAATGAATACGGCGATAAATAACATCAATATTCTAAGTTGTCTTTATTATTATACATATTTTACAGTTAAAATCACATTTGTTTATTAAGTTATGTTTAATAGCATAAAGTTTCAGGAAAGGGATATATTGCAAACACTGTACACAATAGACAAATATTCTTATGATCAACAACTTCACACTGTGTATAATTACATTACTGTTGGTTTCATTGAAATCCTTAATTTTTTATTAGAAAATGCTAGTCACGTTGTTCTAAAAAGGTTACAATCTTGTTTAGCACGTGCTCCCATGACTACAGTAAGGAGTTTCTCATACTCGCCGAGCTCTATTCTTATAGATAGATTATTTACGATATGAACGCATAAATTCTTACTGGCGGGATTGGACATGTTTAACGGAAAAGATATATACTGTAATGTTTCACAATGAAATAAATTTTCATCATATAGAAGGTCTTGTGGTCAACCGGCTGTGCTTTTGTATTCCAATTTATAACACAGATGTTGACCTTTATGTAAATATGTATCTCAAATCTTTGGAAGAATGTGTGCTTTTTTATAATTTAACAAATGTTATGAAATTATAAAGTAGTTGGAACTTTACTATTTATAAATAAATTACTTTCCTCAGTTTTCAATCATTGGAAAAGGTTATCGGGGTAATATTATTTATTTTTACTTAAATTTTACTTTTTCTGAAATAATTGATCCCAGTTGTGTTATTTTTCTTTTTTGAGGGGGAGTTGGGTGGAGGGGTGAGTCTATTTGGATTTCCTCTTTAGTTTCTTGCTTCGATCTTACTTGTAAAAAGGACAAATATACCCAAGGAGCAATAAAAAAACGTAATCCATTGGACAGACAAACCCGGGAAGACAAATGAACAACCAAAAGCACAACAAATAAACACAGAAAACTAAAAACAACAATAAACAACACGAACTCCTATAAAAACTAGGAGTAAACCCAGGTGCTGCGGAAGGGTAAGCAGTTCCTGTTCCGTATACGGCACTCGTCGTGAAGTTCAACAAAGTCGATCCGGGGGAAGTCACAGATCAGTGGAGGCAGATGAAAGGTTACGACAGTGGGAACAGGTCCAATTATACCATTATATAATTGATACCAACCATTTCTTCACAGTAATGTGTACTATCACCTATTCTTGAGTTCTTAAGAAAGATACCGATGAAGAAAACAGAGAATATCTAAAATGGCTAAATACTTAATCGTAGACAATCAACAAGATACAATAGATTAAAGTTAAAAGTAAAACTGCATAAAATTACAGGCATCGTCTACTTTGATTATCCCTGCACTTTCGAAGAGCCATTTTTGGTCGAATTTTGAAGTTGTGAATTTAAGCTTGTGACCTAAATCCTCTCTCAGTTTTCATTTTATGCATTTTATTTCCATACAATATTGTCACACACTGTATGTAGATGTGCAATAAGGTTTTAGAATTTGGATTTTCAAAAATGTTGACCCATTTTTCAAACATATGATTCTGAAATTGGTGCAAGGGGATACAACGGAGAGTGCGGGGGTAGCTGTCGTTTCCGACTCCTACGTTTAGATCATTTGCCCTCGTCTATCTGCCCACCCGTCACACTTCGTCCTCTTTCATTTTCAAATTTATAAATTTTATATCTATGCAATATTTTCATTTATTGTAACGTAATATTCCCTGTAGAACATAACCAAACGTTCGCGTGCAATATTCGCCGATATTGCACGGAGAGAAATATTGCATTGTAAGGACGATGTCTTTGATACTTTTTTTCGGGTTATTTACGGGATCTGGGTGATGTTGCCATACAATAAAATGGTTATTGCACGAAACTGGAAATATTTTCCCTCGTATAATATTACATCGCACTCGCAAGCTCGTGTAATATTACATTCTACTCGGGACAATATTTCCCAGTATTCGTGCAAAAACCCTATATTACTATATGAAGATGCGCAATATAGAGTTAGAATTTTGAAATAGTATACTTAAGCTTGTGACCTAGGCTCCTCTTTCATTTTTTAATTAATGCATTTTGTTATACAATATACATAGATGTGCAATGAGATTTTAGAATTTTGATTTTCAAAACTTGAGACTTGCAGGGTTCGAATTCTGAAATTGTGAATGTAAGATTGTGATCTAAACTCCTCTTTCATTTTTCACTCGATGCATTTGATTTGTATTCAGTATTACCATATGAGCAATAAGGTTTTATAATTTTGGTTTTCGAAATTTGGGGCCGATTTTATACATATGATTGTGAAAGTGGTGCAGTAATTAATACTCTAGGGATGCAACAAGTGGGAAATACGTGGATAGCTATCTCCATCTAGTTGAAATTTGAAAGATCTGAATAGTCATCAAGACGACAGGAAATGCATAGATTCTGATTGTCTACGGATGGAAACACAGATAAAAAAATACCGCTATTTCTATTTTTCGACCACTAAAGGACCGAATTTTTTAAAATCAAAATTCTAAAACCTTATTGCACATCTATATACAGTTTGTGACAATACCGTAAAGAAATGAAATACATAAAATGAAAAAATAAAAGAGGAGTTTAGGTCACAAACTTAAATTCCCAATTTTCAAAATTCAACACCTGTGGGCCCCGAGTTCTGAAAATAAAAATTCTAAAACCTTATTGAACATCTACATATAGTATGTGAGAATCTTTTTTATAAATCAAATACATAAAATGAAAAGTGAAAAAGGAGTTAAGGTCACAAGCTTAAATTCACAATTTTCAAAATTCGATCGCTGTGGGCCCCAATTTTTGGACATCAAAATTTTAAAACCTTATTGCGCATCTAGATACGGTGTATGTGATAATAATGTATAGAAATTAAATGCATGTAGTCAAAAATGAAAGAGGAGTTTAGGTCACAAGCTTAAATTGCCGATTTAAGAAATTCGACCCCTGTGGGCCCCAATTTTTGAAAATCAAAATTCTAATGCCTTATTGCGCATCTACATACAATCTGTGACAGTACTTTATCGTATCTCCCCATGCCTATATCGACCTGCTGAGGCCTTCACAATTTCCCGTATTTCGGCACTGTGACGTCGTAAAGAGTTGACTTGACCATAATATGAGCTGACCCGAATATATCAGCGACGTCATAATGTTTGACCCAACGTTGACCCGAATTAATCAAGAAAACATCCGGTTATATGCAGATGGCCATTGAAAAGTAAGAAATTCCATTAAGATTGCTAGTTAACAATACGATAAATTTATTATCAGTTTTTTTTCAAACAAATATTGTAAAATATAAGCATCTCGACACAATATGAAGCTTTTTAGCTCGTTCGCTACGCCCACTCGCCGAATAAACTTCACATTGTGTCTCGCGGCTGATATTTTACGATATACGTTTGCAGAAAATCTGATAATATGTACGTATAGAAATTAAATGCTTAAAATGGAAAATAAAAATGGAGTTTAGGTCACAAGCCTCAATTCCAAATTTTCAAAATTCGACCCCTGTGGGCCCCAATTTTTGAAAATGAAAATTCTAAAACCTTATTAAACATCTTAACCCTTTAGCATTTGCCCAGTTTTTGACAAAAATCATGAACAATTCGGGTTGCACAATTGACCACACCGAAAAAAAATATTTTCAAAGATAAAAACATTTATTGTATACATTGTAAAAGTATAATACACTAGCTTTAATTTTTTCAAATTCATTACTTGATTGCCTTGCTTACCGTTGCTATGGTAACACATCAAACTTCACTTAAAACTTGAATTTTAACTGTTTTTTAGCCAAAATCAAAATATACTGAGGGTTCTTTTTTGTTCAGAAGTAGAAATAGGGTCTGTTTATGGTAAAATATTTTTAATAACAACCCGAACTGCATAAAACAATTGAGCAGTTTTGGAAATTATGTGAGAAAGTCAGGTTATTTATGTTGCTAGGCAACCATGAGAATTTGCCAATAAATGCTGATTCCATATAGTTTTCTAAAATTTTTATATAATAACATGAAATTCCACCCTTAAATTAATTATTTATTTACCTTAACTAATTCCTATATATTTTTGGAGAAAATGTCATATTTGTCCTTAGCAACCAATGACATTCCCTGGCAACAAACTATGAAAAACCCTCTACTGATATATATTCAATGTAAAATGATTTCCGAAAGTCCAATTTTATTTAAAAATCTAAAATCTTGAGTAATGTTAAATATTCACAGGTTAAGATCATTTCTACCTACTAAAAATAGTGCGTAACTTTTACTTATTAAAATGCTACTAAGCAACCATGTTCATTGGTTCACAGTAGAAATTTTGTCAATTTCTAATTTTTGAAGTTTTGACATCATGTTCCACCATCTACCCATTTATGATTTAAACCAGAATAAATAGTACACACATGTAGAAATTCAAATAGTTTTCCTTAGCAACCAAATTGACTCCCTAGCAACCAAGAATGAAATACAGTTTTCAATTTTAAGAAGGTGGCAGAAATGATTCCTTATTTAAACATACAAGTATACTAGTTCAAAGGTTTTTACCGGTTTAAAAAGAAGAACATATCAACTGACAATCAAATTATATACACCAGAGGGGATGGTAAATATTTACAGTTCTCTAATATAGATAATCATCACATTCGTTCCCTTTTTGTCGAGCCTGCGACCTCTGTCGCGGAAGCGAGACGTAGCGGTCCTACATTTTGTCGTCGTCGTCGGCGGCGGCGTCAATATTTACATTCACTCTGTGGTGAAAGTTTTTAAAACATTAATAACTTTTCAAAATTATCCTGGATTTTTACCAAACTTGGACAGAAGCTTGTTCATGATCAAAAAATAGTATCAAGAGGAAAATTTGTCATAATTTTTTTCCCCATTTTTTCCGTATTTTACTTATAAATGGACTTAGTTTTTCTCCCAGTTAACATTACATACAGTCTGCAGTTGAAGTATTTAAAACATTACTTTCTTAAACCATCCTGGATTTCTACAAAACTTGGACAGAGGCTTCTTCATGATCAATAAATAACACGTGGAGAACAATTATGTACATTCCACTATTACACTGAAAACATAGACAACAGCGAAATCAAGCGAGAAACTATTATTTGTGAATATTTCTTTCTTGGCAATCATAGATGTAGCTTTCTAGCAAAGTTTGTGTTGAGATTTTGACTATAATTTTTATAGTCTATTTGATTTGATGTACAAAATCAGCATCGGTATATTTCATTTGCATACAAATTTAGATAGACCAAAATGCTTAAATACTATTTTAATTATTTTCAATAACTTTTGGCATGGGAATCTTTCAAACCAATATTTGATATTTCATAGAAAAGCTGACAACTAGAGAGACATATTGTTGTGTCCAGTTGTTGTGTCCAGTTTTTAATGAGTATTTGGGTGCAGGTTTGAACGTGTTTGCCTTCTTGTTGCATATAAATTCTTTGTAGAATAATGAATCCTGTCTCTCTTAGAATTTTTTCTTTGCTCCAAGATTTATGGTTATGAGGATACTAATAAGCAAAGGAAGTTGTTGACTTCATATTTTGAAACTAAATAGACTAGATAAACTGCACTGTAATGTTTTAAATTAAAACAAATACTAGTATACATAATTTGAGGACTTTTTATTTTGAAATGTATTTTGAAAACAGTTCAATGCTTTCAAACCTTCCATATGTGGTTGTATATTATGATGTACACATTGAAAATCCATAGAATCAATTGTTATTCAAACACAACACTGTCACTGAAGCACCAGTCTGTATATGTAACATGTATGTCAATTCAATTAAATGAAAGCCTTGTTAAGTTTGGAAAGGTTTGCTGAAATTTCATACAACTTACTTAGATCTACATAACATTCTGAAAAACAAAAAGTATTTTTTAAAAATCAAATCTGAATGACCAAGACTGGTTCTTAATATGACTTCACTCAAGCAGTATGAACATGCACATACATGTATACTGTTGAATGTGAATTTTTGAAAGACATAATCTGTTGCCTGTATTACAAATTTACATTAAACTGACTATGTAAGCATTGCAATGTAGTACATGCATATAAAATAAGTGTCTGTTAATAATATACCGACTGATTTTATACATGTGCAGAATAAATGTTATTATTTTGAAAATTTGAGAATAATGAAGCGTAAATTTCACTCTATGTTATGGCTGATTTAAATACAACTTTCATTTTGTATCACAAATTATTACTGCTACATGTATACAGAAAACTCTTAAACAATACCTGAAAAAGGCACATGCATTTATAAGCTTTAATTTATGTATAGAACTTATAGAATTACCAACCATTTTTCACAGTTACAGAGCAACCATTTGATTTTTAGGGGGGGGGGGTATTTCATAGAATATAGTATATCAAATGTTTGATCCTGTCTTTATTTTTGTCGAAATTTTGGTTATGGATTTTTTACTCGCCCTCTACTGCAGCTTTAATTTTTATTTTCATTTAAACCCAAAAATTTCCTGATTGACATAGATCCTGCATTTTTTCACACCTAAAACGATCCTGTCTTTTTATTTTGCCAAAATCTTGGTCCCTGCCTTTTTATTTCAAATATGATCCTAGCTCCCCCCCCTCCCCCTTAAAAATGAAATGGTTGCTACTTTGTCTTTAACTGTTAAAGTTTATGTTGCAGTTTGAAAATTACTTGTCTTTTTTTCATTAATAAATATATTGGGTGGCCATGGTAGCTGAGAGGTCTAGTTTGGTTGCCTATTTATGATCACTAAGCCTGTTAGAGTTTAATCAATCTTGTGGTATGGTGTGTTCGACTCCTATCTAAATTGACAGGGATTGCCAGTTTTCCTATATTGGTCATTGGTTCTCTCCAACTTCCACCAATACATAATTAAAACTATAAAAACATATCCTTTACTATATTTCAAGTAAGATTGCATGTATCATTTTGCATGTATTTAATGGGCATACATGAATACATTACTTCTTGCAAATGTTATTTGGGTACACCACCATTTAACAAATTCTTACCACTTATGTCACATACAACTGATGTTACCAAATTAAGTTTCTAAATATACCACAGAATGGTTCCTTGTATGTGCCCAGTATATGCAAAATTTAAGTCGGGGTGGAGGTGGGGGGAGATATCTGTCAAAACAGAAACAAAACAAAAAAAACATAATATTTACATTAAAAAATAATTAATTAATAAGTTACAAGTTTTCTACTACATTGTAACTATGCCTATTTATGTATTTGATATTTATGGAAGGGAAAGGAATTAAAAAGGAAATAATGCTCCAAATGTCATTATTTTTATTAAAGAATTCAAGTTTTAGAATGCAAATAAAAAATTCTGGATTAAAAATTACTTTGATACATATTTTGAAAAATAAAATATGCAATCATATACAGGATCATAGATACTGCAAAAAAAAAATATGAAAAAAATTTCCAGGATCAATCTGCACCTTCCTAATAAATAAATAAATTATGGTTGCTCCTATAAAGTGTAGGTTGACTGATGTATACATGCATACATGTAATACATGTACATAATATCTGTTATTTGAAACAAAAAAATATCATAATACAGAGCTCTCAGATTTAGAAATTGGTTTTTTTTTTTATTTAATTAGTCACGTGTAAAATCAAGATATGGTGCTCTTCACAATAACCAAGGCTTGCATTTCTAGAAATACTGTATCCTGTATTATAAAAATAACTTGTTTATGAATTGCATAAAGTATTCTTTTTCTATTACCAATTTTTCATGGTAAACAATAAGGTCTTTGTTTACAGTAAAAAAAAAAGAATGAACGAATGCAATTTAAATCTAAACAAATATCAGAAGTTCTAAATTGATCAAAACAATATTTTTAAACAGGTTAAAATTTCCAAAGAGTAAAATAAACAAATGTAAAGCTTAAGTAATCCTTCCTGTGCAGCAGGCTTTTTTTACCTATTTTTATGTTCACTATTAACAACTTTTGCATGTGCTTTAATTCCATAGTTTAAAAAAAAGCTTTTACTTCAAATTTACTATTTAGTGCTTATGAAATGTAATTTCGTTGAAATATATATCTATCATGTCTATATGCTATCTGCTTTGGGAGTTAACGCTTGATTTTGAGTACAAGATAACATTTATCGATGAGAAAAAATATACTTTTACCCATTATTAGAACTGGAACAAAATCATCATCTTCTCATTTTCTTTCTCCTCGCGATCGTTTATTTCGTGATTCAGCAACAAATCAAGAGAGTCCTCTTATTCTTCATACAGGATATATCGTTTGCAATATTTACAGCCATTTTCACTTGGAAATTAATTAACTTCACTAGATTAATCGTACATTCTTGAGCGTAATTGTTGAAACGCACATGTGAGTCGGTTCAAAAGTCGACACGTCGTAATAATCTGAAAACCGATCTCCGGAAAGCTATTTACGCTGCCGCAAATGTTTAAGTTTAACCGGCAGTTGCAACGCCATCAAAGGGTCAATATCTGAAAACAAAAGTGTTTTGAAAAGCTTGCAAACAGGAGAAAAAAATGTTCGATTTAGATTTTCGTATTTCGATTAGCAATTTTGAAAATTTGACGTAAATTGAAAAGATAGAGAAAAACGAGGGAATTCTTCTGCATTAACTAGATTATTTCACTCCGCAAAAATGATAAATCTAGATCTTTTTAAGATATATTATATCACAATAAAAGCCTTTTTCTGCACTTTAGAGTACATTTTTCATATTGTGAATTATTAATCAAACGACTGAGAATATACGCTTCAAGTACATCGGACATCGTTGTAAAATTGCAGATGGAAATTGAATAAGTGTAGCAACGTTTACACCATAATAACTCGTCTTTTAACAAACAAATATTTTATAAAATTATAATCATGTGAAAAAGGAAATTATTGGCTTTAAATCAAGCCCTTTCTGGCCAAAATCCGATGAGTATTGAGGCAGTTATCAAGTTTTAGTTGGAAGATATTACACGTTGAACGCTTACCGGTCAAATTTGACCGGTACGAACGCTAAAGGGTTAATACTATATGTGACAATACTGTATATAAATTAAATACATTAAGTTAAAAATGAACGAGATGTTTAGGTCACAAGAAAGTGTGACGGACGGACAGAGAGACGGAAGGACGGACGGACGGGGGCGATAACAATACCCCTGAACTTCTTCGAAGTGCGGGGATAAAAACCATATTGGTTCCGGTACTACATGCTTCCACTACACAAAATTCATATAAACTTGGCAAATGATTATAGTCCAATTTTTAAGAACTTACATTGCAAGTGCTTTACTTTTAATGTCCTATTCTTATTTATTTCTTAACGGTATATTCTATAACTTGATTTTAATGCTTTTATAGTGTTATTTTGTTCGGGTAGTCTTTGAATTTTTCCCTTTTTATTATTGTTGTAGTTTTATTTTGCTAAAAAATGCTTATGACTTCGATATTTATTTGCTAATGGTTGTACGTGTAATACTTTTGATACACTGTAAAATCTTAAATATATCTTAAATCTGAGAAAATCACATACGTACAGTCATTCGAGATTTTTGCCAACAGATAAATAATTGTAACTAGAAATCTGGACTGTCGGAATCCACAGTGATCCCCGCACCCCCTGTAAGTAGTTGGGCCACTTACCTATAGTAAAAAATAAAATATCTTATTCTCATCCAAAAATAGAATGCAATCATTCTATAAAGAAATTAAATCAATAAACCTAATGAAAAATGAAAAACACCTTAGTTCACAAGCTTAAACTGACAATTTTTAAAATTTGGCCCGTTTGAACCCCGGATCAAATCGATGTTCTAAATCATTATTGTGCAACAAATTATAGTGTAGAACAATAATATACATAAGCAAACTGAAAGAGAAGTTAAGGTCACAAGCTCCAATTTTAGAAAATTACAATTCTAAAACCTTATTGCACACCTGCATATGGTGTTTGACAATACTGTATAGAAATAAAATGCATAAATGGAAAAACAAAAGACAAGTTCATTTCACAAGCTTAAATTGATAATTTTTCAAAATTCGACCCCTTTGGACCCCCTGTTTAGAAAATCAAAATTATAAAACCTTATTGCGTATCTGCATATAGTTTATGACAATACCCAATAGAAATAATATGCATAAATTGCAAAATTAAAGAGGACATTAGGTCACAAACTTAAATTGACAGTTTTTCGAAATTCGACCCCTGTGGGCCCCAATTTTAGAAAATCAAAATTCTAAAACCTTATTGTGCATCTGCATATGGTTCATGACAATACTGTATAGAAATAAAATGCATAAATTGAAAAATGAAAGACGAGTTCATGTTAGAAGCCTGAATTCTAAATTTTCGAAGTTCAACCCATGTGGGCCCCTTGTTTAGAAAATCAAAATTCTAAAACCTTATTGTGCATCAACAGGTGGTATGCAACCATTCTATATTAATTTATTCTAATTAAATTATTTAACCCAAAAATGTAGGGGGTTGATGTTACAAGAAAGTGTGACGGACAGACGGGCGGACGGACGGACGAACGGACGGACGGAAACAATCGCTATATCCCGCACTTTCTTCGAACGTGCGGGGATAAAAATGAGACAGGTAACTCAAATCGAATAAAATGTCATCTTAATAACACGTCCTCAATTTTTCAGACACTTTAAGTAATAATGTTTAAGATTAACCTGACCGGAAACATGTTCGATGGTCATTGTGTAATGCGGAAGACTATTTTATTTCGATATAAATACATGCTGACAAGCAACACGATCACTTTCAGTTCAAGTCAAACAGGTAAGGTGTCAACTTTAATATATTATTATTTAATGTTTAAGGATTCTTTCTAAAATAGTGCTAAAAAATTTTTTTCATTTAGAGAAATAAGAGACAAAAAATTGAAACCATTTCAGGATGACTTTTTATTATTTTTATTCAACAAGAAATCATAATAAATTTGCTTTATACAATTTTCTTTCAGCATTATTCACAACTCTCCATATACATTCAATCAATAGCATTTCTCTCATTCAATAAATAAATAAATAATTAAATCAAATCAAATCAAAAACAAAGAATATTACATTAATTCCATGTGCACGTGCGAATAAACTACTGTATAGTAAAGTAACATATTTTTTTAGACTTCCAAAATCTTCGTTATTTAAAAATAGCAAATTATCTATTTAAAACAACAAATACATGTATACATCTTTTGTATTTTAAACAAGATTGCTCTTAAATATTTTATATAGGTGTGAAAGTCAAGTTTCATCATGAACACAAAGGTAGCCATCATTTGTCTGGTTCTTCCCTGCATTATTGCACTGGTTACCTGTGCTTACATTCCATATGGAACACAGTCTGGTCTTCCTCCGCCAAGAAATGTAGCACGCTATCAAGCGTTTGCTGCCAACAGTTTCCAGGCCGCAAAACAGGCTAGGCTCTTTAACTTGCGTAAGTAACCCGTACTTCATAATAATAACAATCCAAAGATACTAATATTAGATATAGTATGCTGTATACGACGCATTTCAAGGAGTTACCTCTCATCAGCAGCATTAAAACCGAAACATTTGGAAGACCAAAAACCAAACTTATATTAAACAAGAAGTACTCAACCAAAAATACCGAAATAGGAAGCCAAATTTCAGCTAAGGAGATCTACCGTGTGCAATACAAGGAATGAACCCTTAGTATTTCTATTATTTTTGAATTTTGCTAAATACTGCTAATTTCTGTAACATAAGTTTCTTAACGTATAAGATTAATTTTGATTTATTGAATTTGCATACTTACTATCTCTTTAATGTAAAAAAAAAAATCGATAATTTAGTAGTGGCTGCTTTGGTACTTTTCAGTTGTTGGTGGATTATACTTCATGAACCTGTTCAATTTCACCGGAAACAGAATAGTTGGTTAGACATCATCTGAAGATTGTTAAGGTTTGGTAAGTAAATAAATATTTCTGAAAGAGCAAGATATTTCGTATTATTTTGTAATTCCTTCAATATTCTTTTTGTGCAAGAAATACCAAATCGGAGTTGTATTGTTAAAAAATGTTGCCTAAAAGATTGTAGTGACTTCAATTATTCAGTTGTGTAATGAGGCAAAACTACAATAATTTATGTAATCATGTTTTATTTCAAAAAATAGAAATAGAATATTCGAAACTGTTTCAAGGTGACTGTTGATCGAAAAAGTAAAAAATCCATGTACAAATTATTCAAAGCATGAAAGTATTTTTGGTATGGCAATCTTATTAATTGGTGTCAATTGTTTTTAATTTCTTATTTCAGATGTGACTTGATTCTATTGAAGTAGCTCCTGTATTGATATTTGTTATAATAAAAAAGCAAGCTAATATAGTTCTTATGTGAATACTTTATAAATTCAACGTTTTTCACTGTTAGTTAAGAATAACAATCCAAAGATACTAATATTAGATATAGTAAATTTATACTATGCTGTATACGACGCATTTCAAGGAGTTACCTCTCATCAGCAGCATTAAAACCGAAACATTTGGAAGACCAAAAACCAAACTTATATTAAACAAGAAGTACTCAACCAAAATTACCGAAATAGGAAGCCAAATTTCAGCTAAGGAGATCTACCATGTGCAATACAAGGAATGAACCCTTAGTATTTCTATTATTTTTGAATTTTGCTAAATACTGGTAATTTCTGTAACAAATCAATGAATAATCATGTCAGACGAGTCTGACGACTGGGTTGGCGAATACCCTCGGGGACCTAGGGTCCACCAGCAGAGGCATCATCCCAGGAGTTTCAAAATAACAATCCAAAGATACTAATATTAGATATAGTAAATTTATACTATGCTGTATACGACGCATTTCAAGGAGTTACCTCTCATCAGCAGCATTAAAACCGAAACATTTGGAAGACCAAAAACCAAACTTATATTAAAAAAGAAGTACTCAACCAAAATTACCGAAATAGGAAGCCAAATTTCAGCTAAGGAGATCTACCATGTGCAATACAAGGAATGAACCCTTAGTATTTCTATTATTTTTGAATTTTGCTAAATACTGGTAATTTCTGTAACAAATCAATGAATAATCATGTCAGACGAGTCTGACGACTGGGTTGGCGAATACCCTCGGGGACCTAGGGTCCACCAGCAGAGGCATCATCCCAGGAGTTTCAAAATAACAATCCAAAGATACTAATATTAGATATAGTAAATTTATACTATGCTGTATACGACGCATTTCAAGGAGTTACCTCTCATCAGCAGCATTAAAACCGAAACATTTGGAAGACCAAAAACCAAACTTATATTAAACATATAAAAGTACGGTCAACATTGCCAAACATGGACTTGAGGGTACTTGATAATTTTTTGAATTTGTTTGAAATATTTAACGAATAATGTAGAAATAAGACATGTGAAACTCCATAAGATGAAAATTCAAAGACTAGGAGAGACACTAACAAAGATGCATGTATAATAATGTAAATACACATAGAAACTAAAGAACAAGACAGCCTCAAAACTAAATTATGAAGGAAAAATCAGGAGTAACATTGGGTGCTCCAGTAGGTTAAGCATATTATACTCTTCACATCGAAAGTTGGTAAAATTGCTGAAAACTACTCTTTAAAATATAGATATAAATTTATATTTTTTTTAATTAATTTCTGCAACTGAGGAGTTTCTCATACTCGCCGAGCTCTATTCTTATAGATGGATTATTGGTGTATACCTTTTGGACAAAATTTTTCTATCTCAAATCACAGAATGCGTATTGATAAACACTTTTTCAACACACTCGAAATAATATATATAATTTGTAAAGTAAAAGTCAAAAAAAAAAACCAAACATAACGCACAGACATTTAGCTAGATAATATCAGGCACTTTAATGAAAGCCCAGAAGAATCACGGAAGATTTTAAATTCGAGATTCTATATTCAATATTCAATAGATAGAATAACCAATCACAGGAAATCTTCTTAGTTGTAAATAGTATTTGGCCAATGAAATATCTTTTCACCACTGGAGATACAAGCGTTGAAGTGTAATGCTGTAGGTCAGGAAAGGGATATATTACAAACACTGTACACAATAGACAAATATTCTTATGATCAACAACTTCACACTGTGTATAATTACATTACTGTTGGTTTCATTGAAATCCTTAATTTTTATTTGAAAATGCTAGTCACGTTGTTCTAAAAAGGTTACAATCTTGTTTAGCACGTGCTCCCATGACTACAGTGAGGAGTTTCTCATACTCGCCCAGCTCTATTCTTATAGATAGATTATTTACGATATGAACGCATAAATTCTTACTGGCGTGATTGGACATGTTTAACGGAAAAGAATTATACTGTAATATGTCACAATGAAATAAATTTTCATTATATAGAAGGTCTTGTGGTCAACCGGCTGTGCTTTTGTATTCCAATTTATAACACAGCTGTAAAGCTTTATGTAAATATGTATCTCAAATCTTTGGAAGAATGTTTGCTTCTTTATGATTTATCAAGTGTTATGAAATTATAAAGTAGTTGGAACTTTACTATTTATAAATAAATGACTTTCCTCAGTTTTCAATCATTGGAAAAGGTTATCGGGGTAATAATATTTATTTTTACTTAAATTTTACTTTCTCTGAAATAATTGATCCCAGTTGTGTTATGTTTCTTTTTTGAGGGGGGAGTGGGGTGAGTCTATTTGGATTTCCTCTTTAGTTTCTTTCTTCGATTTTACTTATATAAAAGGACAAATATACCTAAGAAGCAATAAAAAAACGTAATTCATTGGACAGACAAACCCGGGAAGACAAATGAACAACCACAAGCACAACAAATAAACACAGAAAACTAAAAAGACAATGAACACGAACTCCTATAAAAACCAGAAGTGAACCCAGGTGCTCCGAAAAGGTAAGCAGTTCCTGCTCCGTATACGGCACCCGTCGTGAAGTTCAACAAAGTCGATCCGAGGAAAGTCACAAATCGGTGGAGGCACATGAAAGGTTATGACAGTGGGAACAGGTCCAATTATACCATTATATCATTATATAATTGATACCAACCATTTCTTCACAGTAATGTGTACTATCACCTATTCTTGAGTTCTTCAGAAAAATACCGATGAAGAAAACAGAGAATATCTAAAATGGTTAAATACTTAATCGTAGACAATCAACATGATACAATATATTAAAGTTAAAAGTAAAACTGCATAAAATGACAGACATCGTCTGCTTTTCGCACTTTCAAAGAGCCATTTTTGGTCGAATTTTGAAGTTGTGAATTTAAGCTTGTGACCTAAATCCTCTCTCAGTTTTCATTTTATGCATTTTATTTCTATACAGTATTGTCACACACTGTATGTAGATATGCAATAAAGTTTTAGAATTTGGATTTTCAAAAATTTTGACACATTTTTCAAACATATGATTCTGAAATTGGTGCAAGGGGATACAACGGAGAGTGCGAGAGTAGCTGTCGTTTCCGACTCCTCTGTCTAGATTTTTTGCCCCCGTCTATCTGCCCATCCGTCACACTTCGTCCTCTTTCATTTTCAAACTATAAATTTTATATCTATGCAATATTTTCATTTATTGTATAGCAACGTAATATTACCTGTAGAACATAACCAAACGCCGGTATTGCACGGAGAGAAATATTGCATTGTAAGGACGATGTCTTTGATAGTTTTTTTTCGGGTTATTTACGGGATCTGGGTGATGTTTCCATACAATAAAATGGTTATTGCACGAAACTGGAAATATTGTCCCTCGTAAAATATTACATCGCACTCGCAAGCTCGTGTAATATTACATTCTACTCGGGACAATATTTCCCAGTATTCGTGCAATAATCCTATATTACTATATGTAGATGCGAAATATGAAGTTAGAATTTTGAAATAGTATACTTAAGCTTGTGACCTAGGCTCCTCTTTCATTTTGTAATTAAAGCAGTTTGTTATACAATATACATAGATGTGCAATGAAATTTTAGAGTTTTGATTTTCAAAACTTGAGACTTACAGGGTTCGAATTCTGAAACTGTGAATGTAAGATTGTGATCTAAACTCCTCTTTCGTTTTTCACTCGATGCATTTTATTTCTATTCAGTATTACCATATAAGCAATAAGGTTTTATAATTTTGGTTTTCGAAATTTGAGGTCTATTTTTATACATATGATTGTGAAAGTGGTGCAGTAATTAATACTCTAGGGATGCAACAAGTGGGAAATACGTGGATAGCTATCTCCATCTAGTTGAAATTTGAAAGACCTGAATAGTCATCAAGACGACAGGAAATGTATAGATTCTGATTGTCTACGGATGGAAACACAGATAAAAAAAAATACCGCAATTTCTATTTTTCGACCACTAAAGGCCCCAATTTTTTAAAATCGAAATCCTAAAACCTTATTGCACATCTATATACAGTTTGTGACAATATCGTAAAGAAATGAAATACATAAAATGAAAAATAAAAGAGGAGTTTAGGTCACAAACTTAAATTCCCAATTTTCAAAATTCAACACCTGTGGACCCCGAGTTCTGAAAATCAAAATTCTAAAACCTTATTGAACATCTACATATAATATGTGAGAATCTTTTTTTATAAATCAAATACATAAAATGAAAAGTGAAAGAGGAGTTAAGGTCACAAGCTTAAATTCACGCTGTGGGCCCCAGTTTTTGAACATCAAAATTTTAAAACCTTATTGCGCATCTAGATACGGTGTATGTGATAATAATGTATAGAAATTAAATGCTTGTAGTCAAAAATGAAAGAGGAGTTTAGGGCACAAGCTTAAATTGCCAATTTAAGAAATTCGACCCCTGTGGGCCCCAATTTTCGAAAATCAAAATTCGAATGCCTTATTGCGCATCTACATACAGTATGTGACAATACTGTATAGAAATTAAATGCTTAAAATGAAAAATAAAAATGGAGTTTAGGTCACAAGCTTCAATTCCAAATTTTCAAAATTCGACCCCTGTGGGCCCCAATTTTTGAAAATGAAAATTCTAAGATCCTTATTGTGCATCTTAATACTATATGTGACAATACTGTATATAAATTAAATACATTAAGTTTAAAATGAACGAGATGTTTAGGTCACAAGAAAGTGTGACGGACGGACAGAGAGATGGAAGGACGGTACGACGGACAGAGAGACGGCACGACGGACGGACGGGGGCGATAACAATATCCCTGAATTTCTTCGAAGTGCGGGGATAAAAACCATATTGGTTCCGGTACTACATGCTTCCACTACACAAAATTCATATAAACTTGGCAAATGATTATAGTCCAATTTTTAAGAACTTACATTGCAAGTGCTTTACTTTTAATGTCCTATTCTTATTTCTTTCTTAAGGGTATATTCTATAACTTGATTTTAATGCTTTTATAGTTTTATTTTGTTTGGATAGTCTTTGAATTTCCCCCTTTTTATTATTGTTGTAGTTTTATTTTGCTAAAAAATGTTTATGTCTTCGATATTTATTTGCTAATGGTTGTACGTGTAATACTTTTGATACACTGTAAAATCTTAAATATATCTTAAATCTGAGAAAATCACATACGTACAGTCATTCGAGATTTTTGCCAACAGATAAATAATTGTAACTAGAAATCTGGACTGTCGGAATCCACAGTTATCCCCGCACCCCCTGTAAGTAGTTGAGCCACTTACCTATAGTCAAAAATATAATACCTTATTCCCATCCAAAAATAGTATGCAGTCATTCTATAAAGCAATTAATTCAATAAACCTAATGAAAAATGAAAAAAACCTTAGTTTACAAGCTTAAACCGACAATTTTTTAAATTTGGCCTGTGTGACCCCCGGATCAAATCGATGTTCTAAATCCTTATTGTGCAACTAATTATAGTGTAGAACAATACTATTTATAAGCAAACTGAAAGAGAAGTTAAGGTCACAAGCTCCAATTTTAGAAAATTACAATTCTAAAACCTTATTTCACACCTGCATATGGTGTTTGACAATACTGTATAGAAATAAAATGCATAAGTTGAAAAACAAAAGACAAGTTTATGTCACAAGCTTAAATTGATAGTTTTTCAAAATTTTACTCCTTTGGGCCCCTTGTTTAGAAGATCAAAATTATGAAACCTTATTGCGTATCTGCATATAATGTAAGACAATACCCAATTGAAATAATATGCATAAATTGAAAAATTAAAGAGGACATTAGGTCACAAGCTTAAATTGACAGTTTTTCGAAATTTGACCCCTGTGGGCTCCAATTTTAGAAAATAAAAATTCTAAAACGTTATTGCGCATCTGCATATGGTGCATGACAATACTGTATAGAAATAAAATGCATAAATTGTAAAATGAAAGAGAAGTTTAGGCCACAAGCTTAAATTGACAGTTTTTAGAAATTCGACCCCTATTGCGCATCTGCATATGGTGCATGACAATACTGTATAGAAATAAAATGCATAAATTGAAAAATGAAAGACGAGTTCAGGTCACAAGCCTGAATTCTAAATTTTCGAAGTTCAACCCATGTGGGCCCCTTGTTTAGAAAATCAAAATTCTAAAACAGGTGGTATGCAACCATTCTATATAGAAATTAAATTCCTAAACCTAAAAGTGAAGAAGGGGTTGATGTTACAAGAAAGTGTGACGGACAGACGGATGGACGGACGGACAACGGAAACAGTCGCTATATTCCCGAATTTTCTTCCAACGTGCGTGGATAAAAATGAGACAGTTAACTCAAATCGAATAAAATGTCATGTTAATAACACGTCTTCAATTTTTCAGACACTTTATGTAATAATTTTTGAGATTAACCTGACCGGAAACATGTTCGATGGTCATTGTGTAATGCGGAAGACTATTTTATTTCGATATAAATACATGCAGACAAGCAACACGATCACTTTCAATTCAAGTCAAACAGGTAAGGTGTCAACTTTAATATATTATTATTTAATGTTTTAGGATTCTTTCTAAAATAGTGCTAAACATTTTTTTTCATTTAGAGAAATAAGAGACAAAAAATTGAAACCATCTCAGGATGACTTATTATTTTTTTTATTCAACAAGAAATCACAATAAAGTTTCTTTATACAATTTTCTTTCAGCATTATTCACAACTGTAGATATATATTCACTCAATAGCATTTCTCTCATTCAATAAATAAATAAAATCAAATCAAATCAAAAACAAAGAATATTACATTAATTCCATGTACACGTGCGATTAAACTACTGTATAGTAAAGTAACATATTTTTTTAGACTTCCAAAATCTTCGTTATTTAAAAATAGCAAATTATCTATTTAAAACAACAAATACATGAATACATCTTTTGTATTTTAAACAAGATTGCTCTAAAATATTTTATATAGGTGTGAAAGTCAAGTTTCATCATGAACACAAAGGTAGCCATCATTTGTCTGGTTCTTCCCTGCATTATTGCACTGGTTACCTGTGCTTACATTCCATATGGAACACAGTCTGGTCTTCCTCCGCCAAGAAATGTAGCACGTTACCAAGCGTTTGCTGCAAACAGTTTCCAGGCCGCAAAACAAGCTAGACTCTTTAACTTGCGTAAGTAACCCGTATTTTAATTTCTTAACGTATCATAAGATAAATTTTGATTTATTGAATTTGAATACTAACCTATCTCTTTAATGTAAAAAAATTCGATTATTTATTAGTGGCTGCTTTGGTATTTTTCAGTTCTTGGTGGATTATACTTCATGAACCTGTTTAATTTCACCGGAAACAGAATAGTTGGTTAGACATCATCTGAACATTGTTAAGGTTTGGTAAGTAAATAAATATTTCTGAAAGAGCAAGATATTTCGTATTATTTTGTAATTCCTTCAATATTCTCTAAAAGATTGTAGTTACTTCAATTATTCAGTTGTGTCATGAAGCAAAACTACAATAATTTATGCAATCATGTTTGATTCAAAAAAATAGAAATAAAATATTCGAAACGGTTTCCATGTGACTGTTGATCGAAAAAGAAAAAAGAATCCATGTACAAATTATTTAAAGCGTGATAGTATTTTTGGTATGGCAATCTTATTAATTGTCAATTGTTTTTAATTTTTTTATTTCAGATGTGACCTGATTCTGTTGAAGTAGCTCCTGTATTGATAATTGTTATAATAAAAAGTCAAGCTAATATAGTTCTTATGTAAATACTTTATAAACATTTTTCACTGTTAGTTAAGAAAGTACGGTCAGCATTTCTAAACATAGACTCGAGGGTACTTGATCATTATTCCGTGGCCGAGTGGTCTAGGTAGTTCGTCATGACTACTAATGATCACCAGCCTGCCAACGCTGGGGTTGTGAGTTTGAATCTCACCTGTGTCGGGGTGTGTACGACTCCGATCTTAATTGACAAGGATTGCCAATTTTTCTATCGAAAGTCGTTGATTCTCTCCGGGTACTCCGGCTTCCTCCACCAATAAAAACTGACCGCTGCGAAATAGCCAAATGTACTGAAAAGTTAAACCCGAAGTGAACAAAGAAAGAAACAAACAAACTAAAGAACAAGACAGCCTCAAACCTATGGAGGAAAAACCAGGAGTAACATTGGGTGTTCCAGTAGGTTAAGCATATCATACTCTTCACTTCGAAAGTTGGTAAAAATCGTTAAAGTGTTGAAAACTACTCTTAAAAATATAGATATAAATTATAATGTTTTATTAATTTCTGCAAATACAGTGAGGAGTCTCTCATACTTGCCGAGCTCTATTCTTATAGATGGATTATTGCTGTATACCTTTTGGACAAAATTTTCTATCTCAAATCACAGAATGCTTTTTCAACACACTCGAAAGAATATGTATAATTTGTAAACTAAAAGTCGAAGAAAAACTCTCATTAGTTGCCAACAAAAAAACCAAGCATAAGACACAGATATTTAGTTAAATAATATCAGGAACTTTTATGAAAGGATCATGCAAGATTCAAAATTCGAGATTCTATATTCAATATTCAATAGATAGAATAACCAATCACAGGAAAGCTTCTTAGTTGTAAATAGTATTTGGCCAATGAAATATCTTTTCGCTACTGGAGATAGAAGCGTTGAAGTATAATGCTGTAGGTCTACTGCAAGAAAGGGATATGTTGTAAACACTGTACACAACAGACATAATGATCAACAACTTCACACTTTGTATAATTACATTACTTGTTTGTTTCTATTGGAAGATGCTAGTCTCGTGGTTCTAAAAAAGTCAAATTCTTGTTTAGCACGTGCTCCCATGACTACATTGAGGAGTTTCTCAAACTCGCCGAGATCTATTCTTATACACGGGTCATTACTGTATACCTTTTGGACACAATAACCTCTACAAAATTTGTCTACCTCAAATCACAGAATTCGTATTGATAAACACTTTTTCAACACACTCGAAAAAATATATATAATTTGTAAAATAAAAGTCCAATAAAAACTCTCATCAGTGGCCAACAAAAAACCAGACATAAGACACAGACATTTAGTTTAATAATATCAGGAACTTTTATGAAAGCCCAGAAGGATCATGCAAGATTCAGAATTCGAGATTCTATATTCAATATTCAATAGATAGAATAACCAATCACAGGAAAGCTTCTTAATTGTAAATTGTATTTGGCCTATGAAATATCTTTTCACTGCTGGCGATACAAGTGTTGAAGTATAATGCTGTATGTCTACTTCAGGAAAGGGATATGTCCATGATGTTGCAAATACTGTACACAACAGACAAATATTCTAATGATCAACAACTTCACATTTTGTATAATTAATTACATTACTTGTTTGTTTATAAATTGTCGACCCAGACTTGGGGCGGCAGTTTTTAGACTCGAAATCGTAATATATCCAATTATATGTAGATAAATCATACATCAATTGATTCCTTATTTATTTTTCTCTAAGAATATGACATCTTATTCACCAACAATCTCACTGTACCACAAACGAAAGCTTTCAACCCACCATTTTTATTGCTGTAATCAGACGAATTACAGTTATATTTTACTTGACAAATATAAAATTTAATTATAAGAATTGAATGCATCATTTTATTAGTTTTATGTGGTTGTAAAAGCCTTGACCGGGCGCACATTACAAAAAAAATTACAAAAATGAAGCATTCAATTCTTAAAAAAAGAATGAGATGTAATATAATTAATATTCTAATTTGTTTTTCTGTTACATGTGCATATTCATACACTCGTTCTGTTAAAAACCCTACCCACTATCCCTTTCAACAGCCAACAATCGGGAAAAAATAAAATTTCTGCTGCTGTTTTGTTTCTCAAGTATTGTTCGTACACAGGCAGGGAATATGAACTCAGATTCAAAATGTTTTTCGTATACCTTCTGCATGAAAATTGGTATTAAAGTAATAAAGGTTATTTTGAAGGACTTTATGCAAAGTTTGTGAGTGAGAAGACCGAGTTTATACATTGATAAATTCCAAAAAAATAACCTTTATTACTTATAATTCCAAAGTAATGCATAAATATGACGTTTTCCATTTGAAATTAACATTTTCCTCACGCACTATATTTCATGCGTACGTATTCATACGCACGACGTCATGAAAGGAATTTATCAAGTTATAAAATTTTTACCGGAAGTTGCTGTTAGCCAATGAAATTACTGCATTTGATGTTTTGAAAACAACATTGGAATTATTACTTAATATTTATTGATAAAAAATTTCCATGTAATGAACATCAGCATCATCCTTACAGTCTTAGACAGGTGTCTTTTTCCGTGGTTTTTCAATTTTCCTAATTGTTTTATGTTTAATTATGTTTATTTATGAAATGAGTTAAATTTGGAGTCCAGTGATTTTTCTGCAGGTCTATTGCTATTGTATATAACGACCAACCAAGCTGTATCTGTTGTAAGGTATAAATTTATGTTTTAACTCTTTTATAAATTGGATATCAA
This sequence comes from Mytilisepta virgata, assembly GCA_028015205.1. Classification (NCBI taxonomy): domain Eukaryota; kingdom Metazoa; phylum Mollusca; class Bivalvia; order Mytilida; family Mytilidae; genus Mytilisepta; species Mytilisepta virgata. Next base: position 34,399,981 of record CM051517.1, read on the forward strand.
AAAGTTATAAGCATCTGCCAAAGAAAATGGATATTCCAGGTTCTGTGAAGTACACACTTTACATCACTTTCTAAAATCCTTTGCCTTTTTCTACCGTTTAAAACTGCTTAAGGCTGACGGAAATATCTGTCTTTTAGAAGCCTTACTTACTTTAACCTTTGATCTCTGTATCTTATGCACTACCTTAACACATTGTGTTCTTTGAATACTTCTGAATTAAACAGACATCAGAAGGTACGCGTATTTGGTATAAGATATTTAAAAAAAAAACACCGATTCTAACAAGAAGTATACCGAAGCCAAATTGTACTAGTATACGATAAGGAAAACAATAACCTACTTGTATCAAAGTCTTTAAATTTCTGTTTCATTTGCTTACATGATGATCTTCCTCTTAATAATTTTAACTTTACGGAATGGCCACATGTTAACGACTCCATTAAATATCATATAAAAGGACTGTATTTGTATTTTGACTTTCTTGTTAGCGCGAACATTATGTCACATGAACTTCCAAGACTGTGCGATGTCCAGCCTTTGGAAATACCACACAAACATAAAGTCAGTCATCATGATATGATTGAGCCGTATGAAGCAAATGAAGACTACATTTTCAGGAAGATTTACATCTTACTGAGATGAATACCTTTCCAGATTTTCCCTCTTGAAATGGCGGGTACTGATAACGGAGCAGTGAATACTTATCATTTCTGAGTATTGTATATCTGTACAGATTAATGTGGTTAAGTTTATTTTGTAACATATGTCCGTTTCTATTGAAGTGTTTTCTTATAGTTATATCTCTTTGCGTTGCTGTTCCCCTGAATAAACCTTGTTTAGATGAGATCTTAAAGGTTTTACATTTGTTTCTTATAAATTCGATATTAATGGAAAGTTTTTACCTCATTTACGCATGCCAACTATTATTATATATCCTATAATAAGAAAATACTGGTGAGACGAGCTGATTTAGGTCTGCTATATATATATTTCACAATTGCGATTGGCTGCGTCAGTTATATATATTTCACAATTGCAATTGGCTAAATTAAGGTCAGCCTCGAGCTCGGTATCACTGACTTTGGTATCACGCTGGAATCCCGGCACTTACTATATATGAGGTGCTAGGTATGTTCTGACAAAAGGGGCCGTTTTTTTCACAAAACGACTGTAAAGGGGTATATTTTTGTCTCTTTTATACAAAGGGGTAATATGTCAAGAACATCTGGAATGGGGTTATAATTTGAAAAAAACATAAAATTTCAGTCACAATCACATTTAAAAAAGAAACTTACATGGGGAAAACAAACATAAGACAAGTAGTTGAACCAAGTCTTGATGTCAATGTGCTACATTTTGATTGCTAGTTAAAAAGGGGTATTATTTTAGATAAAGATTGTCTGTAATGGGGTATGTAAAATGTTTAAATTTTGTCTAGAAAGGGGTCGGGGTTTAAATGTGCTGGAAGAACACACCTGTCAATTTTTTGACAAGGTGCCCCTCCTCTAACCCTCGGGGCTGCAATACGCTTAAAGGCGCTTTAGCTTAGCGAAAGGATGTTCGACATGATAATATGACAAAACTGTTTGCGATGAATAAGAAATGGAGCGGTCATTTTCATTGATCGATTCAACCATTCGACCTCAAATAAAAAAAAATATATAATTTATATATCTACAAATTCTAAAGCGGAAATGTGTAGATTTTTTGCACAACACTGTTTTCAGGTTTTAGTACAATCAGCTTGAATGGCCTGATAAAGCCGCTTCATCTTTTTTTCTGATTTTAAAAACTGGTGCCAAGTTAAAAATGTATTGCAGTACATATAGTCGTGATAATTCAGCATTCCCCCGCATATTCAGACCGAGATATTTTCATGTGATCCGAATTATGAACTTAATTGAAATGCTTTGTGAAATTTACTTGTACATACAAAACCAGGTTGCATTTATACATGCAAAAGGTTATTCATATCTGTTTTTACGATCCTTCTGTTCTTAAAGGTTTCATATTTGTTTTTAGGACATTTGAATTATGAGCAAACCCTAGGAAATTCCGTACAGAAACGATAATCGTACGCACCAAATTTCATATCTTTTAATTTCTTGTTCTTTTTAAAAAAATAATCATAGATGACCGCTATTTACTACTGAGCGCTGAGATTACCGCAAGTACTCATTATTTCTCATCATTGATTATCGAATCTAAACAGTGGAAAGACATGAAAAATACGCATGAAGGAAGTTGTCTTTGATTTCGAGCAAATATGGATATTTACATGAAATGAAATTCTGAATGCATACAGTAAAATATCAGATAAAAAATACCAAACCAACCCTTAAGACAGGGCGAAGACATGAGAAAAAGGAATTTTTACACAGAGAATAAATGTTTTACGAATATAACAAAGAATAAAACTACACACAAAAAACGAGGTAGAAATGAAATAAGAAAGTACAATAAATTATGCACTGCTTTACAATAATGCAAATCCATGCAAATACAAAACTTGTTGTGATAAACAAGTGTCTTAATGGACTTGTAGTCCATCTGAGAATAGAGTTAAAATGTAAGTCAATTTAACAAGTTAAAAAATATACAGCTTTAAGAAGTGGTTAAAAATATTTATATTTTGTTTTAAAGAAAATAACATTTGACAACTTTGACCCTGTATATCTTACCATTTAGTCCACATATTCACTTCATCTAAAAATATGATATATCTTGTTTTGGTAATACAGATTTGTGTATATATATGTAAGTAAAAGATTAACATTCAGTCGTACGTCATTAGTGCTTATGACCAAAAAACTGTTGTAGTGAAGATGCAAATGGGACAAAGCTATTCATAAATAGATACCCCGAAACCTTTTATCATTATTTTAGGTCCTGAGGACAAAAGATGAGTCGTAAATCTACAAAATGCTCACAACTTGTTCTTCAAAATGGTGTCAGAATTTATAACTAAAAACGTGAACCGCTGATGGACTCCAACTCCCAAAGATTCTCACCATTTCGATACTACGGAGAATTGATACTTTAAATTTATTGTTGCTTAATTAGCCTTTTGGACATTTTGGCATTTTTGAATTTGCTCTTAAACGTTTTGGATGGTTGTTTTGGTTTTCAACATTTTAGGTCTGAAGCACAACTGATGAGTCGTAAATCTGTGCATCAATTTGGTATCATAGAATTTATTGAGTATCAATTTCATGCCAGGAACGAAATACTAAAACAAAGCATTATTGATTGGAGAGTTCATAGGGCGTCAGTAATATACAACACTAAGAATCTGAAAAACCTAAAATTGTGCTTATTTATAACATGTCATTACTGCAGTTCAGTACTAGTATACGGAAGGCGGTGCGTACCATAGAGAGGTTCTTTTCTAACTCGTTATAACGACTTAGCTTACCCGTTTTTCGTTATAACGAGTTAGCGAAGTTGTTATAACGAGTTACAGAGCATTATTACAAGTTACTAAGTCGTTATAACGAGTTACAATTAAAAAAAAAAACAACTACCCATGGCACGTACCGGCTTCCGTACTAGTCACTAAACTAGAGATACAATCCGTTATTTTTAGATGGTCTTTTTCTTTGTGCCCCCTTGGTATTAAATCTGATTTTTTTTTTGGGGGGGGGGTTGCAATATATAACACACAAATTTACTTTTCATTTTTTTTTTTATTTCATAGATAAACTAAACACCGAATCTGAATCTCTTCTTAATGTAATTATAGTGTTCTCATATCTGGAAAAAATATCAAAACAATTTTCACAAACTGAAATATGTAAAATTACATTTCTATTTCAAATTGAAATATTATATTTCAAGAAAGTCTATAAACACAAAATAAAACAAATTTTCAAGTTTTTTCTTATCGTTTATGTTTTTCTTTTCTTTTGTTGTGTGTTTTTTTTAGCAAGGTTGTTTTCTTTTGTTTCTAAATATGTTGCCTAGTTACATTTATGGTATATAGGATTCTGATTTTGGTTTTCACTTCAATAATATACAAATAAAACCTATTTTTAACCCGAGCTGAGAAAACTATTTAATTGCATATACAATGTCGTTTTCAATTAACGTTTATCAAAATATCCTTTTGTTACAAACTTACCTGTAAAATAACTGGGTTACAAAAGCAAGATCTAACCAACTATTCTGTTTCCAGTGAAGTTGAACAGGTTCAAGAAATATAATCCACCCAGAACTGAAAAAAAGGTTTTTCTGGTCAATACGTTGAGAAAAGTATATGCTTTTTGGCTATTTAATTTGACAAGAAAATAGATAAGTAAAAACAGTCATGACAAAACCACACTTGAGTTTCAATTTCAAATGATACTTACGCAAGTTAAAGAATCTAGCTTGTTTTGCAGCCTGGAAACTGTTGGCGGCATACGCTTGATAACGTGCTACATTTCTTGGCGGAGGAAGACCAGACTGTGTTCCATATGGAATATAAGCACAAGTTACCAGTGCAATAATGCAGGGAAGAACTAGGCAGATGACTGCTACTTTAGAGTTCATTGTGGTGATTAGTTAATCTGAAAATAAATAATAAAATAAATAAATACATTATTAGAGGGGTAAGTATTTTGAACAACAATTTTTTTTAACATCTGATTTTCATATGTATTAAAGCATTAATACATCAAGACAATTTACTGATAAAACTTTGAAAAAAAAATCTTAACTGTGATTTTTTTATTACATTATTAGAATAATTTATTTTATGAAAATGTTAGTGACAGCAATTTATTAATATTTTATTAAACACTTTCATTCAAGTGGAATACAATAATTGATATAGCATATGCATGGTACAAAAATGTTTATATTTTTTCCATAGATATTTTTTTTTCTAAAATTAAATGGAGACTTTTTGTACTCACCTAAACTACTGAATTTTATTCAATGTGATCCAAGAAACCTAACACTAATGTATTTATACAAACTGGACTTCCGTGTTGCACAACTATTACGAACGACTGTTACAGAATTACATGTACATGTAGACGAAAAAAAAGCCGTATATTTACATCGATACATATAAACATGACCACGTATTATAAACATATGACAATAATGCAAGAATGATTAGTGAAAAAAATATTTCAGACACCTCGAAGTTTTTTTTAATATTTATTTAAAGTATGCACGGTAACTATAACATAACTTCAAACCAAATTTCCGGTTGCTAGTCATGTGCCATTGAGGTGAAAAAAAATTCTTGAAAACCAATCTTGATATTTATTTCTTTGAAAAAAAACAACAAATTTATCATTTTCTACAGAATTTATCATTTATTATTTTTCGAATAAAGATAAAAGCCAGGTTATTTCCAAAATTTTACAAAGTCACAACCATATATATCTACCTTGAACTTGTTCACTGCTTACCTACATATAATATTGTTTTTATTTTAATGAGTTGATATGATATTATTAAGAAACCACACAACTGTTAATTAAACATTGCGTTAGCGCTAGCAACTGTAGCTGGATTAGGCAGTGCAAGGTGTCCGTAACTGACGTTAATTGATTTCATAGATGGCGGTATACTGGACTGAACTGGAGTAAAAGCAAGATTATTAGAAAAATCGGATGACAAATGACCAATTCCTCTGTATAAAACAGGAATCCGAATTTGGACCGATTCATTAAAATTATTACAATTCGTGGCATCAATTTCTGCAGACATCTGTCTTTTCCATTTATTTCTTCTGTTCTGGAACCAAATTTTTATTTGTGTTTCGGTAAGTTTTAAAGAAGTGGCCAAATTTGCTCGATCCGAACTGGACAGATATCGTTTAAGATCAAATGCACTCTCTAACTGATAAACTTGATTCCTAGAAAACACTGTTCTTGTCTTCTTTTTCCTTTTAGTTTTATATTCGTCTCCTTGAAATTCAAAAATTGAAGTTTGATCTCTTCTCTGGGTGTCATTGTTTAGTGAACTACAACCAGGGTGTGGGGCAATATCACTTGCTGAACTCTTGTCGTGGAACAGTTGTGTTTCTTCCTTCAGCAGATTATCTTCAAATAAAAACAATGTTTTTCCTTTAAATGAGACAGAAAATGCAAATCCAAGATACATAGATATCGATAAACTGATGCTTATAGTTGTCTTTAGCAAACGTCAAAGTTTTGACCGCCGGAAACAAGAACTATAATCTTTCCATTTTGACCCTTGGCATGTTTTTTGTTTTATGTTTGTAAAAATAATACTCTTTTGCATAAGTTTTCCAGCAGCTGATCAAAGTTAGAATTGCTTTGTTTGATTGCTACAAATATTAAACCAAATGGTTCGAAATTGTAGGAAAAAATTAAGGTCCTTACACAGAAAACAGATTTACCCTTTGGTGACCCCCTTTTCGACTTTTAAAAATTTCTTCATTATTCTAAAAGGTACACACTATACTGTATCAATCGCAACAAAATAAAAATAGAATTCTTCTAAAATATATAAAACGGGTGCCTTTAACGGAACATGACATGCTTACCTTTCTGGAGTACCTGATGTCACTCCCCGTTTTGATTGGGAGTTCACATTGCTAGTGCTTTAGTTCTTATGTTGTCTTGTTCTATTTTTGTTTAGTTTATTATCTGTTTTTTATTCTTTTAGTTATACACGTATCCTTGTTGGTTGTGTTCCATTCTCATGACTTTTTCTTTTCCAAGATTTCAAATTTAAAGACTTTTCCAACTGTTTTGTCGCTTCAGTATTCTTTTGACGATATTTCGAATAGTTAAAGATATTTTTCAAAGTACAAAAGGTGACGATATTGATGAAGCAATAAAGATAGTTAAAAGATATTTGAACGAGTTGCACAAGTGTGACAGAATGGTCCATATGACAGAAACTTTCCTAAATAATTAAAACCTATTAACATAATTTAAAGTAGTTTAGATGTAAAAAACATATTTCCATCAACAAATGATGCAGCAGAATATTATAAAATTTCGGTGTGCATACATTTCAAAACATAATAAAATGGTTGCATAGTTTGACAGTCTAATTACACATTTATAAATGTTTAATCCCAAATGATTTATACGAATTAACGTTGAGAAATTGCATTTGGAAGCGAAAGTCATCATCTAATAAATTTCGATAAAAACAAACTGACCGTATTAATCGCGTTAAATAAATTCTATTTCACAGATTAACAACCATAAAAGAACAATATAGAAATTAATTGCTATTTAGTGTTGCGATAAATAGACAAATGATAAGGTATCCTACTTTGATCTTCAAGGAAAATTATCTTAAGCTTTAAAATCTGTATATCTAATCTAATAATTTAGGATACAATGAAAAACCTTTTTATTTACTGATATATATTCTATGACAAAACAATTTTATGTATAAGATATAAATATTTCGTATAGTAACTACTCATCGGTAGTGCTTTAGACTGAAAATATTGAAAGCCCAAACACAATAACTATTAATGTTGGACAGCACACACAAACACAAAAATCACAAAAGGGCAAAGCCAAAACCAAGGAGATACTAAGTATTCAATTCATTATTTTTACTGTTTCAAATTATTTACGTCAATAAGAACTGAAATACCTTAAATTCTATGCAATCTTTCTGAATACAAAATTACCCCCCCCCCAAAAAAAAAAAAAAAAAAAAAACAAAAAAATAAAAAAAAACAAAGACATGAAAAATAAATGTCATATAAATGTAACAGTATTTTTACCACAAAAGATAAGATTACAATTTGTCAGAAGTTTTACATGTATATTAAACATGTTGAAAGTGAACAAATAATTGTATTTATATACGTATTGGTTATTCTAATTAAAGTACTTACTGTTTGGTCGTATTTGCTGTCCGAAAACTGATTTATTGTAACATCTGTACCAGGCAGGCACATGGTATGCTGTAGTGTTCCATGGTCGATCATAACTGCAAACATGTTCTTCAACAAGCTTTTTTTCTTGTTCCGGCTTCTCAGTTTTATATTTATCAAGCAGTATATCACTGATAAGGAAAGATTTCTTAGCTTTTGAGGATGTTTCTTCACTTTGATCACCCATATTGAAGTACAGAGAACGAAGGACTCGAACAAACTAAATAAATATGAACCAGTATAATTCTTACTCCTATTTTGGTTATCATTGATGCTATTGGCTCTCTGGTAAAGAATTCCAAAATCGATTGTTACGAGAAGGATTTGTTGATGCATTAAAATTGGTTTCATGGAATCTTTTCCGAAGGAATAATTTTATATCAAATACACACTATGATATATTACAACAGCAGATATACAATGATACGTTTGAATTTAAAACAAAGTATTGTTTCATCACATTAATTAGAGAATAAAATGCGATTTGAGAAACAACTTTAGTAAAATATTCAGAAATGTAAGTTTAAAGTCAACGAGTTAAAGAAATTAGACAGACACTATAATATTGAGATATACCAGATCAGCAAATATTCAGAAAAGTAAAACTCAAGTCAAAGAAAAAAAAAATACCGACCATCACAATGGAATAATAAAATCTGCATTCAAGATGACAAAAAAAAAAAAAAAAAAAAAAAAAAAAAAAAAAAAAAAAACATTCAAAGAATCTAATGACAGGGCTTTAAATTATAAAGATATACGTTAGTTTGAAAATTTTAACAATTTTATAAAGCAAAGTTTTAATTAAAGAAATACTACTTGTATACGGGACTTGGGTCCAATTGTAGAGGTAACCACCAGTGACAACAATACAAAAAAATAAGATAATTATTTTCATTCATTGAAAGGGCATTATATCTTCAGCTGTCCATGTTGCCAATATTGGTAAAGTCAAAATGATTTTTACTCAATATAACATGACAACCACTAAAATATGAGACAAATTGGATATATTTTCTTAAGACAAAATTATGTATGTCTATTTTAACGTATTAAGTTTGAGACTTTACTGAAAGAAAGGCAGAATCCACATAAGTAGTATTTTAAACATTTGCCAGTAATCTTTTTGCAACACCCTTGCATATAAAAGTATTGTTTTCTTCGTTTATAAGAGCAGGCCAAATAAGATAGTCATATACAGCCCCTTCGACCTCAGATTCCTCTTCAAAGGAACTATAATATTCGTATTCAAATGTTGTATCACGTATTACACTGTCATCCAAAATGATTGGATAGTTCTGTACGGCCATGTACCATGTGATATGAACACATTTGTCAACGTAGCTTGTTATGTCATAATTCTGTTTTTGCTGAGGCGAGAAGGTACTCATTTTCATAAAAACTTCAAACCGGAAGTTCTGTAAAAGAAAACACCTTGTAAGGTTTGTCATAAAATATCAATTTAAACATAATAATTTCAGTTTTACAAAAATCTTAAATGTATAATGGTTATTAAAAAAACTAATTACCGAGAAACATATTGCATTGAGCACCTTTAACTAAGAACTTTTGTGATGCCTAAACTCGGATAAATAATTTTGCGTACACAAAGTCCATCCTTCTGCCCTCGTCAGTTTATAAAATAATGCTCATTTGACTTTTTTCAATATCTCACTTTCTGAATTCATCTTCATTTGGTATGCTAGAGATCAAAGTTTGGAAACTAAAACAATATCCAATTTATCCTTGTGGTATTTGTCTGTTGTGTTGTATTCTCACGAGTTTGCCTTGCCTTTTGATTTCAGTCTTTATATTATTTTCTAGATATCTAAAAATAGGTTTCTTGCCTTTACAACATTTAACACTACTTTTTCTGCTATACTTTTCCGAAATAGTACAGCTTCTTGGTGGATCTCTACTTCCTGATTTGGTAGGTTTGGAACATTGGTACTGCTCTGAATATAAATACAAAATGCATTAAAAGATTTTCACACATACTGTACGTATACAATTATAAACTCATCTTTCGTCTTTATTTCTGGCGTAAAATTGGAATTCGAACATCTATCTTCTTTTTCAAACCTTTCAAAACAGATATTTTCGCATAGAAAATGTTCTCATAAAACAATACGGAAGTTTCAGTCAAACAATATAAACATGCTTTTAGTTAGTATTATCATAATTTGTCTAAAAATGTAAATAATGGCCCAGTAGCTAAAATAAATTTAAAAAATCGGGAAAAATCAATATTATCGGTTTCGACGACTTGATCATGTAAAAATTGCGTCTATGATAATGAAAAGCTGTTCATAAGGTGTAAACATACATTTGTTCACTTTAAGAATGTGTGTATTTTTGGGGTTTCAAATGCATTTGACAAAATACGAGTAGTAGCTTAGTAATGTTGATTCTTGACTTTTCCATTTGCTCTATATTAAACTTCCTGCAATGCACTTAAACGTTTTCAGTACACTCACATTTCAATTTAAATTGAATAAAAACCCGTTTGAGGCGTTGGTATGTTACTATTAAGAAAGGAGAAGGGGAATGTACACAATTGGAAAGATAAAAGCATCACGTTTGTCATATTCATCCCGTCTATGTATAAGTACAGATCAGGTATGAGGAATGATAAAACATTTAGTAGAATTTAAATAATTTTAAAAAACAATCTATAGTTATTAAAGCCATAATGACAACGAGGAAATGATAAAGAAATAACAAAGAAACAGACATAAACTTAATTTACCTGAGGTTTGACCTTTATTGTTGATTTAAGTATGGCATTTAAATGTTCTGGTGCAACTCTGTCACAATAGGCAAAGGCAGCCTATAATTATAAAACCACACTTTTGTCAAATTAATGCGTTTTAATAATTTTTCTTGAACTTCAAATACTTATAATGAGATTACAAAATAAACTGAAACAAGAACAAAGATGCAGGTGTACTAACAAACAATACGTTAAAAAAAATGTGACTTCAGCGTAAATGAAAAATTAATTCATGCCATGTATAAAGGTAAACAGTATTTTATTATATAACCCATTCATATACAATTACATGAAAACATATATTTCAGGATTAATTTCTCTCCTACAGAAAGAAAATATTTTTTACAGATAAGGATGGGAAAAAAATAAGAAAAAAAACATGTGAATATGATTATTTAATTATTATTTTTGGTGACGTAAAAATATGTGTAATAATAATACAGATGTTTACCTGAAGCTTTCAGCAACAAGATGAATCTTTTATTAGGATTCATTATGTTAACCTTTTAGATTTCAACATGAAATCTTGTACAATCAAAAAATTACTACGGTTTTCCAAATCAGATAAGTTTTGATTTCCAAACAGGACATTATCTGTATTTTGAATACCAATGAAACTAACAAATAAAAGGTTGCTCGGGTTGTCATATAGTGGACAATCTAGTAGAAAATGTTTTGATGTTTCAATTTGTTTGCATATGCAAAAGGGATCGTTTTCCATTTTTTTTTTAAATAATTGGTCTTTTAAAGAACTACTCTGAGTGCGTAATCTTGAATGTAAAATCTGACCAATTCTACTTCCAACATTAAAATAAGAAGGAATTTTTTTGTTTTCACTCAAAAATAATTTCAAATTTGCCATGTATTATAATATTCACTGTTAATTCTGTATGAATTAATATTACATGTAATTTTCTTACCGTTAGAATGCTGATTAACTTATTAGCAGATTGCTGCTGTGTAAGTTTATCTTTCAGCAGAGCTTTGTTAGCTCTAGTCCAGTCGTCTTGATAAATATCATTATAGAGAGTCGCTACTCTGTCTACTGGTAACGGGTCAACCAAGGCATCGTCCTTTGGTAAATTAGTTCTGTAATCAAGGATAGTTTTTGACAAAGATCTAACTGTATATTTGTAAAAAAAAAAATAATACATGTACATGTGAATACACGAGTTTCATCAGTACACTAGAAAAAGTCAAGTACTTCAATTATTGCATTGCTTCATGCGAAATATACACATACATTTAAACTTTACTGCATGTTCATTAATTTAAAGTAGTAAAAATTAGTAAAATTATACAGTATAAACTTGTAAACGAGAATGATCTATTTCGTTTACAGTGTTACCAGTAGCTTTTTACTGAAATTATGCATCAATTTTTTAAAAACTTTTTTACGTTGCATTTTTAAAAACTGAACAATACTGAAAATTACATCCAAGGATTTCGGTTGCCAACATTTTTGTCAGGCAATAATACTTCTTGTGAGTGACCAAATATTTAAACTGTACCTGAATCATCTGTATTATTTATATTTTCTATCACGGTTTATGTATTTGAGGTGCTTTCCATGGAAAGGGAAAACTAAAAAAATCCACCGAGGAAAATATCCCAGAACTAAGAACCTCGTAAGCTTAGTGTTTGAAGATCAATGTGAATTATTCCCTATCTCAAACTTGTAAAAAATGTACATACCTAGTAGCAGAAACGGTACGACTCTCCCGCAACATTCTGACTTCCATTGATTTCTGATGTAACTCACGCTTCAATCGTTTTATTTCGTCTTCCATATTTTTTTTCTGTCGTCTTTGACCTGGGTTATCTCCTTTGGTGTGAGTGGAGAGCATATCAGGAGTTGATGCCCAGGAAGCCTCCCTTTAACGAGATGAAAATTTGGTCATTTATAATTGATACTTTAATTTCAGTTAACAAAAATGTGAAATTTTGTAAAAACTAAGGAGTATACTTCTCTGTCCTTGGATGTTATTTCATTTGGCTTAACCGTTTTAGTCGTTCTCGCATTTGAATATTTTCTTTAAATTTTTGGGTTGCTGTTTCGGTTGCCAACATTTTTGGCTCTGGTCTTAACTGATTAGTCGTATATCAACGAAATGTGCACATTCTGTGTATCAAAATTGGTAGCACTGAATATCTATTAATTGACATGGAATTTCAAAACAAGAAACTGTCGTTTAAGATAAAAAGTGTTTTACTAGTGTTTTACTTGTATGGATAAATAACTTGCGAAAGATGCTAAAAACGAAATACACTATTGCAAAATTTATGAATTTCAGATAGATAGTAGGGTTAGTTACTGGATTTTAAATGCTTAACTCAATTTGTAATGAAATACTTTGTCAAAACTGATAAGCAATACTACATATATTAGTAAACATGACTCTATGATGAAATTTTCAATACAATCTTAAATGAGAAATGCAAAATATCAGAAAAAATTCAAAGGTAAATTCAAAGAAGGCAGAAAAATTATCTACAAAAGTAAAGACACTATAAATTATACTATAAAAAGTACTACGAACATTGTATGCAACAGAACGCTTTTAAAGTATCTCCATATTGTAATGGTTACTGTAACAATTCCGATAATCAGAAACACCCGGTTCATGGTTACATAAGTGATAAAACAATTAAATTCGTTATCCATCCACAGTGCTGTGACGTTTAGGCAATTTCCTAAACCTGTATGCTACTTACCAGTCTGTGTTGTGACGATAATTGGTAGATCTGGAAGACTCTTTAGTATCAATCATTGCCAACCTGGTTCCTCTGCTGGACTTCTCTTCAAGCTGCATCTGAAGTCGTTCTATCTCGTAGTGCAGCTTGTCACATTCACCACATTTATGTGATCTCGTATCGTCCTGAATCTTGGCATACTGAGGTGGAACATGTCGTCGTGTAGGCGGTTTTCTGGTCATTCTGGTTGTCAATTCAGCACGATATCCCTCTGAAGTCTTTAAAATATGTCGAATGGTACGCAAAATAAGATAAAAGATTCAACACTGTGAAGTTTCTGCTTAGCCAATTAGGGTTCATGATTAATATGTGTACATAGAAAAAAGGGTACATTGGAGAAAATGTCGATAAAATAACAACCATGAAATGTACAGTACAGCTGTATATATTTTCAAGAAAGCACGCGTGTATCTTATTCCGTATGCATTGTAGAAACTTCCTAAATGTTTCATTACGAATGTTTTGCTCTTTATTTCTAAATAAATGACTAAAAGTAATCAAAACAAAGTTTAACTGCAACTACAAAATTGAAAAAACATTGCAAACGTACTTACCAAAACATTCCCATATAAATCCTACAAAATTGTTTATAGTTACTATTAGAATATGTTACTTAACTGTGTCCAGTTTAAATAATATGAAGGAGAATTATAAAGTTTGCTGAACTATCTCATAATGATATTTTGAGCTACATGTATAACCTGTGTTCTTTATTTTCTATTTAGATTTATACTGTAAACTATTTTATGTAATCAGTATGAGTGTTACAGCTGAATATCTTTGATGATAAAAACATGATATCTTGCTTTCTTAAAGTAGTGGCCTAATCTCAGATATATTTAATATTCAGCTTGCTGCACATGTATTATTTGTACTATTGTCTTCAAGAGTTAACGTATGCTTGCTCGAATGTTCTAAGCATGTGAACAAGTAAACATATTGTCGATAGTAAAATTGCGTACAATTACAAGTACGAGTTTCGACCACGGGCGTCCGAAAAATTGAAGATAAACTTTCAGTAGGTGCAAAATTTGTCTTACCGTGACTTTAAAGTGAAGACAATCTCCATTGATTAAACGAGTATTTTGTGTCAATAATTACACCACAATTTTTCTGTTTTTATGTTCGTGTTTACAAAAATTTTAATTTGATGTTGTCTTATTATGTTTATCGTATAAAAAGTTTGAATGCAATTGGTATTTTAATTAAAACAAAAATCTTGACAAACTTTGAGTTTCATACGATGCGTTTTTTATACATTTCGTTGTTTACTTGGAACATATCGGGGTTTAAATCTTACAAAGAAACACCAAATCTTTTGAGCTGTGTCGTAAGAAATGAGCACCTGTATTTACCTACCTTGGCATACATATTCTTCCAAGATGTCTGCTTTTATCTGTGTATTCCTATAGGGTAATCCTAGGACAGACGGAATATATGAGATTATTTTTTTTAAAATATTCTTCAGATTTTTGCTGGTTAATAATATAGTACTTAAATGTATAATTTTTACATATAAAAGTATTGTCTTGTAAAAAACAAAATAAGAGCAAAACATGATTAGGGCAGTTTTAAAAAAAAATCTACCCCCTGATTAAGAGAAGTTTTTGGTACATGTATAAATAACAAACTATCTGACAACCTAGAATCGTCTTACATTAAAAATAAAATAAATATATTTTCCATTAAATTGCCAATGAACAAAAGTACTGATCGAATTTGCCTGAATATTGCATGGGAAAATGGTTTTTCACTTATCCTATATAATTTATTTATTAAATAATATTGATAAAATAATATTGAACAAATAAATCCAGAAGAATAATCGAGAACAATGAATAGTAACTCAAGGACAAGTATCATAAATGTAGAACTTAAGATTTAAAACATAGCAAACAAGCATGGTAACTACTCATAAAAATGGTTAATATATGGTACATTCTAAATATGTCTGCCCCATGCCAGAACCAGGCAGTTGCAGTCGTTTCTCGTTTTTATCAATTTTTAAATTTTATTTTTGCTTTATTTTTACAAGTTTATTATAAGGAATACTATAGCTTTCAATGGGATCTGAGGTTACGTTTTTTTTTAATAATTGTTGATACCTGGGCTATATTAAGTGATTGTCTTTTGGGGTTTGTTGTTGCTCCTTGTTGAAAACCACACGAAAACCATGCATTTAATGTCATTTCCATTTTCATTAAAGCATACTCCTTACCATTTTCATTGTAAAAAATGAACTTAAACCAGAGATATTAATTCAAGCGTAACAGTACTACTTGTGAGAAATTTGATCAAATTAAATCTAAAGACGATTAAATTATCTAGACTGAACAAGACCTTGTTCTAAAAATTCAAGTAGCAGTAATTTCACTGAGAAAGTCAGGAAACAATTTCTGATAAGACGGTAAAATATCAAATAAATCGGGATAAAACAAGCTCTACGGTCGACTTACCGATGTTGCTTGATTGTAACAGGATCGTCATGTTCTCAGTCTTGCCAGAATTTGAAATCGTTTGGAACTTTTATCCTGGCGACATATTGTAAGCTATAATTTTCTTGCAATGACTTTGGTATTCTCTTTTTCGGTCAAAATGGTCAAAATGACGTGGAAGCAGGTGCCTCCGGGACGCCACTTGAGACAGACCTTGTCAAAAATAACTATTATTCTAACAAGAAGTTTGAGGTTGATAACATGCTAGACTTTCCATCTGTCAACTATATATTTGTTGAATTTGGACATGCATCAAAGTAGCTAATTCCCAACACTAAACTTTCAGTTTCCGCCATATATATTTGTAATTGCCAGGCAGCTATTTTTAACAAGGTCTGTCTTTTTCATACCAAATATTGAAATAGCATATATTCGTGTACACTTTGTAGTCCAAAAGCAGTGGTAGATTATTTCATTGTTTGGATGGTAATGTACACGATAGTGAAATCGAACGTTTTAATACAAGTACAGAAAATAGACTTATGTTTATTGGTCATTTTGCCGTAAACATTAATCAAAATCTCTTCAAGTAACAATCTGAAACATCAAAGTTTTGTTCTTGTGTGTGATGCTAATAGAAATTTTGCTCACCTTGTACAGTCGAAAATCCTCCTATAATTCTAAATGTTTTCGCAAATGAAATACTTAAATTGATAATTCCGCTGTTCCAGAATGTGTTCACAATGTCTCACTATCTGAAAAAATGAAAGATGTCCAACAAATATTTACCAAATACAAATAATATAATGTATTCCTTAGCTGTAAAAATCGTTATAAAAATAATTTTAAATGTCGTATAGATGAATACACAAATATTTAAATTTGTTCGTAGTTGAAGGTAATCGCTGTTTAAAATGCTATCTCGAATCCCGTTATACATTCACTTTTAATTTGTTATTTAAAATCCAGGCTTGTAAAAGCAATTAAGAAAAACTCGAATTTAAAGAGCTTTTATTTGGTTTTATTATGTCAATCTACAAATTCTACATATCTCAATTAGGTGAGTAATTACTAAAAATGTTGAGTAACTAAGAAAGTAAACGCTTTCTAAATTCGGGGAGAATAGGGAGAATATAGTACCAGAGATAAATAAACTCGTAACGAAATAGAAAGTAAGAGAGTGTCACGATAGCATATCATATTTTCAACAGATGCTCCTCAAAATGCACTTCATACTACAGTGTATTTGTAATCATTTCATGTAAACAGTTCTCGTTCTCTGTCCCACTTGCGATCTTCTTTATAGAGTCCATGACTTTTAAGAAAAAACATAAGTTATGTGAATTGACAACTAGAGGTTCCCAGTTGCCTGTATCGCTCACCTGGAAATTATTTGCAGAATAAATTATATCCATCTTGACTGGCTGTCTGGAACATTGCAGTCCAATGGCTCACTGGTTTTGCCACGTTGTTTGCTGGTTTCAAACAAGAACACCTTTCAGTGAATTTTTATATGTTACAATATGTTTGGTTTTATTGGCCATCTTGGATGGTGGACGGGGTCATCTGATACAGAACCACCTAAGGACCAATGCTGCCAAGTTTTGAACCAACTTACCAATGGTTTCAAAAAGATGGCCTAGTGGTTTCAGACGAGAAGATCTGCAGGTAAATTTCCAATAGGATCCTATGTTAAACTACTTTCGGTTCTGGCGGGTAGGGTCATCGGATACAATTCTGAAAGACGACCACATGAGAACCATTACTGCGAAGTTTGTTCCAGTTGGCCAAGTGGTTTCAGACAAGAAGATCTACAAGTAAATTTCCCAAAGGATCTTATGTTAAAATATGTTCGGTTCTGGTGGCCATCTTTTATGACGGGCGGGGTCATCCGATTATATTATGAAAGAGGACCATCTAAGGACCATTGCTGTCAAATAGGCCCAGTGGTTACAGAGCAGATCTTTAAAGGAAATTAAAGGAAAGTTTACGACAACGGACGACGACGACAACGACGATGGGCGGACGACGGACGCCAAGTGATTACAATGGCTCACGTGGCCCATTGTTGAGCTAAAACTAAAGTGAGCAATAATCTTGTTACCATTGGTTTTTTTATCTTTTTTCCAAGGACTAAGATGTGTGACTGGTACCGTAAACGCTGTTTGAGCTTTTGTGTACAAGCAATTTTAAAATATGAAGCTCTAAATGTGATCATGAGTTATTGAAAAAATGAAGGGAAGAAGTAGCCTTTCTACTCAAAAAAATGAAACTTTATTAATAAGTACATGAAAACATTTTTCTTATTGTTTCCAGTGAAAATATTCATAATTCTTCTAAAAAAACTTAAATTATTGTAACTAAAATGGTGAAAAATGGTTACAAAATATTGCCAAGTTCTTTGTATCTGTCACAGAAAGTTTAAAGTTGCTGAAAAGAGTCACTAGACTGAAATTTCCTTAGGCTCCTCTGTTATCTTATTAAAGTCAGATATTGTTCTGGAGTTATGTCGCCTTGTCCATAAAAAAATCAAATATGCACGAAAAATCACAAAATTAGCAATTTTCGGGTAAATTAAAAAACGTGTCGACTTCGATGTGCTCAATATATCTTGTTAAAATTAGAAACATACCTTGTTAAGATAAATATCTTTTAATGGTCAAATGCTAATCAATGCTAAACATATAGCTTCAACTCCTTTTTTGTGTTTTAATTTTATGAATTTCACACTTTACCTAATGAAAAACGTCAAGTAAAAAGCCTAGAAGAAGACACATCCTAAACAGAAAAATTGTATCTACAAACATTCTGAGTTATCTTTCTTTGAATACCTTTATCTTGTTCCAATATTTAAAAAATCCTTCAACTTTCTATCCATGTATAGTAGTTCAAAATATTTCACTAGTTATTTGATAAGCGAAATACACCTTTGCCCATAATTCTGGCCCCTTTAGTATCATGTCCCCAAGGGTCGCATACAAATTTATTACGACATTAATACAAAATACAAATAAAAATATTTTTGTTTTCAATCAACTTTGTGCATAAATCAACAACAGTTTCCAACTGTATCAGTCTCTCATTATTCACACACACAATCCAAAAATTAATTCTTCTTTCACTCTGATTTGAATAATTTTAGAACAGTACATAACATTGAAAATTGATACTGCAGAGGGGAAGGAAACCTTTTAGATAATGACCATATTTTATACAATTACTGCGTTAGGGCTTATAACCTATAACTGCAAATATGAGATTTAACAAAACTTGGAAAGGACCTTATAGGTTTCATTCTGTTCAGTGGTTCTCTAGAAGATCATTATGTGAAAGTTAACAACGACGGGTGACGACGGATGCCGGACGACAAGTGATGATAAAAGCTCACGTGACGTTTGAATAGCTCATAATTTATATTGCAAAGCTTGACCACCCAGATTAAACAACACAAAATCTTGACTTCTGATCATGATACAGTAACCATTTTATTGCTAATTTATGTGCCCCTGATAGAACATGAGACCTAAAGACAAATCTCACATTTAGGCTAAAAATATAAATAAATTGCCTCGCTGAGCGCAGCTGGATACGACCGCAGAGCTCCAACCCTGAACAATTGGGGCAAAAATGGACACAATATTCGCACTTGATACAGGTCTGAATTTGGATTGTAATTAAATATTTGACACATAATAGGTTTCTGACACAGAATAACTGTAATCAAAGAACTTAGAATTGGTCATATGATTTGAATTTATATTCAATTTTTTGCTTTTTGTGCAATACAATATGCTGTGGCGAACTGCCCCCCCCCCCAAAAAAAAAATTTACCCCTTTTTTTGCTTTTGTGCAATACACTATGAAGTTGCACATTGACCCCCCCCCCAAAAAAAAACAATAAAAATTATTGTAACCCCCCCCCCTTTTTTTGGAAAAAAAAATATGAAATTTTCTTTTTAATTTCTGAAATCTGAAATGAGAAAAAAATTGCCCCCCCCCCCCCCCCATTTCTTTATACATAATTTACTTGTAATGGAGGTAATCGAATCATACACAACATTTTACTTATAATGTGTTTGGATTACCTCCCTTACACTAAGATAATAACCAAAAATGCTTATTGGGCCCTTTTTTGGCCCCTAATTCTTAAACGGTTCGGACCAAAACTCCCAAAATCAATCCCAACCTTCCTTTTATGGTCATAAATCTTGTGTTTAAATTTCATAGATTTCTATTAACTTATACTAAAGTTATAGTGTGAAAATTTTGCGGTCGTATAAAAATCATGTACATTTGGTACATTAGCAAATAGTCTTATCTAGAAGGAAGTGTTCTTTTTATACCCAATTTGGTACTTAGAGTTAGTTATCTAAGTACAGTACTTTTTCCTCCTGTTTGTCCTTTCATTTCTTTTGTTCTACTTCAAAGTACTTACTAGGACTTTTAATTGCTGTCTGCCTTTTTCCACTACTGATCCAGTATTTATGGGACTGGTTGAGAACCCTCCAAACATGTGAATAACTGCCAATTTTATTAATTTGCCTGTCCCATCCAGGACCTTGTATTTTCAATGATTGAATATTGTCTGCTTATTGTTGTATATTTATAACATTTAATGCTGTGTTTATTTCTGTTTTTTTGTTGTTGATTTTTTGTTTTTTTGTGAGAAATCTAACTTATCTTGCTGTGTGCGCTGTTGTTCTCTGTTGAAGGTCACGCTGTAACTAATTGGTGTCAAGGTAACCTGAGGTGTAAATATGTAGTCAACAAGAAATGTTAGGGTCCACTTTGAAAATCAAGTATTTTCTAATACAAATAATTTCTTAGATAATGTAAGTATATTATACAATCATGATCAGCATAAAAAATTATCCATAAAACTCCATGGGGATCGAATAACACCAATTGAGATATATTAATGACAGCACCAACATTCATTCTTAAAATCTGTGGTTCTTAACTTTTTCTTGAGTAAATGTGCAAGCCATAAAATTATGGAATAAAATGCTCCGCTGGGCGCAGCTAGATACGACCGCAGATGTCGAACCCTGAATAGTTGGGGCAATTATGAACACAACATTCAAGCTTGATACAATACTGAATTTGGATTGTGAATAAATATTTGACACAGCATAGGTTTCTGACACAGAATGAATGTTGTCTAAGAACTTAAAATTTTTTAATTTACCTATTCAAACCATATCAGTATTATTTGTTTTTATATATAAATCAGAAATAACCAATTTAAAATTTAAAATTGGGCACACATATCAATTTCTTGCTATTGCGCAATACTGTGCAATTAAAAATTTCTTCAAATATTTGACACATAATAGGTTTCTGACACAGAATAACTGAAATCAAAGAACTTAGAATTGGTCATATGAGTTGAATTTATATTCAATTTTTTGCTTCTTGTGCAATACAATATGCTGTGGAGAATTGCCCCCCCCCCCAAAAAAAAAAAATAATAATTTACCCCTTTTTTTAGCTTTTGTGCAATACACTATGAAGTTGTACATTGACCCCCCCCTCCCAAAAAAAAAACAAAAAACAATAAAATTTAATGTAACCCCCCCTTTTTTTGCTAAAAAAATTTGAAATTTTCTTTTTAATTTATGAAATATGAAATGAGAAAAAAATTACCCCCTCCCCAATTTCTCATTTACCCCCCCCCCCCCCCCTCTAAATTGTTTTCAACCCCCCTCCCCATTTCTTTATACTTTGCAACCATAACAGCCCATTTAAATACACCATAACATATTAAAATAGAAAATGACATCATAGTCATGGAATTTGTTAATAATAAGGTTTTGATAGCAGAGCACACGTATCAATTTCTTGCTATTGCACAATACTGTGCAATTGAAAATTTCTTCAAATATGTGACACATAATAGGTTTCTGACACAGAATAACTGAAATAAAGAACTTAGAATTGGTCATATGATTTGAATTTATATTCAATTTTTTGCTTCTTGTGCAATACAATATGCTGTGGAGAATTCCCCCCCCCAAAAAAAAAATTTACCCCTTTTTATACGACCGCAAAATTTTTGCGGTCGTATATTGGTATGACGTTGGCGTCGTCGTCGTCGTCGTCGTTGTCGTCTGCGTCGTCGTCCGTCGTCTGCGGCGTCGTCCGAAGACATTTGGTTTTCGCACTATAACTTTAGTATAAGTTAATAGAAATCTATGAAATTTAAACACAAGGTTTATGACCACAAAAGGAAGGTTGGGATTGATTTTGGGAGTTTTGGTCCCAACAGTTTAAGAATCAGGGGCCAAAAAAGGGCCCAATAAGCATTTTTCTAGGTTTTCGCACAATAACTCTAGTATAAGTAAATAGAAATCTATGAAATTTTAACACAAGGTTTATGACCACAAAAGGAAGGTTGGGATTGTTTTTGGGAGTTTTGGTCCCAACAGTTTAGGAATTAGGGGCTAAAAAAGGGCCCAAATAAGCATTTTTCTTGGTTTTTGCACAATAACTTTAGTATAAGTAAATAGAAATCTATGAAATTTAAACACAAGGTTTATGACCACAAAAGGAAGGTTGGGATTGATTTTTGGAGTTTTGGTCCCAACAGTTTAGGAATTAGGGGCCAAAAGGGTCCAAAATTAAACTTTGTTTGATTTCATTGAAAATTGAACTATTGGGGTTCTTTGATATGCCGAATCTAACCGTGCATTTAGGATCTTAATTTTTGGTCCCGTTTTCAAATTGGTCTACATTAAGGTCCAAAGGGTCCAAAATTAAACTTAGTTTGATTTTAACAAAAATTGAATTCTTTGGGTTCTTTGATATGCTGAATCTAAACATGTACTTAGTTTTTTTATTATGGGCCCAGTTTTCAAGTTGGTCCAAATCGGGGTCCAAAATTAAACTTTGTTTGATTTCATCGAAAATTGAACTATTGGGGTTCTTTGATATGCCGAATCTAACCGTGCATTTAGATTCTTAATTTTTGGTCCCGTTTTCAAATTGGTCTACATTAAGGTCCAAAGGGTCCAAAATTAAACTTAGTTTGATTTTAACAAAAATTGAATTCTTTGGGTTCTTTGATATGCTGAATCTAAACATGTACTTAGTTTTTTTATTATGGGCCCAGTTTTCAAGTTGGTCCAAATCGGGGTCCAAAATTAAACTTTGTTTGATTTCATCGAAAATTGAACTATTGGGGTTCTTTGATATGCCGAATCTAACCGTGCATTTAGATTCTTAATTTTTGGTCCCGTTTTCAAATTGGTCTACATTAAGGTCCAAAGGGTCCAAAATTAAAGTTCAAAAAAAAAATAATTTACCCCCTTTTTAGCTTTAATTTTGGACCCCGATTTGGACCAACTTGAAAACTGGGCCCATAATAAAAAAACTAAGTACATGTTTAGATTCAGCATATCAAAGAACCCCAAGAATTCAATTTTTGTTAAAATCAAACTAAGTTTAATTTTGGACCCTTTGGACCTTAATGTAGACCAATTTGAAAACGGGACCAAAAATTAAGAATCTAAATGCACAGTTAGATTCGGCATATCAAAGAACCCCAATAGTTCAATTTTCGATGAAATCAAACAAAGTTTAATTTTGGACCCCGATTTGGACCAACTTGAAAACTGGGCCCATAATAAAAAAACTAAGTACATGTTTAGATTCAGCATATGAAAGAACCCCAAGAATTCAATTTTTGTTAAAATCAAACTAAGTTTAATTTTGGACCCTTTGGACCTTAATGTAGACCAATTTGAAAACGGGACCAAAAATTAAGAATCTAAATGCACGGTTAGATTCGGCATATCAAAGAACCCCAATAGTTCAATTTTCGATGAAATCAAACAAAGTTTAATTTTGGACCCTTTTGGCCCCTAATTCCTAAACTGTTGGGACCAAAACTCCAAAAATCGATCCCATCCTTCCTTTTGTGGTCATAAACCTTGTGTTTAAATTTCATAGATTTCTATTTACTTATACTAAAGTTATTGTGCAAAAACCAAGAAAAATGCTTATTTGGGCCCTTTTTTAGCCCCTACTTCCTAAACTGTTGGGACCAAAACTCCCAAAAACAATCCCAACCTTCCTTTTGTGGTCATAAACCTTGTGTTAAAATTTCATAGATTTCTATTTACTTATACTAGAGTTATTGTGCGAAAACCAAGAAAAATGCTTATTGGGCCCTTTTTTGGCCCCTGATTCTTAAACTGTTGGGACCAAAACTCCCAAAATCAATCCCAACCTTCCTTTTGTGGTCATAAACCTTGTGTTTAAATTTCATAGATTTCTATTAACTTATACTACAGTTATAGTGCGAAAACCAAATGTCTTCGGACGACGACGCAGACGACGGACGACGACGACGACGACAACGTCATACCAATATACGACCGCAAAAATTTTGCGGTCGTATAAAAACCAGATCTCTGTGGGATAACAGCACTATACATAACATGTTTTCCTTGAACAAACTTTATCTCAGATTAAGTTTTACGACCTATTACTACAAACATGTTTATATCTCTGAACTACTGACAGTGAAAAGGAAAGAAACAAAGTCAATGGTTTTCAAGATTTTATATTATCATATAATAACATCACTGTAACTGGAAGACTTTTAAAGTCCTACACATTTATTATAATCTCTACAACAAATTTTTGTAAGTTATCTCCCTTAGAACATGACTAGATAATTATTGACAATTTGTTTGTCTTGGCAATAAAAAATTTATGTACAGTTGTAAAACACTGAATACATCATCAAGTAAGTATAAAATTGTCTGAGAAAAATACATAACAGTACATATTTACTGGAGCTATCAATAATAATGTTCAAAAGTAGAAATAAGTGTCACCCTGTTCAGTGTGATATTTCCCATACCTTCTGACAACTATAATTTTCATTTGACTGAAAAAAAGGAAATGTTATAAAATAAGAACTACATACAGTTTGAACATGTCCACAAAAAATTCTGCTAAAAAGAAATTTAAAAGGTAAATTCTGATGGTTTATGTCATACTTTTTCATTCTTCCCTCAATTTAATTCCTTGTGTTAAACTTTAAAATAGGTTTCTGTAAACAACATATATTTGGCACATTTTACTTAATTGAAAATAAAAAGACACAAGGCTGCAAGGAAACTATCTTTTTATCTGTATTCATTCCCTATCATTAAATCAAATCAATAACTTCTTGCCCTTAAGGAAATGTAAAATTGAATGGCACTGATAAATAATCAAATAATCACCCTTGGACCAGATGTATGTCCAACAGCTGTCACACAAAATAAAATTCTTATTTTGGAAGAAAAGGAAATGGATTTTACCCCTTTTTAAACTTCAATGAAAAAATGCAGATAGATGTCTAGTAAAAGAAAAGGAACATAAGTTAAGTACACAGAAATGAATGTACTTTCAAAAACACGTAAAGGCTGTAAATTTTGGCTACTTCTAAGAATGGCTTCCCATTAAAGAAATGTTTTATTGATCTTCCGGATACATTTTCCTGAGCATACCTTTTTATCATTAAAACTTGATGCTTCAGAAAATATATATTGATGAAAATGATTTAATTCCGTCAGACATTGTTTCACTATAGGAAATCAATTTGTAATAAAAGCTATATTTTAATTTTCAATATATGCTCTTATAAAATAGGTCTTGTTCAATTAATTTACCATATTTTCTTGTAATATCATACCTAAATGTACAGCACAGCCATTTTTGATAAAATAAATTATGAGATTTTCAACATAAAGAAATTAGAAATGAATTAGCACCAACAATACTTCAGCACATAGATTCCTCGCCACCATTTATGGCCATTAACTTGAGGTCACGGTTTTCTAAATCTAATGTCAGCTGTTCAACTTCTGCCTCAAGCATACGATTTTTGTTGTACATCTGTAGATAGTTCAGCTGTAACTGTTTTTGATATCGTATTACTTTGTTTTTTTCATCTTTCCACTGTTCTTTTTCTTTTTCAAACATTTCAGTCTTAGCGTGTAATGCTTCATGTAATTCCTTAATTTCTTGACGTAGCAACTGAATGTCTGAATGATTATCACCTGATGAAGGGGAGGCAACTCCCACAGAACTTATTGGAGATGATACACTGATTCTTAGTTCAGTTTGAATTTCCTTATCACACGAACAGAAACTAGAATCCATTAATTCCATATCACTGTCCCCCGATACTCTCCGTAGATTTGCTTTGAGAGATTTTACCTCCTCAGTTTTTGAAATGACTTCTTTGAAAGTTTTGGTGAGTTCATTTTCTCTTTCAGCAATTTCACATTCTTTTTCCTGCAATTTGAACTGCAGTAATTGCATGTCCTCAGTTTGTTTGACTAAACTAGAATTAAGATCTTCCACTTTTTGTTGAAGATCTGATACATCAAATGAATGCTGAAATTCTGAACTTTGTGAACTACTTCTGCCTTGTAAAGACATTAAATCTGAATAGCGAGCTTCTACCCAATCACTTTTCTTCTGCAGATTGTCTCTTTCAGATTTGACTTTTTCTAGTTCTAGTTGTACGGATTTCAGTTCTTGTTGGGCTTTGTATGACTGCAATGATAATACTTGTTCTGTTTTATAAGCTTTTCTTTGTATAACTTTCAGTTTTTGTTCACAGTCATTTTTTAGATCATGGATTTCTTTTGCCCATGATTTCTTTTTCTCATCATACACCTGAAATATGGCTCTCTCATTTTTATCCATCACTTCTCTTAATGTATTTATTTCAGCATCCTTTTCTCGTAACATGGCCTCTAACTCCCCTACCCCACTATCGCTAGGGGAGGGGGTCCCAACATAACCATCCATGTGGTTTGACGAAACACGGCTTACATTTGCCAATGAAAATATGTCTGGTCTGTCTGGAGAAAACTGTTTTGTACTCCCACTTGAAAAGCTACTTGAACGTTCACTTCCCATGTGAACTGATTGAGGGGACTGATGAACACCATTTTGTCTCGTCACATGACTGTCATTTGTGTAGTTTATATCGTTGCTGGTGTTGATGTAGTTCTTGGCACTGATCACCACAGGTTTAAATGCTATTGGTCTTATGATCCCTTTGGCTGGAGACTGAAAAAGAAAATTAGAACAAAATTAATTTGCTATTTATATAACTTCATATAATCTATTTTAAATTAATATATAATACTACATGTACATGCAAAAAGGTTACTAGCAAGCCATCACCAGTTCTTATCACATATATAGTGTTGATATAGGTAGTTTTGCCCATATGATACAGCTGGAAGTGAATTTGCCATATTATCCCAACAGGATGATAGATGATATCCATATCATCCTGCTGGGAAACCCACTAAAGAATCATAAGATATCATTGTACAATTGGCATCAAAATAAACAATATATGATAAAAATATTTTTTTACATCATACCCATATCAAACCCTTGATCCATACCACACCTCGAGCAAGCTCTCAGGGTGATATTGGTGTCTTAGGGTTGATATGAGATATATGAAAAAAACCATGTGATATTCTATATATAACATTCATGTTAAACAATAAATAGAGACATACTCATACAAAATGTATAACCCCATAAAACTCATAACGAAAGATTTCTTTTGACTTAATTTATTACATTAATATTACTTTTTTTAGCATTTGAAAATTTTATAACAATAGATCTTTCATACCTTTAAAGTAATAAATCTAACACAAATACAGTACCTTTATATCAGTATGTTACAAAACTTATAGATCTATTATAGAACCTTTAAAGGTAGTTTCATGTCATATGTTCAGTCATTACAGAAACCTACATACAATTTAAGGAAGTACCAATGTTATGACTTATCATTTGTACAAACCATACATTTTCAAAATCTTAATACAAATATCTGAGTAATCTATGCAATTCATAATAATTATCAGAACATAAGCTGTACTGTAGAAGTATCAACAAAAATCCATTCATTTGTAATACCTGATGGACCAACATAATTTTGAGTTGTACCTTTACATTCCAGTCAAAAATCAATTCTAGTGATACTATATACAAATACTATAAAATTCTTACCTGTCTCTATTTTCATCCAGAAAATATTTTAGTATTTCAATAATAATTCAATAAATAACATCTGATGTCATGCTAACACCTAATTATGTGGTTGTATTAAGTTTACACATATAAATGTCAAGACAAAGGTATTCTTGCCAGGTTAATTAGCATATGTATCCAGGCCATACCTGAATATCAAATACACAGATATTATTGGATGTAGTTTTCATCAGCTGTAGTTTAATCAATAACTCATTTCATCCCTCCTATGTTTTATCTGATTTTGGGGAAAGAAGCTTATTGATTACGAGTTTTAAATGAAAAATCATCAATTGAAGGAGAACTTATCTGATACAGAGATTTATTGGAGTCCATTGAGTAAATATTTAAATAATTGAAATAAAAACTTGGTGATCTTTGTATGAAAAAAATCCCTACTTTAAAGCTGCCAAAAATTTTGACATATGGTCCCATAAAATGAAACTCCATACAAAGAAAATCTTGATAAAATTAATTAAAGTTTGTAAAATTTCACACATCATGAAATTTCTGGACAGTGGTAAATATATCATATATTTTCTTCAGTTTAATTTGATTGTATCTTTTCTCTCACCTTTGACTCTTTAAAATAGGAGCTCAGTAATGTAGGCAGCTCTGTCTCAGAAAACACGGAGATTGTCAAAGTTCTATACTTCTATCACATTGTACAAAAATGTCCTGTACATCTATATAACTTGTGACCACTGAGAAAATTTGTTCCAAGTGACCACTTGATAAACTGCTGAATGGACAACCAAATTATACCCTGCACAATATAAATAACAAGTTACCCCATCCAAAGGTAAACTGGGACAGGTAAATAAATACCTGTATTCTCCTGGGGAGTTAATTACTTTTGATAGACAAATAAGAATCTGATTTCTTAAAACAGTGTCAAATACCCTGGCTATTTGACCCTAGGTTTTAAAATGTTATCTATAACTAAGTCTTTTGTAAAGCTATTGTTGTCCTAATGTATGGATAAATAGGTAAAATTGAATTAGTTATACAGGACTTTTATGTCCCTCTCTCCCCTTGTTAAGCAGGTTTATCTCATTAAACAAACACCCTCATTGTCATCTAATACTTTTATATAATATAAGATTAAGGATTATTAATTGATGTGTCACTCAGATTAAATATTGTAGAGATTTTTACATAATTCATGCCTCATAGATAATGTATATAAAATAAGGATTAATGAATAATAATATTGTGACAAAAATAAAATGATTGAATTGATTACTAATACACTTAGTAAAAATGTTCAAATTGTTTGATTTAAGCCGTAAATATGTAATACCTTGTTTCTTATGGAAACATTTATAACTATATACTTAGCTAGGTCCTCCTTCTATGTCTGGGGTTCTGAGTCCACATCATACGTTCCTTCAAAACTGAGGAAACAAAATGGACTTAGGACACCCAACTTTGGTGGGCAGGCAGATATTTATTCTATTCTTTACTTTTTCTGAGATTGTTTTCTAAATTTTAAACAAACACTTTGTCTATTATTTTGGACATTTTGTAAATGCATAGGCAGACAGGGATGAGAATTCGAGAAGTTATAATTTTATTTTTCCTTATTCTCTTTTTTATGAAATTCTCCCAATATCATCTAAAGAAATTCAATACACACCTTTTAAAAAATAGTAAATTACAATAAATTCAATACACAACTTTTAAAAAAATTATATTTTTAAATAACACAGTAAAATGTTGTAAAAACTTTAAAGACATAAAAATCTAATTTTTTAAACAAATATTTTGTTACTTTCTACACACCCTGCATACAGTTCTGCAAACCACATGTTTACCATTAGAACATGATATGAAATCCATCAGTTTGTATGGGATAAAATGGATATTTCTTACTGCGGAGCCAGATTTATCCGCAGTTTGCACAACTGTATGCAGTTTGTGTTCTACTGAAAATATGATAATTGATTAATTATTGATATAAACGACAACAGTTCAATGGGGAAAAAAACACACACATACACCACCAATGAACAATGAACTGCAAATTATGCCAAAAAAACATTTCAACATTTTTTTTGCTATATAATATAATATCTACCTTCATAACTGTCCAATTTTCTCCAGAACTATATGAACATATAAAATAATACCTATGTCTCCACAACCTATTGTTAATAAAGTCATGGCTGACTGACTTTCCCATCTGTCAAATGATAGTTACACTTGACTGAGCATTAAATTTCCCGACTTAGAAAGTTATCTTAAATATTTGTTTCTCTAATGACCTTACTCTAAAATGTATAGTGCCTGGATGATAATGCATACATGACAACTGACTTATTTTGAAAATTTCACCTTTCTTTTGGATCAGACAATTGATGTATGGAGGACTAAAATTCAAAAGGAAAGATAAAAAATATACCAGTAATTTAAAACTTTTGCATTATAATTATAATTTTTTTTAATTTGAACAATACATTTTCCCTTAGTGCAAGATGAACAGAATCTTTTGATTTTTTGAAATATCACAATAATATTTGCATAATAAAAATGTTTCCTTTTGATGAACTATGTCTTAAAATGATGGATAACATAGTGACAACATAATATACAAATATAGCAAGAAATGATAGTCTATTTATAAGAATTATGCAATAAAACAGTTTATAAATAAATAAGGTAATACAACCTAATTTAACAGAAAACAAAGATAAAATATTTTGCTAATTATTAATCTCAATGTTACCGATACATGTGAAAATCATCTTTTGTTTAGAATAATGCTGTGAGTTATAGCACAAAGCCTGAAGCAATAAAGAATTTGGCATCACAAACAAATAACCCATTGTGTCAGAAATTACATGACCATGCCACTGCATGTTGCTGAAATCTTTCTGAGATCAGGTGTAAAAAAAACATTAAAGAAAGAGCTATGAGGATTATGGTATTGTTAAAAAAAATACACATGTAGTCATATTATGTTTTGCAGTCTGAATGGCTTTGGCATAGAAATAAGCTTTGCATCATGAATGTCTTATTGCAAACCATTTTAAATTCTACTAAATCTAAAACTTTGAGTTCAAATTGAAATGGTCTAAAATTTATTTTTATTCCCTGCCACTAATGTGAACTGGGATGGAGACACAGACCCCCGAGTATGTTAACACTCCTAGCTCTCTTCTAACAGGTGAGATTGCTAATTTCATATATCTGCACATGACTACCATTTCTAAATGAGGATGGGATGATATATATACGTTTCAAGTGAGAATTGGAAGTTGTCTGAGGCTTTGATGTTATTTTAACCAGAGTTACCATAAACATGTATCATCACTCGAAGATTGATGCCGGTCTTTTTAAGATGTAAATTTGAACAAATCTGATATAAAGGTACAATATATACATAAACTAATCAAATTTATAAGATCAACAGAACTCATTCAATATAACAACACAGTTCAAAGTGTCTTTTTAACTTCTAATCAAAATGATAGCCAGAAAATAACAGAATTTTGAACCACACATGTTAATTTTTTTCCCCATAAATGCTTTAAATTTCAGTGAATTTTTCACACAATTGTTTTCATTTAGTGCTTGTCTTTTCCACAGTTCTGGCTATGGAATGTTGTCTCAATGATGCTAACCCTATAACTTCCATTTTCATATTGATAACCCCATATATTGCATTTCGATACTTAACTTACCAAAGTAATAATTTCTGTCAATATTCAATATTTCCATTTATACCTCTTAAATTCATATTAACCAAAAAATATTAACTATCTAACAAGCAAAAAATCTTTCCTTTGATAGATAGAATGAAAATGTCAATAAATGATAGATGACATACAAGTTAAATGTCCAAGATATTTACCCCTTAAGTTAACATCTCCTACCAGAAAATATCCATTATCCAAGGAAAAATCTTGACCTCCAGCATTTGTATACCAGTTTTATAAACATACAATATTGGTAAAATATCATTACTGGTTAATTTACCTGAAGAAAATTGCTTTACTCATCATATGTCCCAGATACCTATTGTAATACACAAGATCTGATAGAAACTTGTGTATTGGGTGAGGCTCTCCACAGATAATCATTTATAAATCAATTAGACAGAGTGTAAAATTGTCTACCTGAACTTTATTTTTTATCTTTGAACTTTTCTTTTAATCTTAAATTTTGAACTCTTAAAAACCTATCAAATTTCCTATAGAATTAAATTTATTGGTAGCAATATAATGATGTATTGCCTGTATTAACAAATTCCTAAGTAAATTGTAAACAGTAAATCTTTGTCTGTAACTGTAGGTTAGACAGTCTGATAAATTTCACCTTTCCAATCCAAATTTATTCCCTACAAATGATTAAAGGGAAATAAAAAACTGCTTTCTTCGCACCCTGAAGATTTGATAAAGGTTTTGTTACACATCTAAACCCAACTCACCTAGTAACAGATTGGACTTATATTTTGTTATTATAAAGGAAAAAGTATGATTTAAGCCCATAAAAAAATCAATTCTGTAAATTTTAAAATTCTGAAGTTATATTGCTAAAAGTGTTATGTATGCCAAATAAATTCTATCTGAGACATATGTAGTTTAGAACAAAGTCACAAACTGCCAATGGCCTAAGTCAAAATGATTTTACAATCTTTTTCGTAGAAATAAGGCTTAGTAAAAGCAAGCTCTAACAAGATTGCTACACATAGCCATATGTCCCCAAGTGGTTTCAGAGGAGATGCGTCTTCTATTGTTGAGAAATATTCAAAATAATCTAAGTCCCATAACTACTACAAAATTTGTTGAATCAAAATGGCAGTATAGTATGCACATCTACACTTCATAACAATAAATCCTACCAAATATGGAAACTATCCGTCAAGCAATTTCAGAGGAGATGCAACCACAAGGTCTTCTATTGTTGAAAAACGTTGAAAATAATCAAAGTCCCATAACTCCTACAAAATTTGTTGAATCAAAATGGCAGTATAGTATGCACATCTACACTTCATAACAATAAATCTTACCAAATATGGAAGCAATCCGCCAAGTGGTTCCAGAGGAGTTGCGTCCACAAGGTGTTGCGGACAGACAGATGGACGGATACCATTACCATGTCCCTCCGTCACTTTGCCAAAAAAGTTGAGAATAGCAAACTTTGAAACCTTTTTAGCTATGAGCAAAGATTATTTTATATCTCTGTTTAAATCTTTAAACATAAAAAAATGCAAATTTTTTTTATTCTACATGACCTTAAAATTTGCAAATGTGAGAATTATCAAAAGAAGTACTTTAAGCCAACAAGATAATTTCATTGAGACAGCAGAGGTTGAAAATAGCACCAGCCTGATGCCACTGACTAATATTTGTATTGGCGGACTATCATAGTTGATGCTTGATGGGCTACTGAACTTATAACCTGCCTATCACAACTTTTGGATGGCTGATGTAATTTTGCCAATAGGGATAATGTTATTGATGAATTGCATATACCCAAGCTAGTAAATTTTCATACCTTACAAGTTCTTGGCTAGTACTTTGACCTATCGGGCTAGTACATTTTCAGTACCAATAAACCATGGGCTAACAAATGTGTCCAGAAAATTTCAACCCCTGAATAGCTGACATGAAAAATTTCTTTCCTCTCTTTTATACCCTCAAATCTTGATTCAGACCAAACAATGTTTCAATATTATAACATAACAGAATGCTTCCGACTCTTAGCCATGTGTTCTAATCATAACTTTCTGCATGATGTACAATTATATCTCTGGAGACATGATAATCATACATTAGGTACGGCGATCTTCTTTTTTAATAATGCAAAATGATATGAAAGCTAATCTCTAATACCAAAGAGGAAATAATATTGTAGATTTGAATGATAAAATTGACTACAAGGACAAGACATGAATAAGACTTGTATAATAAATCTGTAAGCTTAGAACAGACAATATGTAATAAGATTCAAATACAATGAACAGTTTGTCCTTCTATAAGGAAACAGATGATCACACTGACAGAAATAACCAGGAAATACTTCCAAACCTTGTAAAGTTATTTCCAAAAGTTTCAGTATAGGATTCTATATATTTGACAACATAATCTATGTTTATTTTTAAAGAAAACCTAGTTATAAGAAACTACTGATGACTCCCAATTTTTTGTCATTACTATTGTCCATTATACTGTTATCCAAAGATTAGAATGGCGATATAAAATCATGTTTTACCCCTTTTTTGTAAAAAAAAAAAAAATTTTTATTTTTGGATGGTTTCATTTAATATCCACAAAAAATTTTCCTCAAGCAGGTCATTCTCTAATACTTTCACAAAAAAAAAATTGATTTCAAAAGATAGATGTGTTACTTAGGATTAATTGACAGGATATGAAAATTGACTGATTTACCATAAATATTTAATGGGTAAGAAGAACTTTATGGTACATGATTTTAGTAAACAGTTCACAAATGTTTTATCTTGTCATTGAGGTAAGAAGATTGACAAGATTAACTTCAATCAAAGTCCACCACATGATGTCATAAACTTACACCTGGAAATGACATGTACACCTGTATGATCATCACCTGATTAAGTAATCATAAAATAAAAAATTCACTTCAAAAACATCAAGTCATTAATGAAAGATACTTAAAAATCTATTTATTATAGTTAAATGTAACTAGCACAAAAAAATCTATTGTACTTGTTATAAGTTCTGTAAAAATAGGAAATCCACAAAAATTTAAACATTTCAAATTTAGAAATAATTAAAAAGCCAAGCTGAATAAATTACTGACCTTACTCCTATTCATCTTTAAAAATTTAAAAGTAATTTTTTTGTCAAACTATTCACATGTAATATCATAGATTTTATTC
Organism: Mytilisepta virgata; assembly: GCA_028015205.1. Classification (NCBI taxonomy): domain Eukaryota; kingdom Metazoa; phylum Mollusca; class Bivalvia; order Mytilida; family Mytilidae; genus Mytilisepta; species Mytilisepta virgata. The sequence goes on from CM051517.1 coordinate 34,434,741, forward strand.
AGAAATCAATATAAACTTGGTCATAAAATATGCGACAAGATGTTGTTTTCAGTCAATACTATACATTCCTAGACCATGTAAATATGAATATTCGCAAATCAACATATGTACTATGTATCTTTGCATAAAATTTCAATGAAACATTGCATTTTCTCATTTTTCTTGCACAAACTTATAATGATAAGGCAATATCATATAATACTGCATCATATTAACACATAAAACCCTTTCCCTAAACCTAAAGAGATTAATATCAATCTAATCTTCTATATTGAAGACAATCATGAATAAATAAATATTGAAAAAAAAAATATAAAATCCATTCTTGGTATTAAACAAAATAAATAATATTACAAATTTAAATAAAATAGAATCTTGGCTGACTTTGGCATATTTATAATAATTTACAAACCACCGTGAAGCTTGCAATACAATGGAAATAAAAGAAAATAGGTCATAATAATAAGTTTACAACTATTTTCTTATAACAATAGTGATGTATAAAATATAAATGGAAGGATATCTCATTCACACATACCATGTATCCTTTCATTTTAAAATTAAAGAATAAAATTATAATTACGGTTGTGAAGTGCAACTCCATTCCAGGGACATACTTCCAATATATTAGTGAAATATGTACTCCTATTCAAAATGTTTTTTCTAATTTATCTGATCTACAAGACAATCAGATGAATCAGAAACGAGTATTGTGTCTCTGTGACCTAATTATGATCTCACTAACTGTCCATCCAGATCTATAGTATTAAAAGACAATTTTTTTATTGGACCTGTATATACACCTACATATACCTGGATAGGTGCCAGATAAATCTGACATTTATTAGTCATTTTGTTTGTCCTCTTGATATCAGCAAATTATCTTACTAAAATAATACCTCTGATAAACAATTCCTTGTCTTATTATGTGATTTGATATATATATGATAGTTGTTTCAACAAGCGTAAATTTATTTTTCATTGTTATTTTTTGTATTGGAGATATCGATATAATAAAATGCATTCTTTTTTCATATAAAAGGTATTTAAATTCTTTATAAAAATTAAATAAATATCCTTTTTTCATGTTTTTCTATAAACTGATAAAAACTGATATGATATTGATGTGCAGTTTAAACAAACAAACAAACAGATATATAGATTTATCAAAAATGTTAAGGTCATTGGTTATTAGATTTTATATCTGATGACCAAATTGTTAATAGGTTTTACAAATTTAATGACATGATGTCTGCAAAATTTATGACAGAGGAAAAAAGTTCAGGGTGCATGTAGGTTATTTCAAGACTACTGGTAAAATGTCACAGGGAAATATTTGTACTGGGAATGGGAACACCCCAGGTTTCACAGTCAATTGGAAATATCATAACTAAGAATAATTCTTTCTGTATATGACACTGAGTAAACTAAATAAGTTCAGTTTAAGGCCCTGACACACAGTAAAGCAAGCCATATAAACCTTGAAATATAATACAAATATTACTGTGTGTACAGTGCTATTACTCTGTATTATAATCTTGGTAGAATCATATATTTCACAGTTTGAAATAGAACATGTTCTATTCTGTAGGCAAGGTTTATACATCTTCACATCTCTGACCAATCAGAGTAGACGGTGTAAGGTTAAACATGGTCACCACCTTCATCAACACTTGTATGCAAGCACATGGTAAATATGGACCATAACATGACAATCGGGTTCACCATATTCTGCAATTCATTAAATGCAACAATGTCCATCCTTAGAAAGTTCTTCAATCCATTTGGATCTTCCACTGAAAGTCCTTGAATTAATGCATGATATGCCCCATTTTGTTGTTTATCCATATTGATTGTGTCTGCTAATCCAAGGTCTCACATACTGTCGTCCTAAGCCATTTTCTTCTATTATTATTGCAGCAACAATCAGCAAAATACATGCAGGATTTTTTTTCATTTTCAATATTATTCATTTTGGAGGGAATATGCAAATATTTGTTTACAGTCATTAGAGTGGAGAGAAAAGTTGAGAGGAATGTAAATCTTGATACGTAGTGTGTACAGTTGAGGATTAAAATACAAAAGTTGTATATTTCAAGGTGTATACGGCTTGCAATACTGTGTGTCAGGGCCTTGAGAACATTTCTCTATAAAATATAGCGTTATTTCTCTTTTAAAATTTTATTTAATACAAATATTATGATTTATATCCATACATTTCCAAATCAAATTTAAAACTTATTGCACTGATGAACATTTTTGCCCTTTAAGAGTTCTTAGCTTTGTTTCATTTCTGATCCTTCTGATCCGTGAATAACACATATGCTTTCATAGCACATGTATAATTCAATATCAATGACAATATATATGTATAAAAAGTACCTACATAACTAACTTTGTTAGTACATGAAAAAACACCTAATCTTTGTCATTATATAATGTTACAAACTAAAAAAATTGCATTCCAACAAAATCTGATAATTGTAAACAAAGATGTGTATTGTCAAAAGTAAACAAAACTGATGTTTAATGTTACATATTATTTCCTGTCCAACATTCTTCAAAATTCTTTACTGAAACTACACCAGTGTTATGTCCCTTTGTATAGCATACCACCAAATCATGTCCAATAACTTATGTTCAAAAGAAATAGGATAAAAGGAGAAAAAATACAGGAAAAAAGAAAAGTAAAAAAAAAACAGTGATACATCTAATTTTTTACATTCTATTCAAAAACTTAGTAGAGTTGGTCTTTGATCTCTATAGAACATAGAGGTAACATGTACCAATGTTTATCTTTGATCTACTCTCCAATATTACAACTATACATATATAAATCACAATAGTACAAGGAACATATAGCCTACAAATCAAGAACAGAATAAAAAGTGTATTTCTATCAAACATACATATAATATATATCTTACAAACCAGGCAATATTTTTATAGCTAAAAAATTTAAGTTATCAATTTTAAAATCAATTTAAATTCAACACATTCAGTAAATATTCTCAATAAAAACCACAAACTATTGATATGCAGTATATATTGCATTATATGTACATGTTAGGATAATTTATTGTCTGATTTCCCTATACTTAATTGAACAAGAGAGTATAAGTGCCTATTACAAAATGGTCTGACATGCATTATACCAAATTAAATATGATAAATATAACTTTAATAATAAAAATGTTCAACTCTTAAAGCTTAAAGTAATAGAAATGAATAATAATAACAGAAAAATCAAAAGCCGATGTGCTTTAATTCTGTAATCATTATATCTGTATTTAAGATGGTGGATTAGTTCTCAACATACAGGACAAAAGTCCAAGCAGAGAAACCGAGCCTTTATTACTGTTCTTCATCTTTATAACTGGGGCCTCAAATCTAGAACGCCATGAAAGTTCAAGACCCATTCTACCACAGATGTGTTTTAAAAGGAAACATTTAAAAGAAGAGAGTAAATGGGGGATGTGGACACGAGCAAAGGAGAAATACTAGAGGCTCCCAAGAGCCTGAATTGCTCACCTGTTATTTTTTGTGTAGATCTTACATCAATGATTATTTTTGCTATTTTATGTACACTGTCACATTTTTCAGCTTAATATTGACTTGTACAGCTAAAATATAGAACACAAATACATATGGTAACTAGGGACTTTTTCACCTGTTGCTATGGACTTTTTCAATGGTATTGACTTTTGACCTTCCATTTTGACTTGAACAGGTAAATTGTAGGGTCCTGAACCCAAATATCTCTAGTTGCTAGAGACTTTTTCAATGACCTTGACCCTCCATTTTAAATGTACAGCTACCATTTAATTTATTTCAAGTTATGCTGAACATTTTTGCTGTTTACAGTTTGTCTTTATGTATAATAATATTCAAGTTAATAAATTTCCTTAGAATTAACAATTCAGGGGCAATAACCCAAAAATGGGTTGACCGATTCTTCTGAAAATTTCATGGCAGTAGAACTTGACCTCATAAACATTTCTAATTCTTGTCAGATTTGCTCTAACTGCTTTAGTTTTTGAGATATGAGCCAGAAAGTGCATTTTTCACTTATTTCCTATCTTTAGCCATGGCAGCCATGCTGTCGATGGACAAGAAAATAAAACACAAACTTTATACAAGATACCCTAAGACTATTTCAGCCTAAGTTTGGCTTAAATTGATCCTGTAGTTTCAGAGGAGAAGATTTTTGAAAGTACAAACATGATGAACAAAATGTAAAAAATTGTCTTTAAAGGGCAAAAACTCCTAAAAACTCCTATAGGGGGTCAATTAAACAATTTTGGTCATGTTGAGTTATTTGTAGATTTTACTTTGTTGAACATTTTTGCAGCTTACAGTTTGTCTTTATTTATAATAATATTCAAGATAATAACCTACACTGTAAAATTTCCTTAAAATTAACAATTCAGGGGCAATAACCCAACAAAGGGTTGACTGATTTGTCTGAAAATTTCATAGCAGGTAGATCTTGACCTGCTGAAAATTTTCACCCCCGTGTAAGTTTTGCTCTAAATGCTTTTGTTTTTGAGATACAAGCCAAAACTGCAGTTTACCCCTTATGTTCTATTTTTAGCCGACGAAGTTTGGTCCCAATTGGCCCAGTGGTTTGAGAGGAGATGTTTAAAGGAAAAGTCTATGCCAGACAAAAATGTCATTCACAATGAACAAATCATGAATTTGGCCTTAACCATGCCATATTGTCAATTTGCATGAAAAATGGCGAATAACACCTATCAGCAAAGACACTTGTGAATTAAAAATTGCCAAAAACTTTGCATGAATATAACTGTGTACCACCCTCTCAAGAGGCTTAAATTCATGTTTTTGTTTTTTTTTAAAAAGAAATAAATAGGTGCAAAAAATGACAAAATCACGAAATCTAAGCCAATTCTATTTAACTGCCAATCATGCAGCCATATCTTTTATTTCTACCGAGCTAAAATTCTGAAGAAGTTATCCTATTTTGAAATTTACAAATGTAAATCCATGACAGCACTATACATCAAAATAATACCATATATCATCAAAATATTTGTTCAGAAGCTGTTAGATTTACTAATATAATTGTATTCCTGACAACATATGACAATACATTTCCCAGTAGTCAAACAAGTCTTTGAAGTACATAATCACCTGTATAATTTGGATAAAATGTACATTTTATGGGAAAAGAATTGTAAATTTTTAAATTTAATGTGTGATCTATCTCGCTTTAAGGTGTGGTAACGATTGCATTGTTAAAATAAGAACTATAAAACTTGATAATACTTCAGACAGATTAAACTACCGAACTACCTGTACTTTAATGTTGCTTCAATCTTTATTTTAGATTTGTGTTTTTACAACTTCTTTCTGTGTAGGTGTAAAACAAAGTCTTCTTTCTTCTAACTGGGGATCTCTTTTTTTTTTACATATATATTTTCATTCTGTCATGGCACATAATTAATTCAACAGTTTTTATGTTAAATGCAACTGATTTTTTCATTCAAAACTTGTAATAACAGAATTCAAAATTTCTGGTTCTCTGTTCAAAATTCATTACATAATGGAGTAACCATCTAAATTTTACACGGGTATGAATTTGGCAGGACCTTAAAGCATGGAAGACAGGCTCCAAACTGTGATTCAAAAAAAATGCAGGACTAAATATTTTAAAAAACTGAATAGGTATAATTATATTTAAATTTACATTATACACTGCTGCAAATATATACAAAATCCAGGTTCATGGATACTGCAAAATAAATTTCCAGGTTAAAATCAAATAGCCACCCCTTAAATAAATCTTAGTGATATGAAACTTAAATTAGCATGTGATGGGCATACCTTTGATAACATTCCACTGACTGGGGTCAGCTTTGGGGGTCCTCTCTCTTGGTCTTCATATATAACACTGCCATACTTTCTAACACGATTATTATCCAACAGTTCACTACTACTACAATTTCTTGCTCTGCCTGGGTAGTTACCAGACATACTCAGTTTTAGACCTGTCGGTGACCAAGTTTTCCGTCTTGTTTGTTGATGATGATAATAATGAGGATGTTGTAACGTGTAATTGCCGTAATTGCCATAATTGTAATTTCGTTCATGTTCATACGCCATTGGATACAACCTTTGACTGTAATCCGACATCACTGACGAAACACTAGAAGTTCTGATTGGGGGTTCCGGTGGTATTTTCGACCCAGTCCGATGAGGTGGCAACTGAATATGGGAGTAATCATCTTCATCATCTTGAGCACATATTCTGTGGGGAGTCATAATTCCATTCAGTTCCGATGAATTGACAGAGAAGTTTGATATAGGAGAATACAGATTTTGAAGATGTGGCGAGAATTCATCATCTGAGTAGAAAACATCTGAAGTAGAATTGGTTCGACTGGCCATTCTTTACATATATATCTGCAAAGATAAAAGAAGAAATTGATAAAGTAAATAAATATTGGAAAATGTAATAGATTCCTCTGATTTTATCAATAAAGTTTATTGATTTCATCTGCAACTGACCACTACTATGCAATTATCTTTCAACACTGATGGATAGAAGGCTGGAACCCACTAAGAATTTTATAAGCCTAAACTAATCCTAATCTAAACAATCTTATCCAGCACTTTGACTTTGATGGTAGATGGCAGAACATGAAATGATAGCCTTGAATTAATAATTGCAACAGTATTAAGATAAGAGATGCATTAATGTGATTATCTAATAAACTGCACTTGTATATGTAAACTGTCATTTCAAACAGGGTGAGTCACTAATCAGTGATGCAGTCTGATACTTTCATTATACCCCATGTGCTAGTATGCAGGATGATTTTGATTTACATCAAATTTTATTCCAAAGCTAATTGTACTTATTAGCTGTACTCTGGAAGCTCTGTATTTCCATGAAAATGATCCTTAACAATATAATTATTGCCAACATTTGTAAGGATAAATGTTATGCAATATACTGTACCCTGTCAATTTTTATTGCACATGTTGGTAGTAAATTTTCATAATTACAAATATTTGAATTTCATTTTATTTTATCCTTACAAAAAACTTTCAAAATTCGATCAACACACACAAAGGGAGCTTTATATAAGTCCATGTAACACAGACGTCTATTATTTCACCCTTATTTACATATGTAAATTAAGGTTATATTAAAGGCTGACACTGTCAACATTTATTACTATAAAAAGGTTTACTGAAAGATATTTTTATTTGGTAACATATACTGATACCAGATTTACAGGTCTTGTTATTATTCTTGGCATGCAATCTCCTATTTATTGGGGAGTTACCAAAATTAAAAGAAAATAAAGATTTGTAATTCTATCATAAAATAAGTTGATTTTTAAATTAAGGTCTACTTTTAAATGCTATATATACTGAACAACCTCAAGTCAAATATATTCATATATAATTTTCAATACTAAAGAATTTTCTGACAAGTACTGAATATATTATACTTATTGACAGTGAAAAATTGCCATATCTTTTTAAGGTAGATAACAGCTATGCCAACTTGGCAAAAAATGCTACTACATGTATATGGGTTTTTCCATTTAAGGAATGTTTCCAATTCTGGAACGGGTTATACGATATAACCTGGTCTGGGTCAGTTTATGCATAATAAACCGCTCCGTAAACTGATCCAAACCAGGTTATTGAAGTATAACTTGTTAGACAAGAGTTGACACACAAAAATGTCTCGCCTGTCGTGCATTTCTAATGAAAGTAAATGCTATCAGACATATTGCATACAGTATTCGAAAAACAGGCCAAAACACAAAAACTTAACTATAACCACTGAACCATGAAAATGAGGTCAAGGTCAGATGACACCTGCCAGTTGGACATGTATACCTTACAATCCTTCCACACACCAAATATAGTAGACCTATTGCATACAGTATTCGAAAAACAGGCAAAAACACAAATACTTATCTATAACCATTGAACCATGAAAATGAGGTCAAGGTCAGATGACACCTGCCAGGTGGGCATGTACACCTTACAATCCTTCCATACACCAAATACTGAAGACCTATTGCATACAGTATTCGAAAAACAGGCCAAAACACAAAAACTTAACTATAACCACCGAACCATGAAAATGAGGTCAAGGTCAGATGACACCTGCCAGGTGGACATGTACACCTTACAATCCTTCCATACACCAAATATAGTAGTCCTATTGCATACAGTATTCGAAAAACAGACCAAAACACAAAAACTTAACTATAACCACTGAACCATGAAAATGAGGTCAAGGTCAGATGACACCTGCCAGTCGGACATGTACACCTTACAATCCTTCCATACACCAAATATAGTAGACCTACTGCATACAGTATTCGAAAAACAGACCAAAACACAAAAACTTAACTATAACCACTGAACCATGAAAATGAGGTCAAGGTCAGATGACACCTGCCAGTCGGACATGTACACCTTACAATCCTTCCATACACCAAATATAGTAGACCTACTGCATACAGTATTCGAAAAACAGACCAAAACACAAAAACTTATCTATAACCACTGAACCATGAAAATGAGGTCAAGGTCAGATGACACCTGCCAGTTGGACATGTACACCTTACAATCCTTCCATACACCAAATATAGTAGACCTATTGCATACAGTATTCGAAAAACAGGCCAAAACACAAAAACTTAACTATAACTACTGAACCATGAAAATGAGGTCAAGGTCAGATGACACCTGCCAGTTGGACATGTACACCTTACAATCCTTCCATACACCAAATATACTAGACCTATTGCTTATAGTATCTGAGATATGGACTTGACCACCAAAACTTAACCTTGTTCACTGATCCGTGAATTTGGGTCGAGGTCAATTGAAAACTGTCTGATGGGGATGAGGACCTTGCAAGGTACGCACATACCAAATATAGTTATCCTATTACTAATAATAAGAGAGAAATTAACATTACAAAAAATCTTAACTTTTTTTTCAAGTAGTCACTGAACCATGAAAATGAGGTCAAGGACAATGTACATATGACAGACGGAAAGTTCGTAACATAAGGCATCTATATACAAAGTATAAAGCATCCAGGTCTTCCACCTTCTAAAATATAAAGCTTTTAAGAAATGAGTTAACGCCGCCGCCGCCGCCGCCGCCGCCGTCGCCGGATCACTATCCCTATGTCGAGCTTTCTGCGACTAAAGTCGCAGGCTCGACAAAAATTGGAAACATTCCTTATCATTTAATTTCCAAACAAAAGTAAATTGATTCCTCGTATAGATACACAGTATAACCAATGTTGCTCTATGCTGTTCAGTCAATCAAAATACAGTATTCATATCAAATTAAATTATATACATGTATTAACTGCAAGGCTTTTCACTTTAAGAACAGATTTTTCTCTGTGTTCTGCAGTCAACATAATTTTGTTATTATCAAGGACGATTTTGATCACTTGAAAAAAAAAGACTAATAGGATTCAACCTTTTAACTATACTATTTTGTGATTTCAAAACAGGTAGATAATTCCTGAATCTCCGACTGCATTCCCACTCATTCAATGTTTTTACTGAAGTCCATAATATTTAAAGCACTATCATCTTACATTAAAGACATATCAGAATTTACTTGTACAATTTTGAATATGCATCAATAAAGATGTGCTCACTAGTGATACCCCCGCTTCGATTAAATCGAAAAATAAATGAAGTCATCAAACAGGAAGTTGAAATTGGCTTGGACCGACATAATGCCTTACCTATAGAAGGCTTGTGACAAAAATATCAAGTGGCTGTGATGAGTAGTTGCAGAGAAAAGTGTGAAGAAAATTTTTGTTATGGACAGACACACGCATGAATGGCACCACAAGGGTAAAACAGTATACACCCCCTCACCCTCCTTCCTTTGGAGCTTAGCATATTTGTAAAGGCCCAGTACATATGTAAATAACTACACCACTATAACCCCCTTGAATTATTTCTTAATGATATTTTACAATAATTATATTCATGTAAGATATCTTTTATTGAAGATATCTAAGCTTTTTGGGGAAAGCATAGACTTGCTACAAGTTCCTATCTAATAATTAATTATAATCTTTTCAAATATTCATCTATATTCAGCAGCTGTATATACTTACTGCAGAGGAGAGAAGTACAGAACTGTTATCAGCAGCTAAAATAGATGTACATATAAAAAGATTAATTAATTATTAGAGAGGGACTTGATGCAGGTCTAGGGAAAACAGTATTTTTGTAACATGATCTATAGGAAAACCCTTTCCTCTTTACCCTCATCACAACTGCAAATGATTGGTGATACATTCTTAGATCACCAACATCAGAGAATAAAACTGCATTATTTGCAGTAAACAGAATAATACAACATAATTCTCAAATCTGCATCTAAACAACAGAAAAATCATTCATCTCAGCACCTGTAATGAAAAGCTGGCATGACATTCTCCTTTCTGATATTATACTGATGATATACACACAGGGGAAGACTGCCAAAGAATTATATAGATAATTGTTATGCCAATTTTGAGGCAAGCAATATTGCAACAAAGCAAAAAGTTCCCTCAGACAAGTCAAATTATGTATATAAAACAGAAAAACTTTTTAAAAAAAGAAAAAAAAATGATGAAAAGAAAGGCCATTTTGATTGGATGCTTAACAACAAAATGGATATCAGGAAAGGTCAAAAATGACATACCAATCAGTCAATGCCAGAACCAGGGACCAAAAATAACATAAAAGAGCACAAAACACAAACATAAACACAACAGAGAATCAAGATAGCCTATCACTTGGTACATACACTGAACAGTGGTGGGGTTAAAGCAGTTATATTATTTTAGAGTGAAAAAATGATGTTCATCAAGAAATTAGCTGTCAAATTGACAATAAATCTCACTGTTTGGCACCATCCAATTGCCTACCTGTTTGCTTAAATTGGGGGCATCATATAATTAGTTCAGACAAGACTAACAACATTTCAAAATATTCAAAAATATTAACTTCCACAAATACCTACTTGTATAATTGTAGTCCAAACTGATTTAAAAATTATCACTAAGCAGACATTAAAACACAATATCAAACACTTATCACTTCCAGTTTTTTATAAAAAAGATCAGAAAAGAAAATATTATTACAACTTGGCAAATTACAATAAAATCTACACAACACATTTAATAAACAGCGTGTGTTTTTATAGTTTTGAGGAAAAAACAAAGGTACTAACACACCAAAAGAATACATATACAAGTGCAAAGAAACATAAACGTCTTAAACAATCTAATAAAGCTATCAATCATTTTGTCTTAAAGGCAGATTACTATATTAAATATGCATGAATAATAAATAAGTATACCTGGAGATTGTCTCGGTTGAGATGTGAAAACAAGCCACAAGAAGAAATATATCAGACCACAAGACAAACTGTCATATTTCATAGCTTTTACAATCATCAATATCTTTATATTGTTCCTGACCTGTCTACTTATTAGTTACCAGCAACCATTGAAAATTACCATAAGGGACTTTAGTTTGAACAACAGCAATATAATATTCTGTTCCAGTAAGGCCAAAACAAAACATATGTCTGTTCAAGGTTACATTGTGACACAAAATAGGGTAGGTAGGTATGAAGGCAAAATAATTTTATTTTGAAAAATTATTTGACATAGACACCTATGGGAGAGAAAATGATCATCCAATGTTTAATTAGGGAAATAATTATATCAGCGACATTTTTGACCTAAAATGGGAAGAAAATGGGTTACGGTAGGCAAAAAAAATAGGGTGGGTAGGGTAACGTTAAACACACATATTTTTTTGTTGTTTGGCTTAATTAATGCTGGTAGTAAAATGGGCTGAAAAACATCTACGGTCAAGATTAGTGTTTGCACTTCTTTCTCCAGACTAGAAACTTGGAGGATAAATTAAGTGAAATAAGACATTTATTGGAGGATCTCTGTAAAGTTTGCAAATTCTGTAATTGTCCATCAAACAAATTTATTGATGAGCTGACGTGAAAACTTAAATCACAGAAACAGAGATTAAATTTCTTGAAAAACATAAAGATGCCCACTGCCCAGTACACCTCACATTACCACATTACTGCCCCATTAAATAACTTGATTCTCCATTAGAAATTACAGTTATATCAAATCAATTAATAAATACATCAAATTCATCACTTTTTTATAACAATTATACCATGCAGACAGATAAATAATATATAAATCTGTATCAACAGATTGCAACATTTTTATGTTTATTATTAAATCTGTTTTACTTGGGAAAACCTTTTGGACTGTTACACTAAGATGAAGTCTTAGATGTTACAATTGCTTTTTATTAATTTTTTTTTAATTAGATCAGCAGTATACTTGGTAAAATATTTGAAACAGAGGGTTATTATCAAAAGACCGTTCTTGTAAAATCTCGTTTTAATTACCAGGAACAGCCAACTTGGTCCTTTTTTTCCAATATTAAATAGAAATAAAAAGAAATATAGGGGTAAATATTTTAATGACAACTATATTTTTTTCAGTATATGCAGGCTTAAAGCCTGTACAACTTAAAAATTTTAAGCAAATATTCCTAGTCCAAGGACCCATAACTCCATCAAGATACCACAACACATTGCAAAGCTGATGTTCATACATAAATGGTGACAAACAAGATTTTACTCTGTACAGTCTATTATGATGATATAATTTTGTTGTCTGAAAGAGATAGTCATCCAAAAAACATGTAAAACTACAATAATTTAATATTGCATGCAATTTGTCATGTGATTAGTTAATGTTTTTTAGTCTATCACATCATAGAGTAAATTTTTCTTTTCTATTATGACATCATAAAGAGGAATCCCTGCATTTAAAGACCAAACCAACTAATCATTTCTGTAATTGATTTTTTCTTGAAACTCGACATATTCGTTCTTGGTGGTTTTTTGAACGATATTAGCGAATAAAAAAGATAGGTCACCGAATTCGTTTCGTTGCTATAGTACCGCAAAAAATGCTTACATTCAGCCAGATGCTAAATTTATGGCATATTTTTCGAATGATGGCATTTCCGTCATGAAAGTCGAATTTTTATACGGACTTTTGTGTTGGCTTCCAGAATATATATATTTTTTTACTGTAACAAAGAAAACGGTTTCCCATAACGCAATGACCACGTATTCTGCTCTAAAGGCCTTTCCCGCGCAAATTTGGGTCAATTTTTACTGCATATTCTATTGAGTTTTGAAAAATCTGTAATTGATTTTTTTCTTAAATTTTTATACTGTGTTTAGTTATTCATTGTTGTCAGAATAATACAAAAAAAATGATAGGTCACCGACTTCATAAGAAAAATAAAACAGATTTAACGTCGAAAAAATGACATATTCAGCTACGCCAAGCTTAGTTTTGTTTTCTCAATAAACATGACGTCACAATAAACAAAAAAGAACTTTCCCTTCAAGTCACCGTGTCGCCGGCGATGTACATAGTGTAAGCCTCGTTCAAACCAATTTTGTTATTGGTTGGAATGATATGGTAAAATATTTTTGATCTTGTTGCTGCGCTTATCATTTGTAGATGCTTCAACACTAACCTAAGCGTTCGAGTTCGTTAATTTCATTTTGACAAAAAGTAAATTTATAGTGTTTGCAAGAAAGCCAAGAATATTTTGCCAATTTTTATGTGTTTGTTGCATAACTAGTTTCTGTGCTGGAAAAAGTTTGTCAACATCTATGCTAGGAACTGTCCGGAACGTTTTGTTATAAAACTATTACATTGAAGGAAAACAAGAACCCTAAAACTACAACACAATACCAATATTGCTGTCCGTGTATTGCCATTTCAACAGTTATAGTTATTTACTGCTAATTAAAAAAAAAACAAAACCTTTCAGTGCCAACACCAAGGTACCAGATACTAGACATATCATAGTTGCAGGAAATGTACCTATGGCCATTATGCCTTATCAATGCAGGTTACATCGAAAAAAAAATGTTTGGACCTTTTTTTTTTGCTAAAAAAAACATAAAATAATTGTGAAATGCACTAGTGTAAAGGTTCCTGACTTGGAGCATGTATATTTTATAGTTAAAGTGTCAGGGTTTGATATTTTTATGCCGAATTCTCTCCATTATTTTTTTTTTTAGAAAAAGGGGGGGGGGCATACGCCCATTACGCCCTCACCTGGACCAGCCCCTGTCTCTCTTCAGAGAGCAGAAAGATTAAAGTGTGTTAAATGTAGGTTTCTGTACAATTTTTAAATTCTGCATTAAATCTGGCTCAGTAAAATCCTGAAGACATTGAAAAGGGCATTACAAGTTGACCAGCTACATATAGAATATTGTGATTGGGTATTTGTGAATTCGGTTGGCAAAAATTTATAGGTGACGGCACAAATTGTTTCAAGGAACAATAAGCCGAAGCAAAAAGTTCCGTGTGGAAAATTTGTGGCGACAGGGACTTTCATACAGATAAAACGATTTATGGGCATCAATATGGTATAGTGTAAAGAAAACGAATAAAATCATGAATCCATTGGGGGTATTGTATCATACACTATTTACTCCATAATCTAATATTTGTCACTCATCTTTAGTTATCTGCCAAATCATTTATAATCGGTTTAAATGCTTTAAATTTTAATAAATATATAAGTAAATAGTTTTACTAAAACCATATATGCATGAATTTGTGGGCATGCAAACTTCTCACTTCTTCCCCTTCTTCCCATATTTTGCTTGCATCTTGAGTTTCTTGTAGATAATAAAAATCTGTTTTCCTCCTTTTAATTTCAGACATTCGCTTTCGGCAGTCTTTTCGGCGCTTCCTTTCACTAGTTTTAATAAAACGCCCTTTCAAGCGCGACGCCATTTTAGCTTTTCAAAAATAACGCGAATGTGAAACACCGTTTCGCGGATTTTTCGACGTTTCGCGGATTTTCTATCAACGTCATAGACGTCTTATGGAACAATACTTATGCGCTGAGATGTGCGTATAAACAATAGTTGGTTTGGTCTTTAAGACATTAAAGCAACAGTTTAAATTAAATTATAAGGATTGACTGTAATTTTGTTTTCTGTCTTTTGAAACAAATTTCCGAAGTCCCCCACCGCATCAGAAACCCTTGGACAAGTGAAACTTAACAAAATTTTCTCAAAGAGAGAGAATAGAAGGACAAACAATTTGTGGTTATTGCTAAAGTTTTTTACAAGTTAATGAGTGGTATGAAGACATTTATACAATATGGGTATAGTGTTGAAATCTTATTTTACCATGTGTATTGAGAATTTATACAAATGTACATTTACTCCTTTTCGATAAACAGAAATGCTTTGATCAAAAGTATTCCGCCTAACAAACTCTTAAAGACAGTATTTTTCAATTTTATAAGTTTCGATAGGAGTTTATGTATAAAACCTCCCTTTAGGTCCAAGTGTATAAATATTATTCCAATGCAAGGAGAATATAAATTTTCTAGAACACTTAGATGAACATTTTGTCAATTTTCAAAGTTATTAAGGGGCATAACTCCTACAAAAATATTTCGACATGACTCATCTTCGAACTCCCTTGAGGTATCATTGAGTTAAAGCTACTGTATAAATATTATCCAAATCGGTCAAGAAATAAATTTGCTAGAGCGCTTACATGAAAATTTTGTCAATTTTCTAAGTTATTAAGGGGCATAACTCCTACAAAAATATTTCGACATGACTCATCTTTGAACTCCCTTGAGGTATCATTGAGTTAAAGCTACTGTATAAATATTATCCAAATCGGTCAAGAAATAAATTTGCTTGAGTCCTTACATGAAAATTTTGTCAATTTTCTAAGTTATTAAGGGGCAAAACTCCTAAAAAAATATTTCGACATGACTCATCTTCGAACTCCCTTAAAGTATAATTGAGTTAAAGCTACTGTATAAATATTATCCAAATCGGTCAAGAAATAAATTTGCTAGAGCGCTTACAAGGTGGACGGACGGACGGACGGATGGACGGACGCCCGGCATTACCATATCCCCCGCATCGCGTTGCGGCGGGGGACAATAACCCGCTCTGTGGGATTATTACTGTTCACCATGTGATTGAGGTGATTTCTTCATAGACTGAAAAAAGAATTCTTGTCAATCCTTAAATTATAATAGACTGAGCAAAGAGGAAATCCTAAATTACCAAAAACTTTTTAAATAACGGTGTTTTGAAAAATTCTGTGTAACTGTTCTTTAACACTGGTTAAACTACATACCAATTGGCATAAAAATTTGAAAGGAAACAAAAAATTAAAACAATATCTACATATATTTACAAAGACAAGTGAACTTCATTTCACAAAAAACACTGCTATGTTAAGCCTAACAATAGAAATAAAAAGAATCTTTTAATATTTAAAATGTTTAAAATATAAAGATCTATGCAGAAAAATTCAAAAGATAAAAAAAGAACTTTAAAAATTATGAAAACAGCAAATAAAAAAGTTACCTTACCATAAGAAGAAATCTGACAACCTGTAATTCCTCCGAATCTTTTTTTACTTAATTTAGAAATCTTTACATTATGTCACCGTTTTACAAAATGATCTGACAGAAACACAAAGACTTAGCGTTAAACTCAGATGATTATCTCCAATGTCAGGAGTCAAATACCACAAAGAAACACAGAGGCCCGAGATGGCCAAGATAGTCAGGTCCTGACCTCCTTAACCTTTGTGAACATCATACAATTGCTTAAGGTCAAATCCAATCGGCACACTGCTACATGAAGAATATTGATTAAAAGATATTTCATCCAAATCTCTGTATAGTCTTCATTATACACATTTAAGGCTATGTTACTACTACATAATAACTGGATACGCAAGTAAAATATCTAAAACTTTCCCATAAATTTTTATAAATTAGTATTTTAAAGCAGGTTTTTTTTTTTTTATATATATATATAAAATCATTTGTTTTTTGCCTTCTTAAAATAATGTCTTTGAAAAAGTCTTTGTGTATCTTAAAAAGAAAAGCACTGGTGACTCCAATTCATCTTTCTCGATTTCCTTGGCAGCCTCAAAACAATTTCTTTTTTTAGAATTTCAAGATCTGAAGATTACATTAAACTAAAATATCTACATATGTATTTATAAAACCCATGATAACCCCACTTATACCAGTATTTCATCTAAATCCTACTTTAATTAACATAACAACAAATTTTGCTCTAAAGTAATGAAACGGAACACAAACTTCTCATTAAGTGTGATAGTAAAGCTGAATACATTGACAGTACTGCACTTATTTTCATCTATTTCTAAGGAATATTCATCCAAAATAAATCAATATGAAAGTCATCTCATCATGTAAATTGAACATCATCCAGAAAAACATGCCAGACTTGACTGATGTAATGCTGCACTGGGAGATATCATATGCTGTGGTAGAAATCAATATGATTTTGTTATACAAAGTTGGAAAACACCACATTCCCAGAGAGGTCAACTCTCAAATCTGATAATCAATATCTAGTACTACAACAAAAAACTTTTACCCTGTTGATGATCAGTCATCTTCAATAACTTACTTCAAATCTCAAGATCTCAATAACTTACTTCAAATCTCAAGATCACAAAAGTATTTCTCTACTTCCCAATGGCTAGCTCAGGAAAATCGAAAGAGGAGCTACAAACAAACTGTTTTATTTATAAAAGCCTTTAAGTTTCTGACAAAAATACAACAAAAAAGTTAATATGGACAGATTTAAATGAACATTTAGTGAAATCTTGGTCATCCGAACTCTTAGAAAAATTATTTCCATGTCATAATCAAAGTTTTTTTTATTTAGAACTTCAATAACTCAATTTCGATTGAGTTCTAATGAAACATTTTCATGAGATAATTGGTAAAAACATTTTTTATGATTTAGTAACATTAAATTTAAGCTTTTTTCATTCTTCCTACAAAGGAAAATATTTAAAATGGTTCGCCTTATTATAATTATTACATTAAATTACTGACAGGTCAATAATTCATTACTATAATATAATTTTGATTGAATCATAAAAAGTAAAAGTAACAGCTGAACATTCTGACTAATTCTATTTTACTATATGTTTTCCATTATTTTAGTATAGGTTTTCCATTATTATATGAAGTAATCATCTAAATATATGTGGCTTTTTGTTATTTTGACTTGACAAGTCACTGAACTCATTTTTTGTATCAATACTCAGACACAGATGAAAATCATAAACATATAATGCTTCTTGCAACAATGTCATTGCAAATTATTTTACCATTCCAACTTAGAATTTCAAATTGACAATAACTGTAATCTATATAATTTGGTTATTCAAACTGACAGAATTAAGTTCCCTTTTACAGAAAACTTTTCTGACAATGATAAATAGATACACGATATTTCCGCTGACATAATTCACCTGCCTGATCAATTTTTACCTGAGATATATTTAAAGCCAATGAAATGAACATCCCCACATATTACTAAGCTTTAAAATAAATGTTCAGATTTTAATCTAGACAGTTTTCTTTGTGATCAACTTCTGATATTGTAAGCAATAAAGTTACAAAGATTATACAGGTAAACTGGAGGATCGGCCAAGATATTCTTTTAATACTGAGGGTTACAACCTATCTTTTTTGCTAACAAAATCCTCAAATTATTATAACATTATCACAGATTTTAAACTTTTAAAATAAATATCTTTCCCTTTTTGTGCCCATGTGGTTTTTACACTTTGGATCAAATTATCTAAAATTGTACAACCTTGATGTAGGAATAATATTTTTAGTTCACTTTTTTTTCTTGGTACCCTCAAAATGAATAAGTCAAGATGATATCATACTGCGTACATATATGATGTATAATTTTCTTGTCATACAAAGACCTTCTCAAATTTCTGAAGTTTTAAGTTTTGTTCATATTTCCGCTGATGTGAGTAATATTTGATGAAGAATTTAAAAATTTCATTATTGTCTAGACCAGATGAAATTTGATTATTAGACTCACCTGGGTATATCAGTTACATGTACAGATGTCAGCATATAAGAGTTTTAAAAT
Source organism: Mytilisepta virgata (assembly GCA_028015205.1). NCBI lineage: Eukaryota > Metazoa > Mollusca > Bivalvia > Mytilida > Mytilidae > Mytilisepta > Mytilisepta virgata. The sequence goes on from CM051517.1 coordinate 34,453,833, forward strand.
TGAAACTCATCAAGGCTAAAAACGTTTTTTTAAATGTTGGACTGACTCTGTGCATTCCTTTTACCTTTATATTAATTATTACTGATTTTAGCAGTCAAACAACCAAATATAAATAATTCTAGTTCCAGTCACAATTATGTGCTGCAGATCTATGAAATCCCCTCGGAAAATATTATGTGACACAATTTGCAGGGTTTTGCAAAACTTTACAATCATGAAAATAATCTGCTGTATAAAATCTTGACAACTGTATCAGTGTGTATGGAGGAAAATTTAAAATGCAGCCTTCATTTTCACGTTCTTTAAAACAAAATTATTGCCATTATACAAATAAAGAATGTGACAAAAATTGCAGCCTAAATTTATATTTTCACTTAAACCAAAAATTTTCCTGATTGACACAGGTCCTGCATTTGTTTTCCACACCCAAAGTGATCCTGTCATTTTATTTTGCCAAAACCCTGGTCCTGCCTTTTCATTTCAAATTTGATCCTACCCACCCACCCCCCCCCCCTCCCCGCCACCACCACCATAAAAATCAAATAGTTGCTTCCTAATGACTTTTTCAAAAGGGTACCTATCAAAATTATCGACTTTGTTACCATAACTATTGAAAGTAGTCTATTTTAGGTTAGAATTACAAAATAATATTAAGCTTAGGTATATGTAACATGCCAAAATTCCCTAAAATCTGTTTTCGTTTTCAATGATTTCTATACATAAAAGTAAATCACATATGTAAGGGTATGATATCCTGCTATAAGTATGTAAACTTGTACTTACAAAAATAAATTACATCTAACTGCTTAACTTGTCAAATTTATCATCCACAAAAGTTACTTGACCACCTCCATATCAAATAAACATTTTATTTTTATTGGTACAAACCCTTGTTATTATCTCCACATCATGATTTACACATCAAATAAAGAAATCTCCATATTTTTGTAGCTCCAGGAAAATTAAATTTACACCTGTTTGAGCAAAAATTCTAACACTTCTTTATTTCAACCTTTAAAGTCGTTCAGTCCTGTGAAAATTGATAACAATTTTCCAATTATACATTCCATTACTTATGTAAATACACAAAATGGTTGTTACATTAAAATAATTGTTCACAGAACAAGTCAGTCTGAATATTTATGTATAGTAGATAGTAAAATGTCATGGTTTATTTTGTTTGATCAAAGAATTTGACATTTTGTAGGTCTAGCTTGTATCCCTTTTGTTTTATTGATCATTATAATAGGACGTTTTCATAGCTTTCACTGAAAAGCAGAAGAGCCTTGGATGATAGATGTTCTTATGTCTTGCACAAAGAAAATAAAGCCCAACTAAAGCCTTCCAAACTAATCATATTTCACAATGTTGCATGTCACCTCAATGCACCTATCTGTTAACAGTCACTGTGTCACTGTCAAATATAAAATGATTTAATCTTTTTTTTTGCTTCTTTCTATGTTTCATTTATTAAAATGTAGGCACCTTCTATATCAATTTTCACTGCATTCATGAACTAATGATTGACAATTCTAATAAATCTATCACAAAAAACTGGCAGATAACATGCAATAAAATGTGCAATGTTGTATCTTGTTTGCATGTTCTTAATTATAATAAACCATACAAAATACAACATTCAGACATCCAGTAACAGAGCTTAACGTTGAACTCTTACTTGCAGATTAGAAAAGCATGCAGCTGGGTACCCATTCAATTTCTTAACTGAGAATCTCTGTGTCACCTGTACTAGCACCCCCAACCCTCTCTTTAGTTTTCCCCACCCAGTTGTTCAAACTCTGTAGGGTGCTCATGTTCAGAAAAAATATGAAGTTAAGAGGATATGGGCATGTGATGCTTTGTGAAAACATCACACAATAAAGAATAACAGAATTCAGGGTATGAAGCCTCGGTATATCCTTTAAAGGACAAAACTGAATCAAAACTCACCTTATTTCTTTTATTTTTTTAATTGGAATCCTACCTACTTTGAATCCGGATTGTCTGGATCTACTGAACTATTGTTAAGATATAAGCTAAGATGATATGATATTCTGTGGGTTCTGAGGGTACAATAAATCCTACACAAAATATAAAAGCAAATATCTATTTCAGGGGGCTCTGAATTAATTTATATTAATTTCAGAACTTTTTTAACCACTGGTACTAGAGTCACTGTATATTAAGACTGGAGGGAGTGCCCATTTCATTGGAACAAGTTGCTTTGTTATTAACATTCTCCTACAAAATTTAAAAAAAAAAACCATACTTACTGTGATTCTTATGACATCATATATACAAACACAGATACTGACCACTATATTATCCTAAAGATATATACCATAAATGTCAGGGTATTAATGGGCCTTTAGACCACCACAAGTGACACTTACTTTGTTCTGATACACATATTAAGATGCTGATAAGTGTTTAATGTGTCTGACTTCTGAAGAAGACAATGTACTTACCACAAACAATTTACAGTCCACAAGATTGTGATTTTCTCCACTGAATGGGTCACTTAAAGTGTCAACAAGTGTGCAATTCCATTTCAAGTTGCATTTTTGTAAGAATGTTGTTTCTTTGAATCCAGACTAGTTAAGATATGACCCATTTCTGTCTATCAACTTTAGGATAACCTGAACATCCCTCCTATATAAAATTTGGTACATCCTGACCTCTGTTGAACTTAAAGTGAATGAATCTTAACCAATCACATAGAACACAAATCCCCAAAAATTTATTATTGTAGGCTATCTCATTTTCTAATAGGGTATATTTACAAAAATGTGTATTTAAAGTGAAGAAAAGGAATGTAAATAAATTACAGATGGTAGTGGGAAAATAAAACCAAAGAATATTCATTATCAAAAATTATTTTATGTTGATCTTCAATATTTAAATAAACATATCTTTTTGTTTTAAATAGGTTTTACAATTACATTGTACTTATTAATAAGAAGTTTATTGTTTGAACATTTCCTTCCTACCACAAATATGATATCTAATTACCTCCAAAGAAGACCAATCAATACATCAAATATTTCTGTTCATTCAATGTATATAGGAAAAAATATTTCCAATATACCAATGTAAACACTATATATGAGACATAATTGAATATGTTACAAATTTAGTTCTTTTATTGACAACAATCCAAAAACCCATAACTATCAATGTAAATCAATTAAGAAGAATGTAAGCCTTATTTATATTCATGAATTAATTTTAATTTATACACATCTGTACTAATACCTCAAATAAATGTATATTAAATCTATTTTATCAAAATTGTGACTTAAAATATCAGATTCTTCATGGAAAAACATGCTTTATTTGAACACAATGAAAGATGATAAGTTTTTAATATCATAAGAATTACAAATGATTATATTTTTTTATTACTATAAACTGGTTGTACTAACTTACAGTATAGAAAGTTATGTCAATCAAGGATTTATGGAAAAAATGAAAAAAATGCTATGATTTGATAAGTATATAAATGTATAAAATTTACCCTCAAATACTTGACATAAAATTGAATAAAGAATCAAGTGGTATCCCCACAGGTGTGAAACTCCTGTGTATGAAATGTCATACACACCAGGACCAAATGACAACACCCTGTGTTCATTTCAATTTAGAATTATACTTAAATTCACATTAAAAGTACCGTTTTCTCCGAGCTTTTGTCCTGCTTGTATCAATCTATCAAAGGAGTAAAAACCTTGACCAAACAATTTCTTTATCCTTGTAAAGACTTTAATACAGACGTAAACCCCCTACTGAAATGAAGAATTCATTATAAAAGTGCAGTTGTCATTTTAGGATTACAATACTATTTATTATTGCAAGGATCCTTTGGACACAATATAATACTGAAATTCCATCTAATGCTTCAGTACACATCTACTTCATAATAAAAGTGTTAAATGCAAATGATATTGATAGAAGTTTTGTTTGTCTCGTCAGGATAAAATATGCCAAACAACTTCAGTTTACTATATTCAACATTAATGGATAGTATTACCTTTTAGAGGTTAAAAAAATATTACTTTTTTTGCAGTTAAAGATTGATATTATTGATAAGCTTCAATGTTATACAAATTGAGTGAGTGATCAAAGTTTTGATCTAATTCATTAAAGGTTTACTATATAATTATTGTTATTATAGATTTATATTCATTCCTTGATATGGGTTGATATCTTTGATGTTAAAATGATTTCTCTCTGTGACAGAAGCATAATAGAACAGAATATGATACTAATATTTAAATTAAAGCATCACATCTAGATCAAAGATTAATGATGATATGCACTTTTTAAATTTTTCATCTTGACCCCATTTAAATTTCTGCTCTTGTGTATTACAAGTCTTTTTTTATGTTTAATGGCAATTAAAATTACAAGCAGTAAAATTTTCAACAGGTATTATTGTTTACATGTACTTAAAAAATATATTTGGTAAGTAAAATTTATGCTAACCTGATTTGTCTGAGCAACCAATTTTTCCTGTGGGAAAAGAACTGATCTTGGGTTTGAATTTTTCAGTAAAATGATATGCATGGGTATTGATTTCTCCAATAAATGCAATTTTTATCTGAAATCAACACCTAATATGAAATCCTTTTTTTCTTGCATTTTCAGCTAGAATATTTTTTGAATCTTTATCAAAATCCTTTCTTGTCTCCTGCCTTTCTAAATATCATGTTTACTCTTCATTAAAATACCATGAAATAATTTTTTTTTTATCTTGTTTATATGAAATGAGAATCTGTTAAAGGAAAATATTTTATAGTCCGGTCATCTTAGTCAAAACAGCAAATACATATAACTAACAAAGTATGCACAGCCTGCCACAATGTTATGATTTTACTGTTTACCTACGTTCATATCCGTACATTTTAACACACTGAAGTACCTAGGTATGCCTTGAGGCAAATCCGAAGGGTGTACAATGGTACTGAAGGTGTTTAAATTTCCAAATCTATGGAATAATGAATTCATCCCATATCTCAGTCTAAAACAGTAGAGTTTTGAGATGACTAGGAGAAAATGAAGGATGGTAAAATTAATATTTTTTTTTAATCACATTTGGTAAATTTGACCTCACTTTACAAACTGTAGGGTCCAATCTTTGGAAGAACTCTAACAACTGTTCAAATTATGCACTTTCTATTTCAATAACCAGGGAATTTTTGGCATGTCATTTAATTGCCATTAAAGATGGCACCCTTTTCAGTGCTGAGACTATAGTGACGATGATGCAGGAAATCAACATTAATATGTCAGAAATCTATTGACGATGGGCAATTGGTAGCAAGGAGTCGGTATATGAGTTAGCAACAGCCGGGTATATGGGTTTTTAAGGAACGTGTCTTTAGCCAATCATAATTCAAAAAGTTTCCTAAGACTGTGTTAAGGTTTTTTTTTGAAGCAATGATCATTCAAAACATAACCTCAGATATATTTGTGCAATAAAAATCCAAGACAGCTGCGGTCAGTTGTATAGATGTGATATAAGCAATATTGTAACAAAGAATTCAACTTGTAACGAGTGCTAGGGACAATCTCACTCTAGCAATGAGGTGAAATTTCCATACATAAAGGCCCTACTTTAATATTAAGAATAACACTATTATCTACTGTTATATCCGTTTTAATGTGTCACTGCAGTGGATTGCATATTTTGTTTAAAAAGGGATTAATTCAACCTGAAGAATATTGAAAATCTCAAATATTATCACAATATAATGAGAATAATAATGTTTGCATGTGATATACAATCTAATTGTATGCCTTACCCCAGATTTTGGCTTTGACTGATATTTACCTGAAAAAGTTGATTTCTTTGTTTTGGTCCCTTTTAAAAACTTTGTACTTTCTGCTTCTTTGATCTGGCCATTTCATACAACCTGTGCATTCAAATCTGCAAAGAAAATTATAGTTATATAAAGCATTATACTCCCTTACGTAACAGTTAGAATTTTTCCCTGTTAGCACAACACCTTAATTTTTTTTTCTACAAAATAAAGTCTTGTTAAAGTTATATTGTGTCCCAACTTTATTTTTCATACACAAAAATTCTTTTTACAGTAATTCAGTATGTCATTCATTAAAAAGGTTCATAAAAAGTGCTTCTTAAAATTCTGCTAATGTGTCTGAATAATAAGGGTCATTGTGCTGATAAAATATAATGTAGAATTCGATAGTCCCCAATTTCATACAATGAAAAGACTCATCAACATGTATCAATAGCTACCAGGTGGTAGTGATTAAACGATAAAAATTATCTGAATGGTGATTACAACTTCCCATTAGATAGCTTGACTCTTCTGTAACAAAAACAAGATAAAAATCTACTTAAAATATTGTCAGAAGAAAACTTTTAGTGTAAGTTTCTTTTTTAAATTTTTCTTAAAATTCTCCAGTACATTAAAGATACAAAACAGAAAAATCAAACTTTCATAACATCAGAATAACAGTTTTATGTTATAATTTTATTTTCTGGATAAATCAAAATAAATTTGCAGATATAATGATGCATATGGAAAAAACCTTTGATGATGAAGCTAATAATCTTTATCCTGCATTTTTGATGAATTTAGAATTTTTACATATTAAATAAAATGTCTACCCCGGCATTTATAAAAGCATAAAAAGTCCAGTTACCATTGTTATTTAACACTCTAAATCTTTATAAAGGGACATAACTCAAACCAGACTGAAAAACAAAAATGGAATGGTGTTCACAAATTAATTTTTATTAAAAAAAATTTGAAACAATAATACAATTTAAACTTCCATAAAACCTACAGTTATTTTATGAATTAAAAAAAATTGTAGAAAATTGTAAAAATATTACAAAAAATGAAAATATTTTCATAATTTCCTGAAAAAAAAATCTAAAAAAACACACTCTAGAAATTTCAACTTACCAGATACTTACAACCTGAATAGTAGTATGTAGTAGCAATGATATATTACCTGATGCAGGCAATGACCAGAAATCTGACTGGCCTTGAAGCTACATACCTGTTTATCTGAGTAGAAAATGTCATAATCATTTAACCATAATCAGGGTAGATAGGATTTATACTAACCATCTGGTCTATAAAGGTACAAATTGTTGTCAAAACAACCAGCCTCATTCATAGTGTCACGGATAAATAAGAAATCCTATTGATTACATAGGTATTAAATGCATGAGAAAGTGATAAGATTGAAAACAAATTTATTTCCCATACAAAAATATATTAAGATCTTTAGGTAATATCATAGGTATTATGTATGGTAAATTAGATTCTGTAACTTTAAACTTTTATTTAAGAGAAATAAAAACTATACAAATGCTATGATGCAAAATAGACATGAATGGTAATTCTTTAGAAGTTAAACTTTTATAGCTAAACAGATTGAGTGGCACTTATTACCTAAACACAACAACAGTAGATTCTCCTTCCAAAAGATTTTCTTGATAAATATCACATATATAGACTTACCCTATAATGCTCCAAAATTGGCCTTAATTTTTCATCAAATTTTAAAATATCACCTTCATACATTTTAAAAACTTTTTCAACAAATCTATTATATCACCTTCAAATATTTTCAAAACTTTTTTTATTAAATTCTTTTTAAATATCACATTCAAACATTTTCAAGAATTCTTTAGTTTATATATTCTATGCGAATCTTGCAGTTGACGAGAAAATTCTCCCCATTTCTAAATGACCATATGTATGGTATTACACTTGGCTGAGCGTGTAAATCACCAAAAATATCGTGTAACGTGCGAAACGTGTGTGTGTAATGTGTGAATCGTGTGGATGTAATGTGTGAATTGTGTGCATGCAACGTGCGAATGGTTTGTGTGTGGTTATAAATGTGTGATTCGAATCATGTAACGTGTATGAGATTTCATTGGCCGAGACAAATATTAAAACGTGTGAATTCAAATCAGAGCAGATTTCGAACTCGAATTAAAAGATTTCTGGAACAAACTTTCATCAATGTCAACTATTTGAAAATGCTGAGTTTATAATTGTATCTATTATTAATGTAATTCATCAAATTAATATAAATATTATATTTTATTATTTAAAATATAATTTAACGAAAAACATTGTAATGATTTTTTTTAATTTCAATTTTAAAAATAAATATGCTCAACGTCATTAAAATATTATTTAACTTTGTCAATTTCTTAATTATTCCTTTTTAAAATCAAAAAGCTCACCTCAGATAACCAGACATTTTCCCCTTCAGATTATCTCTTAATCCCTTTTTTAATTAGACCAGTAATCATTTGGTGAATAAACCCCAAGACATGATATCCTTTGCTTTAAAGAAGCCATAAAATATTATAGCGTAATATTTATTTTACTGACAACTTAATTATTATCATATCAATTTTGGTTAATACACTATAGTTAATTAGGTAAAAATAACATGAGATGGTTTATTGAGTTTTAATGAATTTAAAATATAAATTCACAGATCCGTCATTAAAGTTTAATAAATTTCACATTAAAAAAATAGCACATGTAAATAAATATTTTGTATTTATGAAAAAAGTTGAATGTCGATCATGTTACATCAGCTTCCTTTTTTTCCCACTTATTTAGATGTATTTAAAATCAAATGCAATTATATTAAATATGTCACTGCTATTCATATCTGACATAAAATCTCATTATTTCGTTTTGCTATTTTCTGTTCATATCTTAGAAATCGCACAATCGATAATCATAAAACGTGTAACATGCATCTTGTGGTTTGCATGTAACGTGCGAATCTTGTGCGTGTAACGTGTGAATCATGTAAGTGTGGTTTGGTGCATTACACGTTCAACCATATATATATATATATATAAGTAAGAACTGAGCTTTAACTCTGCTTCCGTTAAGTTACACTTTTCAAATTACAAAGCTTTCTTTGTTAGTTTCTATGTACTGGTGTTAGCTTTGGGGATCTGCTCAATAATTTTTTCGCTTTTTTAAACAATGTTGGTAGATAGCCATTTTTCAGTTTCTGTAAGGTGTCTGCTGTTCTTTGATCATATATCAATACCCAGCTGTTTAGCTTCATTTTTCCAAAACATTGCTGAAATCAAATTTCATTGTACTGATTGGAAATATTAAATAAAATAATGTGTTGTTTAGCTTATGCCAGTATAAATTAATCTGAAACTGACCTGTCAACAACTCCTGAACATAAAATCTTCAGATGTTTTCCTTTTTACCAACAGCTATTTTAGCTCAACAAAATAATAAGAACTGAAAAAGAAAAAAATAAATTTCTAATAAAAATTTAAACTGTTAGCAGAATGAATCCAAAACAATTTACTAAGAACTCTAATATTGTGGCAGATGTTCTGAGTAAACTTATAACACATGAATAGTCAAATTGATATCAATGGATGAAAGATAAAGAAAATTATGCCGATAAAGAAAGAGCCAGTAAATGACATCCAAAGACTAACTAAAATGAAAAAAAAAGTATATTAAAAAGAACACAGACGTTGTACATGATAACCAATATTTGCACTGTCGTCTTTTAGGACCAAGTCCTCAAACAGAATTCACAATAGTCCTGCATATTACTTTCATTTGAACAAATGGTCATGACATTTAACTGGTCTTTAAAGCGTTTGATGAATTAATTATCAATTACATTTCATTTCAACATATCAGACGAGTGTTTACAAAACAAACAAAAACTTTTGTAAAGTTTTAAATAGAACTTTTACCAGTTTTTACAGTCTGGTAGCTTCATGGCCATATTTAGATTCCACTTCACAGAACAGGGACTATACATGTCTCACTAATACTCTAAAGACTTCAAATATTGAATATTATCATATTTTTATCAATTATGAGAAGTAGTACCAATGTTCTGCCTATAGTTGAATAAAGATAGGACTATTCTTGACACTCAGTACAAGGCTCTCCAGGAGACTGATCGAGATTTAAATCTCTAATTATATGGATATAAATATTAATGACTATCAATGAATTGATAATTATATATAATAAAAGTCAAGTTTAATGAGATAAAAGTTGTTGTAATTATAGAACTTGCTGCTCAAACACCAAAACTTGGCTGGAAATTTATTGAGCTGAACAAAATAATCTGTCTGCAAAAAATATCAGAAATGAAACGCATAATCTGGATTGACTTAACATATTTTCATGCTGAAGCAAATAAGAATTTATAAAAGGGGATACAGATATAATAAAATCTTTAAAATGTATGTTTAAAAACTTATAAAAATTAATTTCTGTCACCAGTTAACCACTGAAATAATATTTTTACTATATACTTACAAAGTCAACCTATCCACCTTTCACATTGAGAAAACTAGACAATAATAGTTTCACAACATTTTTACCACTTCTTTAATAGTTCAATAAAAACAAAGCCTTGAAACCTGAGAAATCTTTATTGTTTTTCCAAAACAAGTCAGCTTTTTAATTTTGACAAAAGGAAATAATTAGTTTTGTTTTTCAATGTCAATATGCCTTACACATATGTTTATGCAGTGATTTAATATAGATTAAAAGAATAGATCTGACTTTTGTGATAAATACTGATAAAGAAAACACGCTTTTCCTTTCATGTTCCTGGGTAAAGGTGTACTGGGATGTAATCTTGTATAAATGTAGGAAATTAGAAGATAATGTAATGCTATTTACTGATAAGGGGAGATAACTTAGTAGCAGGATATGTGATTTACCATTCTAAGTGGTATAAGCATTTGTTTACAGGGATAAATGCATGAGGTTTGGGATGGGAAAGGTTGTCAATTGAAATAGTCAAAAACCTTTACGAACGCGATTAAAATTATAGGGAGCTGTTAGTATGTATTACTTTATTCTATAATACTTACAGGTATCCCCCAGTGAGCACCTGCATTCAAAATGAATCTGCGTATAGGATTAAAACAAAGGCCATTTTAGTAGACTCTTTAGGCTGTAGTAATACTGACATTGAAATTGTAAAAGAATTTAATTACTTGGGTATATTTTTTACTAAAACATGCAATTTTGATCTGACGAAGAAGAAATTATCAGAAAAGGCTTATAAAGCTATGTATCATGTTTTAAAACTTGGAAGAAATTACAAACTGTCAATTAAAATTCAATTAGACCTTTTTGACAAAATGGTAAAACCAATATTATTGTATGGTTGTGAGATATGGGGTTTTGGTAAAGTTGTTATTTTAGAGAAAGTTCATTTAAAATTCTGTAAAATACTTTTAAATTTAAAATCGTCAACACCTAATTACATGGTTTATGGCGAATTAGGAAGACATCCTTTAAGTATTGATATTAAAATTAGAGCTGTGTCATATTGGGGAAGACTTATAAATGGTAAACAATCCAAGGTTTCATATATTATGTACAGACTCTCAAGAAAAGAATTTGAAAATGAAAATGTAAATATGCCATGGATAAAATATGTTAAACACATTTTCGACAATTGTGGGTTATCAAACATTTGGCAAACAGAAAATTTTATGAACAATGAATGGCTTAAACTTAATGTGAAGCAACGACTGTTAGATCAATTTATTCAAAACTGGAATACTGATGTTTTCGAATCGTCAAAAGGTCTGAACTACAGAATATATAAAACAAAATTCGAATTTGAAGAATATCTCAATATTCTGAGCCAAAAACAAGCAAAGATTTTATGCAGATTTAGAACAACAAACCATCATTTACCAATTGAAACCGGTAGGTGGCAACATATAGCTAGAGAAAATAGATATTGTCATTTATGTAATAGTCAAAAACTTGGGGATGAATTTCATTATATTTTGGAATGCACTTTTTTGTCAGAGAATCGAAAAAAATATATTCCTAGGTTTTATTTACAAAATTTGAATACTTATAAATTCTCACAATTAATGTCGAGCAAAAAACAGTCGCTGCTACAAAAACTATGTAACTTCATAAAAGACATAAATTCTCACTGTATTACCCCTGGCTAGAACCAGGTACCTTTTATTGTAAGGTTAGTTCAGTTTGTGTACATAGTGTAAATAGTCTTGTATTGTCTGTGACTGTATTGTATGCTTTATGTTTTTGTTATCCTTCTCTGTATCAGTGTAACTGACTTTATGAGAATAAAGATATATAGTAATATTGTATGTTTTAAAAGGCTAGTTTTTTTCCCTTCATTATTTATATTTACACTAAAAAGGCAAGAGAGAGAAAATATCTCTCATTTTTTATTACTGAAACATATATATTCATAAATTGCTCCTTGAATAAACAGCCTACAATGATTTTTTATCAGGACATTTCATGATTTCTGTATATTTGATGTACAACTATCAAATGACCTACTACAATTCTGATCGTATCCTCAAGAAAATACCTTTTTATCAAAAAACATTAAAGAAACAATTAAACTGATCAATTATAAAATATTAATATTTCTTTGATGTTGTTGTTTTTGTACTTTCTATTTAGGTTTTTGTTGTGTCCCCCTTTTGCTAAGCAATTAACAACTTAGATACTTCAACTTCAACAATAACAAAGCTGACCCAGTAGCTCACAGTTCATTTGTTTACTATATCTGCTAATTTGATTTTCTGCCAATTTTTTTGATACTGTAGCATTTTTATTATTTTCCTTCTGAATACAATTTTCAAAATATGGTTCTTGTCAACCATAATTAGATGTATTTAGAAGCACAAATGTCTACCAAAGGAACAATATATATTATTAATAGTACTATACTACTTTGTAAATCATGCCACCCCAAATCACTGACTTACTTATCAGCTTAAAATTGTATGCTTCTGAAAAAAATGAAAAGAAATCCATTACATGTATTTAAACTATAGTGTATATCAATTTATTTGCAAAAATACTGTATTTGTTTATCATGCAAAAAAATTATGACATTTGATAAAATTATGTAATGTGGAATGTCTTACCATCGAAAAAATAGAGGCCAAGCTGATAAAAAGTCCCAGTGAGAGCCAATTTGCTAAAATGATTTTTTGTAACTTGCAGCAGATTTAAGTGTTGGTAACATACTTACTAGAAACCTAAATGTTTGAGAATGTGTTTTAGTAATTGGTATCCATGGAAACCACTGCACAAAAAACTTAGAGAAATATTAAATTGAGAGTTGTACAAGTTATGTAATATATAATTAATAATTACCTAGTTTTTCACAAAGAGAAAGAATCTAACCAAATGCTTAGATACTGTTAATTACTTCCAACATAAAATTGGAAAAAGGTGATACATGGTGCCTACACTAAATAACAAACAGCACACATAATGATTATCTGAAGTTAAATAAATATAAACATTCTTGAAAAAAAAAATCATGCAGAATGGTGCCCTTTTTATGATTTAAGGTATCTGCTTACATCTGGTTTTATCTCATGGGTATTTACCTTACATCCCTTTAATGTTACAAAACGGGATAAATTTTGTTTGCTTAGACAATGAAGCAACCATTAATTAGATTTTTTTTGTAACTACATGTGAAGACATTCTACATGTAAACAGATAAATTTTTGAATTGAAACCAGGTCATGACATAGTGTCAAGCAGCACACAACATCATGTCATAAAAATATCTTATATATGGTTATTCCAAATCTTCAGGAAATTCCACTAAACTGAAGACTGACCTATAAAATAACTATCTTCTAATCTAGAAATTTTAGTCCTTAAATCTAGTAATACAATTTTGACAAAAAACCAAAATACATTCAGTATATATTTGATGATTATTAACCCACAAATTTCCTCTTCAGAACACCTGATACTGCAGTTTTTTGTCCATACTATAAATAAGTCTCATATTGTGCAGTTTGTTGTTATGTAAACAATTACTGTTATATTTATGTTTTATATATTGGACAATGTCTTATTACAATAAAATTCGTAAGGGTTCCACAGAATACAGTGTCTCGCCTCATTTCGTTGTTGTCTATGTTTTCAGTGTAATAGTTGAATTACATAATTTTTCTCCAAATGTTATTTATTGATCATGAAGAAGCTTCTGTAAAAGTTTGGTAAAAATCAAGGATAGTCTAAAGAAAGTAATTAATGTTTTAAAAACTTTAATCGTATGTAATGTTACCTGGGACAAAAATTAAGTCCATTTTATAGGTAAAATTTGGAAAAATGGATAAAATATTATTGCAAAATTTTCCTCTGGATCCTATCTTTTGCTCATGAACAAGCTACTGTCCATGTTTGGTAAAAATCCAGGATAGTTAAGAAATTTATTAATGTTTAAATAACTTTAACCACAGAGTGAATGTAAATGTTGACGCTGCTGATGCCAAACACGACAGAATGTAGGATCGCTATGTCTGACTTCCACGACAAAAGTCACAGGCTTGACAAAAAAACTTTCAGTTTAATACGACCGTGTATTCAATTTTAGCATTGAAAAAACTCCTAATACAAAACTTTAACCAACCACTTGCAATAACAAGCCACAACAGGCTGATGTTAAAATATGAAACGTTTATGGTAGGGTGTGCAGGAGTGGTTTGTTGGAAAATTTACCAAAAGGGTCTTTATTTAAAGAAAACAAGCTTATATCCAAAGGCTACGATTAACTATATCCCTTAAATGTATGGGGATCCCCTTTGAAGAACTTGTTTGGGATATTCCAAAATGCCCAAAGCACAAACTGACAAAGAACAAAGAATTAAAAAAAAAAATGTTTACCGAAGACTGACCTGTTAAAATCACAGTACAACTTCATTACCCTAATTATACATCTGTTCATTGATCTCATTAAGTCTAATCACCACCAACATAGATGTTTTGGCATGAACAGACACTTTTAGAACAAGTTAATTATTTCACCTGATAACAATACAATAAACTTACCTCATTATAAAGTAAAATCACCAGAAAGAATATAACACCCATCTTTAAACAAATCTGAATATCATCTCATAAAAGTTGTAAATTCATGTCATTCCATTCTATATATCTGCAAAATACAAAAAGTAAATAAACCAACCAAACTAATTTAATAAAGCTGATTCTTATCATCTCAAAGTTATAAGGGTAATAAATATGTACAGGGGTTGATAATATTACTTGCCTATATTTTTTGTCAGGATACCCAGTATCATATTTTGTGCAAAGTAAAAGGTACTCAATTTTGGTCTCATGCACATTGCTTATAATTTCAGTACTGTCTTGATGATAAAAACAGAAAAAATTTTGACGGAGCCAAACCAAATTTGTTCGAGATCACTATTTTTCAACAGCTAATATTAATTACAACAATAAGGATAATTGCTATTTCTATAATTCTGTGCGCCATTTATACATCTTTTGAGCCCTTTTATAAATTCAGATATCACCACACGTTGGATAAATATGGCACGTGAAATTTCCTGACAAGCCTCGCAGTTTAAAAATTAAAATTTAATTATCTCGAGTTGATAAATTTCATAATCAACTGGTCATTGTTGTAGAATCTATATAGATCAACCGCATATATTTAGTCTGAGTTCTTGATATTTCAATGTGTCAATAGAGCAGTGACCAGTCACCCTGCAAGTTCTTGGCTATACTACTTTGCCTAATTGGGCTAGTAAGTTTTCAGTACTGAAAATCATAGGACTAGTAAGTGTGTCCAGAAAATTTGGACTAGGTTGAATGATGATACTTGTCCAAGGGTTGATTGTACCTGTCAACCAAATACCACACTACATAACAGTACAAGAATTTCAAATTGTTTTATTATTATTACTATATACTGTATTCAACTGAATTAGTGTCCCTGCTTCTTTTCTGTAGTAAAAACCACAACTGCCCCCTTTTAAGCAATCTTAGTTTATTATATAAGAATGGTATAATATAGTGTTTGAAAATTGACCCCTAACCAAAGAATCTTAGGTTGGTTCTTCTCTATAATAAATGTAAAAAAGTCATTAGGGATGTCCAATTGCACTGCAAATTTTGACTAATAATCCCTTTATAATAAAGTATGTCTGTTGCGAAACAGCTCATAGGACAATAGAATTCATGGAAAATAAATGGGAAAGCAGAGATGTAAAAAGAACAAAAACAAATCCAAAAACATATAAAAACCAACAAAAAGTTAAAATTTAAACTGCTCAATGTTTCGGTAAATATGGCTATGATCACAAGCAGGAAAAAATAAATTATGTTGACTCTTAGAAACCAATAGCAAGACTTTTGTTTTTTCAATGATTTTGTATTTGGTCTTGCCCTACTTGTGTTTTTTGTACATTTAAGTCATCTATGCCCCTTTTAACAGTTCAGTCCTTTCCAATTTAATTTCCCCGTATTCATTTAACATAATAGTTTGAAATGGCATTGTAAATATTTTTTGTACTTGATTATCAAAAGTACAGATCCATTGATGTACAAATGAACAATAAATCCTACCTGCATGTATAAATACAGACTTTAACATCAGAGTTACAGCTAAACAATTTAATTTTGTGTGACTTTGGTACAAGCATTTTTTTTGGTAACATTTGAAAATTATTTCCAATGTAAGGGAGGTAATTCTAAGCATTGATGTACCTGGCTCTAATATTTGTCTACCTTTAACCAGTGATAAAATTTTCATCACTTACTGAACATATTGATGAAAGACTTGATGTTACTCAATGTGCAATTTAGCTTATAAATACAAATCAAAATGAACTGCTCTTCTTGTTACTATATCCTTCTTATTAGAAGAATAAAATTCTTGTTACAAGCACCACACACAGATATAGTCAATCAGCAGAAACCATTTATGGACAGACAGTTAGCTGGATGTGAAAAACCCTTGAACCTCAAATCAGGTGACATTGTTGATTCTGACGCCATGTACAGTAACTAAGTTAATTTCAGGATGCTCTAAATTTGGCAAATCATTGACAAGAAATATTACCAGTATAATAATTAACAAGATTGCTACACATAGCCATATGTCCCCCACCGCTGCAGAATCAGTTTGCATAAGAAGTCTAAGTCCCATAACTCGTACAAAATTTGCTGAATTAAAATGCCAGTAGAGTATGCACATCTACACTTCATAACAATATATCCTACCAAATATGGAAGCTATTCATCAATTGTTTTCAAAGGAGATGGGTCCACAAGGTCTTCTATTGTTGAGAAATGTTGAAAGTAGTCTAAGTCCCATAACTCCTACAAAATTTGTTAAATCAAAATGGCGGTATAGTATGCTTAGCTACACCTCATAACAATAAATCCTACCAAATATGGAAGCAATCCGCAAAGTTGTTTCAGAGGAGATGTGTCCACAGGGTGTTGCGGACGGATACTATTACCATGTTCCTCCGTCGCTTTGCGGCAGGGGACAATAACTAAAATCATAATACAAGGTTATATCAATTTGATTTTTCACATAAGTGTTATAATCAGTATTTAATGGGTAATTAATATTCAGAACATTCTCCTGTGCAGCAAGTTTCTAGACCAATGGAAACTACAAAGCTAAAGTTGCATTGTATACAATGGCATCAAAAGAATTGTACCATGCATATTTGACGTCTGGGTAATGTTAGGATACAACCGATAGAAACATAACCTCTGAAGCTGAAAGCAAGCCCATGTGTAGACTCTGCATATGACTGCAACCAAGCTGGCTCTGATTTTGAAGCAACCAGACTAAAGAGGCCAGAAATGCAGATTTAAATTTTTCTTCCAAATAAAGGATATTAATATTTTTTTTGTAGAAATGGGTTTAGTGTTTTAAATATGACATCTATTATTATGTTATTTCCATTTAACCATTATCCAAGTTAATCCATTATGCAAATTTCATCACTGATATAAAATGTCATCTGAATTATTTGACATTTAACAGCATTGGTACACTACTTTTGCCTGGTAAATGTACTGTCCAAAGAAGGATAACTCTTTATATTTCATGCAATACTGAAAACGTTAAATTATGTTGGACTAATGCATTACAATGCAAATTGTTTCAGCATATGTCCAAGTAAAAAATATGAGTGGTTCTGGTTATATCAAGATAAAAAATAGGGTAGTTGGGTAAGAATGTTTTTTTTCCACATTGAGTCTATGGGAGAAACATTCTGACTTCAACAGTGCTTATTGAAAAATATCAAAGAAAATCTTAAACAATGTTTAAGGTAGGTACCTAAATAGGGTAGGCAATGGTATAAAGTAACCATAACAACACACATTTTTTTATTTTGTCTAATATATTTTATATATTTTGTTAATACCAGGGTAATAATATACTTCTATGGATGGGTACTTGATCAGTGAAACTGAGAGAGATTATTCATACTTGAGGGAGAATAAAATTCTTTATTTGTTTATAATAGTGCAGTAGACAACATGACCAGTATTTGTTGTACAAAATGTATTCAAAATACATCAGGTCATTTCTGGTATCACAATTCTGACTCTAAAATTATAAAATTATAAAATTGTAAAATTGAAGCAAGTTTTTTCACTTGTTGGAATGTTTTTGAACATAGTACTTGTTTACTGCAATGAAGAGTAAATGATAAGCCGTTTTTAAAACTTTGTTAATTTGCATGTAATGTTTGGTTTATATAAACTTGGGAAATACGATCTTTTCACTTCCAACATACTTGTAATCAAACTTGATAATAACGCTGGAAATATTTGTATATCAAAGTAATAGATAATTTCTATATACTTCCTGCTGGTTGCTCTACACTGCAGCGAACCAGTACTACATCCCAGCAAGGGAAATAACTTGCTTCAAATTATAATTTTCAAGTCAGATTCATGATACGGAAATGAATTTCTGAAAAGGGCTATAGCCCATAATAGGTCAATGGGGAGATTGATAGGCAATGGGATATACTGTTTAGTATAATCTCTTGGCATATATACTGAAAAAAAATTCTGAGACAAGAGCATAGAGCCTGTGTCTATACGGTATACCAGAGACTTATAAACTTATTGTTTTATATGTCTCTGGCACAGGTATTTGGGTCATGGACCCCCCTTTTTAGGCCCCTATGTAAAAAAAAAAAAAAAATTGCATTTTTTTTCATATTTACAATTTTCTTATATTTCTAGACATATAACAAGTCTCATAAACCCATAACTAGCCTTTTTCTACTATCCACACGAACCCCAACTGAAAAAAGAAGAAGCTGTGGTCTCTGGGTATACCCCACAGGCACTTGTTTCTATCAATGGGAAGGTCGACTATTCATATAATTATATGGATAGTCGACCTTCCCATACCTTCCCATTGATAGAAACAAGTGCCTGTGGTATACCCTTAGGCCTTATCAATGATTTTTCAGACCTGTGCCAGGCTGTGGCCCAGTTGGTAATTTTGGGAGAAAAATTTGCCCTAATGTGCAGTGTGTGGTTTACTGCTTAGATCCCATTTATACTATTTTGCACCTCATCTGTTGTTTGTACAGATATAAATTCTGTAACTGATGCAATCTTGACTTCAGACTTCAGTTCTCGTCTTAGTCGGCAAGGGAAGTAACTCTTCTTACTCTTACATGGGTGCGTTCGTTTGGAAGTTATTACGCCCGCACTTTCGAAGAACGTTATCGTTTCCCTATGTCCGCCCGTCTGTCCGTCACACTTTCATATCACCTAAACTCTCCTTTCGTATTATATTTCTATATAGTATTCGAGATGATTGTGTAATCAAATCGAATCTAAACACATTCATACTCTTTAACATTATATATATTGACACCATTCCAGGAGAAGGAAGCCAGGAGGGATAACACTAAATTTTTAGAACCTTAGTCAAATTTATATGAATGGTAAATGTATATATGAGCTAGAGTTATTTTTCAATCCAATTTACTTTCCAGAAAGATATTTTCTACACTGAATTCACATAACATATAATATAAGAACTTAGGATCTTCATTTGTCATTTCCCATATAAAGAGGTTAGGATTACTAAGTTTTCTCAAATTTTGGAATTTTATTTGTTTTATTCAATAAAAATATTTCTCTTCTATTCTTATACCGAGAACAGTTTAACAAGAAACGCTCTTCATCCTCTACCATAATTGCATCACAGTATTCACAAATTTGGTCACATCTTGGCAGTGATTCAGCTTTACCCATATTATTTATCATTTTTTCATATCTGCCAGTTTCAGTTCTTAAATTTATGATTACCGATTCGAATTTTAATTAAAAGATGACGTTCCCGGTAAGTGGAAGCAAAGCGTAAGCGCGACCAGTCGTGGGTTTCCGACGATGCATCGGTGTCCAATTTGCCTCGATTATTCGATGGATTCCAAAAACTCAAGAAAATCATTTCTGAGATTTTTTTCTGAGAATTCACTTTAAAGCTTGCTTAACTGCTACCCCGTTATAAAGCCGGATGTAAAGTTTATACCAAATCTTTAAGTGCTAAAAAATATTATACTTGAGTACCAGAATTTGTCCTTAATAACAACCGTTTTAGGCACTTTTAAGTAAACCAGTCGGTGAGTGTTCAAGTCTATACCAATGCATAAACATGTATGTAAATATATATGGGAAATATACCAAGTTCTTACAATATTTTATTGTTGATACTCTTCAGTTTGGAAACACTTAATACACATTAACTCTGTGTTATATTTTTCGTCATCCAAATCTTTGAATATGTCAAAAGGGATAACTTATATTCAGTGAGCCTTTGTTGACTATGTCAGTGGTGGCTATGTAGAAGTATAGATCTAGGCATGCAGCTGAGGTGGATGTGTCGGTGGTGGCTTTTTTATATTAAGTTCACTGGAGTAGATAAGCTGTAGATAATCCTTAAAGTTAGGATTATTAAGAGATATCACATCTATATAGCTGAAACTGAAATTAAAGGACTGGGCTAGTGCCGTCTATTTCTTGTGTAGCCCTTGTATAAACTCAGCTTCATACGAAAATAAGAAAATATCGGCTAAAAGCGGCGCACATGAATTCCAATAGTCTCATGAAAAATCTGTCCACTAAACTCAACAGATATATTGTGGATTAGCAATTCCAGTATTTTAAAAACACCACCATCAAAGTACTTTTTGTTGGAATCAGTGTGGTTGTTGACAAAATAAGCTTTTTTCCTGACCTATTACCAGACAGGTGTACCTTTGTGGCGCTTGTAATCTTTTAAATCATCGTGTAAGATCTTACAGAACTGCTCACTAGCATTTTTATATTATTTTGTAACAGTATTACACGTGGTAGTCCATATGCAGGTACATTATTTTCAAACGCAGTTTCACAATGTGATTTTTATAAGAGTTTTCTATTGTACAGTGTAGAATCGGCCAAATGTTTGCCCGTGTATGAGGCCAGTTTTTCTTAAAAGTTATACAGTTCTTTCTTGATAGTGTTAGAATGTTTTCATGCATTTGATAGTTCCCTGAAGTTGTATTAATTTCTATTGTTCTTTCGTTACTAGTTTTATTTTATGTTAATGCGTGAAAAGAGGCATACAGATAACATAGAGTCAACAAATCCTTACAGCGACTTTAAAAACAATAAAACTTGCATACTTGCTTTCGTGTATATTTTCCAGCACTGTATGTGTTGGTTTCACGTGTAAATTGACCACAAACCCCTTTCATCTATCCGAAGATTTATAATCAATATATAACTGAAGAAGGCTGTATAATAACGTAGACGTTTAATTATGAAAATCAGTGAAGTACTAAATTACATCGTAAGTAGAACTATAAATATCAGTGTCTTGAGTAATATCAAAACCATTGTTTTTTTTTTCTTTTTGTTTAGTAAAATTCAGTAATCCCAAAATTGTCTATAAACTGTCAAACAAAAGACTTGAAAATCGGGTTTTCATTCTTCAAACAGTTCTATGCAGAAATTTCGGTTTTTATAAAACTTAAGTGAAAGTGTTAAATGAGACTCCGATGAAGAAATCACCAAACTGGTCGTCTTTAAACAAACTGAAAAAGAAATGAATACAGTTAAATGATGCACATGCACGTGTAGAATTGACATTTAATGATATTTCCTTCAATTCTATCTAAGTAGGCAGTGATAATGAATGTATAAATAAATAAGTTGAGTTAGGATTCACCAGCACAGATATACCCCCTCTTACACTATAGTTTCAGATCCCTCTGATGCCAAACCGCCTGGGTCCGTTTCACAAATATTCTTATAACTATCCATTTGTCGTAAGTGTGATATGTATGACGCGGTATGTGCGTCATAAATATTTATGCCTAAGCATAAATCGATTTATGCCTAGGCATAAATCCATTTAAGGCTATGCATAAATGATTTATGCCTAGGCATAAATACTGATGGTTAGCCTTAAATCGATTTATGCCTAGGCATAAACATAAATACTTATGGTTGGCCTTAAATCGATTTATGCCTAGGCACAAATCATTTATGCTTAGGCATAAATATACATGCCTAGCCTTAATTTGATTTATGCTTAGGCTAGGCATAAATATTTATGCCTAGGCATAAATAAATATTTGTGACGCACATACCGCGCTATAGATATGGGAAATTTTCCAGTTCTATAAAGATTCGGCACTTATTAGAGCTTTACAACTAATACATTTTGTTTCTGTCAAGAAAACCTTATAGGCTTCATTCCTACCATTTTTCTATTAAGATTATATTTTAATTATAAAGAATTAAATAGATAACAATTGAATTAGGTTATCTATTTCCATTGCGAAAACGGCAATCTTTAGTTGAAGAAAATTTTTTTAACAAACATGACTGTCTGGGAATTAAGAAAATAAATTTTGTTTGCAACATTTCCTTCTTTATATACCTGAAGTCCCACAGCCCAAGCCAATTGTTTGAATTCAGAGAATTTCGGTCTTATTTAATTTTAGCATCGAATCTGTGTAAAGAACATGTTTTGCATGCGACATTGCTTAGTTCAATAAATAAATGCTTGTTCTATTTCTTGCTATCTTACGTGAATAAAAATGCGAATTTTCAGGACTTTTTTTTCGAATTTATAACATCAAACCTTGATGAATCTAAAACTGTTAATGTAATAAATCTGGAGTTTAAATTTTTCATGCAAAATTTGTATTCTACTGACTATTTCAAGAAAGAACATGTTCTTATAACAGGATCTGAATATTCATGGTTTAACGTTATTTGGTAATGTTCATTGGAAAAGTATAAATTCAGGGTTATCATTCAAAACAAATTTTAATATCTGATTGATTTATCTCCCTATATCCGTTTTTACACTTGATAATCTTTGGTCCAGAAGACATTACCCGTCTAGAGTACCTGATGTCACTCCCGTTTTTTTGTGACACTTCACATTGCAAATGCTTTAATTTTTGTGCTGTCTCGTTCCGATTCTCTTTGGTTGGTTGTGTTTTTTACTCCTTGGGTTGTGTCTTTGTGGTATGTTTTTGTACTCTTTGGTCTTGTAGAAGCACCCGTGCTGTGAAGTGAAGATTTTCATTGTAACGCGAAGCTAGATATTTATTTGACTGTGTCATTAAGTCATGCGAGTAAAGTATGAAACCCACCCTTATCCCCTTATTCATAATGATTACATTTTGGTTCCTATCAAGTAAATTTAGAATTAAGAGGTTTTTGGGTTGAATAATACCTACTCGTGGTCACCGCCTGTGCTTAAGGTTACTATTATCACTTTTACAATCCATAAAATTTTCCACATGTCTCTGAAGGGAAAAACAGCATAGATATGATTAGTGCTTTATCTTCATGAATCAAAAATACTCCTTTAATAAATACAATCAATAGTAAATACGTTATCATTTTCTGACATTTCTCACTCCTGCAAATACGAAAATAAGTTGTAATGTTAATTACTAAAATATTTATTAAAATAGATGATATTTCATGACACAAACATTTGTCAATGTCAGAAATACAAATTAAAAACATTCTAAAAAATGCACAGATTCAAGAGATCCCGCTTCTGTCATTAATAATAACACCATATATAACCTTTTCATTCGTACACTATTTATTTTAATAGCTATGTTTAAAAGTTAACATTAATGGATTGTCTAATATGTATTTTGTCAGAGAAGATGCGGGTATATATCGCGATCTATATTAGGAGATGGTCATGTTTTCAATGCTGCCTAAGAATATTAATTGATTTGTTATTTATAATCTGGAAGTCTATTTAGAAACTAACCTCGAACTTACTGTGGAAAATTTCCCTAAATGTATTTTACCAACCAATATTTTAAACAGAAATGCTAGTTAGATTGACGTGTAATATTGTCACCAATATATTTTTTTACCCGGAAATTCCTATATTATTCAGTTTACGTAATCACCACCATTCCTGATTACGCTTACTTTTTAATGAATAACTCATGTTTCCGAGTGAACAACCAGCTTAATTGCTGGTATATTGGTACTGCTGTGAAATTGATACTTAAAATGTAGTCTTTTAATGTAGTAAAACTTAACGGAATCAAATGAGTATTTCTTCACGCGTTGCTTTTCATATCTTTAAGGTTTAAAGATTTTGTTTCATTTTCATTTTTTAAAAATTTTGACACTGCTGTCTTGGTCTTACAACAGTTTAGATTATTTTTCTGCTTTCACATTTACGATTTCAAGCTTCGGTATTTATGAAGGAAAAGATTTTTTCTATTTATGCAACAACGGAAAATTTCTTTTTGATAATTTATTTTTCCTTATGTATAAATTACCTGAACAAGACTGGCAATATCATATATAAGAGACTGCTCCAATTTTGATTTACAGATATTTTCATAACTTTCTAAAAAGGATCTTTTACCACTTCCCCAGTCTGTAGAAAAGCTTATTTGTTCGGCGCTGTCTCCAATTAGTAATATCAACAGACAAATGAAAAAGAAACTCTTCATAACCATTATATCTGAAATGTATAAATTAGAAAAGAATGTAAAGCAAAACGCATATAGAACTGTAAATTGAACTTTCATTGAGTACATCCATACTCGAGTGAAAACCATGCGATTTGAAAAAATCAAAACTAAAAATAAGTTTTAAAAGGTTTGAATGCCTATTAATTCCAATGAAAAGATATGGTTTCGACAATTAATGTACCCTCAACGATACTTAATGAGAGTCAGCAGAAAATCGACATCTAAATGTAAGCCTGATGGCAGTTCACCTATGAATATTATTGTGGTAATAAGGTATCAGTAGTTATAAAGAAATTTACATATACAAATACTTTTAGTCAAGATAAACAAAAACACACATTCAACAAGAGTCTTCCATGAAATTTGAACAAGGACCCTTTTCATCTGATATTCTTTCATTCGGTTAGTTTACCTGTGAAGGTTTTAAGCAGATATATCATGTTTAGGAGTGGTATTTGCGAAAAAAAAACAGTCAAGAGTCTTAAAATTTCCCGAGCTGTAAGGCAAGGGAAATTTATGTCTCGAGACTGGTATTTTTAATCAAACAATTCTAATCAAACTTGGGAAGTAAGTTGCACAAATGAATGGGGTAATCTTGAATTTCCTTTGTGCTAAAAATTTAGTGATAATTAAAAGTTTTAGGTAGGGAAAATTAAGAAAGAAACCTTTTGCGGTTTTAAAAAATATGACAAAAGTGCGAATCTAGCAAGAAACAAAAAAAAAATGAGCTTTCTCCGTGATTCGAACTCGCAGACAGTTTAATTATTATTTAATAACTGAGCTATGACGACCATACTTCTGATCGGTAATTTCAAGGTATATGCATCTTAATTAAAATATCGAATTGATTTTCGTATTTTCGTTTAAAAGGTACATTTAGAACCAAAACAGGAAACACACATAAGTTGACCAGTAGTGCAGTCTTTCAGGAAAACGTTTTATGTATTTGGGTCCGCAGGTGCTTGTCAGAAACGTGCGGAAAACCCCCGAAAATGACAAAAATGCGTTTTCAACGTTTTTATGAGCTTACTGTAAGTTTTGAGTTGGATTTATCAACGCAGAAAATTGAGACGCAAACAGAAACTATTTTTATTATGAGAAAAAGATCAATTTCAGGGATTTTAAAAACTTTCAGAAAATGGCCTTCTGAGTGAAACATTTTCACACCTTATTGGCCCAACCTCTTTGAAAATTGCCAAAAATATTACACGAGCCATGATACACGACTAACAAACATCAATAAAAATAGGTTTTAAAGATGTACTGAGTAGACACCTCCTCATCAAAATTAAATGATCTAACAAATTCTCATGATTGGCTAACAAGCACATTTGTGATATGAAGATACTATTAGTTTAAGGCTTTTAAAATCTTTTTAGGTCATTTTGTGTTTTGAATCTGGTATACACCATACCGTGTTATTGTTTCGGCTTTTTAAATTTTTTAGTTTGAGTCGTATTGATGAGAGTGGTTTGTTGAATTATATACATATGCGATTTATCGGAATTTGTGTAACAGAATGTTTTGATCCTGACAGTTCTGGTGAGAAAAACAATCACAGTGTTGTTCTAGCCTGAGCTAGACAATCTAACCCAAAATTGTTCTCAAGGAAAGCTGCTGGATGGAAATTATCTTTTAATTAAACATTAGCTAATATGAATGGGTAAAAGTCCCAGCTTATTTGAAAAGAAGAATTATCATGATATTTATTTTATTTTTATGTCAGAACAAAGAATTTGAAGTACAAAGACGTTATTTTTCTTCCTGACAGCCACTCTGATAAATGGCCATGGCTTTAATGTCTCCCAAATTCAAACAAAATCAGAATATATGTACAAAAAAAGTTTAAAATTAGACAAATAAAAAGAGTAGTCATAAACCATTCGAACGAAAATTTTGTCCCGCCCTGCAGAATTGTAGTATTTTTTCAAGTGTGCGTGTAAAATTCACAAAAAAGCTTTTTCTTGATCTTATTTGTGTACATTTTTTTCCGCCTTTAAAAACTATCTTCATTAACAGATACAAGTGTAAGATAAAACAAAAGCCTCTATTGTTTGAAAACGTTACTCTTGTGCAATAACGGTATGTAGATTTAGTGGATTCCAGTTTTGTCGCTTTTTTCTGACTAAAATAGTTGAAACCTCTTCATCCACGAAGAATTTGTAGATTATGACAACTGCGTACTTTGTATAGTTCTAAAGTAGCCAAATTCGATTCGGTCTCTGTTTTAATGAACATAACCGTGCTATGAATATTTATGAAACATCATTAACTAGATCAATAACAGCAGAAATTATAAGTATACTAGATGTCTTCATTTGTTGTGAAAAGTCTTTAAACTATACTGCAGTACTTAGCGAATTTGCAATATTTAGACAGCTAACGAATTAGTAAGATTTATTTAAACAAGTATTACAGTATTGTTTCCATATTTAGAAATAGCATCAACTGATAGGATATTGAAGTGTAAAAATACCATTCCTTCACTAGTGAGCTAGTACATTAAAACTTAATGTGTTTAATTAAGTGTTGAATTATAACACTTAGTTTCATAAACTCGATGGTGGGATACTTGAGACTTCAACTTTTAAGAGCATTAAACGGGCAACACCCGAAAACAAAGAAACTGACACTTATAGTTTGAACAGTCAGGATTTTTTACTAGGGGAAAGTATAAAGTAATAAACCTCAAATATTTTCCATCGAACAGACAATGTTTTATTGCGGGTGGTGAAATGTTGAAAATATACATTAAATACATCTCTTTCTCTAAGTTTTTGAATACATCATTTTCTGTGAACAGGAAAATAAATGCGCTGATCCCTTGTTTATTTGTATTTTACAGTATTGCCTAGCTAGTTTCTCATGTAAATCAACTACAAATTGATACTTTATATATACTGTTACAAAAATATTAATTTTTGGTAAAACTAAGGAGTATCTCCCTAATTCATAGCTACGTCGTTAGATGGTTTTGGCTTTACCCTTTTGGATATTTAGAATTTTTGAATTTCCTCTTCAAAATTTTTGGATCTTTCTTTCGTTTTTTAATGATTTATACCTTAATCACAGCTATTGAGTCGTAAATCGATGAAATGTGAACATCTTGTGCAAAGAATTTTTTGTTTTAACATATTTTTTCTAACGTATCCTTTTAACTGATATATACTTTGGCGAGAGATGCGTTTTAACTTACGAGTGAAAATAATGAAACTGATAACCTTAGCAGATTTCATGCAGTATATCACTCGTATCCGCTAGTCACATTGAAGATAAATATTTTACAGTTACAAATAGATAACACTTTGTAAACTTTTTGAATGACACAAAACAAACATGTAAATGTAACAATATGCAAATTATTGTAAGTTCTATGTTACATATTAAACACTGTAATAAGAAGACATGTATATGCAAACTTTAGCCGTAAGGTCCTATTTACTTTTCATTTAATCAGGTAAATTACCAAACTTTCTAATTATAGTAACTGCTATACTTGTTAAAATTCATCATTCATTTTAGATTTAGATTTAGATTTAGATCTAAATGTTAGTTTTCAGATAATAAAGTGTATTTTTTACAATTATTTTTATTGTAAATTAACAATGGGAAATAGCAGGTGAAATGTAAATCTGCATCTTTGCGAATAACTGAAATCTGTAGATATTGTCCTGAAAACAGTATCTGCTTCATCCATAGCTCAAATTACTCTTACAAAATATTTTATTATCATGAAAAAAGTACACAGATCTCAAAAGTTGATAAACTAAAATGCAGATTTTACGAAAAACTTTATGCAATATTTTGATTACAAGTTTCATAACAATATCATGTCTATTTACCAAATAATATATCAAAATTAAAACAAATGCAAAACAAATGCAATTTTTATACTATATATCTCTGACATAATTATTCATTGATTTGTTATAGAAATTACCGGTATTTAGCAAAATTCAAAAATAATAGAATTACTAAGGGTTCATTCCTTGTATTGCACATGGTAGATCTGCTTAGCTGAAATTTGGCTTCCTATTTCGGTATTTTTGGTTATGAGTACTTCTTGTTTTAAAATAAAATTGGTTTTTGGTCTTCCAAATGCTTCGGTTTTAATGCTGCTGATGAGAGGTAACTCTTTGAAATACGTCGTATACAGCATAGTATAAATTTACTATATCTAATTAATATTAGTATCTTTGGATTGTTATTTTTTATTTACAATAACGTTGATGAAATATTTTTGTTTATTTTAAGGAATCTCAGCCATATATATACCATATTTTACGCATGAACTTTTATTTTCCGGTGTAATTTCAGAAAAAGACATTGCATCAGTTTATAGAGAAACATATATTATATTAAGATATTATTTTGTATATAAAAACGCATGCAAGTGGTTTTTTTTTTAAATTTGATACTCTGAAATGATGGGAACGATGTTTGTTGTTCGGTCACCATCTTTTTTAAACAAATGAAAATAGTAGAATTTATATATTTACATTTAAGCTATTACAATATGAAAATTTTATGATAAAAACCGAGACAATTTTTCAAGCAAACGCATAGGAATTTTTCACACATATTCTAATGTGAGATATTTAAAATATTTATAATTTCCTTTAAAAGCATTCAAATTATCCAACTAGACACTGACTTATAAAGTAAAGGGATGTGATAAAATCATATTTATGAAAATAAAATTGATTATTCAGTATAATTGCAGTACTGTATATATTGGATATTATGTAAGGCATAAAGTATCTGATTTCACGAAATTAAAAAATATTAAATAAAAGTAACGACAAAGACAAGAGAGTAAAAAATAATAACACTTACTATTATTCATTGCCGTTGTCCGGTCCTGTTCTTTCAGATTCTGGCCGATCACTAAATAGTCGTGTCGTCACCTACGTTGAAGATAGCTGTTTGACAGAACGTCACTACTAAAATGATTATGTTTCGTTAGCGTGTCACAACTACTCTTAAGATTCAATTATAACCTAAACTTCGACAAAAAGTTTTATATAGATTATTGAATTATAAAAATTGAAATAAGCGATATTTCATAATAAAACGAGCTGCTCTGACAAAGAAATTCCTGAGCAAAGTCTTTTGGAAATAGGGGATCATAATGAAGCTATTAATTATGCATAACTTAATGAAGTATTTGCATGGCGGGATTATCAATTGGATCTAAATGTTAATCCGATTGTATATTTAATAGCTCTGTACCACAATAAGAATTTGATAGTTTTCATACATATGTAGGCGTATTAAGTCCTTAACTTGCTCCGTTTTACCCATTATCTTCAAATACAACGAAAATGTTCCTCAACATGCGATCCCACCCTAGCCAATGGAGTAAAACAGGAAATCGTTTTCTTAAAACTTTTGAATATTGTGAAAACAATTTGATAAATAACAAGTTTATTAATTGAACGGAAATGAAACAATGATTTCGGATGATAAATAATTCTGCTTTAATCAGATTAAATATATACGCGTTTTGTTTGGTTAGAAATCAAGGCAATATTGTTGTGTAAGTGTTTGGTTAAAAAAACATCAACAATGTACTGAGTAACACATATTCAACTTGAACCAATTTGTAATCTTTGAGCGATAAAGATTCTATCATATAATTTTTGATACACTGAATATTGACGAATTATGTCTCGTCACAAGTGCTCGAAGCCAAATGCGTGAAAAACCAAAACAATAACACAAAATAATAACATGGTAAACAAAGTCAAATCTCAACATTTCACAGCTCAACAGTCCACGGTCAGCAAAAATAAAAAAGCAAAGATATCAAAAACTGGCAACTCTAAACGAAGGGTGCATACATCGGCAGTTTATGTGATTCGAAACTCGTGTCCCTTGAAAGTGTCCAGACCGGAAAGACACACATTAGTTCAATAAGATGAGTAAATTCAAATTTTAACAGTAATTTTTGGAGCATTTCTTGCAAAAACCAAAATCAAGCAACTAAGCTGGACCCGAGTCAACAACAACTAGAAAGGTATCCATTTAGTGGTAGCAAGAATTATATCAGTTAATGAACATAATGTAAGTTGGTAACATAAAGCTAAAAGTTACACTATTGAATATCGACAATGGGATATCTAAATCATAACATTTTCTGAAAACCATTCTTAGTGTAAAGAAATAAACGACCCAATTATCACTTTAAAACAACTTCAAATGTAAAGTGAAAAAGTAAAAGCAAAGTAAAAGCAAAATTAACCCCTAAATGTAATCGATCTATTATCATTCAATGTTAAGAATCACATGAAGGTCAACTATGATGCACAGTTCTTATACAAAATTCCACTTTCCCTGAAAAGAAGACTTATGTAGTGAACAAAACACAATTCAAACACAACTGATACTATTATTTGGTACAGAGAAAAATTGTTCTTTCAGTCTGGAATTTTGTGTAATAGATACCTACTCCATATGCTTTCATTTGAAATAAATATATGCTTACAGAAATTTAAATTATCGATAGATACATTAGTATTTTGTACCGTTCCTTGTTCTTATGATTTATCATTGCCTCAGGATTTTAATTTGTTTTATCTCTTTCAGATTTCACAATTCTATATTTTCTTTTTTAATAAGCGTTAGGGGTCATCCATAATTGTAAACATGTTTCACAAGTTTACAAAGATTACTCTTTTTAGAACACCCCACCCTCCCTCAAAAAGTGTACACAACACTTTTCACTCCTTATTCGGAGAGAGGATCTATAAGTATAGTTCCATCTCTGGAAAATGAATGTACCAAGTCCAGATATGTTGGCATAGTCAAGTGATTTAAGTAGTTTGTTGGCTTTAGTCACCTTATATAGTGTTTAGAACGTTGTCAGCATAATGAATCCAACAATGATTTTTAAGCGTACGTATGGCAAGCCGGTTTACTATTTATTCTAACTTCAAGATATCTCATATAATATATAAGATATCTCATATAGTATAAAAGATATCTTATATAATCTAGTTTTTATAAGCTATATCTTATGAACTTTAAGATCTCTAATGAAGTTTATAAGATATCTCATACATTTTCTTTATAGTATATCTTATAAACTTTATAAGATATCTCATATAATTTTCTTTATAATATATCTTATAAACTTTATAATATATCTTATAAACTTTATAATATATCTTATAAACTTTATAAGATATCTTATAAACTATATAAGATATCTTATAAACTATATAAGATATCTTATAAACTATATAAGATATCTTATAAAGTATATAAGATATAAAGTTTATAAGATATCTTATAAAAACTAGACTATATAAGATATCTTATATATTATATGAGATATCTCATATATTTTATAAGATATCTTATAAAGAAAATTATATGATATATCTTATAAATTTTATGAGATATCTTATAAACTATATAAGATATTTTATAAACTATATGAGATATCTCATAAAGTTTATTAGATATCTTGAAGTTAGAATAAATAGTAAAACGGCTTGCCATACGTATGCCCTGAATCTCCTGCCCTCGATCGTGCCTTTTGTAAACTCCTGAAAAATGTTGACAATTGTGGATGACCCTTAATATGAATATAAAATAACAAAAATTGCAGATACCCTGCCTTTGTGTTTACTGTCCTTTTACAGTGAAATTAGCTCATACGAATATTAAATGTCGGTTCTTTTTACGTCTTACAATTAAATGATCTCATATGCGCATGTGCTTCCAGGTCCTAGCGCCATAAAAGTTGAGAATATTCTTAAATACCGGAATACTCGAATGTGATTGGCTGAGAATGGGAATTTGAGTAAAATTTTTTTGCTCAGCAAAAATAGTTCTTTATGGCGCCCAGGCCTGAATGTTTAAGCGTAGTATGTTTTAATACAAGAATCTTAACAATATTGTAAATTTTTACCACAGGATTATATATTTCATATGTTGTTGAGTTCTGTTTTCGAAACGTTTTGTAGCTGTTACCAACATCTTATAACTTGCAGTAGAAAATTTTATCCATCCTTCTTTCTATTTGTCTATTTTAATGGGAAGAAACCGAAGTTTGCGCACATTGTAGAGATTTTCATATGCGCACAAATTGGTTCTACACTTGCGCACACTTTCAGTTCTACATTTGCGCACAGTTACCTCTTCCGTTAACCAGACATAATATTTCAGGTAAGGTATAGACTAAAACACGAAAGCATGTGTAATTCTGTTCATGATCATGCTACAATATGAAATTGAAAATGCTCTTTTTCGGAAACGTTAAATTTATTATAGCATCTCAAAATATTTTTAATCTTCATGATGATATACAGAATAAAAATAAAAATCTTAAAGAGAATATAATTTTTATTATTTATCTAATAGCATGGCCAGCAGCTTTAGTAGCCGAGCTATGTACTAGTATACGGTATAAGCGATCAAATTTTAGTGTCATTCCTTCTCTGTACTTTACTTCTAAGTTTTCCTATCCCAGAGTTTCTTTGTGATTGACCCTTTTGCATTTGTTATAAAATAAACCTTTGTATACGTCTTTTGATTGGTTAAAAATGTTGTATAATGCTGTTGTATAGAGACTCTCGAATTCCTATCAGCAGCATTACTATTAACGATGATTATTTGGCTAAGGAAATTGGATACTTTAACCTTTGCATGAGTATACAAAGTAAAGATGTTT
This sequence comes from Mytilisepta virgata, assembly GCA_028015205.1. Classification (NCBI taxonomy): domain Eukaryota; kingdom Metazoa; phylum Mollusca; class Bivalvia; order Mytilida; family Mytilidae; genus Mytilisepta; species Mytilisepta virgata. Next base: position 34,487,381 of record CM051517.1, read on the forward strand.
CATTAATTGTATAATTTTCTCAGAAAAAAATGGAATATTGCCAATTTAACTCATTCATTGGTTACAAATGTTTAACATGCTTTAAGCCGTTCAATTTATGCATTCATTGACATTTTTATTTACAAATATAGTAGTCGGGTATTATGAAAGTAGACATTAGTTCAATGTTTTATAATGTTCAATGATGAAAATAAAATATTTGCCAGGAAGTACAAATTTTTATTTTGACTGCACAGGAAGATATTTTTTTAATCTTTTTTTCAGCGATAGTGTTTCGCAAAGAATTATATAACTGTACAATGCTGCTTATTCAATAAAATATTAGGTAAAGGCGAAAGTGAAATTTGTATTTCTGTGAAAATGACTTTATAGTAAACCTTCACACCTTGTTCAGTCTTTTTAAATATCATCAAAACCTTAGTTTCTATATCAATATATATGATATGTTTGTTTGATTGAGTATTGTCTGAACAGTTCAATTCGAACTCACACCTTCGATGATGACAGGAAAGTTATTATAGTACTGACCAACTACTTAGATCGCTCTGCCACAGAGGCCCCCGTACAAAACCAGGATTTCTCATGATCTACGAAGAACCATTGTTTCATGACTCTTAATTATTTTCAGTCGGGAATGATGAATATAGGATCTATCGTTCACTTTAATTTTATATAGGATATATATAGTGACCGAAAACTAAGAAAAAATACTCAGCATTCAAATGAAAAAACTGCTTTCAATTAGACTACAATGTATCGAAATAAACTCTGTTTTCGTCTGTTTTGGGTTTAAATTTCAGTTACATTTTGCCTAAAAATATTTTTCAAATAAGAAATAAAATCAGATATATCTTCATGCAAAATCGAAAATCTCGATGAATAAACACAATGCCAATTTCACCTGTGCATCTCGTCTAGTTGCTTTAACTTCTGCCAACATTATAAACATCAGAAACAAAATCAGGGATTCACTACAATTTTTTGCATGGCGCGTGTCATGTTAGTTCTTAATTCATATTCATCAGCATGAATTATGGAGGATAAAATTAAGGCCTTATAATTTTCTGACTGTTATGAATGATTCATAGTATTGAAAGTGATATATTGGAAGGCGTTAGATCTGTGTTTGGTTCAAGGCATGTACTTTTAAATGTTGTATCATGATGTTGTAGTTATTTTTTCAGACAACACAAGACTACCAATTTTTTTACATTTCATTTTGTTAAGTCAAATATATTTATCAAGAATATAATATGGTTATACGGCCAGGGCTAATCAACGGCCTATCCCATGAAACCATAATTAGTCCTAGATACGACACGTTTATAATTATTTAGAATATGGTAAGCATCAAAACACGGAAATTATATTATAAACCAAAAGTAACTAGGGTTGAAAGACTAGTAAAAACATTTCAGACAAAAAGCAGACTCTTATTGGAAATTAGTGTCTGCAGTAAATGCTGTATAGAAATCTTATATATTTCATTCGGTGAAATAGTATGTCCATCATAAGTCACAAGTCTATTTCGACAATGACACGATTATTAGATACGCGTGTTTAAATTTTCTGTTGATAAATTTTAAAATTCTATGAAAAGTAAGATTTCAACTCCCTCGGGCAAAATTGGTATTATCTGAATTTTTGTCTCGCCGTGAGGGTCTGTTCGATTCTAACTGTCCGAATATTTTGATGCTAATTTTACGAACGTACATCATGAAGGTTAATCCAGAAATGTGTATTGTTCGCAAAGAATTTATATCTGAGAGGTTTTTTTTTCAAAGTACATTTCTATAATAAAGTAAGTTGAATTATGCAATTTTAATCTAAATATTGCCAATACAATGCTATTTTTCATTCCTTTTAAAAAGAAATACATGGGAAAATGGGTAATGTGTAAATGACATTCTAAACAAATTTTCAAAATGGCAAGTCCATCTAGTATAAAATTTATTTCAAAAGGTATAAAACCGCCTCGGTGGTCTCGTGGTAGCGCGTGCTCGCTTCGAGTGCGGAAGGTCTCGGGTTCAATGCCAGGCCGGGTCAAACCAAAGACATTAAATTTGGTATTCGCTGCTTCTCCACAAAGCACGCGGCATCTAGGAGTAAGAGGAAGGAGTTGGTTGGTTCGGAATCATCATAATGTGTCCGCGTGGGGTAATATGTCTTCCTGCGGACTGTTACCTCGTGAGGTAGAAAGTTAAAAATCGGGCTCAGCGTATCCGTCTAGTACAAAGCTGGATTCATATTCATATCAACATGTTCTTGTCCTGATATGCATTAAATAATTGCCACTGGGCGTTAAACAATAATTCATCCATCCATCAAACGGTATAATTTACATTTAGTATTATATTTAACAGAACTAGAACATGGTAAATTGTAAATTGTTCAGTTTCTGTACATGAATCCAAAAAGAATAGAATCCCCCGCAGAAGAACAATTTTAATGTACGCATGCAAATTATTCATCAAGAAATCCATAAACAAAGCACCGTAATTTCATTTACTGACAAATCATTTCTTAGCTATTAATATACAGTACACTGAGTTACTATTCAGATTCTTACTATATTACTGTTAAACTGTCGATAAAACAATGTCACTCAAGTGGTCACATCTGGTCATTTGTTAAACCTAATAGGTAATACAATTGTGGTGAGTACTTCTAGTTAAATAGTCATATTAAAACCTTAGATTATCAAGGATGGTATAAGAGATAGTTAAAAAGCAGACTCTAATCAAGAAGACTAGAACTGTCGTGTATAGGTGCTCTCAGCTTATTCTTGTACTTAATTCTAAATCCAGAATTAAAAGAAAACCAAATCTTGTTAAGCTTCTTAAATGTTCAACCAGAAAATATAGTGTTTACTGTTTTGTAATGACTATCATTGTTATGTATAATTCTAGAACTAGCGGCTTTCAGAAGCTCACCTAGAACCTTTACACTTATTTAATTAACCCTATCACTGTGAAGACATTAGCATTAATGATTTCTAGAAAGAATTAAATAAATAACAAAAATCTCTCATTTTCAGCCATAATTTGGCCGTGCATTAGTTGAATTTTCTATCCTCAGAAAATTTTAAATGATGACCACATGGACCCAGTTGACCCATTCGTTACACAGATGATTTTGAGTTATCAGTCAACGAAATGGCCATACAGTGCATCAAATTTAATTCGGTATTTTGTGATACGTTTTATTTGTATTACTTCTTTTATACTTTATGACAGCAGTCATAACTGATCTAAGTTCCGCACCTCCAGACACAGGTTTGAAAGGACTTGCCCACCAAAGTTTGGTATTAAAGGGTTTCCGTGGGTTTCAGTAGTTACATGTAGGGTTAGGTGAGCTAAAAATTTAATTTAGATCTTATTTTTTCTTTGGTAGTCAAGTTTTTTGGCCTTTTGTAAAATTATCCTCGTTTATTGAATACAATATTGAACTGAATAATGCAATACCAATATAAAATATAATACAATTCTGACAGTCTGATTATTTATAAAATAAAATTTTGACTGGTAAGTAGTGCTTTATGCCAAAAAATTTGAAAGACAAGACAATGGCCCATAATTTTGTGGAGCAGATGCTGAACTGACCGAAATATAGTCAATTTGGTTGTACTAAGTGACACACTTCTTAGTTTCAAAACTATCATTTTGGTTCCAGTTTTAAATATTAGAGATTTAACTTAAGGAATTTCCTTACATAGAACTGATATTACTCGTGAATTGCACTAAGAAATAAATAAAATGTTCTTGTTCTAGGAAATTCTTTCGGGTTCCTGTGTAGAAATAATAATAAAAATAATTAAAATAAAAATAAATCTAGACAATTAATGACTATTACCGATGATTAGTAAAATAAGAAACATTTTTTTTTTCATTTTCAATCATCTTCTTTTTTTTTATAGTTATACCATAATCACATTATGCCAGTTACACTCTTTGCACTGTTAACCAGCGTGTTCTGTTTTTGTCAATGATTTCGCGCGCTATGAGAACACCGTATTCAAAAACATCGGTTTTGTCATTAATTTACTTAAAAAATCATCAACTCCAAAAACTTTAATTGCATGCTTGCCACCAAATCACTGACGTTTTGTAAATATATTGTCTGCGCAGGTATAATATTCTGTCATTGCTGCTAACGACTCCAGTGCTGTAAAATCACCGTCTGCAACATAGAATAATTTACTGGGATCATTTATTATCTGACTATAACCATAGATATCACAGTCTTCTCCTGCAATCACCACAACTACTTCAATTCCGCTTTGTTCAGCTAATAAAATATCACGTTTGATATCGTCCCCGTCTGCCCATATTCCGTTTGAAAGTAAAACTAGAATTTTACGAGAGGAAGTAAACATATTACTGTCGCGTATATGTTGTAATGCATGACTAGTATTTGCTACTAAAATTTTATTGTCTATATTAACTTGTAGTGCTGCAGCTATAAGTTTGTCTTTATCACTGGACCATGACAAGGAAAACACTTCATCTGGTTCGTCTGAATACGTGTACATGCCTATCTGGGTACTGGGGTTATAGGTCAGTACTTTCTCTATCGTTCTTCTGGTTGCAGCAAGACGTTCGTTGTAGTTCTCTATTGTCTGGTTATTGTTGGTATCTAGGAGAATAAGTATTTGTGTTCCACTTTCTAAAAGGCAGTCTGTAAATCATAAAACTAATTCAACTCAAATCGTAATAATTAAAGACACTGTACGGAACGCGAATAGAATTAATTATTATTTAATTGTATGATAATTTCGTTTGTATACATGTTAATGTTTGTATGTTTCATATTGGAGGATCCTCGGGAAGATTAGTTTCGGTACAGTCGCCTGAAGCTTTTGAAAATTATAGCGAAAAAATGGGAGAAATGTGATATTTTTGGTAGTATTATATAGTATTTACTAAAAAATACCACATTTCTCCCATTTTTCGGTATAATTTTCAAAGCTTCAGGCGACTGTGGTTTAGGCTAATGTGGCAATCCTCTTTGAATAAAGATTATTTATATATTTCTATTTATTCTACTTGCCAAATACAACAACAGAAATATCTTAATTACTAACATAGCTGATTAAACCTATTAAGCATCGTTTTGAATTGACAAAATATTTTCCAACAGTACACATGTATACTACGTGCTTAACATTTTGGAAAACACGGAAATATTTTGTGACAGGAAAACCGCCTACTAACTACATATGCAAGTGGTGTTTCTTACCTGTGCAGTCGTCATGGACTGTTTCTTTCATTATTTGACTGTACATATCATTTAAGTGAAGTGGACTGTATGTATAGTACTGCTTATCCGATACCATTAGCATCTCTGTGTGGGATATAGACTGCCCAATACCAACAGTCAATATACGTAAACCCAAAGAATTCATTGCAATAGCAGCCGTGATGGCTTCATTTCTGTCCGTCGAGAGACCATCATTGATCAGTATTATGTAACTATATACTCCACGTGATCCCATTGAACTGCTTGCTAGCATCTAAACAATTAATATACATTTGAGTTATAAACTTTTCAATTAATTGAAGTATATCATGTAGAGTTTGGTTTGAAGATTTGGAGGTTGATATTTTTATTTATTACTTGAAGAAAAGAATTTCGATCAGTATTAACATTCTATTTCCAAAAACTTCTACTTTTTTAACAGTAAATTTTACTATAATATCCGGCCATTTTAATAAAAGGTAATATAATGAACAGGGGAAACAACTGTGATATTACCTTACTTTAAATTCACAACGTATAACCGGACAGTGACCAAAACCGGAAGGTGCTATGCCGTCCGACCAGAAAAACTTACAATATTTTCATTAATTTCAGCACGATTTTCTTTGATAAATCATTTTTGACAGGATCAATCAAAGCACACAGATCACTCACTCTTAAAAGAAACTAGAGGCTCCCAGAAGCCTGTATCGCTCACCTGGACTATGTCCATCTTGACTGGCAACCTGTCAAGTTCCAACTGGCTCACTGGTTTCAAACAAAAAGATCTTTCAGTGATTTTTCCACTTAGGTCCTATGTTAAACACTGTTCGGCTTTGGTGGTCATCTTGGATGACGGGCGGGGTCATAGGATATAATTCTGAAAGAGGATCACCTAAGGACCATCGCTGTCAAGTTTTGTTCCAATTGGCCAAGTGGTTTCAGACAAGAAGATCTTTAATTAAATTCCTCATAGGGTCGGCCATTTTGGATGACGGGCCGGGTCTTCGGATAACATTCTGAATGAGGACCATCTAAGTTCATTGCTGCCAAGTTTTGTTTCAATTGGCCAAATGGTTTCAGACAAAACGGATCTTTACTTAAATTCCCCATAGGGTCTTATGTTAAACTATGTTCGGCTATGGCGGCCATCTTGGATGGTAGATGTGGTCGTCAGATTTAATTCTGAAAGAGGACCACCTAAGGACCATTGCTGCTAAGTTTTGTTCCGATTGGCCAAGTGGTTTCAGACAAGAAGATCTTTAATTAAATTCCCCGTAGGGTCCTATGTTAAACTATGTTAAGATATGGCGGCCATCTTGGATGACTGGCCGGGTCATCGGATATAATTCTGAAAGAGGACCACCTAAGGACCATTGCTGCTAAAAAAATTTCAAATTGGCCAAGTGGTTTCAGACAAGAAGATCTTTAATTAAATTCCCCATAGGGTCCTATCTTAAACTATGTTCGGCTCTTGCAGCCATCTTGGACGGAGGATGTGGTCTTCGGGTGTAATTCTGAAAGAGGAGCCCTAAGGACCATTGCTGCTAAGTTTTGTTCTAATCGGCCAACTGGTTACAGACAAGAAGATCTTTAATTAATTCCCCATGGTGTCCTATGTTAAACTATGTTCGGCTATGGCGGCCATCTTGGATGACGGGCTGGGTTCATCGGATACAAATCTCAAAGAGGACCACCTAAGGACCATTATTGCTAAATTTTGTTCTAATTGGCCTAGTTGTTTCAGACAAGAAGATCTTTAAAGGAAAGTTTACGACGACGACGACGACCACGACGGATGAAGGACGCCAAGTAATGGCAATAGCTCACATGACCCTTTGGGCCAGGTGACCTAAAAAAGTATCGTATCTAAAATCGGAAACTATCCGGTAAACATCATTTGGTAGTGTGTTCTCGATCGACTTAATGGGGTAAACGTCTAATTTTCTAAAATAATTTTGTTATTTATGTCATGTATTTTGTCGTTATCTGATGAAATTGGGGTAAACGTCTAATTTTCTAAAATAATTTTGTTATTTATGTCTTGTATTTTGTCGTTATCTGATGAAATAGATATTGACGTTTTCGTTCCAAGGAAAATATTACCTTAAAGCACTATTTTATCCTAACAGAGGACATATTTACCATCATCCTTCTTTGTACATTACTGTACGTCTAATTGCAACTGTACGTAATCATTAGTTGCTCGAGGTAAAAACTCATATTTCCGCCTTGTTGTGTTACAGCCCTGGTGTTACAGTTGACAGATATGAGCCATTTTTACAGTCTACTCCTGGACAAATTAAGAATTTTCAAAATTTTAGATAATTCGTGTATTGCCTGAAAGTACATGCGCTTTACTATTTAGCTGTCTAGCAAATACTGCTCAACGGTGAAAATGACTGGTCTATTGAACTTTAGAGTAATATCATATCCTTCTGTATTTAAAATTTGTTTTGTGTTTCAAGGACCATCAGGGCAGGAAGCCTGGTCCGTGTCGATTTTTGTAGGTTCGGTTTACGGCGTATGTATGTAGTAAGCAGTAGAAAACCGGTACTCCCTATCCCCGAAGTACCTTATCAACATCTCATGAAGATGTAGACACTCGGACGTCTTCGGAAGTGACCTGCTTAACAGATACACACAGACACTAATCAGATTATTAATCTATTATCGGAAACCGTCCCGATCATTATAGGCAGAAGGTCGTCCACGGATTAATTAGTATAACTGTCAAAAAGAATAAAATTTTAGAATAAAAAATAACAATTTCAAAACTGGAAAATTGCAAAATTAAGCGAACAGGATGGAAAAACGCAATCGCAATTAGGTGTACAGGAATGTATTATGAAGACATATGGTAAATAAGTCGCTTGTCAGGAAAAAGAAGTGCGTTTAAGGTAGTATTTTCCTTGCATTGAAACAGTCAACGTCTCTATCAGCAAATATTGAGGAAATAATGGCAATTAAACGAGTTATTGAGAACATTAGATGTTTACCCAATTCCTTCGAGCGAGAACACTTTTCCGGATGATTTCCTCGTTAAAAAGTATACTGTTTTCTCAGTAGAAATAAAAATCGTTTGCCAATGCAGTTATTATATTCCCTGTGCTTTGATTTATTAAAGGAAATCGTCCTGAAATTACTAAAAATATTGTAAGCAACTAAGTTTTCCTGAGTGGACAGAGTACTTCCGTATTTGTTCACTGTCTGGTTATACAATGTGAATTGCAGTTCCGAATTAAAACTCTGATATTAAGCAATCCACTTGCTAAACCATTAACTACGCTTAGGACCCAAAAATCTGAAGCCATTTATCTGAGCTTCTTTTGACAATGACAATCATTTAAATACAGGAATATTTAGCTCTAATATTAATATTAATATTTTATTTTTTTGTGTCGTATTAATTTTCGAACCTGATAACATGTAAATTTTATTTACTTCTTTAGCTTTCAGAAGAGCTGATGTCGTAAAAGTGGCAGCATCGTCGCCTCTGATCGACTGCAATTCCACAAGGATACCAGACGTTGACGTATGGTCGTCCAGATCGAAAAGTACAACAGGATCAAAGTTATATGTAATGACGCCAATTTGAAAATCATTTGGACCAATAGGAACTTTGCTTACAAAATCACTAACAAAATCTATACTTCTGTTTACATCGTTTTCAACACTGCTTGATGTATCAATGACGAATACAATATCAGCAGGCCCAGGTCTACAGTCTGAAGAAAAGTTACAGTCTTGAATAAAAACGGTATAAGTGTCTCGGCTGTAGATTGTTATCAATATGACAATGTAATGTTGTTTTTTTTGGGGGGGGAATAAAACAAGCAAACATGTAATTGTAGTATCATTGCACTGTGCACAAAATAGTTTTTTTTTATTCTTTTCAAAAACAAAACATACACCCTGGACCTCGGTGGACACCTGGTCTATGAAATTCGTCGGAACTATTAGCCTTTCAGCACTCAGGTTTTGAGTTAGAACCCAACCCGTAGCAAAGATAAATTTTACTTCAATCTCCCTACGGTCGAAGATCGGTAAATATCTCCCTGTACTCTGAGAGCACACACATTTCTTAACACACCATTATCTCAAAATGTTTAATCTCAAAACCCTGATATTCTTTCTGATGTTATTCCCCCCAATTTTACACGTTGGACTATATTTACCTATGATTTCTCAAATTACTTTTGACAGAACCAATTTTTTTTTAGATAATGAGATTCGACTGTAATTAATTACCCTTTTCACAAGTGACTCCTTCGTATCTTGGTGTACAATCACAACCGAATGCGTTAAATAAATTATTACATGATCCACCATTCTGACATGGTACAGACTGACATTCGTCATAATCTGTAGAAACAGTAAATGTTGATCATATAAATTAGTATTACAGTAAGAAGCTTGAAAAAGCTTAACAATTTTTTGTTTGTTTATACTTTGTAAAATTTCTTATAAATGATTGAAAATATTGATAATGAGTCACAATGTAACACTAAAATTAAAATGAGTAATTCTAACAGTAGCCTTGATTTCTATACATTCTCTGTATATTTCAAACCCTTTAATTTTAATTATTAATACACATTAAATACAAATAAAATCTGTTGAAGCATTGAATATAGATAGAAAAAAATGTTTTCCAATAAAGGTACCTGTAGAACAATCGGTCGCTGGATCATATCCAGGAACACACTTGCAGTTATACCCAGTACTAGTATCATTACAAGTTGCTCCATTGAAGCATGGGAATGACAAGCACTGATTGTCTACAAAAATGAGAAAATGAGCATTTACAAAGTTTTATTTGAAGATTTATTGGTACACTCCCGCATATATGCACATAAAACCAAACAAAAAGCGTAAAAAGTACAGCTCAATTCGAAACATGGGGCCTTTGTCCTAGTCGTGAGCTTTTGCTTTTAATAGATTACTTTATAGTGGCTTTCAGCAATGAAAAACAACGAGAAAAATAATCTTGTTTAACTGCTTTGCACCTTGATTCTGTTACCCTGTACAGATCAGTTTGGTTCTAATGCTCATTATACTTTGGTAATTTATTTGAGCTTCCCAGCGTGTTTTAATCACGAGTATACTTGATTAAAACACGTGATTAAGGTTTATTCAAGAATGAACACTGTTATTAAATTAATTTAAAGTATCTGATTTTATTATATTTTTATTGTATGTAATTCCAATTTTACATGACTTGGTGCATTAACCCAATTTTACCGATTCGTCCAGTTTCAGTATCACGTGGAAAATATGAAGTAGATATGTTGGAAGAAACTCGCAAAATAAACATCTCAAGTTGACTAAACTATGCACAAAGGTCCGCAGGTCAAATCAATATTTATAGATCAAAAGACAAAGACAACAGCGGAATAAGGAAGGCTAAGAACAAACAAACAGGAGTTACATAGCTCAGAAAACAATGACGAGAAACAAGTATATACACCGCTACAAATCCGGGGCGAACTCGGATGGTATGGTTGGCTTTGCGGTGCCTGCCTTATCGGACACGAACGTGCTATACTGTTGACTTAATTTCAGATTTGTATATGATAATTATCTAACTATTAAAGTAATCAATAGATACATATAAATCCGCTAAACCTAAAATAAAATCAAAGATTGAAGTAGAAATATGAAGTATTTTTTATGGTGGAAAGACAAGACTATGAATATAGAAACATTACAACATCACCATACAAGACTTAAATCTAAAGCATGAATTACCTCATTATAATCCGGAAAGAATTCATGTGCTCCCGAAAGATGAGCAAATCATACCCCTTGTAATACCGATTTATTAACGTCGGGTAGCAATTATTACATGTATATGAGGACGAGAACATGTTGATGTGATATAAATACTAGCACATGCGGTTACAGTGCAAAGGAATACATGTCACCCCAGTCATACACATTATTTTTACTCCGAACCGACTAGTCTTTGCTCTTGCTCCTAAATACAGCGTGCTAAAGGGTAATACTATTTAAAAGTATTTGATATGCCCCCCCCCCCCCCACCCTCCCTCACTTAAGACGAGCAGACGTCAACGAGACCTACAGGCAGGTTTGTCTCTTATAAGATACTAGTGTCCGACGTTTTCCCATTATCAAGTAACATGAATAGCAAAACCACGACAGACGGAAAAGATAAATGTTCTTTTGGAAAACTGATATTCCACAACAATCTTCCAGTACCATTTCGTCATGACAACATTAGAAGCAATGATATCAGTAGTTTTTGAGTCTGCAGGGGTCATGTCGAGAAAATCTTTTTACTCGTCCCAAACCCTCAAATAAGCGTTTGAATTTTGAAATGCAAACCACGTACGCAGGTCAGATGCTGCTCAAATATTGTTACGAAATTGACTATAGGAAAAAGTTTCAAAATTTAGTTTTCCCCATTCATTTATCGTCAGTTTCAATGTAGAGAGAAAAAAACAAGGAATCTGTTTTCGAGTCATTACCGTATAGATGTCAAGCTCACTAGAAAAGATATCTTGTAGATCAAATAATGAATTATTTAGATTTTTTTTTCTGGAGATACTTTTGGAGAAAGTCTGTTTGGAATAAGCAAAGACATGTGGAAAGAAGAGGAGCACAATCGGTACCAATTGGAACATTAATCGTCTCTTGAAACACTACAAATACGTTAATTATAAAAAAAAAAAATAAAAACAGCACCATTCATATTTAAGATTATCGTTTTGCTGCCCTCTTTTCATTAGGTTTGTTTCATTTCAGCTTTCAGGGACATGCCGAATATTCCAATTTTCCTCAGAAACATAGTTACTATCATATTTATCTTGTGTCCAATACCTTGCTAAGCTTTCACGGAATCTGATAAAAACAGAAACCGACAAAGAAGGAATTACCCGGATTGTCAAAAAGCATAGATTTAGAACATAAAATAAGCATAAATGCAACCTTGCAGTCTGAAACTTATTTACATGCAAAATAATATCGAATTTGCTTGGACAGATACATTCGCAGTAATTATGTGGTTAATAATTTGATAAGCAGCTGAAATATTTGAAATTGAGGCAATTTACCACAATACCAGATCGTACAGTAGTTTGTATTGACAAATAGTATTAGAGGCAGGCTATGTAGCTGGATATAAAGAGAAGAGCATTTATTGTTATTGTTTACTGACGACTTAATGGACATTTGCAAATTGTACAGTATCAATATACATATGTATAGGTACATTGTGAGACAAGATATTTAAAAATAAACCGAGGATAAGGAATAGAGGTGCCCAAATTTCCAGAAAATGTTAGTCCTTTAAAATATTAAAAGGTGTGAAATTATTAACAACAAATGCTTGGATGCATCATTGATTTTATTCATAGTTACAGTTGTAATCAATTTTAACACCTTTCCACTTAAACCCGTCATCTCTCTGCTTGAACAAAATTGTCATAGGAAATACGAAGTTTAATACCCAGAAATCCCCAAACACAGACCGAAAGTTTTCATTCACACTGTTATTGCATTTTACTTTCACTTTCTTAGCAAATTCGTACATTGTAAGTCCTTGAAATATCAAAGCCGACTGTCCGGAAAAATATACTATTCCTAAAAATGCACAGACAAATTCTAAATATACATGACATAAAAGTAATACTACAAAGAAGCTCAAATCTTCTGTTCCAAACAACCAACGATAAAATGCTACAGGAGGTACTAATGATGTCCATGAATAGGCAATAGGCCAGTAAAAGGCTTGCAAATATTGCACTGTAAAATATAAACCTAATGCTCCTACCAGGATTGAGTAAAATGACCAAACATAAAAGTAACGCTGATTTCTGAAACCGATACAAGACCCGACAAAGTAGCAATGGTGGTCACGTTTCAAAATGCACGTTTTACAAACTTTGCAGTGCTGTGCTCTTGGTGGGATGTAAATTTCACAAATTTTGCAAAACGTCCATGGAATTCCGCCGTCGTCACGTGGATAGTCTAATGTTTTGCTTGCTTCCCCATTTACTATAGGCTGGTTTGTAAGACATGATTCGAAAAACCCAGGAGGATTACCCCATCTGTCTTTAACTTTTACTCCTGGATTGTCACGAGTTTTTCTAATATCTGAGCTGTATAAAAGTGTGCAAAAATAATTTATCAACCATTCAATACAGAGAAAAACGGTCAATACTTTTAACCAATATTTAATCCAGTTGTCAGAATCTTCAAAAAGTCTAGGAATTATGTAAACAAGGAATACATATAACTGTGTAGTGGACTGAAATGCAAACAGCATGCGTACAAATCGTTTAAAGACATTAGCGTGAGATGGTTCCTTTTTATGTCTGTTTTTCCATTTTTCCATTAAAGACATGTCATTCCATGACTTATCTGGCTCATCCCCATTCTTGTCGATGTTTATTCTAACCGTCACCATTGTATTAAAACTCTTCAAATAAAAAGAAAACAAATATTTAAAAAAATGAAATACAAGAAAATTATACCGAGTAATTCTGTAATCGATCTAAAAATGTATTTTTTATCTTGCAGTTCGCTGTTTCTTTGTTTGAAATTTGGTCACGTCAATGTGAGGATTTTGAGACTAGAATTATAACAGTTCACATTTTTCGTGTTATAAATTAAGACATCATGGAAATTTCTAAAATTGGATTTTTAGCTGTGAGGTCAGTATATGCATCATACTGTGGACCATTCGCCTTTACATTTCCATATTATTTTGGCTGACAATCTATAGCAAATGAAGATGTTTCCATTTAAAGCTTACGTTGGAGGTATATGTTTATGTAAAGTGTTAATGATACGATACCAAGTGCATTTATAAAGTGGTTGATTTTGTTTTATATAAAAAATCAAACATATTCGCTATTACCTTTATTCAAAACTGGGCTACATAAACGTCAACTAGGGTTAAACGACAAATCATTTCTAAATAATATCATTCAATTTAATAAATAGCATGAAATCGATTTTTTCAATATATTAAGGTAAGGATTAAACATTTTAAAAATGTAATTTATGCTATTATTTTTACTCACCTGATAACATTTTTGGCTTCTTTAATGTCTTTATATAGTTCTGACACGATAAAACATCCTTCCGATTTCGTTGTTTACCTTAGTAACCATCCGTAACGACCAGGTAAACAGTTGTTTATCGTTAGATATATTTAATCAACAAATATCGTTGCAGTATATATTAATCATTTTTTAATTTATTCTATCAAAATCGGCATATACCTGATAAAAATTGGAAAAATATGGTTATTAAAAAATATATTGTTTATACCTTCATATAGGCAATTTTCAGGTGATATAATTAAAGGTCTGAAAATAGACTAAAAACCTAAAGTTCTCACGTATGGTACTCTTTTCTGGATAAACCATGATCAGGTAAGCCCACAGAAAGACAAAAAAATCATCAAAACATTGTGAACGATATAACCAAGTAGCTAGAATTTAGGTTAGGTAATCTTTGGCTGAGGGAATTGAAACACTACCTTTTAAGGAGCTAAAAAATTTACCACATGAAAATTTCAACATTAGTGTTTAAAAATCCCCTTAGAGACTTGCAGTAAACCAGAAGAGGTATTGCCACCTAAGTGTCAGTAAATTTCTGAAAAAAAGAATACAGAATTAAACAGACAGTTGTCAAATTCAATATGACCAAAATCAAAATACAGCAAAACTGGTGAGAAAACTAACACAACAAAATCGTACAACACAGACACAACCAAAGGAGGAAAAACACATAGTTAACTAGAGAGAATCAGAACAACACATCATAAAAATTAAAGCACTTGAAGTGTGAACGTTCAGAAAAATCTGAAAGTGACATCAGGTACTCCGAAAGGGTCAGCATGTCCTAATCCGTTAACAGTAGGTGAGTAAAGTCCGGCGAAATCTAACTAAAGCTATCTGTTCTCGTCTGTGAGATAGAAACTTTGTGTCGGTAAAGCATGTAAAATTTCTGAAGTGATGATATTAGCAGAGTCTGGATAAGAAATTGTATTAAAAGTTTATGTGCCAATAACTTCGTTCTACTAAGAATATCAACGTACAAATCATACGCGAACTGTGAAATGTAAACGTCACAAGCTGAAGACTTTGATATGTTACTCCTAGAAAACGGGAAGTTGACAATAGGGTTAAAATAATTTTTTGATTTTAGTCGCCCCTTGTTGTCTATGTATAAGTATAAATCCAGATATGAAGCTGTAGGTGATGTGTCTGTGGTCTCTTTAATCAGTGAAGTTTACTTGTGAGGAGGTAAATAAACTCAGGTAATGAATTTCAATAATGTACAATACTAACAAACACATATATACGATATAAACACAACATTTTGTCGTCAATTTAACATTTAGATTTATAGGTCTTTTATTATTATATTGTACATGTATCAACATCTATACTACAGAATGTTTTTTTGTAACTACTAGTATCACAAAAGGTGCACAGGGAAATATATCGCTGCGTACTTTGAACAATATGCAGGAAAGTTTCAGCCCTCGACAATCACATAAGGCAACAAACCGCAATATTTCGGTAAAAAACGAACAAAATGGTTTATTTCACAACTTGCATTCTATTCCTTTTTCTCAAGCGCAATCAGTAAAAGTTGGGGGCTCTAGTTGTCAAACGCTAAAGGAGACAAAATGTATAATAACAATGATTATTGAAATTTAAAGTTGTTATTGAGATATTCCCGAAAAATGGGTCAAAGACACAAACGGCCGGGTTGCTTTACTGGGTGTTTACTGTAGTGGTGACAAAGGTGATTGCAAGATCATATTGCACATTGGCAGTCATGAATATTTATATTTACAAAATCAGACACATTGTATGTTGGTGTACGAGCACAGAGGCAGTCATCAATTTAATTAGAAATAGGTGAAGTAAGCAATATTTGATTTGATTACATGTTGATAAACATGTGTTTGGAAAAATGGGAAATAATTCCTGAAATAATTCCATAAAGTGAGGTGCACATCTTCAATATATATTAAAACATTCTGCCAAGTTTCAAGGATGCGGGTGAAAAACTGTAGGAGGAGTTGATTTCGCAAAATAGGTACCCTCTATTGAAGATGTCAATAAAAAACGACTAAGTTCCAAAGTGGAAAAATGGGAAATAATTCCTGAAATAATTCCATAAAGTGAGGTGCACATCTTCAATATATATAGAAACATTCTATGAAGTTTCAAGGATGTGGATGAAAAACTGTAGGAGGAGTTGATTTCGCAAAATAGGTACCCATTTTCCCCGCCCGCCCGCCCGACATTCACCATACTATATATAACCCGGATTTGCACTCTGTGCAACCCGGCCAAAAATGAGTTACACTTAAAGAGACACACAGTAGGCTTTTTACTTGACGTTTTTCATTAAGCCAAGGGTAAACTTCGTTAAATTAAAAAACAAAATAGGAGTTGAAGCTATATGTTTAGCATTGATTAGCAGTTGACCATTGAAAGACACTTATCTTAACAAACTATGATTCAAATTTTAACAAGATATATTGAGCCCATCTAAGTCGATACGTTTTTTAATTTACCCGAAAATTGCTAATTTTGTGATTTTTCGTGAATATTTGATTTTTTTATGGACAAGGCGACTTAACTCCAGAACAACATCTGATTTTCACCAGGTAACAGTAGATGAGTCTAAGGAAATGTCACTAGATAAGTGTAGTGAGTCTTGTACCAGTCTTTTCTCTGATCACAGATATAAAGAACTTAACAATATTTTGTAACCAATTTTCACCATTTTAGTCACGATGATTAAAGTTTTTTAGAATAATTATGAATATTTACACTGGAAACAATAAGACAAATGTTTTCATATACTTATTAATAAAGTTTAATTTTTTTAAGTAGAAAGGCTACACACAGTAGGCTATTTCACACAATACATTACCTGTACAACCCAATACATAATGAGCTGGACATGGTGTCGACAGAAAACAAGCCTGTGTAACACTACAGGAATGTCCTAACCCACAATAATATTCCCTGGATTGTTCATTATGAAGCTGAAATAAAGATTGGTAATATCAGTTGCGCATGAAATGAAAATTTTGTTCGCAATCTAGACTGTTATACATATTTTAATTAAACTATATATATAATGGTTCAAAATTAGCAACATGACCAGCCTTGTTTAAATAGCGTAGAACCTGTCAACAAATGTCCGATACAATTCATAAATGAAAATATTGCTTAATATCCAGTGGGAATTATTGCATGCATATCAGGACGAGAACACGTTAATGTGATATGAATTTAAACCCTGCTGTGTACTAGACCGATACGCTGAGTCGGAGTTTTAACGTGCTGGCTCACGAATTAACAGTCCGCAGGAAAAACAGCAAATACCAATTTTTAAGTCTTGGTTACCCGCGAGCTTTCGCACTCGATACGGTACCACGAGGCCATCCAGTCGGTTTTTAACATTCGAAAAACATGTTATTCATTTTCTATCTACTATCTTATTTGAAACTGTCGCCGTGATATTGGCTGCAATATCGCCAGCACGGCGTTAAACAACAATCAATCAATCAATATTTGAAACTGAGAGGATATGAATATGAATCAAGTAGATATTATTCCATTATTTGACAAATTTCTGACAAATATGTCTTGTTTTTCCCCATAAAACAAAATACAACGTCATTCAGTTGATTAAAAAAACCTGGTGTTTGCAGCATCTAAAAACTAATGTTGGACAAGATTAAAATCTTTCAAAATTAACCGTGAACAGATCGAAATTTGTAACTGTGGAAAAGTAATTTGGATTTACCATCATACCGATTCAACATGGTATTTTATACGTGATGGTATTGCGGGTAATAAAAGTGTTCAATTCTCAAAATCCTCTACGCACAAACTGAACACTGGAAAATTTTGTCGCATATAAGAAAGTTTATGGTCTTAAATTACCACTTGATTCTAAATGAAAAAATGTTGTGCCATTTGTATTTAACCCTGAGGGTTGATGGAAATGCAAAAGGTCGACAAGTTTTAACATTTGAAAATATCTGGTTTCACCTTACATAACAAAGAGGAACATTACAGAGTTATGCCGCTTTCCTTGAAATGAAGCATTTGCAAGAAACTCTGTGAACGGTTTGGTTTACTTCTTAACAAATTCTTTTATCATGCTTTTATTATACAAGAATAAAAAATATCAGAATTTTATAAAGAACACGTTAACGAAACAAACATATGCTTAATGATTTCCGTTTTACACACTAGGCAGATAGCAACCACATATACATTTTAGTACTATTTGTTAGTTGTAAGCAGTGGCAATTTTGTTAATGTGGGTTCATTTAACTATGAACAACCATACCATGCAAGAATCTTTGTTTTCTTCGCAATAATATTCGTCAATATTACAGCGTTCATCACTCCTTTTATTTCTCGTTGGTGCTTTTAAAAATGCATGAGCAACATGGGTTGGTATTTTCCATGGGGCCTCGACTTCTGCAAAATGGGCTTCGATTAAAACTGAAAGTATGAAAAATATATAAGAAAGTTATAAAATATATAATTTCTCAAAATAAACAAGAGGCTCAAGAGAATCGAACCTGTATAGATTACCTGACAGTCCCACAATGAATCCATTTTATTCAGAGTCAAGTGAAAATTGTAATGCCTACCATAGATGTTTCAAACCAAGTATCAGTTAATTTGGCTTTATGGTTTCAGGAAGACATTTTTGAAATTTTGACCAATCCAAAAAAAAAGAATTCATCATAACAGTCATATTAGCTGTCCGACCGGGACGAAATATGCAACCTTTATAAAGGTCCTTTCACAGATGCTTCATACCAAGTTACAGCTCATTTGGCTTCGCGGTTTCAGAAAAAAAAATTTACCAATTAGAAATAAGAATTCATTATGGAGGCCATATAAGTTCTTTGAACGGTACAAAATATGCAAATGGTATAAAGGTCCTTCCATGAATGCTTCATACCAAGTTTAAGCTCATTTGGCTAAGGGGTTTAAGGGGAGAAGATTTTTAAAATTTGTCCAATCAGAAATAAGAATTCATCATGTCGGGTGATTTTTTCGTTTATATAAACATAAATTACAGACATTTAATTTATTAAGGAGTAAACTATTGAATTGATTTCATTTCGCAAAATTACTCTTATAAACTTCAAGGTCACATTTATAACTTTGACTTTCTCGGAGTCCGTAAAAAGACAACAGATAGAATGTAACGGGGAGAACGTTTAATTTCATTTCGACATTCAATTTAAGCCACCCCCCCCCCCCCCCCCCCCCCTAAAATGTCTAATGGAAAACATAAGCGGTCAAAACTAAAAACAGTCGTAGACATTTGAGACTTCCATCATCTAAGGCTGTGACCTTAGTTATAGCAAACAAGTTCATATAATTGTTGTCAGGCTTCTTAACATTTACTATACAGTAATAATTACAACACTGGACAATTAATCAACTATTTGACCAAGTTTGTTGCAATTGGTTCAATTGTTCAGGGAAAATTTGTTAAAGATTTATTTTTCATAAGGTTTAATGTTAAAATATGTTCCCTGATGGTGGTAGTCCTGGCAGGAAGTTGACAAAATTGACCAGGAATAAGGGTGAATCTTAAATAAATGTAACAGAACCCGACCTCAAATTACACAAACCAATAACTCCTAAATAGAATTTGGGATTCCCTTCAAAATTTCAGGGTAGGTAGATCTCAACATGGCAAACATTTTTCAATTTATATTTCACTTCTATCTCAAATAGTTTTGGAGATAAATGCAAAAATGTTAAAATTTTGAAAATTTGACAAAAAAGGGCAATAACTCCTAAATGGGTTTTGGGATTTCCTTTAAAATTTCAGGGTATGTAGATCTAAACATGGCAAACATTTTTCAAATTTACATTTCACTTCTATCTCAAATAGTTTTGGAGATAAATGACGAAAAATGTTAAATTATGAAAATTTGACGAAAAAAGGGCAATAACTCCTAAATGGGTTTTAGGATTTCCTTCAAAATTTCAGGTTAGGTAGATCTTGTCATGCTGATCAATTTTATCTAGGTCAGATTTTTGATATCTGTAACGGTTTTTAAGTTGTAAGCCAAAAACAACACATGCACCCCTATATTCTATTTTTAGCTACGACAGCCATGTTTTATGTCAGATCAAAATAAATTGAGGATAGTTTGTAGAGGACATGTCATAGATCATTCCTATTAAGTTTCAAACCAATCGACCCAGCGGTTTCAGAGGAGAAGATTTTTGAATAAAAAATTTTTGAAAATTTGACAAAAAAAGGGCAACAACTCCTAAATGGGTTTTGGGATTTCCTTTAAAATTTCAGGATAGGTAGATCTCAATATGGCAAACATTTTTCAAATTTACATTTTACTTCTATCTCAAATAGTTTTGGAGATAAATGACGAAAAATGTTGAAATTTTGAAAATTTGACGAAAAAAGGGCAATAACTCCTAAATGGGTTTTGGAATTTCCTTCAAAATTCAGGGTTAGTAGATCTTGTCATGCTGATCAATTTTACCACAAATCAGATTTTCGATATCTGTAACGGTTTTTGAGTTATTAGCAAAAAACAGCAATTTACCCCTATGTTCTATTTTTAGTAACAGCGGCCATGTTTTTCGACGAATCAAAAATCCCCACATCAGTTCTATGCAGGGTACCCCAAGGAACATTCATACCAAGTTTGGTTCTAATTAGTCAAGTAGTTTCAGAGGAAAAGAGTTTTGTATAATTGTTAACGACGACGACGACGGACGACGACGACGGACGCCAAGTGATGGCAATAGCTCACACGGCCTTTGGCCAGGTGAGCTAAAAAACCAGAGAAATTTAAGGCACTCCCAGTTCGACCTTGAAAACATCACATTCCACTGGAAGGGTAAGCATCTTCTACAGCGATGCACTTTGCAAGGAGCAAATCTTCCACTACCCTACTAGTATATACATTGCAAGATATATGTGCATTTTGATGAAATTCAAAGCAAAATTTAAAAACAAAATAAAGATTCTCCAGAAATCGGTGTACATAAAAATGTCTCTTATCAGGACGCAGGACATATAAGCAGATTTTCTGAAGGTGTGAATGGCCATTTTAGCGGATTGTCTGAAAGTTTGAATGGACATTTTAGCGGAAGAAAAATTTGTTACTTGTAAAAATTCAATGGACATTTAAGCGGAACATTTGTACAGGTAACTTTTATTATTTTGCTACATACAATGTATTTCAGCAGAAATATCGTCAAAATTATTATTACCCAAAAAGATTATTATTCTACGCGCATCATACAAGATCAGCAGGAGGAGGAGTTGCAACCAAACATCTGATATATGTCGCAAAAACTGTTTGTAGAAAAAGAAGAAAGACATATCCTCCTTTGCCCAACACAAGAGGTGTTCCTAAAAATGAACATCCAAACTAACAAATTTGAATATTTTTTACAGCTGAATGATCCAGACCATAACCAAACTCTCTCGCTAAAATTTCCATACTATTTTTAAATGCCGCTAAATTGTCTTTTACATATTCCGCTAAAATGTTCTCAAAATTTCGGCTAAAAGATCCATGTTTTTTCGCTACATTATCCTATTAATCCGGTAAAATGTCCCGCGCGATCTATCATTCTCCTTTACATAGTAATACGTACCTAACTGCGACCAAATCAAAATGCAGTTTATATGAATCATAGTACTCTTCTGAAAATTAATAACATATTTTTAATTAGAGTTATTTTATGATGATGATACAGTAAATCACAGTATGAGTAAGAACATATTCGTATATATGATAATATTTATTATTAAATCGAAAATGTAACATACACAGGCTTGTCCAGAATAAAACGAAATCTTTTAATCTTTACAAGAAAAGGGGGTAAATTATATATAGTATTTGTGATACTAACATAACAAAAAATATTGATAAAATAAAAACCTCTTGTTAACTTTGGTTACGATTTAAATACACTTACCCGGTCTAACCCACAAGTAGTGTGTCACTCTTTACAGATCCCTATATACCGATTAGTTTTCTTAAACTTCCTAGTTCTTATATCCACTGGTATACAATACTACTTACTTATCATTCGTTCAAATACAATTATCTATTGATACCCATTTAAAATGAATTGAAATGACGTGTTGGAAATTCTGCATTTTAAATTTCTCAAAATACCGATATAGGTAAATATAGAGTTTCTTTATATTATTTGTTAAATCTGATGATTATACACACCTCTAGATCATAAATAGGAACGACTTAACTGTGTATCCCCTTTCAGTCTGGTTGGGTTTTATCACGCGAGATTCATTCTTCTGTAGGCACGTCAATTTTTCTTATTTGAATAAGGAATATGTAATTATTTATAATTGTTGGCCGTAGATAAATATCCCAAATAGAAAACAAATCTTTGATACCGATTTCAATGCACAAATGAATAAGTAAACGTTAACTGTTGATGTTGTCTGAATCGAAACCCCATAACGTTACATTTTCATATCTATCGATTAACACAGATTGTTTAATGATAATGTAAAAACACTTTTCGAATTTCAGAAAGTTCTTGAATTTTAAATCTTCATTGCACAAACGAAGCAATGCCAAGAGGATTAATAGGTTCTTACACGAGTTCAAAGTGAAGATTTTCCAGTTCTTCACTTTTGAACTGGTATAAGTACCTATTTCTTCCGTAAATACTCGGTTTTTAGGTTTCCTGTCCCTAGGTAAATTGTTGTGCCTGTTTGGTCAGAAAAGTATGACAAAAGAATTCTGATTGGACGTCAGAACAGTGAGAGACCGATGCAAGTGCAAAGATCTTCTATTGGTCATCTCGCAATGAAAACAGCCGTTTGCAGAAGAATAGTACATGCTACTGTTTTCATATACAGGAAATATCATACCTTTGTCAAAAGCAAGAACAGACTAGCAAAGTGTGTAAGCATCTTTAGTGATATTATGTCTGATTATACGATATCATATATTGAAAACACCTGATATCCTGGATGAGTACCAGTCCTAGTTTAAAAAAGGGTGGCATACCCTATATATATATATACATTTTACGTGTATATATTTAATATATCGTGAAATTCCGATTGTGACTAATAATATATATAATTTCAATTCTCTTATAAGAGGCGAAGCGAGATAACTCTAGATATGATAATAAATTAAATAGATTTATTATGTGTTAAATTTTGGAAACTGTATGAAACTTGAAAGGGGGAAAGATGAGTGTTCACTGGAATAAAACAAAAAGCAAGCGAATAGAGTTTGTGTTATCGTTATGTTTTAAGCCCTTCTATTATGTTTTGTTATAAATATAGAAATAGACGGAAAATATCATTTATTACATCAATAATAGTATGAAAACCAGAAGGGTACGTTTTAAGCAAAGACAAATAATAATTTACATACCTTTTAAAACTGATCATCATGAATGACATTTGGTTCTGCCTGAATCTTTTTCAATATATGGTACCACTGTTATATAATACCAACAGTCAGAAGTAGGGCTGATCGTTTTGATTTACAATGATTTTCTTTCATTTCTCTTATTTTGCCTGAACACCGCAAAAAATATGAGGACAGTTATTGATACATGCTTAATTTATTTTATTATTTATTCACTTATTTATTAAATATTGTAGATTAGGGGGGGGCATCCATAAAACCTGCTTAATCCCACCATTTTTAAATGTCTGTACCAAGTCAGACTGTCATAGAATAGAGAATGGAAACGGAGAATGTGTCAAGGAGACAACAACCCGACCAAAGAGAAGAAAAAGCTCAATGCTACCAATGGGTCTTCAACGCAGCGAGAAAAACACGCACCCGGAGGCGGGCTTCCGCTGACCCCTAAACAATAATAGAATTGAGAATGGAAACGGGGAATGTTCCAAAGAGACAACAACCCGACCAAAGAGAAGAAAACAGCTCAAGGCTACCAATGGGTGTTCA
Organism: Mytilisepta virgata; assembly: GCA_028015205.1. Lineage (NCBI taxonomy): Eukaryota > Metazoa > Mollusca > Bivalvia > Mytilida > Mytilidae > Mytilisepta > Mytilisepta virgata. Next base: position 34,511,613 of record CM051517.1, read on the forward strand.
ACGCAGCGAAGAAATCCTGCTCCCGGAGGCGGGCTTCAACTGGCCCCTAAACAATAATGCATACTAGTTCACCGAAATGGACGGCACACTAAAATTCGAAACATACAAATTAACCAAAATTCAAAAACACACAAGACTAACAAAGGCTAGAGGTTTCTGACTTGGGACAGGCGCAAAAATGCGGCCGGATTAAACATGTTTTGTGAGATCTCAACCCTCCTATTCCTCTAGCCAAAATAGAATAAACAAACACACACCGATACACACAGTAAAACTCAGTTCCAAAGATGTCCGAGTCCGATGTTAAAAAAGGTAACAGAAGAAACTAAGCAAAATGACAATGATCAGTATATATTAACAAAAGACTACTAGCAGTTACTGACATGCCAGCTCCAGACCTCAATTAAACTGATCGAAAGATTGCCTTTATCAACTAGAGAATCAGCCACAAACCCTCCCGTTAGGGGTTTAGTATCATGCCATCATAAACTATACGAGAAGAACATAACCCATATCATGCTAAAAACTGGTTTTAGAATTTGAACACCGCAAAAAATATGAGGACAGTTATTGATACATGCTTAATTTATTTTATTATTTATTCACTTATTTATTAAATATTGTAGATTAGGGGGGGGGGGGCATCCATAAAACCTGCTTAATCCCACCATTTTTAAATGTCTGTACCAAGTCAGACTGTCATAGAATAGAGAATGGAAACGGAGAATGTGTCAAGGAGACAACAACCCGACCAAAGAGAAGAAGAAGCTCAATGCTACCAATGGGTCTTCAACGCAGCGAGAAAAACACGCACCCGGAGGCGGGCTTCCGCTGACCCCTAAACAATAATAGAATTGAGAATGGAAACGGGGAATGTTCCAAAGAGACAACAACCCGACCAAAGAGAAGAAAACAGCTCAAGGCTACCAATGGGTGTTCAACGCAGCGAAGAAATCCTGCTCCCGGAGGCGGGCTTCAACTGGCCCCTAAACAATAATGCATACTAGTTCACCGAAATGGACGGCACACTAAAATTCGAAACATACAAATTAACCAAAATTCAAAAACACACAAGACTAACAAAGGCTAGAGGTTCCTGACTTGGGACAGGCGCAAAAATGCGGCCGGATTAAACATGTTTTGTGAGATCTCAACCCTCCTATTCCTCTAGCCAAAATAGAATAAACAAACACACACCGATACACACAGTAAAACTCAGTTCAAAAGATGTCCGAGTCCGATGTTAAAAAAGGTAACAGAAGAAACTAAACAAAATGACAATGATCAGTATAAATTAACAAAAGACTACTAGCAGTTACTGACATGCCAGCTCCAGACCTCAATTAAACTGATCGAAAGATTGCCTTTATCAACTAGAGAATCAGCCACAAACCCTCCCGTTAGGGGTTTAGTATCATGCCATCATAAACTATACGAGAAGAACATAACCCATATCATGCTAAAAACTGGTTTTAGAATTTTGTGTTTATTTCCGATGCAAAGGCCCTATGAGTAAATCAATATTAATTTTAAAAAATGCCATCTTTAATTATTTGACATCATGACTGCCCTTTGTATTTATGTCTGTATTTTGTCCTATGTTTGGTTGTACTGTGAACAGAGGTCTAATTGTGTTTTTTGGTTGGCGTTTTCTGTTATTTTCAATTTTAATTATTACAGATACCAAGTTTTATGCGTATAAAGCCGGTTATCTGGATTAAGCTTGATCAGGTATGGTTTTAACTAAAACATCTGAAAGAACAACGTTATCACGTCAATGTATACGCCAAAATAAAAAGTGTTATTATTATTGCCATAAAGGATAATAATATGTCATATAAAAAGTTGAAGAAAACTAATCCCATTTTATTTAAAGTAAGTTTACGTATACTTTTTCATTGTTTGACCAACGACACTTTTGCACATCATTACTTTGCAACAGTGGAATCTTTTTACAAAGCAAATTCTATTCGTCAATTTGGAAATAAATTCGTCAACATAGAAGCCTACGATATTATTTTTCATACAAGATAAGTGACACACAAGTAACGTCACATATAGACGGCGTGTTTTAGATAAGGCCTTTTGATTCCAGACTTACACAATGTGGACGTACATCGTTGTTTTCCTGATATGTGTTCCGCTTTGTACCTGTAAACCTGACTATAGAGATTATATACCTAACGGCTATAATGTACCAAATCCCTGCCGGTCTCCCAATATATGGAATGCTGTGGGACATTATAACCCGTTTCATCATACCATCATCAAAAATCAGTTTGGATGGGTAAGTCAGAGTTTACTCGGCATTTTATTAGAACATCAGTAAGTTTCAAATGGTCAGTAAGTTTTAAATGAACATTTTCTGGTACCTGCACTGAATTATAACTATATGCATACATGGTTAATCATAGATTTTTTATGGTTATTTTTAGATATTGTCATTGACAATTAAATTTTATAATTGCGGAAAATGTACACATGGAACGACTTTGTAAATAGAACAGAGGCATAGGATAATGATATAATAATAAGTTGAAAGACAGATTTTGCGATACTAACCAATGCAACCGTATACTGTTAACAACACTGTAACAAAGACCATGTGAAGATAGCTTTAATTCCTTACTTCATAAAAGCCGCCTTCAGGTCTAAACATGTCTAAAAGAATGGTCAAAGCGTTGATATTCAACGATACCGCATGTATCGTGTGAAGTAACGAGATCATACGCAAATGATGTTACTTTTTTACCGGACGTATTTTAAGACCGGAGCCCAGTAGAATTTTCTAGTATTCCGGAATCAAAATACGTGTCTCCGACCGATTCCGGTAAAAAAGTAACAACATTTGCATATGGCCCGAGACCACCATTAATCCGCATCAACTCGTTGTCCACGAATATAGTTCCCCATATTTTATAGTGTATTTTTTCCATTTTAATTTTCCCCACTTTCTGTTTGCCTTTTCTTAAGTATCCTAGTTAAAATATAAAGCACGAGGGTCAAATTACTTAATTTAAAACAGATTTTTTAATCAGAAGTATGTAAAAGTTGTAATTTGGTCACTGTCAAAATGACATAATTTCAGGATGTTAGGAGCTATGTGAATGATAACTATACCCCTTGAAGACATTTTGGGGGTGTTCTTTAATTTGCAATGGTAGAATTTTCTATAATTTTGATATATTTTTCAGTTATGAGTGTACATTGAATAAAAGAAAGATTATAAAGTTTGAGCTTGTGCAATTTTTTTAATTTGACTTAATGCTAATATAAAAATGCACTATGAAATGATTGTGGTCTCAGACCATATGATCTCGTTATCTCACACGATGTTTGAAATGACAACAAAGGGGGGTTGTCTTGTAAAAATATTTGGAATTTAGATTGAAATAAAATATGGGCAATAAAAATGATATCAGCATGCAGGACAATCATTCCGGAATCTAACTAGGTAGGTCGGGTTCGCACGATAATAATAGAAAAGGCGTAAGAAGTGTTTGAAGTGCGGTACCACGGGATACCGCTGAAATTCCAACTTTAAGAAGGCACATCCATGACATCGTACTGACGCTAACCCGACATATCAATATCCAAATAAAAAAGCAGGGTTGCAGGGTCAGAGGAAGTTCGGACTACTTGGCGTGTGCGAGATCGTCCAATGTGAGACATATATTTACTTTATTTAGGCAGGATTCTTTGAATAATTAAATGTTCATAAATTTCCCATCAATATTAGCAATCAAGTTAGATAGACAACGATTTAAACTCCCAAATCAGCTGCAGTAGGTACAATGTTAGAATCTTATTACGGAACTCACAACTGAATATCAAATCCATTATCAAATATAAATTGATAAGATTATCGCAAGACATACTTTTGTTTAGGTGCAGTGAAGTGAGTCATATAATGGTTTACACCAATGTTTTACCATTAAAATGTTTATATACCCACACTGCAGACTATTGATACATGTAATTGGGAATAAAACCTGTTACGTGTACCATTAGCTTTTCTCCCATTTTAACAAATACATGATGTGTGATCTGACCACAGTTGAATCGATTGTTATATAAGAATTCAAATTCAGATACCAAATAATTTAGTACCAAATTGCATTTCTTGGTGAACCTCCTTAAGCTACTTTCGTGACCAAAACTGAAAGAAAAGTACGAAAGTATAGGCGAAAAAAAAAATCACATACAGCTTGGGATTAAGGCAATCCAAGTTCCGACGAGAAGAATGGCCTGAGAATGTTTGTAACAGTAAATTTAAGGTATCAATATCGGGCTAGTATCGAAATACTAGAAACTGAGCTGGGGATACCCTCAGGGACTTGGAGTCCACCAGCAGCGGTATCGACTCAGTGGTAATAATACATTCTTTGATACCAGTTCTGATGCACAAGACGTTTACATTTCGTGGATTTATATCGAGTATAAGTATTAAGCTCAAGGCTATATGTATACCTTTATAAAATCTTGTTAACTGAAAATATTTCACCGAATTACATTGCAACTACACTATCAAATATGATAAAGCTTTGATAAGAATCGATATATTATCTACACTATTGTTTAGACGCAGTTAAATAGATCATATAATTGTTTACAACAGTGGTTTCTGTAGACTTTTCGAATGTCGAATATGAAATAAGGAAATTATGTGTTACTTACTTGTTACTTATTGGAATCACAATGATAATCGGATAAATAATAAGGAAAAAGTACTGTTACTTGTTCGTTTTTTTTAATATTGGTTAGTCGGAAATAATCAATAAGCTATTAATTTTTTGGTTTCTGAATACTGTTATTTATCATCCTTCCCTGCGATTCTATCAGCTTGTTGGGCAGCTCCGTAAAATTCGTATCATGAAGCGCGTGCGGTGAGCAGGAGTTATCAACAATCAGCAGGCATTATCAACAAATTCTCCCAAAGTTTGGCAGCTTAGAACTTATTAAATAACTTTCAAAATTGCAAAATATTAATAAATATATCAAGATCCGGTGTTCATTTTTTCATATTATGGCGTTTTATTTAAATGAACGATGAAGAAATTTATAAAAGTGACATCAACAAAATGTGTCTTTCCTCGACGCTGATAATGTCTGCTGGGACTTCTTTCCGCTCTTTCCATTGCATGTAATTATTTGCGATTAAAACAATTATTAAACGTACGCTTTATATTTTTATGTCCATATTTTCGCCTGAATTAGTACTAATACATCTAAATGATGTTTAAATATGTCGTCTCCTTGGTTAAAGTGGAGTGATTATTTTATGTTGCGCATATCTTAGTCAGAAGTTGTTTCGCGAATGGAGACGGACTATGACGTCACGAAGTTGCAAGTTTGAAAGCGGGTGCTTTAGTTTCCCGGAAAATCATGAACAAAGATTCCGAGACTGATTTTGTTTTTAAAAAAAATGAAAATACATCCTAATGTATGTATTTATATCGTTTATAAGATATTTTACATGAACATTCAGGACATATACTGAACCGCAAAAGAAACGTCGCTTTTTCAAAATGTTAGCAAAATTCAAAATAAATATTAATTAATGATTTTTATATAATCAGTATTACGATTACATCACCAGGTAAGATTAAATTACCTGTGAATTAAATTTTCGGTTGAATAATTTTCAGTTGATATCGTAGAGCGACCGTACCTAAAACCGCTCGTGGGACACACTTGGCGGTAATTTTTCTTAAATGTTAAATGTTCGTGAAATTCATGCTCCTTTATGGGTATAAAAGGCCGGAGAAAATTAAAGAGTGTTAGTATCAGTGTTGACACAGAAGCTATGCCACGTCTGACTCCACAACAGAGAGAACAGGCCATTGGTCGATTGGATGCTGGGCAATCTGCCAGAGTTATTGCCAACGACTTCAACTGTGCTGTTCGAACAATTGAACGTCTACGGACACGGTACAATGCAACAAACAGCACAAATGACCGTCCACGGAGTGGTAGACCCCAAGTCACTACCCCTAGACAGAATAGAGGCATTGTTCGTCACCATTTGATGAATCGGTTCACCCCAGCTGCCGAAACTGCCAGAAACACTGTTGGAACACATGGACGACCCATAAGTGATGATACGGTTCGTCGGCGATTAGCTGCTAGAAACATGAGATGTCGCCGTCCAGCAAGAGGACCTATTCTTACTCCTCGACACCGTCAAGCTCGTCCTCAGTGGGCCACTCAGCGACAGAATTGGCGAAATCGACAATGGCGTAACATCATCTTCTCTGACGAAAGCCATTACTGCATTTCAACAGCCGATGGCAGAACCAGAGTGTGGAGAAGACGCGGGGAACGTTACGAAGACAGCTGCATTCTGGAAACAGACGCGTGGGGAGGACCTAGCATCATTGTATGGGGTGGAATCGGCCTTAACGTTAAACTTGGTCCAGTCATCTTTCAGAACCTTGGCCCAGGCAGAGGAAATGGCGTAACAGCTGCCCGTTACATCGACCAAGTCTTGACACCCCATGTTCAGCCCCATTTCGCACGTCATCAAAACAAGACTTTCCAACAGGACAATGCACGTGCGCATACCGCAAGAGCCACAAGAGACTTCCTACAGCAGAATAACATTAATGTTATGGATTGGCCGGCTTTGAGTCCAGATTTAAACCCTATTGAACATTTATGGGACGAAGTTCAAAGACGGTTGAATAATGAGCAGCCAAGTCCGACAACTGCTGCTGAACTTTCACAAGCGTTTCAGAGAGTATGGGCACGTATTCCGATGGCGTTTATTAATCGGCTCATCAACTCCATGTACCGAAGATGTGCCGCAGTAATTAGTGCCGGTGGAGGACATACACGTTATTAACGGACGTGGGAGCACAGCATTGAAAACATGTGACGTTGCGACAATTGTGACGTTTTTGTGAACATTGTAACCAAAAGACTGTAAATCATTCATTAAATTTTGTAAAAATTAATTTAAAATATATAAATGTCACTTTGAAATAATTGTATGTGAACATGTCATTTTGTGCGACGTTTCTTTTGCGGTTCAGTATATATATACTTATTGGTATGGAAAACAACGTACGTGTGTAACGGAAAACTTGTTGTCGTTGCGATGAAGAATCCATACTTTTCCCGCGATAATTTGGGAGAATTTAGAAATTTACAAATATTTACGTTTCAGATAAGTAATTAAGATGATAAAAATATTATCTGCATTTTGACAGCTGGATATCGTAAAATATCATCCCGCTCGACAGAATATGAAGACTTGGGTCTCGTTCGCTACGCTCACTCGTCCCAAACTTCATATTCTGGCTCAAGGGATGATATTTTACGATATCTAGCTGTCAAAATGCAGATAATATATACTTATTCTTTAGTGGAAAGTGTAACTGAAAATGGAATACATAATAAGTTTGTTTGTTTGTTTAGTTGGGGTTTTACGCCGTTTTCAGCACATTTGTGGAGGAAGCCGGAGTACCCGGAGAGAACCACCGACCTTCGGTAGGAAAATTGGCAATCCTTGTCAATTTAGATTGGAGTCGAACACACTCCGCCACAGGTGAGATTCGAACTCACAACCTCAGTGTTGACAGGCTAGTGATCATTAGTAGTCATGACGAACTACCTAAACCACTCGGTCATCGAGGCCCCCTACATAATAATTGTAAAAAATTAATACACGAATAAGTATTAAGTAACTGTTGCATGTTCTTTATTCAAATGTCAGATTCTGAAGGTCGAATAGGTGATAAGGACTAAGAAGTTTTTTTTTTAGCTCACCTGGCGTCCGTCGTTTCTTGTTTCTGATTGGTTAATATTAAAAAAATCTTCTCCTCTGAAATCGCTGGGCCAAATATAAAAAAAACTTGACAGGAAGCATATATGGGAGGTTCTTTACAAAGTTTTCGCATTTCGTTTGTTTGTTTGTTTAGTTTGGGTTTTACGCCGTTTTCAGCACATTTTTGGGTATTTCGCGGCGGCCAGTTTTTATTGGTGGAGGAAGCAGGAGTACCCGGAGAGAACCACCGACCTTCGGTAGGAAAATTGGCAATCCTTGTCAATTAAGATCGGAGTCGAACACACCCCGCCACAGGTGAGATTCGAACTCACAACCTCAGCGTTGACAGGCTAGTGATCAATAGTAGTCATGACGAACTATCTAGACCACTCGGCCATTTTGTCCAGTTCAGGCGACAAACATGGCCGTCATGGGCAATTCTTGTTTCTGATTGGTTGATGGCCTTCAGCAGAGGACTTAGGTTAACATAAGACCCTACGGGAATACATGCAAAAATCTTCTGAAGAACTGCCAAATTTTAGAATATGCTGACCTGTAAGTTACATAAGAAGGACCTTGAAGAAAACTTTGGTTCCTACAAGGCTTACCACACTTCATAATGATAGGGAGAAGTGACTTTTCTCTCTAAGGCATATAAAAAAAAATGGCTTTTATGCCAGGTAAGCGATACAGGCTCAGCCCACTGAGCCTCTAGTTTAGATAAGGAATAAGCAACCAACCAGACCTCCTTCAGTTGTAACCGTATTGTATATGCCTTTTACTCTTTTTAACAAGCATATTCTTAATATTATATTTACCTAATAAAATTTAAGATTTAATGTTTGTATTTTTATTACTATTTTCTTCAAGGATTTTATATCACAACGAAAACAATGGAGTTTAAATCTGTGTCGCATGGATTCAGATCGGGACAATAAAACAAATGGCGAAGAACTAGGAGATCCAGATTGTAAATGGATTGAAGGCTCCAAAGCAGAAATGTTACCAATAGGGCATCCTGGTATATACTTTTTAAATTCTATATATTTTAATCATATACAAAAAGAATAATGAGTTTATTAAGGTCTTTCCCGTTTCCAACGGAAAGACCTTATTGTAATTCGTCTGATTATTCTTATTCTTCTTCTTTTCCGCAAAGTTTGATGTCCTGAATTTTTTTCATTTCGCGACATATCAAAATGATATTTTGCAGGATGGTTCGGAATGATAAACCGCATTCTGGACTGACCCTGTGAAGTCAGAATATTTATCGAAACAGAGTTATCTTCCCGAACACCGTAAACCTTGTTACCGCTCTATCACGGAAACCGTAACAGATAGAGGCAAACCGAAAGGTGGAAAATGTTTGACATCTCAAGACAAAAGTTTGTTCTTATTTGGTCGAAACATTTTGATGACTCCTTATAAGAGTTACTTCCCCTTGAACAGTGAACCGAACACCGTAAGGGTCAAAAGTCATGAACGGTTAGTCGTAGAGACTTGGGTCTTCCACCTATGACCATCACAGGTCATGACCTTGAAAATGACCTTAAGGTCAAAGTTCAAGGTCAAACTTGACCCCTGACCTTAAACCTTGTTACCGCTTTGATTCGGAAACGGTAAAAGATAGCTGATTAAATGTGTTGAGAAAAATGTTCATCTAGTCAAGACGCAACTTTGTCGTGTTTCAGTCAAAGCAGTATATCAACTCCTTATAGGAGTTATTGGCCCTTGAATATTTAACAGAACACGTAAATGGTCAAAACTCATAGACGGTTAGTTGTAGAGATTTGAGACTTGCACCAATGTTCATCAGAGATCAAAAACTTCAAAATGACCCCAAGGTCAAAGGTCAAGGTCAAACTTGACCTCTGACCTCAAATCTTGTTACCTCTCTGTCTCATTAACCGTAAAAGATAGCTGATAAAAGGTATTGAGAAAAATGTTTAGAATGTCAAGATATACATTTGACTCATTGGGTTCGAATCCGTACAGCGACAACTTATAGGGGTTAGTGCCCTTGACACTTTTATATTTTATTTTATATCTCGCAAACTATAACAGATAGGAAGAAACTGTCAATACAAAAAAAGAATAGTTTCAAAAGATCTACATTTTGGTACAAAGGTCAAAGGTCAGAGATCAAGGTCATAGAAAAAGCCCTTAGCAACCGATGGAAAAGTACCTAGCAACCATATAAATTTATGTTCAGGGGCCTATATTTAACTGTATAAGTAAATATGGAAGGTCAAAGGTTGTCAATGAAACTGTCTATAGCAACTGATTAAAAAGCCCTTAACAACCATATATAATTATGTTATATATTATATATTATAAAAATGTCAATTTTGACCGTAGACCTTGTTAGAGTTATGCCCTATTGATTATATAACTGAACACGAAATGGTCAACTCATAAACAGTTAGTCATATATATGGATTGAATCAGTTGCAAATCATCTCATTGATATGTTTATTTCTAGTACTATGAGAAGATTGACTACAATTTAGTACAAAGGAAAAGAAAAACAATAATAAACACCTTTGTTTACAAATGTGACATCAGTTAATCTCATATTTAACAATAATATCCAAATAAATTTAAGAACAATCATATTTTAACCAGAAATTGTAGTTCAAAGAGTACAATGAGCATATTTATAAAAGAAACAAAATTCTTTATTACTGTTGTGTATCATTCGCAAATATTACCTCACTTTGGACTGAACTAACCATTATAAATATCAAAATTCTAAATTTTGGAACTAATTCATATAATTTTCAATCAAATTACCATATTAGATGACTATTGTACCCTCGAAAGGTTCAAAATTATAGATATAAACAAAACATCTTCGTTTTTCAATGCAGGGATAGTTTTGTACTGGGGATAGGAAATACGATTAAAAGCAAGTAAAGTCGTCCCATATTATTTCGTCCCTAATTAGTTCACTACAGTACAGACTTGGGATTTGCACCCATTTGGTCATCAGATATCAACTGTTTGACATATCAAGACACTAGTTTGTTTTTATTTGGTCAAAATAATTTGTCATAGTTAAATAACCCGGGAAAGACCTTGCAATTGTTCTCTGAACAATTGTCCTTCTAGTATTTTAAATATCTTCTGCAGCCGTCAGTATGGAACACAGAGGGGGGAACTTCCAAGAGTAGAAGATATCTTGAACCTACCAAGTTACTATTACTTGCGTGTTGAATTCAATGGATATAATTTTTAGAAATAATAGGAGGTTGGACGTCAGATATGCTCCATATGTAAAAAAATTTATACACAGGCGTACGGCCAATCAAATTGTCAGGTACAAATTACATAGTAAATAGTGTTTTGACACCGTTTACAAGTATTGATATTGTTTTTCGTGTTGTGTAAGGTAGAGGTCATATCAATAGTGCGTTTCAATGAATTGACTATTAAGTCTTTTAGTATTATTTAATTCGATGTATAATAAAAACTATGATTATTTAAATAATTTTCATGGGGATTTTCTTTTCGCTTGCCATGAGATCATGCATATAGATTTTACTGAGTTGAAAATTTATATGAATTTATTCTGGAAATGCTAATCTTAAAATTTCCAAAACATCTTTATATCAGGCCCATTTTTAACTTTCAAAAGTAAAGAATTAATGTTTCAGTAATATGATGAGAAATACATATTATTTGTATTTGCTTTCTTTGCACTTCATCAACATTCCCCGCTCTCAAAACTTATCTTATATAAAAACTCAATTTTAAGTGAACGTTTTCAAGTGGTATAAAGAAAGTACACATAATTACTATATTTAAAAGAACATAATAGAAACAAATTGTGGAATTCTTTTCATTATACATTTTAAAAACAGAATTAATTATTATTATTGTTTCTTGCAGGGATATGTGAACCGGTTGGAAGTCCTCACTGTATGAGAGAACAAGGCTTCACGTGTGATTGTAAAGAAAACTGTCCAAATCTCAAGAGCTGATCATTTTAATACGCATTGAAATTAAAATTTTCATTATATGTGCGTGCTTTATCTATGTTTACAATATTCCATTTTTGATGCAATGATTAGATCACTTTAAACATATTTTATTTGATAATTACATGTAGAAGCAAATGGGATTGGATATAAGTTATACAGCATCAGTGAACGTCTTTCCTTTTAAACAGTAATATGGTAGAGGAAAATTGCAAACAATACAAAAATGTGACGCCATAAGACGAAAAGGAATTATGTCAAAGTGAGAGAGAGAAGGATACTCATTAATTTTCTAAACAAATGTTACAAATGTTTAACAACAAAAACAAATTACGTCTCAATACGTTCAACAACTTGTCCACTAGAAACATCAACAATGATAACTATCGAATCTCAAGACAGACACATTTTTATGTTCATGTGCGATTTTCAAGAATTTATTTTCCTGTCCTTTGTTTCACATGTTTTTCAATTCTGCGTTTTTATGTCCCATCACGAAGTGTTGGGTAACATATAGTTTTTACTCCGTTTCTTCACTATTCTTATTATTATTATTATCTTCAGTAGCTGTTTTGTGTGCGAGTGTTCTCGAAAACGACTCAATGCATTGAAACCAAACTTGGGACAAAAATACGGCACATCTGAACATGTTCCTTGTCATACAAAAAAATCCAAGATGGCCGCCATTTTCCACATGGCCGCCTTCAAATTCTTTAAAAAATTCTTAGACTGAAATAGAAAACAATTCTGGACAGCTCCGATTTTAGCGTAGAAATGTTCAGCACCATCAAAAATTGTACAGACGACCATTTTGAAAAATCAAAGATGGCCACCATTCTTAAATTGGCCGCCGTGTCAATAAAAAATTCCTACATGCATAAAAATTTATAGTTGGGGCTCGACTAATATGGCGATGAATATACACGGAGGTTGCTTATTTATTATAGTTCATACGACCTACTTGTTGTTTCTAATTTTATATATTCGAACGTCAAATTAGTTTCTTATTTTACATATACAAGATTCGGACACTAAGTGGGTTAATTATTTTATATTGATATTCAAATACTCAAATTAGTAATATCATATTTCAGCGTGAGATTATTTATGCATGTTGATTCGCTGCTAGAACGTCACTGAAAATGCAAAAAATGTTCCTATTGAAATCTCGAGCAAAATACATTATCATCTTCTTGGAATATAATTCTCTCCACACATGTAAACAACTATCGACCAATGGATTATATATCTAAGATAGGCGATCTCGGTTTTGGTGTATACTCCGAGGTCTTGTCTTCATGGAAGCCCTTACAGAGACATAAAAAACGAAGAACAGGAATTAATGCACTACATGTATTATATTGTTTTGTATACATGTATAGTATGTTCTGATATATCGTTTTTCTCCTTGTAATTCCCCTTTATAGACATCGTATATTGTATTTAATACATACTGTGCAATAATCTGGATGGTGTGCATTAACTTCTCAGTTATACTGCTAAGAATCCTCGTTTACAAGTTGATTCCATTTCTAATACAACTAATTTGTCAGTCTCTATTCTGTAAGAAGTATCAAGTGCATATAATAAGGCCAACTAAAAAATGTATGTTTAGGTTTTCGTTCTTAAAATTAAGGTAGGTAAGTATATTTATTTCTTTTTTTACTTTTTGGCCATGTCCCTACAAAAATATCAATGAAACTTGAGGACAGTCACAAAAAATTAGGGTAAGTTAGGAAAGTTTGTCCTAAACATTTTTTACATTAGAGTTTGCCTCTTGAAAAGACATTAAAACAAAGAGAACCACATGCAGAAGCATTGCAATCAACATTGAAATGGACAGAGATATAATTACTATTCAAGAACATTGTCATTTCTCATTTTCTAAAATTCAGCGCCAGTGGAAAATGAATTTAAAATTTGTGATATATACGGTTGAAAACCTGAACATATTATTATTTCATTCCAAAAAAAATTAAACTTTCTATTGTTTTTTCTCCTTAGTTTCTGTATCAGCATATAAATGCCATTTTCAGATATTTCTGAATACGTGGAATCTAGTTTTTGTCTCTTTTCTGCTAGCTTTTCATCCTGAAATGAGAAACATAACTGCAAGGGAACATAAATCTGTTCAAAATACCTTGAAAAAATATAAAATAACAATCCAAAGATTCTAATATTAGACATAGTAAATTTATACTATGCTGTATACGACGCATTTCAAGGAGTTACCTCTCATCAGCAGCATTAAAACCGAAACATTTGGAAGACCAAAAATCAAACTTATTTTAAATCATTTATGTAATGAAGTAAAATTGATTAAGATATTGCATAACTTTAATTATGTTCTTTGATATTATAATATAAAATTTAATTTTCAAAAGCTTTGTTTATTATAACATAAATTAATAGCTTTCATTTTTTTACTTTCATTCAAAATAACAATCCAAATATATTAATATTAGATATAGTATATTTATACTATGTTGTATACCACGCATTTCAAGGAGTTACCTCTCATCAACAGCATTAAAACCGAAACATTTGGAAGACCAAAAACCAAACTTATTTTAAACACAATTTATTTACATCAACAGGTGCTGTACGTATAAATTAAATTCAATGCTATACATGAGTGAAAAGATATTTCATTTGCCAAATACTATTCAAATATTAGAAGCTTTCTCATGCCTGGTTACTGTAGTTGTAGAATTTCGAATTACAAACTTTTGATATTGAATCTGAAATTTCTACTTTCGTAATACGAGTTTGTTCTGTTGAAAGCGAAGATTGCTCAGTACACGTTGTAAATTTTAGATATCATATGTAGTATGTAACAACTACAACATTTTTAAGGCTCTTTGTTTAATATAAAAGATGAATGATCTTTGTAAAGGGTGTTTGTAGCATTATTTTTGTAATTAATCGACTTTGGATGAATTAAATATAAGGCTGTTTTTATCCCCGCTCTAGCGAAGTGGCGGGGATAATGTTTTGCTGTTCGCCGTACGTATGTACGTGTGTACGTAATGTCCAGGATTGTTAATGTAGATTGTGCCGAAGGTTTCGGAATTTTGGAATTTGCCCTTAGGCCACAGGGCATAATTATGAGCAAAAAACGGATTTCACAATATCCAGTAAATAGTGAAATCTTCTAAACTATTTGGACTATAATGCTGAAACTGAAACCATGACTAGTATTACATATGGCAAATTCAAAAGTGACATAAGAATTTTTCTGAAACCCCTGGGGGCATAGCAACTAGACAATTAAAAAAATCCCTAAATCTATTGTCACAGAACTCCTCTTACAACCTAAGCGGTAGAAACATAAAAACTGGTGAATTACTAGCACTTTAAAAGTTGTCGAAGGCTTCGGAATTTTGAAATTTGCCCTTGGGGCACAAAACATTTTCTTGAAGAGTCTCAGACTTGTTAATTTTTGAATATTACCAATCAGCCATACTATCAGACACTAGCAGAATAATAGCTGTTAAATGGAATATTTTTGATTTCAAAAAAATAATTCCAATTTTGTTAAATTTCCTGAAAGACTCTAAGACCTTCATTTTTTGGAAATGTATCTAGTAACCATGCATATTAAAAACCATTAAAATTAAGAGTTAAGGTTACCATTGAAAATTTCCACAAATGGAATTCCAAATTTGGTTAATTTCCTGAAAGACTCTAAGATCTGAATTTTTTGGAAAGTACCTAGCAACCATACATATTTGTTTACAAAAAAGCAACAGCTGTATAGGGAATGATTTAATTTCCAAAATTAAATGGAAATTTTGGATTTAAAAAAAAAATAACTCCAATTTTGGTAAATTTCCTGAAAGACTCTAAGATCTTCATTTTTTTGGGAAATTTATCTAGCAACCATGCATATTAATAACTATTAATGTCACAAGAGTTAGGTTAACTATTCAATTTCCAAAATTGATATTCCGACTTTGGTAAATTTACACTTAATTATTAGAATATAGCAAAGTGCTCTCGACCAATGAAATTATATGATTTGATGTTTCTTAATTGTGAAGAATGAATGTAAAACATATTCTTCGTAAGGGTTTATCCTATTGTTTTCTTACCATTCAAAACAATGAATTCCTGAGTTACAACTGTCCCGATGCACATGTATCACCTTACATAATTTGTGAGTGCAGCTTATTATTATTGAATTTGAATTTGAAAAAAATAAATAAAAATAATTAATAACTGTTGCAGTTTTTAAGATTGGTAATGTTGAACGTTAAACATGATAAGACCAATACAAAAAAGAAATATCTCATTAATTAAATGTTACCTACATTTTAATCTAAAAGCATTAATACTCTAAAATCAGATTACTTGACAAGCGGCTGGTAAGAATCAACATGTCAAATATTCCAATATAATTAAAACATTTGATTTGAACATTTAAATTTTAGCCAATTACTTTTATATGAAGTAGCATTTAAATTATGTATACATGTTGCATTCCCTGTGGAATAAAATATAGTTGTAACTCATATTTTGAAATTTATTGACTTAAACTGTAAATAAACAAAAAGATAATTCCTTACTTAAATTTTACATGTTTTACATTCATACTCACAATAAGGAAACACCATTGCATCTGTGAACGTTTAAAACGCAATTAATTAAAATTTCCCAAATTATTAGAAATGCCTTACATCACTACGACTAATCCATAAATGAAATGTCTAAAAGGAAATCATGCATTAACTATAAACCTTGCACTGACCTTGAAAACAATTATACCTAATTAAAACTAAACAAGAGATCATTTGAGCCTTGAGCACTTTACAATATTCTAAGTTTGTATGTAATAGTTATCCCACAAGGACGCGGTGTGTCTGTATAAGATCATCCCGAGGGCCGGAGGCAGCGGATGACGAATCTATTTTCATAACCCAGAACTCATTTAGATCCACAGAAGGTATTTGTAAATCAAATATTAATTATGGTACTTATCTATTAGGGTAACAAAAGCCGATTTTCAAGTTTAGCATTCATTTGTAGCAGTTTTTAATATAATAGGAGACCCAGGATATGACTGCAGCCAATACTTTTGCAATACATTCTTAATTCATTTGAATGCAAGTACTTTGTAAAGTCATTTTTTATTATTGATAATGGGCCTAAATGTTGTCCCTTTTCTGAAAAAAAAACCCCAAAATAGCGTAAAGGAGGTTCGGGGGGGGGTCCTTGTATAACTTTTAATTGTTACTTTATTGCAAATTAAATCCACTGCTAAAAGGTCAATTTTTGGTTGGATAACGGTAATAAAAAACCATCTTATTTATAGATTTTTTTAAAAAGAAGTCAATCATGGCACTTAACTGTGCACGTGAATACATTTTACCTATTATTTTCTGGACAATAGCCTTTGTAAAAGTAGGGGTGATCTGGCAGGGGTGATCCGACTCAGATCACCCCTGCTAGAACAAAGGAGCTGGGATGTAAGAGAATGATAATCCCTTTCTTCATAATAAGTACTCGCTAACGCTCGCACTTAATCACGAAGAAAGGAATTATCATTACCTAGAAGATGTCGTCATAAAACAGTTCACTACATGTATTTACATTATAAATGTATGATCAGTCACGCTTCAGTTAACATTATGACTACTATTTCACCTGTCCAATTAATTACTAAAGTTATTGTCACATCTGAGTATAATTTCTTTGGTCATTTGTGTTTTGCTATTCATAGCTCTGGCTGAATTATTTAAAAAAGAAGAAATGGTAGTGAAACAGTGAAACAGTGAAAAAATGTTATTGTTCTTTTGTGAAATACATTATATTTCTTTGATTGAACCCGTAGCATAGACACTTTATATGGATATGCCGTGTTTCATTTGCAATTAATTTCAATGCCCTTTTAAAGAATGAATTATATTTCTAGTAGCGTAGAAAGGGAAAGTTCCTCACCAAATCAAATATTTAGTCTTTATACCATGTTAAAACTCGAAATGACGCTTATCTTTTATAGAAGAAGGGAAATTAAGACGAATAATTGATTGCAATGTAAACAACACTACTATATGGAAGGAAATGTCGTCTCCTTGCAACGTCTGTGGAATCTGGATAACGGGTTAGGATAAAGAAGAATTAATAGAAATTGCTACCTAAACAATCATCCTATGATGTCTATTATAATGCTTTATTGTTTTCGTTTGTTATTGTCAAATAGTCCCATAAAATAAGACCCCAGACATTCCAGAAATGTAATTAGTACAGTATTTATATTTACCAACTAATTTGCTATTCAGAGGCTTGTGCATAATACAGTGATTTCATGGAGAAGGAACATCTGCTGACGCAAAAGTTACTCAGGCAAGGTATGTGTTCCTAGGCGGTAGTAATCATTTCAAAAACTGTAAGGTCGTCATCAAAAACTTGTAGATCGTTATGAAAAATCATATTTCTCAGATGAAATTTGATCTCTTCCATTTGGTGTCGATTCACTCTTTCACCAAACATGACATTTTTTCTGGACTTGACCGGAGTAACATGGCCTTTATCTTTTAAGAAACAGGAACTACTTACCCATCCGGATCACGTGAGTTCATCCCCTGTTTTTGCTGTTCATCTTTTTTTATATAGTTTTTTATTATTGTTCTCATCCTTCCCTATCTCAGCTTTGTCTACAAATGTATGATTTTTGGATGACCCTTCGGATTTTCCTCATTTTGTCTTTTGTCATGGGTTTTATTCCCATTAGACAATTTAATTGCTTACGGTTGTTACACATAGTGTCCTGCGTGAACACGACTGAAGGCGGAGTAATTTTCCAGTGGATTGATACTCGATTAGCGAACGGAAATGACCCTGCTTGAGAGGTTGGTTATATGTCATATGTAATATCAGGTAAAGTATTCGGAATCGAACCGAAATATTTGGAAATGCATTGCTGTCGATTGTGCATTTTACGATAAATCCTTTCATTTAAAATTTAATCCTCTAAACATTACAACAGAAGAAAACGACGAATTTTATAGTGAAAAAAAAAATCATAACGATGGTGTTGATACCTGGGTTGATAACTTTAAGGAATACATTGGCACTAGGATTCTACAACATACCACAGTAGCATGAAAACAAAATATTATAAAATATAATAAAATTTTTGTACTACTCATTACTCAGGTTATTTTCCTGCATTTATTTAAGATTCATAAAAGTTTTGTGTATACTCAATTAAAAAAGATTCTTTTACACAATTTTATAATAACTCGTTCTTTTTAACATTATGTTTTGCTTTCACCCTATTGTAGTCATGTGATTTAAAGATCCGATATATGTTAATTGAGCAGCCGACAATTCGACAGATGTTGCATTTTTAAATCGATTCTGCAGTTGACAGAATTTTTGGCATGAGGAAAACATGGCTGAACAGGTATAGGTGATATAGATGCTTCTTACATCATAAAATTGTTGTTCCATATAAAGAAACCGAATCTTAAATAACTTTCGAAGAACCGCAATCTTGACATGCTTAAAGTGAATTATAAACAGCATAAAACGGTGTCAGTCAAATAAACTAAGCAGAGAATGTCGTTTAATATATCTTTGAATTAAATAAAAGTTCTAAGAATCAAATAGTTCGAGATTCGTCTTACAAGCCAGGGCGGGTCCAGGTGAGGGCATCATGGGCGTACCCCCCCCCCCCACTTTTTTCAAAAAAAAAAAAAACTATCGTAATCTGCTTATATTGTATTGAATATGGCAATTTATCATCTTCATTAATTATTGACGTCAATTTTTTTATATTCAATCATGTATTCCACATTAAAGCCTAAAGAACTTTATCCCATCACTGTTTGTTTGTATTGTATCATGTGTGTCGTTCAACGAAACCAGAACTTAATCTAAAATAGAGAGATATTTATCAGTGTGGCTACTTCATAATTTGAAGCTAAATTGTTGATATCCAGGAGCTTCTGAGCTTCCCCATGGACCCTCTACCAGGGCAATCGTAGTTATTCCTCCCGTTCATAAAATCCTGGCCTAGGACTGTTGAAATGTTAAGTAACGCCTTATACCTTAGAATTTGGAATTTCTCGTTATTGGTCTACTGCTGTTAAGATCCATCCAATCATTTTAATATACCATAGACAATTAATGGAGAGAATTCGGCAGAAAAAATATTAAACACTGACACTTTAACTATAAAATATACATGTTCCAAGTCATGAACCGTTACATTAGTGCATTTCACAATTATTTTATGTTTTTAGCAAAAAAAAGAAAGTTTTATTATACCCCTCACCCTTTTCAAATATCCTGGAAACGCCCCTGCAAACGACAATCTTAAGTTTTTATTAAAATAGTTACAGAAGTAAAATATAAATAGTTTTTTGTCAGAAAATTAATTTGGATATCTAATAAGTCTATTTTCTACATCAATGACGTCAATTTTTAAAGCAATATTAAATGGAGTGTAATATCGTAAAATATTGTACGCTAATTTTGGTTACGTTGTACTTGGAATATTACGTTGCTATACAATAATATACAATTATTAAATAATATGATGAAAATAGCCTTAATATGGCAAATTTGATATGACCAATATTTTACTTGCTTTGGTCTTTATAATATAGGGTTATTGCATGAATATTGGTGAATATAGTTCCGAGCAGTATATCATATTGCACGAGCGTGCGAGTGCAATATGATATACTGCGAGGAACTATATTAACCAATATTCATGCAATAACCCTTTTATTATGTAGTAATAAATATTTTATGCCTCTAGTGATATTTTATCTTGTTTAAATGACATTTTCTAATTCATACCTATATTTTACTAGGAACAATATTGTCATATTTGCACTAGTGCAATATGATTTCTTTTTCTGTCCATCGATGAATTCCTTCACCTTACTTTTGTCGACTTTTGACCTCCGATTGTTCTTGTTCGGGGGTTTCTACCAATTCCCCTCTGCTTAACAAGAAGGCGATATCGTCCTCCGCCATCTTAATTTTTCCAAACGACTGGGTATTTATATGAAAATTTATCCAGTTAATAATTAACTCCTTGAAATGCGTCTTATACAGCATAGTATAAATTTACTATATCTAATATATTAGTATCTTTGGAATGTTATTTTTAATACAGATTTAAAAGTCAAGATGGAAACAGGGCAATATGGAATTCCATACGGACCTGCAATTTGGAAACAGGGCAATATGGAATTTCATACGGACCTGCATTTTGGAAACAGTGCAATATGGAATTCCATACGGACTTGCAATATCGAAACAGGGCAATATGGAATTCCATACGGACCAGCAATTTGGAAACAGGGCAATATGGAATTCCATACGGAACAGCTGTATTTAATGAAAGTGTTACAAACTTGCTGATTCTGTATTGGCCCTGTATTGATTCTCTGTCAGCTGTATTTGCCCTCGGCCCTCAGGGCCTCGGGACAAATACAGCTAACCTTGAATCAATACAAAGGCCAATACAGAATCAGCAAGTTAGTAACACTATATTATGGCACTTTACTGAGCGTAATATCATGTTTTATAAACCACTTAACAGCAATATTGACCAAAGCCGACGTCTGCGGTCAATATTGCTCTCAGTGGTCCATAAAACGTTATATATTGCACGACTGCCATACTTGTTTTATTACATTTCATTTTAGAGAGAATGAACTGGAAATCTCGTTTCTAAAATACGTCATCAGGCAATATAACTCACGCGCGGGAAATTCAAACCTGAAAAACCCTGCCCGAGGTTATATTGCCCGGTGGGCGTGGCTGTAGACGTCGATTTGGAAAAAATGGCGAAAAATTTAATTTCTAATATAATAGAAAAATAACTTTAAAATATAGAATCACAAAATATGGACTACTTTGAAACACACGGTTTCTATATAAATTAAAAAGTACGAAATGTAATAATATTTTTTATCCATGATGCCATAAAATATAACCGGATATCCTGCATTTATCATATGTTATCATTGCATAAAGTTGCAAAATAGATGATGGTATATAAATCGGATATACCCCTACCAGGCTGACACCCTCTGACTTTGTCCTATAATGTATTGATAATGTCTAAAACATTAGAGATTGTTCCTTGAAGCTGTACATAATCTGAAATTAACGATAAAACAAGAAATATTCATGATGAAAATGTGACGTAAATTGATTTGATGTTATCATAAATAGAAGCTTGCCAGTGTCCAATTTATCAATTTATGAATTTAAACTCTTCGCGCATATAAATAAAACAAAATCATATCGTTGTTATGTGCTGTTGCCGCTGTAATAGACGTATTACTATGCAAGGAGGCAGTTTCTTTTAATATATCATTATAAAACAGGATAAAGGATGGATTGCCTTGATTGGAAAATTTTTGGAGATGAATAAGTTTTTTGTTTCTCTTTCCTCTCAATCAATACATTAATTCTTTACACGTAAACAGTGATGGAACTAAAGATCTAAAGAATATCTAACGGCTCATGACATTTGTAGACAGTTCGGGGAGTCAAGGAAAATTTCCGTAGATATATTCATCTTTGTTCATTGTTGCGGTATATGGTTCTTGGCTATATTAATAACATGTCCAGTGGATGGTCCTGCAGATTAATCTAATGTAATCGATATATCAAATGACGACTATTTAAGGATTATTGATGATATATTTCTGTCAGTAATGTTCTTTGTATGATGTACCTTTGTAGGATAAACATTTTGAAAGGAAATGTTTGGAATCAAGTATTATCTCCTACATGTACATACGTGAAGAAAAAGATTTATACGTAAAAAGAAATAATTTTTGCCATTTGTTTTGAATTTTAAGTGCTAGGATTTGCCGTGAGGTTGATATAATATACATTTCGCATTATGTGTAAGAAGGAAGAATGAGTAACTCAACATGTCCAAATATTTCATCGGAAAGAGTCATTCCAGAAAAGGAACATTGGAGAATTGCTTTACTTTCTTTCCTGTCTAGCTTCCCATTTATAACTATTGCAGGAAATATACTGGTGATATATACAGTGCTGAAGCTACATAAATTCAGACAGAAGGCTAATGTTTTTGTGGTGTCGTTAGCAGTTGCCGATATTGCAGTTGCCATTTTTGTCATGTCCTTTGCTATTTTAAAACAGTTCGGTCATATGTCGTGGCTGACCTTTCGATCAGTTTGTTGGCTCTCCGTTAGTTTTGACGTGATGTTCACAAGTACGTCCATATTCCACTTAATGTGTATGACCGTAGACAGATACATTGCTATATGTTTGCCATTTAAATATCATTTTATAATGAGTAATCGCTCCGTTTCAGCATTACTTGTAATATGTTGGTGCCTACCGTTCGTAATTTCCTTTGGATTAATTTTCGGCGAAGTACATACGATCGGTGTGGAACGTTACTGGGATTGTCCGAACAGGTGTATTTTGGTTGTAAATATCTATTATGCAGTTATATGCTCCTTAATTGTATTTTATATTCCTTCATTATTCATGTTAGTGTGCAACTTGAAAATTTTCTGGGATGTTAGACGAAAGGGTCGACAACTCTGTGAACTTAGTAGGAGCTTTAAGCGACAACAATATGATAAACTTATGAAAAGGGAAGTCAAAGTGGCCAGGACTATTGCCATTTTGTTGAGTTGTTTTTTCCTTTGTTGGCTACCATTTTTCATACTGAACATTGTTGATCCTTTTATCGGTTATTCTATTGACGAAAGTACTTTATTAATTACCACGTGGTTGGGATACATAAATTCAACTATAAATCCTTTTTTGTATTACTTTTTAAACAAACCATCATATCAAGGACATTTAAAAAATCCCAGACATTCAAGAATATGTTGTGTCGCTTTGATCATGAAGCGTAAGAGGAACAGAAATCTATATGTACCACAAAATTTAAAACCATTTGAAAAAAATTCAGAATCGTTGGAAAAAAATGGAATTTTTAATGTTATTGCGCAGTAATATATGTCTGCATAACGAACAAAGTGTATGAAATGAGAATGCGAGATATTCAATTTAAATAACAGTGACTCTAATTACATCCTGCTTATCTGCTCATGCATAACAATTGATAATGTTAAATTATTATGTTTATTTTAAAAAAAATCTGGGAATGTGATTATTTATTATTTTCTTAAAGTGTGTATGATCTAGTAAATTACATACGAGTATAACTACAGAATCATCTCATTTTCATTCTCTTTTATAGCCAATATTTGTTCGGAACATATTTTAAACTACACACATCTATTTCATCGAATCACGTCCCCCAAATCTCTGATTGTAAAAAATTCAACACAGTTGTTATGACTTATAGAGATAATTCGTGGATTGGTAATACATATATGTAATTTAGGATTTACACGCACATGAAGTTCGAGTAGCTATTTTTGCTTTTTTGCTTTCTACAATAAAATACATTTCTCCTATATGTTTTGCTTCAGCAATATTAAAGAGGCACTAGTAGTTCCGCCATGTTGATTTCATTCGAGGTTTTGACAGTGTGCGCTATATGATATCAATGGTCTTTTAATTGCAAAGTTATAAAACTAAGAAATGGATTCTTAATATTACTCTTAATACTTGTAAATTGTACGCAAATAAGTATTTATGAGCCCACATGTATTCCAAGCCGGGTATAATAGTATCTGTATTGTGTCTGAATTTTAAGGAAGCATTGTATATATATCAATTTCTATTGACTGTTCAAGAGCAAATGGTACATATATCTATTAACTCTAGAAAGAATATATTCGGAAGTCGAATATAATTACATGAAATCGTTTTTATATTATACGTGAACATAAATTGATACAAAACAATAAAAATGTGTAAGTGATAATTTACATATAATATAAACATCGGTTATTATGGTAGATTAGAACCGAATGGTCTACTGGGAAATTTCATTAAGGTTTTTGCGTTTTTTCGACGCTATCTTTTATCTGGAGACGTCAATATCAAATAGACATTTGGTGCCATGTTTGTTCAACTAAAATAAATACAATATCATTATATAATTTACGGTCGGAATAACCGATAAACGAAGCCAGAATTTAAAAAAAAAATCACCCACTGCTTTACAGAAGAGACTATTACAACTTATATAATAATCTGTATTTAAACCGAAGAAATAAGACACAACTGTCGGCAGGCGGAGCATTCTGTCTGTTATATCTTTATGTACTTTCCTGTGATTTTACAAAGCAGGAATGCACAGACTTCAATTTCAATATTGTTTAACTAAGGGAGGGGGGGGGGGGGTAGGTGGGGTGATAAAATATTAAAACAAATCCCTCCACTAGGTTATTCTATATTTTTGATCACGTAATGATTTTATGGAAAATGTCAGATTTACTGTGAAGATGAAAAAGTCTTCTTTCTGCTAATTGAGCATTTCAACGTTCTTAACGCCCTCGATTGTTTGAGATTTCCCTATCTTGCACTTTCACCTGTGTTTTAGATTCTCAAAAATATGACAGCAATTTCGATCCGACGAGAAAGTCAACGTACAAATCACATTCACGATAGTAATGATATAACTGCTTCTAACAGTGTTACATTTTACATACTTTATCCGTTTTTAAAGTAGCATTTCCAGTTTATATGATTTTTTGCGTAAGATATTTTGATCCTTAAACAAGAATCCTTCAAAGAACTTTCCTTTGGACTCGATGTTAAAGCTTTACTACGACCTAAATTTTTAAAAGACGTGAATTTTAAAAACTCGTTGAAGATTTAATTAGGATTTTTGGGTAAGATATTTTCATCATTGAGCAAGAATCCTTCAATGGTCCTTTGGATTCTATGTTAAAGCTTTACAACGACATAAATTTTTAAAAGACGTGAATTTTAAAAACTCGTTGAAGATTTAATTAGGATTTTTGCGTAAAATATTTTGATCCTTGAGCAAGGTCCTTCAAAGGCCTTTCCTTTGGACTCGGTGTTAAAGCTTTACAACGACATAAATTTTTAAAAGACGTGAATTTTAAAAACTCGTTGAAGATTTAATTAGGATTTTTGCGTAAAATATTTTGATCCTTGAGCAAGAATCCTTCAAAGGCCTTTCCTTTGGACTCGGTGTTAAAGTTTTACAACGACATAAATTTTTAAAAGACGTGAATTTTAAAAACTCGTTGAAGATTTAATTAGGATTTTTGCGTAAAATATTTTGATCCTTGAGCAAGAATCCTTCAAAGGCTTTTCCTTTGGACTCGGTGTTAAAGTTTTACAACGACATAAATTTTTAAAAGACGTGAATTTTAAAAACTCGTTGAAGATTTAATTAGGATTTTGCGTAAAATATTTTGATCCTTGAGCAAGAATCCTTCAAAGGCATTTCCTTTGGACTCGGTGTTAATGCTTTACTGCGACATAAATTGAAAAGTTTAACAATTCACGAGATTCTTTCTATGTTTTTATTTCATTTGGTCCATTTCTGTTATGCCAAATTAACTTTAAATCAACTAGCAATTTGATTTTGTCCTGATTTTCTTTAAAAACTCAAACAACATATGAAAATTTTTAATAATAATAATCTTTATTTGAATTTACACCAAGAAGGGTCAATCAAAATTACAACCATACAAATTACAACACAACATTATAACAAAAATGACATTGCATGGCATTAACTATATTTATAAACATAAAACATCAAGTCTGAGAGCATAACTTTGACCGACGTGAACCTTTTTTTATCTCAATTCTAGTGATTGTTTAATAAAGGTATTAACGGTCGATAAAAGTTAAATTTTCGGATTTAAGATAAATTTAAGTTTTTCAATAGATGACAAAGATGAAAAAGATGCTGAACCTGATTCTATTTCCGCGTAAAATTAACTCGTAAAATGTTATTAGTTTGACAAAAAAGTGGAAAATGTGACTCAAGTGGAACAAAGTCTTTGATGGCGAGGAATATTTTTGTATCGACCCGTTTCTATAAATAAACAGTGTTCACTCGTTCTGAGTTTAGTTAAATTTTGACGATTTTTTAAATTTTTCTCTTGTACCAGATATTCTTCCAATGTAATTTCATTCTTCAATTTACTGTATAGATAAAGTTTTGAGCTGTCCGTAATATTTGAAATCCTATCTTTCATTTTATTTTTATGGCATTCATGATTAGATTTAGGAAGTTCTTTTTTATAAATATTTTTAATTTTAGGATAGGGGTTATCATTAATTATATAATCACACATATCTTTTCTGTTTTCTTCAAAAATGTTTGATGCTGCAGTATACCATGAGAAGTGTCCAACATCATGTAACTTCATATTAACATTATAAGCTTCTTTAATGAGGGGGTTTACATTAGTTGTTTGTATTCTAATAAAATACATTATTATTTGAATTTTAATAAATGAGGTAACTGGTAAACGACCTAGTTCTGAGAGTACAGAAATATTGCATGAGGTCTTTTTAGCTTCAAGAACGGATTTACAGTATTTTGATTGAATCTTTTCAAACAACGATTTTTCTTCTATGGAAAGCATAATTTTAGTTTTGTTAGTTTAATGCTCAGCTGTCATTTATACGGAAGGCAAATAGTCAAACATTCAGAATCCTCAGAAAATATTGACTGGTCATTATTGATTTCTTGCGTTAGCTTTTATAGTAAAGGATATCAACATTCTTTATTGAAATGAATATTAATTTTACAAAAATGTATATACATGTATATATACTGGATAATTGTTCAGACTGTCAAAATACACTGTAATTAGGACGTTTCGTCTATTTTTACAAATTTATTGTTTCCATCAGCTTTAGCATAATTTTAAAAATCAGTTTCATTAAATTCTGAATATATTTTATTCTTCTTTGTTAACTCATCAAAGAACACATTGAGAGATAAAGTTATAGTATTTTTTTTAATTTGTTTCATCGAGTAAATTTTTTATTCATGATAAGATAAAACCTCCAGCAAACACCGTTCGGCCATTTATCATTTTAATAAAACAGTAGCTTATTGCTATTTTTTTCTTCAGAAAGGGATATAAAAAAGTAATCGAAGAAATGTATTTTTGTATATTGGATGCTTTCGTTTAAGTATTTCTTTGTTGAAGAATCAGGTTGATTTGAAATCTATCCAGGATTCATAAAAAAAATAGTCAGCCCTCGAACAAATAATGAAATACAGTGATGCCAAAAGAAAAATTATGTTTCTATTGAATGTAAAAAATAATGTTTTAACGAATGAGTCAAATCATACCTTCTTCACCACCAACTGCATCATAATCGATGCTATCTTTTAAAACCTTGATGCTTCAATAAGATCAGTATGTTAATTTTAGTCATTTTAAATTTTGTTTTCATTTCCCATATATCGGTAATATCAAGGATTTGAATAGTAGATTTAAATCCTTGGTAATATCAACATTGAAAAGGCAAAATAAAAAAATATGTGTGGTTCCGGTAACTAACCTATCCGGAAGATTTTTTGGACATTTTCAATAAGCACTGTTAAAGTCAGAATGTCTCTTCCATAGATTCTATGATAAAAAAATGTAAAATAAAAAAAAACCCTACCTACCCAAGCTTTATTTTGATGCAACAAGAGCTACCCTTATTTTTAGCTTACTTGGCATAAAGGCATAAAGGGCCATGTGAGCTATTGGCACCCGTCGTCCGTCGTCGTAAACTTTCCTTTAAAGAACTTTCCATCTGAAACCACTTGGCCAATTAAATTAAAATTTTGCAGGAATGGTGGTCCTCTTTCAGAATTGTATCCGATGACCCCGACCCCAAGTAGTATGTCACATTTTAGTAATTTCCCATTTAACAATGCCCATGCATTTTAGAGTTCGCGGTGTCGGTTTTATTCTTTACACAAAATGCGTTTATGTACAGGTACCACCCGTCAGGCTTCATTAATATGTAAAGATATCAACAACGTTAGCTATACGTTTTTCATATATTATTAGTAAATGTCTGAGAGAATAATATGTACATTTGATGTAGTTACTTAACATAACTTGTCGTTCAACAAAAATGAATATAATGATAAGTGCTAAATGTAAAACTGAGATTAACCAACATTTTAACAGGTGTAACTTTATTTTGGATATTTTCCAAAGATAATATTTTCGTAGTGAAATAACAAGGTAAGCAGTTAAATTCCAATAAAACACATTTCTGTTTAAAATAATAGGACTAATGAATATTATAATGTTCCAACCAGGACTGAGGTCATTTACTATTATTTCTCTACTGATCACGATTGATTGATTGATTTTTGATCAAGGTCAACTGTCAATTACATTACGACAACACCTACCTACCCTCTTCATGACTGGTGGGGCATAAGTCCATAATAAGGTACGACAAGAACCTGACCAAAACTGATACTTTAAATTTGCTGTTACAAAAGTGATAAATTTTGTGCAAACTGAGTAGTATTTACCTAGCGCATAGCTCTGTCTTTGGATATTTTTGGCATTCCCCTTATGGTTATTTTTGGCATTCGGCTTTTGGTTATTTCTGGCATTCCCCTTATGGTTATTTTTGGCATTCCCCTTTAAGCATTCAAGTTGGAATTCGCTCTTCAAAGTTTTAGATTATTGAATTGTTTTTTTAACATTTTTAAGCCTTGAGTACAACTGATGAATCGTAAATTGACGAAATGTGCACATCTTGTGAATCAAAATAGGTATAAACGAATTTATTATGTGATATAAATGAAAACCTTTTATCTAAAAACCGACAACCTCAGTCGGTTTTTAACGTAACAGTCGACATGAAGACATGCCACCCCACCCGATCACATTCGGATTCCGAGCCCGACCAGTTTTTGCTATCACTTCTGAATATCGCGAGCTTAGCGGAGAAGCATTTAAAAATCTTTGGTTTATCCCGGTCGGGATATAACTCGCGACCTCCGTAACAACCATGAGACCATGGGAGCAAACCTAGTGGTTACGAAGTTGATACCAAAGCCAGTATACTTTTGGTCTGCACCATGTATACATGTATCTCTGTCTTTAGCGGGATTTTGTCTATACCCTTTTCAATCGTTTTTCATAAAAATTCAGTGAGTCAATATATTATGACATATAGATGCGGAAAGGTTCTTCATATATAACAACAAAACATGCAACTTGCGTAGATTATCGGGTTTCCTGCAAAATATCAAAGGGGGGTTATAATATGAAGCCTTTTTGACCATAGCCAAACACTAATTCCTTACGAACAATTCAATAAAGCCCATGTACTATAAATGATTATTCAAGAAATTAGTTTTTAAGGCCATACAATTATTGATTAATTAATTCATTCATTCATAACTTTATTTCTTCGTTGGGAGATTATAACAAGAGGCTCACCAGAGCCTGTATCGCTCACCTGGAGTATGGTTTTCATTGGACAATTAATCAACTATTTGACCAAGTTTGTTGCAATTGGTTCAATTGTCCAGGGAAAATTGTTGAAGATTTATTTTTCATAAGGTTTTATGTTAAAATATGTTCCCTGGCAGGAAGTTGATAAAATTGACCAGGAATAAGGGTGAACCTTAAATAAATGTAACAGAACCCGACCTCAAATTACACAAACCAATAACTCCTAAATAGAATTTGGGAATCCCTTCAAAATTTCAGGGTATGTAGATCTCAACATGTCAAACATTTTTCAATTTACATTTCACTTCTATCTCAAATAGTTTTGGAGATAAATGCAAAAATGTTAAAATTTTGAAAATTTGACAAAAAAAGGGCAATAACTCCTAAATGGGTCTTGGGATTTCCTTTAAAATTTCAGGGTATGTAGATTTCAACATGTCAAACATTTTTCAAATTTACATTTCACTTCTATCTCAAATAGTTTTGGAGATAAATGACGAAAAATGTTAAATTTTAAAAATTTGACGAAAAAGGGCAATAACTCCTAAATGGGTTTTGGGATTTCCTTCAAAATTTCAGGTTAGGTAGATCTTGTCATGCTGATCAATTTTACTCCAATGTCAGATTTTTGATATCTGTAACGGTTTTTAAGTTATAAGCCAAAAACAACACATGAACCCCTATATTCTATTTTTAGCCACCACAGCCATGTTTTATGTCAGATCAAAATAAATTGAGGATCATTTGTAGAGGACATGTCATAGATCATTCCTAGTAAGTTTCAAACCAATCGGCCCAGCGGTTTCAGAGGAGAAGATTTTTGAATGAAAAAATTTTGAAAATTTGACAAAAAAAGGGCAACAACTCCTAAATGGGTTTTGGGATTTCCTTTAAAATTTCAGGTTAGGTAGATCTCAACATGTCAAACATTTTTCAAATTTACATTTCACTTCTATCTCAAATAGTTTTGGAGATAAATGACGAAAAATGTTAAAATTTTGAAAATTTGACGAAAAAAGGGCAATAACTCCCAAACAGGTGGTGGAACACATCCACCCCTATATTCTATTTTTAGCTACGACAGCCATGTTTTACGTCAAATCAAAATAAATTGAGGATCGTTTGTAGAGGACATGTCATAGATCATTCCTATTAAGTTTCAAACCAATCGGCCTAGCGGTTTCAGAGGAGAAGATTTTTGAATGTTAAAATTTTGAAAATTTGACGAAAAAAGAACAATAACTCCTAAATAGATTTTGGAATTTCCTTCAAAATTTCAGGGTAGGTAGATCTCGTCATGCTGATCAATTTTACCCCATGTCAGATTTTCGATATCTGTAACGGTTTTTGAGTTATTAGCAAAAAACAGCAATTTACCCCTATGTTTTATTTTTAGCAACAGTGGCCATGTTTTTCATCGGATCAATATAAAATGAGGATTGTTTGTGGAGGACATGTCATAGATCATTCCTATTAAGTTTCAAACCAATCAGCCCAGCGGTTTCAGAGGAGAAGATTTTTGAATGAAAAGTTTACGACGGACGGACGGACGGACGACGGACGAAAAGTGATGGCAAAAGCTCACATGGCCTTTGGCCAGGTGAGCTAAAAAGGGTATATAAATATAACATATTACAGTGGAGTTGATAAAACAATATGGAAACATAGCACATATATGCATAGATAACCTCAACATCGCCTCGGTGAATATCAAAGATATATGATATCATGCATCAGCACATTATGTATTCAACAGTCTATGTATTCAGCCAAACACCGGATAACGGGCATGTGACTAAATTTCAAGTAATATTCTAACTTCATGTTCAACCTGCAATGAATTTTACCAGATATCAGCAAGAATTCCGAATTAATTATTTGAATTGTATATCTAATAAACAGTCGTGCATTCCTATATAATTCAATACTGGATATAACGCGTCATTTGCTGAGGGGGTGGAAAGGGTATTGGGAGACAGGGAGAAAGGGGGCGGGAGAAAGGAGAAAGGGGGCGGGAGGAGAGAGGGGCCGGGAGAAAGGAGAGAAAGGGCGGGAGAAAGGAGGGAGAACTATCAAAGGGAGACGAACTTTAATGTTGAAATAAGATAAAGAGGTAAAAAAACGAAAACACTGGATACTAAATGTTCTAATAAATGGACAAATCTTTGAAAAAAGGCAACATTTATATTTCCCAAACCATTTTTGCCATTTCCGATCATTTCATTAAAGAATTTGATGTTCAGTCTGACTTAAACTAACATGATACTATAGACAAATTATTTTATCGACATTTCAAACCATTTTTAACATGCTTAAGTCTTTACGCATGAAAAATCTAAATTCTCCACGTTTACGCGTGGGTTTGATGTGGGATACTTAGGCATAGGAATAGTACATCTTCGTCCCAGAAACCATACTTCTGAGGGCTTATTACTTGTAAAGATAAAAATATAACTTTGGCATTTAAATAGGTAATGTGTGTAGACTCTGTATAGGCCAATTTCGACCTACTGCACATTTATAAATGAACAACAAATGGATAATAGGACAGGTCAACAATGACATATATTCCAACCAATCAACATCACCCAAACAGACAGAACCCCAAACAAAAATAACATAAAAGAGCACAGAACACATCACAGAGTCAGGATAGTCCATGCATATTTCAACAATTTTCCAGGTCACCTTAAAATATTTACGTTATCCACTTGACCATACAAAGTAAGGTGTTCTCGAGGACAGGGAAAAATAGAGATGACACAATAAAAAACTATGTCTAATTTCATGATCCTCATACATGACCATACATATCAACAAGAGGCTCACCAGAGCCTGTATCGCTCACCTGGATTATGGTTTTCATTGGACAATTAATCAACTATTTGACCAAGTTTGTTGCAATTGGTTCAATTGTTCAGGGAAAATTTGTTGAAGATTAATTTTTCATAAGGTTTAATGTTAAAATATGTTCCCTGATGCTGGTAGTCCTGGCAGGAAGTTGACAAAATTGACCAGGAATAAGGGTGAACCTTAAATAAATGTAACAGAACCCGACCTCAAATTACACAAACCAATAACTTTTAAATAGAATATGGGATTCCCTTCAAAATTTCAGGGTAGGTAGATCTCAACATGGCAAACATTTTTCAATTATATTTCACTTCTATCTCAAATAGTTTTGGAGATAAATGCAAAAATGTTAAAATTTTGAAAATTTGACAAAAAAAGGGCAATAACTCCTAAATGGGTTTTGGGATTTCCTTTAAATTTTCAGGGTATGAAGATCTCAACATGGCAAACATTTTTCAAATTTACATTTCACTTCTATTTCAAATAGTTTTGGAGATAAATGACGAAAAATGTTAAATTTTGAAAATTGACGAAAAAAGGGCAATAACTCCTAAATAGGTTTTGGGATTTCCTTTAAAATTTCAGGGTATGTAGATCTCAACATGGCAAACGTTTTTCAAATTTAGATTTTACTTCTATCTCAAATAGTTTTGGAGATAAATGACGAAAAATGTTAAATTATGAAAATTTGACGAAAAAAGGGCAATAACTCCTAAATGGGTTTTAGAATTTCCTTCAAAATTTCAGGTTAGGTAGATCTTGTCATGCTGATCAATTTTTCCAAGTCAGATTTTTGATATCTGTAACGGTTTTTAAGTTATTAGCCAAAAACAACACATGCACCCCTATATTCTATTTTTAGCTACGACAGTCATGTTTTATGTCAGATTAAAATAATTGAGGATCGTTTGTAGAGGACATGTCATAGATCATGCCTATTAAGTTTTAAACCAATCGGCCCAGCGGTTTCAGAGGAGAAGATTTTTGAATAAAAATTTTTTGAAAATTGGACAAAAAAGGGCAACAACTCCTAAACAGGTTTTGGGATTTTCTTTAAAATTTCAGGGTAGATAGATCTCAAAATGGCAAACATTTTTCAAATTTACATTTTACTTCTATCTCAAATAGTTTTGGAGATAAATGACGAAAAATGTTAAAATTTTGAAAATTTGACGAAAAAAGGGCAATAACTCCTAAATGGGTTTTGGAATTTCCTTCAAAATTTCAGGGTACGTAGATCTTGTCATGCTGATCAATTTTACCCTGTCAGATTTTCGATATCTGTAACGGTTTTTGAGTTATTAGCAAAAAACAGCAATTTACCCCTAAGTTCTATTTTTAGTAACAGTGGCCATGTTTTTCGACGAATAAAAAATCCCCACATCAGTTCTATGCAGGGTACCCCAAGGAACATTCAAACCAAGTTTGGTTCTAATTCGTCAAGTAATTTCAGAGGAGAAGAGTTTTATATAATTGTTAACGATCACGACGACGGACGGCAACGGACGCCAAGTGATGGCAATAGCTCACCTGGCCTTTAGGTGAGCTAAAAATGAGTTTCATGACATTGGGGCATGCACAATGCACCATTGACAACATTCCAACATTTTGTATTAATTTGCGTACGAGTCGGAGGCAAGCCTTGTTCGTAAAATCAGTATATGCTTTAATAAAGACCTATGCCACATATATATGGTCACATATTAATTCAAATTTGTATTAAAATCGATTGATCTGAAAAAAGACGGTTGTTAAGGTGGGAGATGGAAGCAGAGGGGCGGGAGAAAGGAGAGAGGGGGCGGGAGAAAGGAGACGAGGGGCGGGAGAAAGGAGAAAGGTACCCCCCTTTCCACCCCCTCATTTGATTGCATTGTCAATTTTTTTCGTATATCATAGAATAAATTTTATTTTCTACTATGACATCATTTAAGGGAATCCCGACGGTTTTTAAACGTCAAAACAACCATTGGAATTAAATTATAAGAATTGACAGTAATTGTGTTTTCATTCTA
Organism: Mytilisepta virgata; assembly: GCA_028015205.1. Lineage (NCBI taxonomy): Eukaryota > Metazoa > Mollusca > Bivalvia > Mytilida > Mytilidae > Mytilisepta > Mytilisepta virgata. The sequence goes on from CM051517.1 coordinate 34,546,579, forward strand.
TTCGAAATAACCTCTATTCACGTGGTGCACACTTTAAAATAACCCGCTAGTGCTCACAACGTGATTGACGTTATTTCTTCATAGAGTGAAAAAAATACAGTCAATCCTAAAATACACTGTACAAATGAAAAAGTACACTGCTTATTTAAAGTTGGGTATCCATGATCACTTGCATATTTTTCCAAATTGATGGAAAAACTATTTCATATTTGTATATCTCACTGAACGGTAACTTCCGTAGTGAATTAAATAAAAACAAACATAAGCTAGAAACAATGAATGGTATGAGGCAGAAGTAACTATTCTATAATGTGTTATTTTATAACGTATTTAATGTAATGATATTTAAGCCATTCTCATCAATTGATTTTTATTTCATGTGTTCAATTTTTTTAGAGTATTGTTTGTTTGGAATCACGTAGATGATGTTTAAATAAAGGAAGAGTATAAAAGAGGTAAAATGCAAACAAAGTTATATTGATTACCACGGACGAAAAACGGACAATGAATAATAGAAATAATAACACTACATGTCCGGTATCTCACAATCTCTTTTCGGGTATAGGATATGGTCAAGTCGTTTTTATTATTCTGTTTTTCAGTATACCAGTTATAACTATATTTGGAAACATACTGGTTATATACAGTGTATTTCATCTGCAAAAATTCAAGCAAAAAGCAAATGTATTCGTGTTATCATTAGCATTAGCGGACACGGCCGTGGCAGTACTCGTAATGTCACCTTCAATCCTTAACTTATTTTGGGAGATATCATGGATGACCGTTCGTCCTTTCTGTTTGTTATTTGCCAGTCTTGATGTCATGTTCACTAGTTCATCTATTTTTCATCTGACGTGTATGACTGTTGACAGATATATTGCTATATGTTTGCCTTTTCGATACCATCTTATAATGAACAACAAGTTTGTGACAGGATTATTAATACTTTGTTGGTGTCTGCCAGTAACTTTTTCGTTTGGTCTTATTTTCAGCGAAGTTCATATAATTGGAATAGATGGATATTTAGATTGCCCACATACTTGTTACTTCGTTGTAAACTTATATTACGCAGTGGTATGTTCAATGATATCGTTCTATATCCCATCCCTGTTTATGTTGGTGTGTAATATTAGAATATGCAGAACAGTAAAGAAAAGAGGAAAACATCTGTGCAATATTAGTAAGAGCTTAAAGGAACGGCTTGGACCAAGTCTAATGAAACGAGAGATCATGGTAGCTAAAACTATAACAATAATGATGAGTTGTTACTTTATATGCTGGCTTCCGTTTTTTATTGTCATAATAGTAGAACCAATTACGGAATATAAACTTGGAGAGGTAACAGGTATTGTTGTTACATGGCTGGGATATATTAATTCTACTGTTAATCCATATCTATATTATTTCATGAGTAGACCTTCAAGAACTGAATGTTGTAAAATTAGTGTTTTGTGTCGAACATGTTGCTTACGTACGGATCACAATCAATAAACATCTTCAACAGAATCCCATGAAAAAAAATTATAAAAATTATTTTGTCAAAATCAAATTCTCATTTAATTTCAATAAGATTTCAATCGTATTAATAAAATGTTTTAATTCTGATGATAAAATTGTATTCCAGAGGTTCAAAGATCAGTATGTTACACTTTATATTCGGTATATTTTGATGACCATAGACGTGCAGGTAGTTGGGACACTTATCCAAAGTCAAACATATATATTACAAATAGTATAAAATCATTCTAGTAAGAAATAAAAATTCGGTCACAAGCTTTAGTCATTCTTTAACAGATTCGACACCTGTGAACCAAAATATTTAAAATAAAGAAATTTAAACCAAATTGCACATCTATATAAAGTGTACAACAATACTGACTATTTATGTACTAATAAATTGAAAAATAAAAGAGGAGTTTAGGTCTCAAGCTTAAATTCATAACGTTCGAAATTTGACCCAACTGGACTCCACGTTTTGAAAATAAAAAATTCTAAAACCGTATTGCACATCTAAATATTGTGTGTGATGATGCTGAAGAATAATAAATATGAAAAAGGAGTTTTGATCACAAGCTTATCTTACCAATTTTTGAAATTCGACCCCTGTGGACCCAATGTTTTGAATATAAATTTTCTAAACTCTTATTGCATATCAACTAATAATGTTTGACAATACTGTAAAAAAATAAAATGCAAAAATTGAAAAACGAAAGAGGAGTTAAGGTCACAAACCTAAATTCACAATTTTCAAAATTCTACCGCTGTGGCATCAAAAATTTGAAAATCAAAATTCTAAAACTTTATTACGCATCAACCAATTTTAATGAAAATTAAATTCAAAAGTGATAGAAGTGCTGATGTCACAAGAAGGTGTGAAGCCCGGACAGACGGAGACAGTCGAAGAATCTTCGAAAGTTCAGGGATAACTAATACATGTAATTGTTAACTGAGGAATGACAACGAGTACTAGGATATTCACATTTGGAAATAAAACTCGTGCAGTATAAAAGTGTCAGAAGTTATGCTGTTAAATTGGTATAAGCGCAGATCGGAACAAGTGAACACTCGACAATTCTTTTGTCTGACATCAAACCATTAAATTCAATCTCAAACAAAGCAAGCATCTCTAGACAGTTTGAAAATTAGGATAGAATTTTGAACTTGTTGAGAAACGGAGGCCTGTTTATTTACTTAATACATTTAAATAGCATTCTTAACTGCTTCTAGATTTTATGATTTTATGATTTTACTGAATTCTGATGAGGGTGATTGATGGAAATATTCTCTTCTATATAATTCTTCATAATATATTTTGCCTTCTTAGATCATACTGTTGATTCGTTTTTGGAATTTTATAGTAATAACGCAATTTAAAAAGTTAGATGCGTGTAAGTCCATTGGACCTATGAAAATAGGTCAATAACGACTATTGATAAGAAATCATTTAAATTTTCTAACTAAACACTTTAAAGTAAGGTAATACATTGAGCTCTTAAAAGAAGCAGTATTTGACCTTTTAAAACAATGAATGTTGGACATGGTTTAAAAGGCCAATCTATAATAATGTCCAGTTATTCTCTAATACTGAGAAAAATGCAAACTAAACTTTGAAACGGAAGCCTGATATGAAATTACCAGTACATATGCAGTACAAAAGTAACATCAGAGATCAGTCTTTCAAAAAATACATCCCAAATTGTTTTGTTAAAAGACAAAGTATAAATAATGCAAACCATGGTCCGGGCGTTAAACTTTATTATGGAATCAATTAGTCTTATCAATTTTAAAAAAAAATATTTGTGAATAAAACCCATGCATTTAATTAATACTATAGAGGTCAATAGTCAGTCATTTACAAAAATGTTGAATTGAAGCTTGTGTCCTTTACGCCTCTTTCATTTTTCTCTTTATGCATTTTATTTCTGTAGAATGTTATCATAAATTTTAATATAGATGGGCAATGAAAATATTTCAGATTGTCTTTTCTCTCGGATGAGAAATAGTGATTAAACGGTTTGAAAGTTGATTTTAGCATATGAATGTGAAAATACTGCAGTATTAGCGAGGGGATATATGTGTCGTTTTCGACTGCCCCATCTAGTTTTAGTCCTGGCAATTTCCGGTTTGGTCTAGTTTCACAACTAGTGTGTGAAGAAGTTCTGGTTGCAGACTGATTGTCAAGTAAAAAGGTATCTGACAGATCTAAAGCTGTGATTATGGAAGATACTACAGAGTATAGAAAGCAAAAAACTTAACCCTTATACTGTTATTAAGACATATAAAGACTGACATCTAACATCTGCAGCGAAACTTAGCAAACATCAGCAAAAATATTCCGAAACATTAAGTTGAAACGTATAGCTTATCAACATTTTTCATTCAAATAAGAAGATGGAAAATAAACGTCGATTCTTCCGAAAAAAAATGGCCTTCAAACCGCAGTTGAATCCTGGACTTACTAATAAAATAATGCATCTACGATCGTTGTTTTTCCAAATTTGAAAAATTCATTACTGATGCATCGTACAGGATGGTACCTTCAATAAGGAATTAATAATGAGTTTAATGGTTCTTTTAAACTGGAATAGCATCTTAATGTACACTTTAGATTTGACTTTTATCTCTCGTAAAGAATGTACAACTTTATTTTAAGCGTATTATGTAAAAAGCCTGAGTAGACGGTTTGGTGGTAAAGGGCACGTGAATTTATTACCTCACCCGTGGCTGAGATAAAAAAAAACTCACACGGTAAAAATAGAAACTGCCCTTTCCCAACTGAGAAATAGAGATGAAAGTTTGCAACAATTAGTTATTACGCAGATCAAATATTGTATAGTTTGTTTAATTGGATGACGTTAATTGATCGATATGTTATTGTTGATAGTAGTATATATGTGGTTCTAAAGTCGCATTTGAGCTTGTGATGGAGGTGGTGGATTATGGGTGAATCCACCGGAAGTGACGTCACAGAAAGAAGTACCCGGAAGTATGCGCGACCGAAAGTGATGTGTTTTCCGCCATTTTTCCATTATTTGATTACGGAAGTGACGTCAGTCACATGCTGGAAACCGAATGTGTCGTCTGCGCATGAGTTACCGGAACCGAAAGTGGTTTGGCCAATGCGCAACCAGAAGTAGGGTATTATCCGGGCATTGTTGACGGAAGTGACGCCAGTCACGTGCTAGGATGTGTCGTCTGTGCATTTGTAGGCGGATCTGGAAGTGGATTGTGCGCATGCGCAACCGGAAGTAGCTGATTTTCCTGCCATTTTTTCATTATTTGTTTACGGAAGTGACGTCAGTCACTTGCTTGGACGCGGCAGTGTCGTCTGCATAGGCTTGACCGGAATTAGGATTGGGTTATCTCCTCTTTCCGGCTTTTTTCACCCCGGGTGATGTTTTCCGTTTGTTCAAGGGAATTACAATGGTAGAGTTGGATTATTCTCTTGCTCTTCGCTGCGATGAGCAGCACGGAGCAAGAGAAGAGCAATGGTGAGCAGCAATGAGCAGCGAAGAGCAAAACAAGAGTAGCGATGAGCAGCAAAGAGCAAGAGATCAGCAGCGATGAGCAGCCCGGAGGAAGAGAAAAGCAGCAATGAACAAGAGAAGAGCAGCGATGAGCAGCACGGCGCAACAGAAGAGCAGTGAAGAGCAGCGATGAGCAAGAGCAGAGCAGCGATGAGGAGGAGAAGAGCAGCGATGAACAAGAGAAGAGCAGCGATTAACAACGAAGAGCAAGAGAAGAGCAGTGAAGAGCAGTGAAGAGCAGCCATGAGAAACAGAAGAGCAAGGAAGAGCAGCCATGAGCAAGAGAAGAGCAGCGAAGAGTAAGAGAAGAGCAGTGACGAGCAGCACGGGGCAAAATAAAAGCAGCGATGATCAGCACGGAGCAAGAGAAGAGCAGTGAAGAGCAGCGATGAGCAAGAGAGGAGCAGTGAAGAGCAAGAGAACAGCAAGAGAAGAGCTGCGAAGTGCAAGAGAAGAGCAGCAATGAGCAGTGAAAAGCAAGAGAAGAGGGGGCAGCGGTGAGCAAGAGCAGAGCAGCGATGAGCAAGAGACGATCATCGATGAGCAAGAGAAGAGTAGTGAAGAGCCAGAGCAGAGCAGCAGTGAGCAAGAGCAGAGCATCGATGAGCAAGAGAAGAGCATCGATGAGCAAGAGAAGAGCAGCGATGAGAAGCGAAGTGCAAGAGAAGAGCAGCGAAGAGCAAGAGAAGAGCATCAAAGAGCAAGAGAAAAGCAGCGATGAGCAAGAGAAGAGCAGCAGTGAGCAAGAGCAGAGCAGCGATGAGCAACAGAAAAGCAGCGAAGAGCAAGAGAGGAGCAGCGAAGAGCAAGAAAAAAGAAGCGATAAGCAAGAGGAGAGCAGCAATGAGCAGAGAAGAGCAGTGATAAGCATAGAGAAGCGATGAGCAGCGATGAGCAGCAATGAGCATCGAAGAGCAAAGGAAGAGCAGTGGTGAGCAGCACGAAGCAAAAGAAGAGCAGCGATGAGCAGCATAGAGTAATGAAATGGACCGCCGTTGCTAAGGCGGTTGCTAAGGACACCCCTCCATTGACTTAACGGTTACACGATCAGCTGCAGGTAAGGGGACATAATCCAACCCTATCATTTTATTTCCCTTGAAAAAACGGAAAACATCAGCCGGGGTAAAAAGCGCCGAAAAAAGGGAAGACAACCCAACCGTAAACACATAATGAAAACATGGCGGGAAAATCCACTACTTCCGGTTTTGCGTTCTGGTTCGGGTCACACATGAGCAGAACAGACATCTGGGTTCAGTACGTGACTAACGTAACTTCCGTAAACAAATAATGAAAAATGGCGCGAGAAAACCTCAACTTCACCTCCACCTCAACCACATATATACTACTGTTGACCTTTACGGTCCGTTTTGGTGTTTATGGGTGTCGCAATTTCTTTCTTTGTGTGTTAAATGTTCATCACGTTCGATTAATTTTCCCTGATGTTTAATATGTGGAATATTGCTTGTTTGGGATCACGTAGATGATAAAAAACTGAGGTTATAACAGGCAACCCATAACTAAGGGACTTCAAATGGGCAATGGGTACTGGTGACACTTGGATAATACTACATTTCCGGTATTGGATTCTAACCAAGTTTTTTTTATCACCGATTATGTTCGAGTAGTATTTTTATTATTTTATCGATAACAATCTTTTCAAACCATTTTGACTGCCACTGTAAAAGGGTGGATGGTTGGATAGGGTCGGATAATTTAACCTTCTGAAGCGGCATTAGCCTACTATTTTTCGAATGCAACAGAAGGGTTTTTAGCGTGCAGGGAGCGTGGCATTCTCCAGACACGTTACCCACTATGGTCCGCGGTCAGGCTTTCCGTATAATGATCTGACAACCCCCCTCCCAACAAGAGGGTCTCCTCTATCCGCCACTTGGGTACGCGCTAAGCAGCTCTGTGGGTTGGGCTCCCTTAGTCCATCACAGGTGCCTAGTATACATAATGTAACAAATATTTTATAATGGTTTGTTTGTTTGTTTAGTTAGGACTTAACGCTGTTTTCAGCACATTTGGCTTTTTCGCGGCGGCCAGTTTTTATTGGTGGAGGAAGCCGGAGTACCCGGAGAGAATCACCGACCTTCGGTAGGAAAACTGGCAATTCTTGTCAATTAAGGTGGAAGTCGAACACACCCCGCCACAGGTGAGATTCGAACTCACAACCGCAGTGTTGACAGGCTAGTGATCATTAGTAGTCAGGACGAACTACCTAGACCACTCGGCCACCGAGGCCCCTATTTTATAATGGAAAATGTGTCAGACTGAAATTGAATTTTTCGAATCTCTTACAATACACCTTGACACCTTGGTCTATTCTATAGTACTAAATGATAACACTGTCACTGACTACAGTTGAATAATATATAACAGTAGTCGTCCTGAACACACACAAAATGAAACATACTGGCCTTGTACAAATTAAAGGGTGAACTCCGTTCAATAAAACACATATATTTTATTCAAATAACGCCGATTTTGCATATATAATAAAGGCATAATTTGATGCATGTTATTTGCCCTCGTATGATGTGTTATCTGTCCCATAGTGAACTTCAACGACGTCACTTCCGCTCAGCTGTAAATAATCCTCTGATCATTATGTATGGTGAATTAACCGTTCATAAATGTTCTAAGCAGTTTCAAATAGAGGCTTGTAAAATCTATTTGTAGATCTCGAGGAAAAACACGCATTGAAGTTGCATCTCTATATTCCAAGTGAAAGAAATAACACTGTTTTATAGCTGTAGCATAGTGAATGTGCAACTTATACTTAGGGATGTCGAAAACCTGACAAACTTTTTTTTATATATATATATTTTTAAACCAACTTTTCATATGCATGTATCTCTGTCTTTAGCGGGATTTTGTCTATACCCTTTCCAATCGTTTTTCATAAAAATTCAGTGAGTCAATATATTATGACATATAGATGCGGAAAGGTTCTTGATATATAACAACAAAACATGCAACTTGCGTAGATTATCGGGTTTCCTGCAAAATATCAACCGGGAGTAATAATATGAAGCCTTTTTGACCATAGCCAAACAATAATTCCTTACGGACAATTCAATAAAGCCCATGTACTATAAATGATTATTCAAGAAATTAGTATATAAGGCCTTACAATTATTGATTAATTAATTAATTCATTCATTCCTAACTTTATTTCCTCGTTGGGAGATTATAAAAAGAGTATATAAATATAACATATTACAGTGGAGTTGATAAAACAATATAGAAACAAGCACATATATGCATAGATAACCTCAACATCGCCTCGGTGAATATCAAAGATATATGATATCAATTCTGTTATACCAAATTAACGATATATGATATCATGCATCAGCACATTATGTATTCAATGTCTATGTATTCGGCCAAACACCGGATAACGCACATGTGACAAAATTTCAAGTAATTAAAACTTCGTGTTTAACCTGCAATGAATTTTACCAGATATCAGCAAAAAGAATTCCGAATTAATTATTTGAATTGTATATCTAATAAACAGCCGTGCATTCCTATATAATTCAATATTGGATATAACGCGTCATTTGATTGATCTTTTTTTTTTCGTATATCATATAAAAAAATTTATTTTCTACCATGACGTCATTTAAGGGAAACCCGACGGTTTTTAAACGTCAAAACAACCATTAGAATTAAATTATAATAATTGACAATAATTATGTTTTCATTCTATTCGAAATAACCTCTATTCACGTGGTGCACACTTTAAAATAACCCGCTAGTGCTCACGACGTGATTGACGTTATTTATTCATAGAGTAAAAAAAATAGTCAATCCTAAAATACACTGTACAAATGAAAAAGTACACTGCTTATTTAAAGTTGGGTATCCATGATCACTTGCATATGTATCCAAATTTATGGAAAAACTATTTCAAATTACATTACTAATACATTTGTATATCTCACTGAACAGTAAATTCCGTAGTGAATACATAAGCTGGTAACAATGAATGTTATGAGTCAGAAGCAACTATTCTATAATGTGTAACTTTATTAAATATTTAATGTAATGATATTGATGCAATTCTCATCAATTGATTTTTCTTTCATGTGTTTAATTTTTTTAGAGTATTGTTTGTTTGGAATCACGTAGATGATGTTTAAATAAAGGAAGAGTATAAAAGAGGAAAAATGCAAACAAAGTTATATCGATTACCACGGACGAAAAACGGACAATGAATAATGGAAATAATAACACTACATGTCCGGTATCTCACAATCTCTTTTCGGGTATAGGATATGGTCAAGTCGTTTTTATTATTCTGTTTTTCAGTATACCAGTTATAACTATATTTGGAAACATACTGGTTATATACAGTGTATTTCATCTGCAAAAATTCAAGCAAAAAGCAAATGTATTCGTGTTATCATTAGCATTAGCGGACACGGCCGTGGCAGTACTCGTAATGTCACCTTCAATCTTTAACTTATTTTGGGAGATATCATGGATGACCGTTCGTCCTTTCTGTTTGTTATTTGCCAGCCTTGATGTCATGTTCAGTAGTTCATCTATTTTTCATCTGACGTGTATGACTGTTGACAGATATATTGCTATATGTTTGCCTTTTCGATACCATCTTATTATGAACAAAAAGTTTGTGACAGGACTATTAATACTTTGTTGGTGTCTGCCAGTAACTTTTTCGTTTGGTCTTATTTTCAGCGAAGTTCATATAATTGGAATAGATGGATATTTAGATTGCCCACATACTTGTTTCTTCGTTGTAAACATATATTACGCAGTGGTAAGTTCAATGATATCGTTCTATATCCCATCCCTGTTTATGTTGGTGTGTAATATTAGAATATACTGGACAGTAAAGAAAAAAAGAAAACATCTGTGCAATATTAGTAAGAGCTTAAAGGAACGGCTTGGACCAAGTCTAATGAAACGAGAGATCATGGTAGCTAAAACTATAACAATAATGATGAGTTGTTACTTTATATGCTGGCTTCCGTTTTTTATTGTCGTAATAGTAGAACAAATTACGGAGTATAAACTTGGAGAAGTAACATTTATTGTTGTTACATGGCTGGGATATATTAATTCTACTGTTAATCCATATCTATATTATTTCATGAGTAGACGTTCAAGAACTGAATGTTGTAAAATTAGTGTTTTGTGTCGAACATGTTGCTTACGCACGGATCACAATTAATAAACATTTTCAACAGAATTCCACGAAAAAAATTATGAAAACTATTTTGTCAAAATCAAATTCTCATTTAATTTCAACAGGATTTCAATCGTATTAATAAAATGTTTTAATTCTGATGATAAAATTGTATTCCAGAGGTTCAAAGGTTAGTATGTTACACTTTATATTCGGTATATTTTGATGACCATAGACGTGCAAAGTTTTATTCAACAAGCCATTGAAGTTAGTTGAGTATTTACGAGGAAATAACATGGAATTATAACTGGCCCCAAAATGAACATATAAAATACAAAAGCTATTGTCGGAATTAACAGTGATCCCCGCTCCCTCCGCAAGTAATTGGGACACTTGTCCAAAGTCAAACATATAAATTACAAATAGTATAAAATCATTGTAATAAGAAATAAAAATTCGGTCACAAGCTTTTGTCACTTTTTTTTTTACAGATTCGACGTCTGTGGCCCTAGATATTTAAAATAAAGAAATTTAAAGCACATTGCACATCTATATAAAGTGTACAACAATACTGGCTATTTATGTACTAATAAATTGAAAAATAAAAGAGGAGTTTATGTCTCAAGCTTAAATTCATAACGTTCGAAATTTGACTCATCTGGACTCTAAATTCTAAAGCCGTATTGCGCATCTAAATATTGTGTGTGATGATGCTGAAAAATAATAAATATGAAAAAGGAGTTTGGATCACAAGCTTATCTTACCGATTTTTGAAATTCGACCCCTGTGGACCCAATCTTTTGAATATTAATTTTCTAAACTCTGATTGCATATCAACTAATAATGTTTGACAATACTGTAAAAAAATAAAATGCATAAATTGAAAAACGAAAGAGGAGTTAAGGTCACAAGCCTAAATTCATAATTTTCAAAATTCTACCGCTGTGGGATCAAAAATTTGAGAATCAAAAACGCATCTACCATTTTTAATGGAAATTAAATTCAAAAGTGATGGAGAAGTTGATGTCACAAGAAAGTGTGAAGCCCGGACAGACGGAGACAGTCGAAGCATCCCCGAACTTTCTTCGAACGTGCAGGGATAACTAATACATGTACTTGTTAACTGAGGAATGCCAACGAGTACTAGGATATTCACATTTGGAAATAAAACTCGTGCAGTATAAAAGTGTCAGAAGTTATGCTGTTAAATTGATATAAGCGCAGATCGGAACAAGTGAACACTCGACAATTCTTTTGTCATCAAACCATTAAATGCATTTTTTCAATCTCAAACAAAGCAAGCATCTCTAGACAGTTTGAAAATTAGGATAGAATTTTGAACTTGTTGAGAAACGGAGGCCTGTTTATTTACTTAATACATTTAAATAGCATTCTTAACTGCTTCTCGATTTTATGATTTTATGATTTTACTGAATTCTGATGAGGGTGATTGATGAAAATAATTCTTCATAATATATTTTGCCTTCTTAGATCATACTGTTGATTCGTTTTTTTGAAATTTTATAGTAATAAAGCAATTTAAAAGGTTAGATGCTTGTAAGTCCTTTGGATCTATGAAAATAGGTCAATAACGACTATTGCTAAGAAATCATTTACATTTTCTAACTAAAAACGTTAAAGTAAGGTAATATACATTGAGCTCTTAAAAAAAGCAAAATTTGACCTTTTAAAACAATGAATGTTGGACATGGTTTAAAAGGCCAATCTTTAATAATGTCCAGTTATTCTATAATACTGAGAAAAATGCAAAAGTAACTTTGAAACGGAAGCCTGATATGAAATTACCAGTACACATGCAGTACAAAAGTAACATCAGAGATCAATCTTTCAAAAAATACATCCCAAATTGTTTTGTTAAAAGACAAAGTATAATATAATGCAAACCATGATCTGGGCGTTAAACTTTATTATGGAGTCAATTAGTCTTATCAATTGTAAAAAAAATATATATGTGAATAAAACCCATTCATTTACTTAATACTATAGAAGTCAATAGTCAATCATTCACAAAAATGTTGAATTTAAGCTTGTGTCCTTTACGCCTCTTTCATTTTTCTCTTTATGCATTTTATTTCTGTAGAATGTTATCATAAATTTTAATGTAGATGGGCAAAGACAATATTTCAGATTGTCTTTTCTCTCAGAGTAGAAATAGTGATTAAACGGGTTGAAAGTTGATTTGACCATATGAATGTGAAAATACACCAGTATTTGAAACACGTGCTTAGCGCGGGGATATATGTGTCGTTTTCGACTGTCCCATCTAGTTTTAGTCCTGGCAATTTCCGGTTTGGTCTAGTGCGTGAAGAAGTTTTGGTTGCAGACTGATTGTCAAGTGAAAAGGTATCTGACAGATCTACAGCTGTGATTGTGAAAGATACTGCAGAGTATTAGAAAGCAAAAAAATTCCGTTGAAACGTATAGCTTATCAAAATTTTTCATTCAAATAAGAAAATGGAAAATAAACGCAGATTCTTCTGACAAAAAATGGCCTTCAAACAGCAGAAGAATCCTGGACTTACTGACTAATAAAATAATGCATCTATGATCGTTGTTTTTCTAAATTTGAGAAATTCATTACTGATGCATCGTGCAGGATGGTACCTTCCATAAGGAATTCATAATGAGTTTAATGGTTCTTTTGAACTGGAATAGCATCTTCATGTACACTTTAGATTTGACTTATATCTCTCGTAAAGAATGTACAACTTTATTTTAAGCGTGTTATGTAAAAAGCCTGAGTAGACGGTTTGGTGGTAAAGGGCACGTGAATTTATTAATAGGAACTGCCCTGTCCCAACTGTGAGAAATACAGATGAAAGTTTGCAACAAGTAATTAATGTTATGAGGCAGAGCAAATATTTTTTAGTTTGTTTAATTGGATGACGTTAATTGATTGATATGTTATTGTTGACAGTAGTATATATGTGGTTCTAAAGTTGCATTTGAGCCTGTGGTGGAGGTGGTAGATCATGGGTGGATCCACCAGAAGTGACGTCACAGAAAGGGACGTAACCGGAAGAAGTTTGCTCCCATGCGCGACCAGATGTGGTGTATTTTCCCGCTATTTTTCCATTATTTGTTTACGGAAGTGACGTCAGTCACATGCTGGGAACCGCATGTGTCGTCTGCACATTTGTTGCCAGAACCGGAAGTGATTTGCGCGCATGAGCAACCGGAAGTAGTGTAATTTCCCGACATTTTCACCCCATTGTTGACTGAGGTGACGCCAGTCACGTGCTAGGACCCGGATGTATCGTCTGCGCATGTGTAGGCGAAACCAGAAGTACCAGGAAGTGGTCTGTGCGCATGCGCAACCGGAAGTTGCAGATTTTCCGCCATTTTTCCATTATTTGTTTACGGAAGTGACGTCAATCACGTGCTTGGACGCGGCAGTGTCGTCTGCACATGCTTGACCGGAATTAGGATTGGGTTATCTCCTCTTTTTCCTGCGCTTTTCACCCCCGGGTGATGTTTTTCGTTTGTTTAAGGGAATTACAATGGTAGGGTTGGATTATGTCCCCTTACCTGCAGCTGATGGTGTCTTCTCTTGCTCATCGCTGCACTACTCTTGCTCTTCGCTGCTCTTCGCTGCTCTTCTCTTGCTCTTCGCTGCTCATCGCTGCTCTTCCATTGCTCATCGCTGCTCTGCTCTTGCTCACTGCTGCTCTTCTCTTGCTCATCGCTGCTCTGCTCTTGCTCACTGCTGCTCTTCTCTTGCTCTTCGCTGATCATCAATGCTCGATGCTATTCACTGCTCATCGCTGCTCGTCTCTTGCTCATCGCTGCTTTTCTATTAATCATCGCTGCTCTTCATTGTTCTCTTACTCTTCGCTGCTCATCTCTTGCTCCGTGCTGCTTGCGCTGCTCATCTTTTGCTCCGCGCTACTCATCGCTGCTCTTCTCTTGCTCTTCGCTGCTCTTCGCAGCTCTTCTCTTGCTCTTCGCAGCTCTTTTCTTGCTCATTGCTGATCTTCACTGCTCTTTTCTTGATCTTCGCTACATATCGCTGCTCTTCTCCTGCTCATCGCTGCTCTTCTCTTGCTCCGAGCTGCTCATCGCTGCTCTTCCTTGCCATTCACTGCTCATTGCTGCTCATCGCTGGTCTTCGCTGTTGATATCTTGCTCTTTGCTGCCCATCGCTACTCTTCTTTTGCTCTTCGCTGCTCATCACTGCTCGTCGCTGTTCGTCGCTGCTCTCTTGCTCATCGCTGCTCATCGCTACCCACCATGCTCGCGTGCTCATTTCGGCTTTTTGATGCTGCTGCTTTTCTCTCCCTTCTGCTATTCAATGCTCATTGCTGCTCTTCTATTGCTCCGTGCTGCTCATCGCTGCTTTTCGCTGCTGATTTCTTGCTCTTCGCTACTCATCGCTGCTCACCGCTGCCCTTATTTTGCTCTTCGCTTCTCATTGCTGCTCATTACGGCTCTTCCTTTGCTCCGTGCTGCTCTTCGCTGCTCTTCTCTTGCCCTTCGCTTCTCATTACTGCCCATCGCTGTTCTCTTGCTCCGTGCTGCTCATCACTGCTCATCGCTACCCAGCATGCTCGCGTGCTCATTTCGGCTTTTTGCTGCTCCTGCTGCTGCTGCTCTTCCCTTGCTTCGTGCTGCTCATTTCTGCTCATCGCTGTTCTTCTCTTGCTCCGTGCTGCTCATCGCTGCTCTTCTCTTGCTCTGTGTTGCTCTTTACTGCTCATCGCTGCTCTGCACTGTACTCATTTTGCTCTTCTGTTGCGTCATGCTGCTCATCATCGCTCAGCACCACGCTCTCATGATCATTTCGTTTTTTTGCTGCTGCTGATAGTGATGGTCGACTGTTGTTATTCAAAGATTGGATCTGTGCGAGAGCACCCTTACATCCGGGTCACTTTGAAAGTCCACTCTGCATTTGTCCAGGCTTGTGACTGGCTATCATAAGATAGGCTGCATTAGCTCTCCCCTATTTGTTTGGGCCACTCTGCATTTGTCCAGGCTTGTGGTTGGCTATATATGTATGAACATATGTAGGCTGCATTCCACCTCCTTCTCTTTTTTTATTTTTTTTTATTTTTTTTATTATTTTATTGATAGCAATCGTATCAAACCATTTTGACTGCCACTGTAAAAGGGTGGATGGTTAGATAGGGTCGGATAATTTAACCTTCTGTAGCGGAATTAGCCTACTATTTTGCGAATGATACAGTTTTTAGCGTGCAGGGAGCGTGGCATTCTCCATACATGTTACCCACTATGGTCTGCGGTCAGGCTTTCCGTATCATGCCCTGACAATCCCCTCCCCAACAAGAGGGTCTCCCCTATCCGCCACCTTGGGACGCGCTAAGCAGCTCTGTGGGTTGAGCTCCCGTATTCCATCACAGGTGCCTAGTATACATAATGTAAAAAATATTTTATACTAGAAAATGTGTCGGACTGAAATTGAATTCTTCGAATCTCTTACAATGCACCTTGACACTTTGGTCTATTTTATAGTACTAAATGATAACACTGTCACTGAATGCAGTTCAATAATATTGAATTAACAGTTCATAAATGTTCTAAGCAGTTTCAAATAGAAGCTTATAAAATCTATTTGTAGATCTCGAGGAAAACACAGGCATTGAAGTTGCATTCATTTGTTTGACTCTATATTCCGAGTGAAAGAAATAACACTGTTTAATAGCTGTAGCATAGTGAATGTGCAACTTATATTTAGGAATGTCGAAAATCTGACAAACTTGCTTGAAGACTGGAAAATTTAATTCAACAGTAAAATAATTTCTTGGTAGTGGCAAAATAAGTGATAAATAGATTAATGCATGTTCTTTTTCGTATTTCCCTCGGGGCCGATATCAAGGTCTCGGTCTGATAATAAGGCAATATGCAATGTATTAATCTATAAGTAATAGTTGATGTGCAAAAATTCAAACAAAAAGCAAATGTATTTGTTTCACCATACAATTATCGGACGAAGTCATTATTGTATTTGTGATGACACCTTCATCTGGGTCATAACATGGATGACTGATCGCTCTTTCTGTTTTTTTTAAGCCTTGATTTTATGTTCAATATTTCATCTGTATTACATTTGGCATGTATGACTGTTGACATATACGTCGCTATAGTTTTGCTTTTTCGATAGTGTCTTATTATGAACAGCAAGTTTGTGTCAGGACTATTAATAATTTGTTATTGTAAGAACATTTTTGTTTTATTACGACGCAGTCGATACCACTGCTGGTAGACTCCAAGTTCCGGAGGGTATCACAAAAGTTGTGAACGTTATTTTTTCAGTCGTTCTTTTAATGCTTTATAACCAGACTTTTTCAGCATTTTGTTGCTTCGTTTATTAGCAGTGGTTTCCTTTAATTTCGCGATTTTAAAAATAGCTTGTGCATGTAATAACGGTATTATTTAAAGATGTGTATAAATGTATTTTGTAAAGTTCTTCATCGTATTGTACCTTTACACCTACAATGTGTGCGGGAACCATACAAATAGGCGTCCTTATTTTTAATGACAAATATTGATAAACGGTTATTTACCCTTTTCAACATTCCTGCTTATACACAGTGATTTAAAACCGACTAGTTCAAACCTCTGTCTTATGAAAAGTTTGAAAAAACGGTTGTATTCGACAATAAATTAAGATATTTAGATGATTTTATTTTTTTTTATAAAAGGAAACATTGTTTCGAATTTAAAAATATATCTATGAAAGAAAATATCCGTGATTAAGTTCAAAGAACCTTTTTTTAACTTTATTGTGTTTAAACCATTTACAAAGCTTTCATAAATGTTTGAAACGTTTTATCATTAAAGCCCCTATCACACCTCACCGGATAATGCTAACAGACGAATAACAGAAAGCGAAATTTTCAATCCGTTCTTCTCCGTTAACATACATTTGTCGTTCGTTTCTTATTCGGCGAATGCGTTACTTGTCTGGGGAAGTTCGGTGAAATCCGTACAGTCCGGTGGAAAATTTTGAACATGTTCAAAACTTGGAACGGACCATCACCGAATAGAGTGACCGTTGAATGTATCGTAGGTATATGTTATTTGCAGTACTCGTTCGTTCCTTTTTTGTCCGTTACTTGTCCGGTTCAAGTCCGTTGGTTTACGGGGGGCCTTATGCACGAAACGGACTATTACTGGACAGACAACGAATTAAACGGATGTGTTCCGACTACTGACGTATGTCAAAAGAACAACACGGACGAAAAAACAGAAAGATCACGTGAGAAATATCAAATTCTAGATTATATAAAAGGGGTTTTTAGCAGGCATTTTATTTCTTCTTATGAGGATGAATAAACTTAAATTCACATGGGTATTTATTAATTATATTTGTGTTACATGAGAGATAAAAATACGTGTTATAAATTCTTTTTTAATTCGTTTTATCCCGTGCTCGTCCGTTACATTTACGTTGTATGTTCGTTTAATCCGTTAGTCCGTTACTTGTACGTTTCATTCCCTGTACGCGTCCGGTATTCATGCAGTAAATGGTCGTTTTGTACGGTTCATGCACCGATCGCGAGAGCTTTGAGTAGCAACGAATTTTTGCAACCGGATAACTATTTTCGTATCCGTTAGTCATCCGTTTGCTTATCCGGCAAGGTGTGACAGTGCCTTAGCACCAATTTAATTTTTATTGACCTCTAGTGAGTATTTAAAATCAATTTTCGAAAACCACTTACAGTCTTGCAATCTGTGTGACGTGGTATTATTTATTTAAGTCAACTATTGTTTCATAACTTTATACATTTGGGAAATAAGGTAAAGTGTTACAATCAGTAGATAAATGAAGACATGGCATTTGAGTATTGTTGGGTTGTTCCTTCAAACATGATTGAAATAATAATTCCATTATCAAGATTGAATAGAAATCAATAATAGGTTGCGATAAGGCCGTTTTTCGGTCCCCTTTTGATTTGAAGAAACGTGTTTTCATGTTGAGTAACAGTACTACTGTAGTCTACCTTATGATTCCATAAAAAAATCGTACTGCACAAGTTCTTGTTACGTGGTATGTTGACTTTGAAAAGATTAGAAATAATATTCGAAATCCCTTTTGAAAAAGGGAGGCGATTTTTAAAATTTTTGTGACAAATATAACTTTTGATCAAAAGCACTTATTTATTGATGAAATTGGCTAACCGATTTGATATTTAAGGTGCCCGATGAAAACCATGTTTTTATTGTGTTTACATTTTTACCAAGTGATAAACGGATGTAATTGTAATGAAAATGTACTTTTTTTTTAAAAGATATGGTTTTAAGTAAAAGACTTTTCACGAAGAAATCCTCCTTTGGCAGCAAAACATGAATAAAGACCCTGTACATCAAAAGATCAGGACAACGGCTAAACACCTGAGGGAAAAAGACGACTACGAACTGAAGGAATCCTGGGAATACGCCGTTGAAAAAAGAAAATATTTGCTTAACCGTGTACTGAGTGACTATGACCCAGCACCAACCGAATATAGCAATGACTCTATACGTGTGGGGAGGGGGGGGGGCTATGATAACCAATCACAAGCCTGGACAAATACAGAGTGGCCGTTCCAGATGACCCGGATCTCTAGAAGATCCAATATTTGACTAATGACAATCGATCACCCCTAACAGCTGCAGCAGCAGTAAAAAAAAACGAAATGAGCACGTGACTATAGTCCTGAGCAACGATGAGCAGTATCAGCAGACTCAATCAGCGAAGAGCAAGAGAAGCCACTACAAGGACCATGAATTTAAGCCATCCCTAAGGGCACAGACACATCAATTGACCTTTCGGTAACAGAATCAACCCCATAGACTTCAGAGGGACACTCTTACCGTAAACATTTCGATTAAAGACCCAGAGACCAGTCGGAATAGAAAAACGCTAGAAAAAAGGAAATATAACCCCCATATCATGCCATTGATCATTCGTACGCTGTCGGTCCTTGATTTAGCAGTGACACGTTTAACCTTAGAGACCTCATTAGGAGTTCACAGTCCTATGCATTACCACGAAAAACCCAGATACAACCTAGCTGATCGTAAAGGCGCTGGAAAAGAGAAGTTAATCCAATCCGGGCAAGCATTTCGGTCCTTGACCTCACGGTGAAATTCAAGCCAATACACCTCGAACAGAGACTCAAGTCTATCTACTGATATGGGAAACTCGTAGGCCATACAGAAAGAAAGGGCGGAAAAAGAGAAAACATTCTATTTAGAAAATGGACTTCCGGTCATACGTACCCTTTCGGTACTAGACCTTCCAGCAATAGGTCCGAGCCTAAACACCTCGAACACCTGATACAATCCAATGAAAGACCAAATAAACCTCAAGAAAAGCGAGGTAAAAGGGGAGATAATCAAATCAGAATAGACGTCTACAACGACTCCTGAAATGGCGCGAAATTATCTACTTCATATTTCCGGTTAAAAAACACTGCAAAATTACCCCCCTTAAAATTCTTTTAAAAAACAGCGAGAAAATTTTATTTTTTCCGATTGAGCATGCGCACAAACCATTTCCAATGACGCAATTTCGTGTTACGTCATTTCCGGTTATGTAACTTCCTGTGACGTCATTTTTCGGTGACGTAACTTTCGGCTCCACATGGCACGACAGATTGTAACTGAACTGTGCCCATATACTACTAATATTAGTCATAATGAAAAGCACAAAGATGTCTTTAAAAGTTATGAAGTTTTTTCGGAGTTTTTTGTGACTATGGTCGTTCAAGATGTTAGATTGTTCATAATTCCACGATTTCTAGCTGCTTCCTGGATTTTCTGCTTCTGAACAAAAAGAGCCACTACAATGTATTTCAATGAGAAACCAGAGTTATATTTTCCTAACCAATGTATAATAAATTTGTCTCCCTTTTAGCCTCAGAACAACAGGGAGAGCATTTAATTATCTCCCTTACCAACATTGGTTAGGAAAAGATAACTCACTCTGGTTCCTCATTTAATCTAAATTTCTAATTCATAGCTTGACTTTGAAAAATAGCAAGCTCAATAAATAATGTAAGTTTGATTATGCAGTTTTTACTTTAATTTCTCTCTTCATTGGCCATCCAGGAAACAGGACTCAATACAGTTTCTTTCTCCTACAGCTAAAAAGAACCTGTCCGATCTAATGAACTAAGAATTTATTTTCACTAAATATTTGTAATCAGTTAATACTGAATACCTATTTTTCATATTAAAACTTTTATTTTAGTATTGACTTATAAATAACCTCTGATTTACTGTTTGAATTAGACTTATACACCAAAAAAATATTTTTCAATGCTGGTGTATTTGTACTGGGGAATAAATTTATCCATAGGAATTATTATTTCATTTTAGATGACGTTTTTGTGTGTCCTGGCTGAGTCGTTTTTTTTAATTCTTCCAAAGTCTGCTGTCATTGTCTGACAATAATTGCGTACTAATATTTATGTTCGATATCTCCAAACCACTTGGCTTTTCATTAGCGAGGGATTTCTAATATTTGGCTAATTTAAATGAAATCTCTTGCGTACAATTTATCTGGTCTGGAATAGTATCCTTCTATCCAAATATTTGGAAGGTCAAAAATATGTAATAGGTTATCATGAGACATGTACATACAATTATATTAAATTGTCATTGCTAATCGCTGTTTCCGTAGAAACTTCTGAATGTATGACAGCCACCAAATGGCCACCAAATGGCTGTCCCGCCTGTACGAGTCAACAGGAAAGTATAAAATCAGAATACTTTTATTTCCATAAGAATGGGCCAACAAGGGGCATTGTACAATATACATATAGATAAATTAGACAGTACAATACAAACATCAATATTTAAATATTTGTATAAATACAAACAAAGAGTAATCAGTATCATCGGTCCCAGACACAGCACTTAGATGAGAGAGAGAAAAGTGAATAACATACAAGGGGAGAAAATAGAACCCCCTAATATACACACACACTTTTTAGGGCGTCAAGATCTTCTATGAAATCCTTGTGCCAAAAGCAGATGGGCCAGCTCCTAGGTTAATTCATCTGCAGAAGGCACCAAAGGCGTTGCTCAATTACATATAAGAACTTTGCCCTATTAGATAACAGGATGTACTATTAACCTTAGAAAACTATTTAAAAAGTAATTATATCAGAATAACCTGAATAATAGTTTCAAAATGAAGGCTACAAGACCTGCATGCCATCCTCGTGCCATAAGCAAATGGATTAGCTGTTAAGGTAACTTATCTGCATACGGCACCAAGGGACAATGCTTTATTACAAGACAGGACTTTGCCCATAATAAACACCCATACATTAAACATGCGAGATCAATAAATTTTACATTCCATTTTAAGGTGAATATGCACAAATAGGATGCATTTTTTAAAACTTTTATATCTTACTTTCCTTGATCAGTTCACAAATGTGAATCAAAATATCAATGTTTTCCGAGTTCAGGAGCCAGCCAAATCAACTTTTCATTTGGTCCAAGCTGACAATATGCATGAATCGATTTATACATATCATATCTTCTGTCCTCAAGTGATTTACATGAAAACAAAAAGTGTTTTTCCTGAACTGCATCTGAGGCATGTCCTACTATGTCGGAGAGTACCCTGATAAGGCCCATGTTCTATTCTTAGCTGATGAGTAGATATTCGCAGTCTTGTGAAATTTTTCCTGTGCTCAGGAGATCGAAGAATTATTAGATATTTTCCAAGCCCAAAATTGCCTTTAAATGTCACATAACTACATAGTTTACCATCTGCACACTTTTTCATTTCTTGATAAGAGTTTTCTATATAATACTGATATAGATTTTTTTAGAGAATTTAAACGGGCTAGATGGTTTTAATTTTAAATTCCATTAACATGTTTTAAAAGAAAAGAAAGAGAGAGTAGCAAGATTATTTGCTCTCTTACAAACTCCAAGTAAGACGTTACAAATCCGAATATGTAGTTTTTCAGAGGGTAGATCTGGGCAAGCTTATTCTACACTAGAATCATCAAGCATAAGCTTCTTCTTAAATGGATTAAAATACCCCCAAATCTGAACCATACAAATAATAGGTTTGATGGTACGACCAAAGACATGGAGGCAATTTTTAATACTTTGATTTAAAGATAAGTCTTTTCGAAGTTTATGATAAGCTTTTAAAGCTTTGTTGTATAATTCTCCCTGACCACAGGAAAAACATCCAGATGCACTAAAAGTAATACCAAGATATTTACATTGTTGTACACATTCAATCATATTTCTATTAAACATAAACTTATGCTTTATGTATCTGCCTGCCTTGTTGAAGACCATCACTTTGGTTTTAGTGGTGTTGATTCTTAAACTTCCAGAAGTATATATCGTTCTGTGTAAGTAAATGCCGGATACAAGGTTTACTGCCCAATGCATTATTCTCTTCATTCTGATGTATAGTTTGTATTGTTTCTTTCAGTTAACTAAATTAAATTTATGTGTACATGTATACTATAAGGAAAACCATTTGGTATTATTTTAAAGGCTGTTTTCAGATAAGACAATATGACGAGTGTACTTTAGAAAGGTTATCTCGTATATAATGCTTGAAATTTGGGCCTTAATAAATCTCTAGAGAGCTTTGTCTTCAACTGTATACTATTATGTAATTGAAGTTTTTCCTATTTGCACATTAACAAAAATTAAATGGAGCTATAGATGTTTTAAAATTGTGCAATTTCTAATTTACAAATTGGAAATATGAACTAGTGCAATAAGAAAGATTTGTAATTCTAAAATAAAATTAAAAATTATTCCCTCCATTCATTCCTGTTTACTTTTGACTATGGCCATATGTCATTCTGTTTTATATATATCACAATATCAGTCATTTATACATTGATTGTCATAATTCATACATTTATGAGCCCTTGTTATCTTGATCAACAGTTTCCTGGTTTACAAGACCTAATTAAATGGCGGTGGATTGCCTTTAGTAATACTAAAATATTTCTATAGTCTTTTACCTTAATATATACGAAAGGATGAATCTAAATCAAAGTAATTATTAAATTAAAATGAATCATGATAAATATTCGAAATTTCATATATTCATAAACAATACATGATTCCTACAACACCCGATCATTTAAATTGCGAAAAAAATACTACAGAAACCGATGATACCTGAACTTTTCTTAAACACTGAACACTTCATGAAAATCATGTATACATATTCTACAATATCAGTTTTAGCAACTATAATTTATAACTCGTCAGTGGTGCTCCAGGCCAAATATCTTATAACCCAAAATTATTACCGAAAACTTTGTTGTGTAGATTCAAATATTAAACTAATCGAAAAAGTACAGTCAGAAAACATTTAACGACAGATTTATTCACGAGGAAGACGAGATATGTTACTATGTTTTACGAATAAAATTCTCGTGTTTTATGAACTCCATTTCAAAGTAGTAATGTTGGTGTTCGAAGGCAATCAATGTTTTATATCGAATAACTTATTTTTTTCTGACTGTCTCTAACACTTGATCTAAATTCTACCAACTCCCCATTTTATCGGGTTTTCTTTTGAATTATATTTACACTAGGTATTACGAAATATATTTATACATCGGAGTAATTTATGAATCAACACAATGTTTTATTTCCTAACATTCTATTTGGTATATATAAAACAGTAATTGATTTAGGACAAAAATGGGTGCACGGCGGATTTTTTTAAACATATTTTTTTTTTGGGGGGGGGGGGGGGGGTGGTTCATTCCCAAGCACATTTCTTAAAGGTGATGCAGCCGTATTATTTATATTTTGTCATGCAAAATCATTTGCATTTTTTTACGCTGTCCTTGGGCAAAATCAATGGGTTTTTTTTTCTTTTCAAAAGGCCACACTTTTTATTTTCGTGTTCAGTCCCTCACTTTTCACTACAAAGCAAACAATTTAGTTTTTACTCACAATTTTCAAGAAACACGTCATCTGTGTCAAGCCCTGTTTTAGCTGCTTGTGAACTATATTTCCTTCATCCTGTGGTCGGTGCCAATTGTTATCTACGGCTACGGTGCCCTCTTCACCAGTAATATTTACTTAATAAATTCTAACTATAACTAAAGTCTATTTTACTTAAGGGGGTTGCAACTTTATTTTAAATAAAATTTTAAATTTATCAATTGCAACATTTTTTTTAACAAAACATCAAGAGCACCTTTCAGGTAATAAAAGTAGGTACATGTATCTGAATAATTTTACCAAACACCTGTTTAAGTAAATTTATAGTACACTGGTGCAAGGACAGGTACCATAAAAAGGTGGAATAGATTTGCTTACCCCTTGGACAGAGCACCACACCATTTTCGGAGGGTGAGATATTTGTTTCCTATAAAGCGATGGATGAAAAACATAAATTTCTTTTCTAAGCGATTCGCCCTACTTTGTTGTTATTATGACTTGTCTATTCCCTATAACAATAATCATTTATAGGTACCAATTTATAGTAATGAATTGAAACAATATTCAATAGTAAACCGAAATACTTTAATTTCCTTTAAAAAGTTCTCTTGTTATGTGCTTGTCGTATCCATATTAAGTGTGTTCGTTTTAAAAGCTCGCTAAAACTTATTTATATTTTATCCAAGCGTGAAATAAAGTTTTTCTTAATTAATTAATTGTTCCATTTATAATCCGTATTGTGTGAAAAATATTCAGCGCATAATCTATTTGTCATTGATTTTCTTTTTCATTGCTTATATAAAACATGTCAATCCCGCCAGCTCTCTCAATATTTAGAAGTGATGGTACTTTATTAATAGTATCATCTGCAGTATAATCACTGCGCATATTGGTGGTATGTCCGGTTACCCCTGTTCACCTTATAGCTGAACAATTATCCTTAGAACGGAAATGAAGACGAATGTCGAATGTCGGATTGGTTCGGATCGTGTTAAATTCCAGCATTTAAAAAAACGTATCGACCCAAACGTGTGAAATTTTCAGACAGCACTTTCATTTTCAATCACCCAAATTCTGATTTGAATTGTGTGTCACGGTTGCAGTTGTTACGCGATGACGGCCCAAAGAAATCAAGCCCTTAATTTTAGTGTTATAGATTGTATATTTTAAAAAATCTGAAATGTAACTGTTGAAATGTGCTAACCATGTTTCGTTATTCTGTACAAAAGGAAAAGATGCTTTATTCGAGATGAATTTTCCTGGAACAATACAAACATTGAGGTAATATAAAATATGTATTTGATCCTGATCATTTGTTTATTATTAATGGATTATTTCCATTTGTTAATGGAATTAGTAAAACTATTATAATTGTGAGAATCTTTAAGGACATTTACAAAAATAGAAAGCGCAATATATAAATAAATAACTACAAAGAAACTGAAGATTCTACAACCAAAGTAGACGCAACCAAAGTAGGCAAAGTCAAATACTTAAAATGGGAAAATGAGATCATTTGAATTGGAGTACTTCTTTATTGTAAAAAAAGAAAGTTAATTCATTAAGGTTTTAATCGCTTGCTCTTTGAATATCATAAACCTGTTTTACTAAATTTATAGTACACCGTCCCTTAAATCATGCAGTGTTGAATTGTTGAAATATGTTCCTTTGCTCCCACGTGGCTTCCTAACAGATGTGAAATTCACGTTCTGTTGAGATTATCTAATAAAATAACCTTATTCCTTTATGTTGACAATGTATTATGCAACTGCATGTACATATAAGTATCTTTGTGGGTCTTTTTGGGCTGACCATTTTACAAAACGACGCAGTATTTAAAGTGGCTTTATAATGAATAGCAACGTTATTCCCATGTCTTATGTTTTCCCTGTATTCTTTTCCAATGGACTTAAATAGCATATGAGTTTACCCACTAACAAATAAGAAAGTTATGATTCTTTTTATCCATTTATTTTGTTTAGATCTCTGTACAAATACCTAAGACTTGTAGTCTAACATTCTCTGACATACATGTAATGTCAAAATATGTATATTACATAATATTCATAAACAGGTAACTGTAAAATTTCTTGTCCAACTTTTCTGTCTAATCGTGCTATTCTGATTAAAAACAACAACCATGACAATATACAAGTGTTTTAAATGTATACTCGCAATCACATGTACGAACATCTTTTAAATACAAATTAATTTCTGTGATACATAAAATTTGATGAGGCATAAGATCCGTATCATCATTACCTGGCAAAATTGGAGTCTAAAATTACACATGTACCTCATTCAGTACAATTGTAAGCCGAATAAACTTTCCAAGGATCACCTAAAAAGGAACAATTATTTGGTTTTGTTGAGAGTTTGAAATAGTATAATCCCTATGGGTTTTCAAAGAACTATTCATTTTGATGTACATGTTTTCTGATGGCTCTGTTCTGTTGTATTTAGTGTTTGACTTTTTTAATCGCTGTTCTTAAATGTTAACAACGTTGGCTGAATACAGACCTAACAAATAAGTTTCCATAAATTTAGTTTTGATCAGTCGTGAAATCTAACGTCTCAAATAAATGAATTTAACGAATCCGCAGTAGTCTCTTTTTCCTATATAGTATAAATGTGGTACATGTATATAACTAATGATGAAAGGAAAATCTCGTAACATTTCATGCCCTTAGGCTTTTGTCATATAGATTCAAACCAACGTGAATGTATTCATAAACACTGGAAAAAGAAAGCACGAAATGCAGAGTATGGTTCCTCAGTAAAACCCATTTAAGACCAAGAAATGATGGATGGCTGAAACACTAATAGCAAAGTCAAAAAGCGATCTAAGGACAAAACTATGCCTGAAGAACATAATCATTAGTTTTCAAAATAATATTTACAACAGTATCCAATTATAGTTTTAACGACAATCATGAAATATAAGCAACCAGCTAGTGATTAACTCGGACCTTTCGTGAGGTCGCCAACAGATGTAAATACTCAGCATGGTCAAAAAATGAAAGAAAAGCATGCATTAAATTCAAAATTAAAGATGGCAAGTACGAATTGATGAGACTAATTGCAATGCACTAATTTCGAATAAAAAATGAAAAAGTGATACGAACTAAAATCTTGTCTAATCAAATCCAAATTGGGAAAAGGACCTCTATGAATGAAGGAGATGCTCCTGAGTTCCAAAAATACCAATGTTTGGACCAAAAAAATGTGAATGTTTTCAAACTTACAAATATATGCATTTACATTCAAAAATGAATATATCAATAGCTGAAAATAAGAAATCTTCCAAAAAAAGACAATGAACAAATGGAACTAAGAACAATTTATGACTTGATAAAAAAAATTACATAAAATTCATAAATAACCAACAATAATCAATCAAACAAATAATAACAACAAAACAACTTTTGTAGAATTCTCAAGGTCATCACGACCCAAAAACATCCAATGACATTAACATGTCCTTATGCTAAGTAACCATGCTGTCTTCATGGATGTAGGAGAAATGCAAGAATCAAAGTTTGCAAAAAATCGCCCAAAACCAATGCAAAAGCGTTTTCGATAGCACTGATAGAACTATGGCACAAATTACGAAAAGCACTATATATTAATTGTCTCAACAAATATCTTCTTTCTGATAAAGGGCATGATTCATGGTCTGTGAACAACGACGCACAAAAAATGTCTTGCATATAAATGTATAATATGATTATGGTAAAGGTGTCCTTCCATACTTCTGCACTTAACTTTAGTTGCAGCTTAATAAGACATCTCAATTCCAGATAAAAACTCGTCAATAAATAGTATGTAGATACTATTATCATATTATTCTTTCACTTCAGGAAAGAAAACATACTAAATAAGTTTTTAGCGAAATTAGGAACTTTTTTCGTATATGTAACTTTTGGCTTCGATCCACCACCACTTTTACTCATAACAAATTCGCCATTATTAGCTCCATCGAATGTCCCCCCAAAGGCAAAACCGTTACCAGGACCACTGGAAAACGACATACCACCCGCATTGCCATCTTTACTTCTGTAATATAAAATACAACAGTTTAAATAAATGTGTAACGCACGGTTCCCTTCAAAGAAAGGAAGTCGTTACATTTGTCACTGTTAATATGATTTCTGTTTTTTTTTTTTTTGTTATTAATTCAGATGGTTATTGGTTGTCTTTTTAAAGCTAACTTAAATTCTATCCGATGACTCCGTCATTAAATCAATATCGCCATGCAATAATAATCTTATTTTAACCACTTTATGGAAAAAATTGATTACAGACCTTCTATGAAGGAACCAATTTTTGCATTAGGTTGTCCTTTTTCAGGATGACACCCTGTAGCCCTAGAAGGTTGCCACAACGAAACTTAGTTAAGAATGTGTATGAAGGGCCGTTCGGGTCATAATTCATTTTGTTACACGTACGCTAGAGGTACACGTAACACTTTGTTCACGTAACCTAGAGGTCTCATAACACTTTGTTCACGTACGCTAGAGGTACACGTAAGAATGGATTATCTGTGTCAACATCATAGACAGTTACGTGTACCTCTATGTTACGCGAACAAGCTGTTACGCGCACCTCTAGGAACGTGAACAAAGTGTTACGTGTACCTCTAGGGTACGTGAACAAACTGTTACGCACACCTCTAGGAACGTGAACAAAGTGTTACGTGTATCTCTAGGGTACATGAACAAAGTGTAACTTGTACCTCTAGATTACGTGTACCTCTAGGGTACGTGAACGACCTGTTACGCGTACCTCTAGCGTACGTGTAACAAAATGAATTATGACCCGAACGGCCCTTCATACATGTGACCCTACGGGGAAAGGGTGCTTAAATGTCTTCAGGTGAAACGTTGCATAAATAGTCCTAAGGAGATTCCCAAGAATTATAATCTAAATATAAACTGCCAACCATGCCTATCTTAGTTATTATGACAAATTTTGTTAAAGATCTTCCCGTCTGAAACCAATTGGAATTGAATTTGGCAGAAATGGTCCTAAACTGATTTTCTGATACTGAAAACAATGATCCCCCTTCCAATCATTGAACCAAACTTGGTCGTCTTTCAAAAACAAAATAAAACCATTCTTGGTGGGCATCTTAAATCTAGGTCCCTGAGAGCCTTTAGTTTCGTATTTGTCGAATTTGGAGTGCCTCTTATAGATATCCAGCCATGTCATGGAATAAGGAATTATAATCCGAAGTCCTGTGTTGGGCGAGCAAGTAAAGGAGCCTTTGCGAGATTCACATTTGTGTACAACTACATACATGTAGAGACAAAATTAAAACTTACCTAAAAGCAATTCCCCGTCCATTGTTTAGTTTAAAAACTTTCTTTGATCCCGGACGCATGTCATCTAACATAACTGTCTTGAAAGCTGACTTATCTGGTTGTATTGGTGGAAATAATGGTGGAAAATTTGGTTGTTGTGGATATATCTTCGGTTTTGGTATTGGCGATGGTTTGTTATTCACCAGTTTATTATAAATGGTGAAAAAATCCTCAGTAAATTTGAAAACATCAAACGGATTGACGGCACCGCTATATAGACCTAAGATAAGGAAAATAAAAATCACTATACATTTTCGACACATAAAAACAATTATACCATTTTGGAACTTTAACAAAATATTCTACCAACAATATTGTTTAATATTGATTGAATAAGGATATTTATCACTTAAGATGATAAGAGGACAGTTTACGTCAACCATATCGATAAAATGCGGCATTTCTGACCTAATTATGTCCAGTCATATTCGGACCAAGCTTTATTTGATTGATAACTCCAACGTATAAGTTAATAAATAATCATCTTAATAACAGTGTAAAGATCCCAGGAAACTGAAGAGCCAAGTAACGCTTCACTTTTACATGTAAAAATTAAAGTACATTGAGTATGTGTCATTGAGACACACCACATTAAATTTAACATCGCAAATAACAAATATGATGCGTCGTGCAGCCAACACCAAAAGACAAGCTATTAAATGATACATGGACATACTAATGTCTAACATTTATCAAAGTCACCGAAATTTGTAAAAATTGATAATATCTTGACTTTCGTACATATAAAAATAATAAATATAAAAAAACATAAAGTTTTTGAATAAATTATTTTTCTTATTTAAAGTTCTAAGCTAGTACATTGTGTATAATGACATTAACTTGAGGTACTGTTATACATGAACATGTATATAGTCAGTCCTATTTGATTTCATATAATGACCATAAACGTGTACAGAAATTATTTCCAACAAAATAAGCCGTACGACAGGGATATCTCTACTGACCTTTAATTTAATATAAAATTGGAAAATTGTATTTTCTGAGTATAAGTTTGTGAAATCTATTTGCTGATACCCGTACAAAATATATATGCATGCATATATGTCTGGTCATATTTTGTCATAATTTTTCTCGATTTTTTACCACCATAAATTTGTAAATTCATTTAAAGGTGTCTGCAAGTGAAAAATACATTTTATTTTTTTTAAAACATTTAATCAGTAAAAAAAACAGATATTTTAAACAAACCAAAATTCTGGTCTGTATTATAAACTCACCAAAATGACTCCCCTGTGCAAGGTGGAGAAGGGTTAACAATATAATCACTTTCAACATATTAAATTCCACTTCTGAAAAATTAATATATAAACTGTTACTACGGGTTCACATCTTAACCGTAAAGTTGTGGTTGTACTTATGTACAAATTAGACACAAATACCTAAAATAGAACATTCTTGTTTGGCAGCCGTTTGACGCCTACATATTGATTTGATGACGTATGGAAATAAACATGACGAGATATGATCTATAATGTTTTTATTTTCAATAATGTTTAACAGAAAGCTTCATCTTAAGTACTGTTTCAATGAATTTTATTGTGACAGAATAAACTATTAAAATATGAAAAGAATGCATGCTAATCATTGCATTACAACTGGTATCGTTGAATATAAATCATTACCAATGAGGGGATACCTCCGATAGTGGACTGTAATTCCCCGTTGGTATCACCAATTAATTTGATGGTATATCGATAAAAGGGGGACACTGATAATTTATTGTTATAAAATTATCAAATTTTGTAACCTCACGCATACCTCTACCCTTTGATGGTTTTGGCTTTCCCCTTTTAGTCACAATGACATTTAAATCTGCTACTCACCATTTTTGGTTAATATTTCGGCTTTCAGAATTTTTGGCTTTGGGCATAGCTTTTGCTTATATGACTTATTTTCCATTAAAGTCTAAGAAATATGCATATCATGTACATTAAAGTTGGTATCACAGAATACAAATTACGTATTCTGCAGTGTTTTTATTTTTTGGGTAAGATGCCTTAGATTCAAAACACATGTTCGGAGACAAAGTTTACCCGAACTGGATTTTACTTATCCTGTTGATTTTAATTATTATTTTCGGTTTTCCAGAATTTGGGCCACGAACGTACCTCGATAGTTAATCTAGAAATGCGTATTCTGAAAGAATTGACTCAAATGCTTTTAAACGTTTCCGTGTCAATTGCCAATTTCCATGCTGAAGATACACATAATACGTATCTCGGCCAATAATATTGAAAACAACAAAATAAAATGCAGTATAGTTGTAACACAAAGTTACAAAGCCAAAATCGCCAATACGCCTCGTTGCCAAAAAAGATAGATTTAGAAAAGGGAAACGGAATGTGTCAAAGAGACAACAACCCGACCAAAAAGCAGATAATAGCTCAAGGCTACTAATGGGTCTTCAACACATCGAGAAAATCCGGACCCGGAAGCGGGCTTCAGCTGGCCCCCTAATGATAAATCATGTCCAGAAACAGACTGTTCAATTGCCATTACAGCTTCAATATTTTTTACTTCTTTAACTGTTATACTATAAAGTCCTATTTGCGTGTGTTTACATTTATTTTTGTATAATAAATCACCCTCAGTCTTTAGATCTGATAGACATTTATTTCATCTTTAATTATGTAATATTATATAAACAAGATAAAACAAGAATGTATCCATGTGACATGGACTCCCTCGCTTATGAACATGCAAGAGTCAATGAACTAATTCAAATCTATTGACTTTTGTTTTCTTTGAAACTTACTGAGTGCGCACAAAACGGTAAATTTGGTAATTTTCAATTTATAAAGGGGCATAACACAAGAACGATGAAAGTGACGCCACTCAAATTCACACTTGATCGGTTTTTGGTGGTAATAAGCATTGTGTACAAGTTTCATAACATTTGGTTGAGGAAAAGTAATATGGGAGCATATGAGTCATTTAGAAAAGTAAATTTATTTGTTAAAGCGAATATGTCCATATTGTGATACATACTAAGGCTAGAAAAAAGTTTCGTTCGCCATAAACGGAAGTAAGTAAAGTAAGGGAAATAACTTGCTTCTAATTATAATTTTAGAGTCTGAATCGTGATACCGGAAATGAGTTTGTGGAAAAGGCTATTGCTGAGCTCGAATCATTGGCCTTGTCAACAGCATATTAAAGCGACGGTAAAAGTGACGCCACCCAATTTGAACTTGATCTGTGTTTGGTGGTAATAAGTATTGTGTATAAGTTTGATAACATTTGGTTGAGACAAAGTAAATTTAGATTGCGGAAACGGCATTTCAGTATTTTTTCCATTTATAAAGGGGCATAACGGTGAATGTGATCCCACCCATATTCAAACTCGATCTGTGTTTCGTTGTAATATGCATTGTTTATAAGTTTCATAACATTTTATCGAGGCAAACTAAAGTTAGAGAACGGAAACCAATTTCAGGAGGTCTGTACTTACGGACAAGGATAAACCTTAATGCCACAGTCGCCTAGCGGCGGAGACATAAAAGTGAAAATTATTGCACCTAATACGACCCCAGTTTGAGTGTAATGTCCTTTATATATCGTAAATATGATACGACAGTGAGACCAAAAATACAAAGACAAGGCGAATTCATGAAAACACTTACACAGCAATCAAATACTACAAAGTTAACCAAAGGAGTCTAAGCTAAATCAGAACAAAGGACCAATTTAATGAGAACATTTTATTTTTCTGTTTTCTTTGTTTTTTATTGCTGTATATGTGTGTTTTGAAATCGATTAATGAGAAAAGGATAAATACCGAAGAGGCCACAATTTGAATTGACCAGAAGATAACGCACCGCTTTTAATGCTGATGCATACCATTGAAATTAGAAAAATAAATGTACAGTTTCATATGCTATTTTATTTAAGGGAGCGATAAAATCTGAAGAGGAAAATAGTTGAATACACTGATAAAGGCACAGATGGGAGCAAATAAACCATGTAAACACAACACACAAAAGATGGAAAAAATGGAGGAGTAATAATGACCTGACCAAAAAATCAAGCGGAAGGGATAGAGGTTCCTGGTGCTACACTGTGTTCGGTTTGGGTGCAAACAGTAGATATGTACGTATAAAGTCTCTGTCTCTAAATATCAAAATGTGGAAATATGAACTATATTAAACATGAAGAAAAGTCAAAACTATAGCAAGCAGGAACAATACAGAAAATTAGAAAAAGAAATTACAAAGGAAAACTGAAAAAGAAAGCATAAACAAGACAGATTCTTAAAATTAAGATTTTATTTTGAGAGGAAGACATCCAAGAACTAGAAATGCGGCCTTCCGCCATTCTTTTATATGTAGATCTTGATATTCTCTGTTACCTTAAATGTTATCTAAAGTTAGTCACACTTTTTCCTAGAGCCCTGTCATTAAAAAAATAATAGTAAAAAAACTTTACTTCTTTTTCATTTTCGGTCACTAATAAAAGATATTTGTGAATGTATTCCTTCTTGATTTTAAAATGAACTTATATATTTTTTTTCAATTAAATATTAGCGTAGTTGCAGCTGTATTACGTTAAATATCACAAAATAAAATTTGAGCTTAGAATTTAACCATTCCTACAAAAATTTTATTTCCTGTTCTGCTTCAGACAGGGTTACTCATAATAAAATCTTCACCATTTCATTTTTTGTGTTTTGAATTTAGTTATCACCACTAATAAATTTGTAATTAGCTTTCGTGTTTGGTAATCTTCTAGACATACACATTAGTGGAATTTTGAAAGAAAATTAACATTGTGTTTTGCTCATCTCTTTCATACATTTTTTTTGTAATAAATTGAATCTGGATTTAGATTTTAAATGGCAGGGAAAAATCTATCGGTTTGAAACAGATTCTAAGTTTGATCTTTGCATAAAAGCCTTGAGATCTGAACAGAAATAATATTAATAATTATGACACATTTGACTTTTTTTACCGAAATTAAACATTACAAGTGTCTTTTTTATATATATACTCTCTCAAAAAAGAAACGCAACATACAGAAAATAGGAAATTTACTTCATATATTATTTTCATAATTTATGATATAAATAATTTACACAGGAATGCAAAAATTGGCACACTTCTTGTTCATGAGTTCTTTTACCTTGGAATATCACAGTTTGTCACATATTGTCAATAAATCACTCATAAATTGTCAATATCTGGTATGTCCACCATTTGCTTGTAACACAGCCCCGACTCTTCTTGGCATAGATTGAATTAAACGCTGAGATCGAACACGCGGTATCCTTTGCCACTCAAACTGAAGTGCCTGCTGTAATTGTTGCAGATTTTGCGGTGGTGGTTGTCGTTGGCGCACGCGCCGATCCACTTCATCCCACAAATGTTCAATTGGATTAAGATCGGGTGATTGTGACGGCCAACGGATCACATTGACATTCTGTTGTTCTAAAAAGTCTACTGTTACACGTGCTGTATGTGGTCGGGCATTGTCGTGCTGAAAAATTTCTCTCCGAATGTCAATTACGGGCAATAAATGAGGTCGTAAAATTTCGTCTCTATACCTAACAGCGTTCAGATTGCCTTGGATATGTATCAGCTGTGTGTTTCTGGCATAAGAAATAGCGGCCCACATCATAACACTGCCTCCGCCAAAATTGTCTCTCTCCACAACACAGTTTTGCGCAAAACGTTCGTTTCGGCGCCTATACACACGTATGCGACCATCTCGCTTTTCCAGTTGAAAACGTGACTCATCGCTGAACCATACTCTTCTCCAGTTCTGTAAATTCCATGCACGAACTGTAGTACACCATCTAACCCTCGCTCGGCGGTGTTGGCGTCTCAGTGTTGCTCCAAAGTAAGGTCTTCTTGCCCTCAATCCATGAGAACGTAACCGATTGCGTACTGTCTGTGCTGATATACGGCGCAACCCAGGGACGTTTACAGCTGTTTCTGTTGCAGCAATAGTCCTATTCCGCAGATGGAAAAGTCTGATGTAACGATCTTGCGCCCTGGTTGTAACACGCGGGCGCCCTGAACGTGGCCGATCTGTCGTAGTACCAAGCTGCAGGTAGCGTCCCCAAAGGCGTGAAATTGTGCTACGATGAACATTGTACGTTACAGCAACAGCATTCTGTGATTCTCCGGCCTCTAGTCGTCCGATAGCGATATTCCGGGTAGCAGCGTCTAACCTTGGCATAGCGTCACCTCATCAGAATTTTATTTTACGAATGCATTCATGAAAAGAAATACCGGGTTTTTATACCGACTGACTGAGCTAAAAAATAACCCATGATTTGCACGTGAAAGTCGACCCAGTTTTTGGCAATGCGTAAATCGTAGGGTGTCCCAGATTGCGACCAAAGTCGTTTACGGGTGGATGAATTTAAATGATTGTACCTGGAAACTTTTTATGAAGGTGTAATTATGATCATGTGTACATATATTTTGATATTTATTGGTTATTTGTCCGGAAAAATAATATTTCAAAAAGATAATCTGATGTTGCGTTTCTTTTTTGAGAGAGTATATATATGATATATACTTGTATTTAGTTTTTTTATAATTAAGTAGGTTTTTCGTATGTGTCTTTTTTTAAATATCAGTCTGTTTTGTCTATCTAAGGGATTGCTCCTTAGGTATGTTTGTCCTCTTTATACATGTATAAATTGTTACTAAATTGTTCACAACAAGATGATGCTAATTTAACCTATATTATAATTTTGCATAAAGAAACAATATACTAGAATGTGATTCTTTTAAACAATATGGCTACAGCAGGATGCACTTAATGTTTTACAACAATTAAAGAAGGAATTTTTTATTTTTCATCTTTATAACAGACGTCTAATTAGACAACCCTGTATAATACACAGTTAATTTTTAATAAGAATTTTTATACGAAGATAATAAATATTTGCGCACAAGCCTAAAATGTTGAAAACCAAAACCAAAATGGTGAAGAGCAAATTCAAAATGCCAAATTGACCAAAAATTTTAAAGCAAAAACAATCTATTAAAGGACAGAAAATTAAATTTTAACAAAATGGTTTAATTTATTTACTACCTTATATATGGTATATATGTATATATGCTGTATGTACGCGTAGCAACGTTAAAAAAATTATTATTGTATTGATTAAATATTGTTCTGTTTCTGAAGTAAATCTATATTCTAATTTGAATTCTGCGCTCCGAAAATAAAAACTTGTTTCTTTAAAAAAAAAATTGGTAAATTAAACTTACCCCTTAAAATTAAATATAAATCCTTACGATAGTGCACAAAATGAATGACTACAATTACTAAATGCAGATGTTTTTAATGTTACATTTTTACATGAATCTTCATTATCTACTTGACAAATAAGCTCCACCTATAGTGATGATAGGAATACTAATATAGACCCATGTCCTTGTCCGGAGACGGTTAAGTCACTACTTTAGTGTCAAATGACGTTTTTATTACAATATTATTATCTTCATAATGTTTTATAATATATTATATGTACTATCGATATCTTATATAATACATTCTAGAGTAATTGTATGTTTGTGGTTTCATTTATAGATTTGCTCAATAATTGTGGTTTAGGGATATAAACTGATAAAATTGTACTATAGTACATTGAAGAGATATAGGTCAATTTTTTATTTTGAATTTACTCTATAACTTTTTATTTATTTGTCAGACCTTGAAGATTGCATGTGGGGTATATCTTGTTGAAATGTGCACGTGCAGCACATCAAAATTGTTAACAGAATATTTTATCCACGGAGTGGATGCCTTTCCTGGTTGTCTCGAATCTCCGAACTAATTAAAACTATTTGTTAGTATTACGATAGAAGCTATAAAATAGATTGTTAGTATTACGAATGAAGCTATAAAATAGATATAAAAAATGACTGTAAACTTGGAAGAAGATATCAATATCTCCCTCTGGACTTGGGTTTTGTATTTAGATTAATTCTCTGAAAATGGATTTTGATAAATTATGAGCTTTCAAAAATGAAATTGTCCAACCGCTCTTCCTCTCCCTTGTCAGGATAACGAAATTTTTATTTTCATATAAACATTTTTGGATACGTTTGATCATAATTTTAACTATCGACAAATAAGGAATATAATACAATTGACACTATTGAAATGGGAATTCTAAAAATCTTTACAACAGCATATATAGTTTTTACTCGCCCAGATGTTGTCTGACCAAAGGTTAGGGTTGTTACTGAAAACCAAGAATTTAGATTTGCTAACTTTGGCATATAAATCATGGATAATGAGAAAATATTAATCACACAATGTATGAAATTAACCATTAACGTACACAATATTTCTTCTCACGGTTTACTTAGTAACATGATAAAAGGATAAAATCAAAACTGAATAATGAATTATATCTATTTATAAATAGAAGAATTAATATTTCATGGTCAGTTGTAGGTGTTATTATGATGTACGCTGACGCTGCATAAATTGTATCTATTAAAGGTCAGTTATTCCTAAAAGAGCATGAACAAATTCTGTATAAAGTGTTAGTCCAATAATTGATTCCTTTATCCACAAGTGAAATGATTTTTGTTCTCATAGAATTGATGTTAGCAAAGATTGTCCAACAAAATCAGTGTATGACGTCTTGTGCACATAACGATATTCATTCACGCTTGAGTGTGAATTAGAAGGGGGAATTTTAGTATTTAATCCAGTGAATTGGCTACGGGAGATAAAGTTCATTAGCAACAGACTTGTAAGGTCAATTAATATTAATTGATAGATTATCACCCCCTACTCCTGAAATTTCATCAGGCTCCATTCTTTTATTATTTCCGTAAACTACGCTAATGAAAATGTTAATTGATCACGCAGTTTTCATGCTCTTTCACCTCTTCCTTGTTTATATCATGTCTGTCATGAATTTGAAAGTCAACGGAAAAAAATGTGATCAAAGTCCACTAAAACTGCTTGTACCAAATACAGATTATTTACAGTCTGTAAAGATCAATCGCTTTAAAACTGAACTTTAACTATCATGGATTATCTAAACTGTAAATGAACAATTCAACACTTATTTGCGTACATTGTGTGGCTATCAAAAACTACACATGCATCCGTCGTCAGCTTTTCTGTGGTGGAAACTTCAGGTAGCATTAAATGGAAACAGGTACTTGACTGTCTTGAAACATCTTTTAATTTCGATGTTGTTAGTGAAAAAAAACACCGTCAGTTGCATTTTTATTTTAATTTCAGAGTGTTGGTTTTAGCTCGGTTAATGGAAAGAAAATCCCGACTAACCTTTTAATAATGAACCAGCCTAGAACCGATTTCCAAAAAGGAATGAAATCAATCAACATTGCGTCTATATGAACGAACTTAAAAAAGCTTGATGAACTAAAACCAATCCTGAGGATATGGGTCACTCCTAATTTTTATAGGAGTTTATGGTTTTCTTTTAGACCCTGTCTTATTGGAAAAAAATGTTATTTTTATGTACGTTTCAGTGTTCTGTGTTTGTTTTGAATCCAGGTTATTTCTGTACCTATAATGTACATCCTAGGTAATGGCGGTAGAAAAGGAAGAAAAATATTGTGTATTTAAGTCACATCGTTTCTTTAGCGTGTGACCAACTTTTTCAAACTTTCAATTCAATATACAATGAACGATAAAATTCAATACAATGAATGAAGTATTAATATTTTGTGCATTAAACTTGGTATCATAGAATATTTCTTGCTAACAATGAATGGATACACTCTTGGTGGACGAAATTATTGTCAGCCTCACTCCCAGTAATACGATCTCGTCGTGAAAAATATTAAATGTTTTGGAAACTGTCCGTACAATCGGATGGTTTTACATTTTTGGTTTTGCTATTCGAATCTGCTCTTCAATATTTTTTTTATCATTGTTTCGGCTTTCAATGTTTTAGGCCTTGAACAAGATTCATGAGTTGTAATTCAACGGAATTTACATCTTGTGAATACAAATTGGTATTTCAGAATACTTCTGCTGAAATATGTACTTTGTGTGCACATTTCAGCAGAAATATTCTGAAATACCAATTTGTATGACTTTGTGTGCACATTTCAGCAGAAATATTCTGAAATACCAATTTGTATGACTTTGTGTGCACATTTCAGCAGAAGTATTCTAAAACATGCATCGAAACTGGTATCAGAAAATATTTATGTCAATTCAGCTATATTTCATGGAAATCGGTTTTTTAAGTCATCGATACACTTATTAGAAAACATTTCCGTAATGTGATCAATTGATTTTGATTGTTGTAATAAATATAGTATAATAAAGTGTGTAATGTATATTTAATGCTGACAGGAAAACCTTATGTGAACGCCCTTTTGCAGGTTTTATCTTAATACAAAGAACTGGTCTTTGATAAATCAGTTTTTAAGGGAAACAAATTAAAAACTTCATGTATATCAGGTAATTGATGGAATCCGATAAAGTACAACGGAAAAAGACAGACGAGTACTTCGGTCGAGTTTTTCTTACAAAAAACTGCCAACAAGACGAAGATATGTACTTTTCGTTACGATTCGAACATGACTTTGTGATAATTAAATCACATTGTAAATTGTAGGTTAAAAACGGGAAACCTACTAATTTTTCTTAACCTTATAAACAATGACAAAAAATGTTCAAGAACATATTCAAATGTTAAAATAACCAAAAGAGTAAAACCATTCAATTGCAAGGATTACTCTAAAGCTTCTTTCATTCAGCCTGGTGGTTAAAGTTGGTGCAAATCCCTCGTGCACATAGCTCTGTCCTTAGATGCCATTGGCATTATCATTTTGTTCATTTTGGCATTATTTAAAATTTTTCTTCAACGTGAAATTGAAATTAAAGA
Organism: Mytilisepta virgata; assembly: GCA_028015205.1. Taxonomy (NCBI): domain Eukaryota; kingdom Metazoa; phylum Mollusca; class Bivalvia; order Mytilida; family Mytilidae; genus Mytilisepta; species Mytilisepta virgata. The sequence goes on from CM051517.1 coordinate 34,586,914, forward strand.
GACACAAGACACACCCACTTCTGGTTCATATCTAGAGTTGTACTTGTACATATATAATAATGGACGATTGGTATCAAAACTATATCAAAACTATATGACAAACGCGATGACGTAAATTTTCCGATTGTGAACTTCCCCTTTCTGAACAGTAACATGCATAAGTCTCCAGCCTATGTGGTGTACATTTCACAGATGATTCGCTACTGCCGTGCATGCGCGGGTAACCCAATTTATACACCGACCACACTCAGTAAGCAGGAAGTCCTTGATAACCACAAGACCTTTCTTCATTCCTTTGGCATTTCTACAAAGGGTGAAGAAATGAACCTTCCTGCTCTTTTTATTGGATTCCTATACTACATAAGAATCCGTTTAAACAAAGATACATTCTGGGTCAGCTAATTGCTCTACAAAACCCCTTTTAAAGATTTTAACATTCATATTGACATGTATTAAAGAGGGCTTTCACAATTATTGTGAAACATCATATTCCACCAGTGGCGTCAATCAGATGTGGATTCTTAAAAACTCAAAACATTTACTACAATATCTCAAATCAAAATATTTGTCTACATGCAACAGTATAAAAATATTCGACTTCTCTACACTCTACACTACCATGCCACATTCTCAATCAAAAGATCGCTTAAAACAACTAGTTCGTCAATGTTTTTTCAAGAAAAATGGCACACGAAGGTATAAATTTCTAGTTTAAGGTAGAGAAAAGGCTTATTTCGTGAAGAACCTCTCTGATTCTGACAAAAAGTATTCTGAAGATGAAATTACAGACAAGTTACATTTTCTCATAGACAGCATATTTGTTGAATTTGGCATTCCAATGGGAACCAACTGTGCTCCTCTCCTCGCCAATCTGTTTCTGTACACATGTGAAGCTGACTTCATTCACGGACTACTACGTGAAAACAAAAAGAAACCAGCCCAATCCTTTAATTTCACTTTTCGTTACATAGATGATGTGTTGTCGTTAAATAACGACAAATTTCAAGACTTTCTACATCTTATCTACCCCAGTGAGCTTGAAATTAAGGATACTACAGATACACCAAATTCCGCTTCATATTTGAATTTGTTTCTTGAAACAGACAATGAGGGACATTTGGCGTCTACGTTTCTCAGCTTATCAGATTTTCAAGGGCATGGGTGAGTTACCCTGAATTTCGATAAAGAGGATTACTGCTGTCACAAAAGCTTCTTAACCAGGGTTTTATCAGGGATAAGTTGATGTCATCACTTCGGAAATTTTACGGTCGTCATCACGAATTGATTGACTGTTACAGTGTTCCAATATCTAAGATGATGTTTGACCCGTTCGCACTGTCGTAACATTTCATGTGCCTCCACCGATTTGTGACTTCCACCGGATTGACTTGGTTGAACTGCAGGAACTGCTTAACCTTCCGGAGCAAATGGGTTCACTCCTGGTTTTTATAGGAGTTCGTGTTGTTCATTGTTTTTTAGTTTTCAGTGTTTATTTGTTTTGCTTGTTGTTGTTCATTTGCTTTTTTTTATTCTTGAGTAGTACCTTTGTACTATCTGTTCTCTTTATTTTATTGCTCCATAATTGTCACTAAGGCAAAAAATCAAACACAAATCAAGGACATGGCCTATGCATAATATCTCCTTACAATAAATTTATCCCCAATAGTTTCATCCTAAACCGGATTTTTTTTTATCAATTTCATACGATGTGAGCAAGGCAATTATTGATTTGGTATTAAGAGTGTGTATTCAGCTACGGTACTAAAAGCTGTTTTTTTTCTTTTTTAGGAAGCCATTTACGATTTCTGTAAATAAATCTACTGAGCTAAATTTTTTAAAACCTGTCATATGACTACTTGTAAGGATTACTCGTGTACAATTGGTCACAGTTTTATTTTAATTTGTATGTTTTTCGCATGGTGAAAAATCAATTCAAAGTAATAAAATTATCAAATATATAACTGAAAAAATATTTCTCTGAATTGTCATTAAATTCATACAAAATTGAATAAAATAAATCGTTGGCATACGTGATCTTTGGGAACTGTAAAAAGTAAATGCTGAACGAATAGAGTATAAACATCGCACGAAAGGTCATTTCCTGCATAAAAATTACATATTGTTTACTCATTTGCATGTCTAATTAATTTGTAAAATTCATTTAAGTTATTTACTTTCTTCATGACGTGACAACACCTACAGAATTCGTGACAATGTGTAAACAAAAACTGCGTAGTTTTAAAATTCCAATTCTTTTCCGTTAAGAATGACCTTAATTGTTGTCGACAAAATGTTTGGTATTTGACTTAATGTTTTTTTTCTCACTTTTTTAATTTTGCTATAAAGTTTAAAAGTTTGACTAATCATTGAAGTCATTACAGTCACTTTCAAGGTGAAGAACACTAAAATAATTAAAACACAAACAGTACCAATATTAGTAAATTATGACAAAGAACATTTTTACTGCGCACTATTAACTGCGATGTTACACTGTTGCTGTCCCGCAGCAAAAGTTCGTCCATATGGCTTCTAAAAAGAGCAAGCATATTTACATAAAAACGGTACAAACCGAGAAAGTACATTGTCTCTATTCATCTTGCTAAATATATATGTACTAATGAAATGATAATTCTATACATTTTCGGTAAAATCAATCTAATTAAAAACCGATCTCTCATCGCTCTCGTTTTCTGATATGTCGCGTGGGAGATCTAACGAAATCCGCTTTGAGGTCACATGTGAGTGAACTGGAACTTATGAATTTATAATGACATGCAAATGAGTTGACTTCCTATCAGTAAGCCAATCAAAAAAGTTTATGAATTCTGGGGACTGACGATTTCTTCGTTAATAAAATGAGTTACATCCCTTTACCACACAATCAACTTACAAGATCGCCTAAGCCGCAATTTCATTGGTCGAACAGGACACACCTACGAGGTCACTCACATGTGACCTCAAAGCGGGTTTCGTTAGATCTCCCACGCGACATATCAGAAAACGGGAGAGATGAGAGATCGGTTTTTAATTAGATTGCGGTAAAATCTACACAAAATCATATAAATCTAGTCATTAACATTGTTAAGTTCCGATCCTAGACTGTAAACAGAATGGGAACTTCCTTGTTTTATATATTAAGGATGCAATGACGTTTTTTAGACAAAATAGTTTGACGTCGGCGGATGTCGGAATAACGGTAAATAATTTAATGCAGTAACACCAGTTATTTCGGAAAATGTGCCTTTACCATAAATATACGTAAAATCTATAATAAAGCTGATTCAAAGTAAAAATACACAATATGAAGAACTGGTATAAAAAAATGGATGTAACTAGTCATTTGATTGGTTAAATTTTTTCATCTATCATATCATACACTAATTGTCCTGTTTTACTATGAGGTCATCCAGAGGAGTTCCTCCTTTTTAGACGTTAAAATCGTCGTTGGAATTAAATTATAAGGATTGACAGTAATTTATTTTTCAATCTATTTGAAATAACTTCAATGCTTTACGCGGATTATTTAGTCCGCACTTCGTGATAGGGTTTATTTCAAATTGACTAAAAAAAATACAGCCAACCCTTAATTAATCCTTGACACAAAATCCCTATAGATATGTGAAAAAAAGTCCAAATAAAGGACTCTTCTTAAAGTTAAAGCGAGGCCGCCAACGACGAGAACTTCTTATGTATGTTACATATTTGATTGTTCAACCTTACTCTATCTTATCCCCAAAACGTGAATTATAAAGTGGAATAAACAAAAGAAAAATGAAAGGTTGCGCCTTATCTCACTAGATTTATTTAACTTTGGTTAACCCGGGTATCAATTTTGATTATTGCAATAAAGGTTAGCAGATAAGGCTATTGAAAAATAGTAGAGTCGTTAGTACTCTTATCACGTATCAACAGATTAACACTTTCTTCCATCATGTAGACAAATTCATGCACGGTAGGTACAGTAATATTTAATTTTCTTCTGATTTTTGACAAAGTGTTTTCACAAATAGTTTTGTCTTGCGACATAATATCAAAGAATAATTCAAATTTGACTTAAGTTTGTAAACAATCAAGGATCACAAATTTATTTTCAAATGCTAATGTTCATGCTGAGGGCTTTTATGATTTTTCTGTAAGACGTGAACTCTCGATTCGTCTTTAAAGGCCTTATAGCTCTGTGTGTTGTTTCAGTTTTCCAATGAATATCAGTCCCAGTCAATTTTCTCATTACATGTGCAAAACCCTGATGATGTGATAGTAACTTCCAAATGACATTCATCCGTACAGCGCCTTTATGTTATCCTCCAAACCTACGTGATTGTTTTATATTGAAAAAAGACTACTAATCAAATATTGTGATTTTTGGGGAAAATAAAAAAGTGATTGTTTCATTTATCCCCGATACCCACCTACCCATTCAAATGAAAGCGAAAAAAACAACAAAATATCATATATTAACCTCCCTCCTTCCTAAAAAATGAAATAGCATGATATACTAAAACAGATTCACTTTGTTGATTTTATCTTATTTTTATACCAACAAATCGATGCTTTCATTGCTCATCAACTCGTTTTATTTACCAAAAAAAAACATTTCAAATGCAGATGATTTTTTCTTTTGTATGTTTGAACTTTTCTGGTATAAAAGGGTTGAAAGTCCAAAAGAAACAATGTTACAGGATATGTTAAAAACTAATGGATTTTTTCCTTTAACATGCACATTTTGACGAATCTTTTCAGTAGTATGTCATCAAATTTTTAATATTCAGCAAATTCGTCAAAGGAACAAATAAAGCCATTTTTCCAGTTTTTATTTATTTATTTATTGTACAGCATATTACTGTGTCATGCAATTACAATTTTAGACACTCTATTGTATGTTGTGGTTCGATCTTGCTGCACTTAGTAAAGCCCTTTAGTGTTTCTTTATTTCCCTACTTTCGTTTATTGCAGGTTACGGTGCTTTAATTTACAAATGTTTTTAATGTTTTCAAAAAGAACTCAAAACCGGTGTGATTTTTTCCCTACCATACGTACTTTTTTTTAGTTTACAATGTTTCATAAGTCAATTTAAAACTAATACAATGCATTTGATATTTTCGGATAAAGTTACACGAAAATTCAAGTGAAACATATAAGAACATCAGGGTAGGTAAAAATGAATTTTGTATATTAAAACAGGAATAACAATTTCATCTGGGGGTGATGTCGCGTCTTTCGCTAGTTCCGCACTTTTTGGAGAGAGAAAAAAAAACAAAACGATTCGGGTTTTCTTTCAATTTTTCTTGATTTCAACAAGATGTTTGATGTTGGGCAGGAAGCTTACAAACTGTAAACAGCTTGAAACAGTACGATAACGGTCATGTTTTACACTCTTTTGTTGATCTAACATGATTTCTTTCAGGTTTTTTATTATGTCTGCATTTGCATTGTAAAAACCCAATAGAAGACTGGTTAATTTGGATCAAGCTAGATTACACCTACAATTATAATAGAACACCGGTTTACTTGGGTAAATATATCCAAACTGCTTCTACCCAACTTAAAAATATTCGAGTTTGAACGTTAACAATTTTGTTTAAGGATGCTCGCTGGTCATGTTTTGGTCTTTTTGTCAGATTTTCGGAATCCTCGGGTTTTATCCATTTCTTAAACATAACATATCCAACTATAGAAGTCATCACGTGACTTTGGTGACGTCACAGATCACCTACACCATGCCCAAGTAAATTGTATAGAAATGCACTTGTGTGATCAGGAATCGATAAAATAAACTACTTTTAGTTCGTGCTGAAAAAATTTTGGTGCTATGTAGTACTTCCTCATATATTTGGAATTATATTTATGCTATTTGGAAACGTTTAAGTTTTTGTCTTATCCCTTCCAAATGCTTTTGAAAATTTTGTCTTATTTTCCCGTTAAGTCCATATTGTTATATTATCTAACTCCGATAAATTGGCTTTTATGTCGTTTTTAACATAAAATTGCGATTTAACCAAAACTGATGGAAAACTTTTGGTGCTATGTGCTAATTAATACATTTATAAATTTTTGAAATATCGTAAATGCAATAGTTTAATTTTTTATTATATCCCTTCCAAATTGATTTGAAAATTAGCTATTTTCGGAAAATCTGTTATTATTTTTCAAGATGTCGACGATGACCGGAAATGGCACTAGGCGCGAAAATACAAACATTTAATGATTTTCAATTTTATATTTGCATCGAAACAAACGCTTATGTTTGAAATATAAAGTATATATATATAAATAGCTGACATAACTTATTAATAAGTGTATAGTTTCCAATTGCACTGCATATTAACTTATCCTCGCCAAGGACGATATAGATTATGAAAAAAATCGCACCTTTGCCAGTATTAATGAAAACTAACACAGATGATGGATCATTTCATACAGACATCATTTCTTTTTAATCGAGGATTTTATTATATAATGTTTGTGTGATGAAGTTATAATAAAAAGGGGCATACTATAGATACTGATATATTATTAGAGACATATTGTTTTATGTCTCGGATGTTACTAATAAAGTATATCCTTTGGTCTTCATATATCATATGTTTAAGTAAAACCTTCATAACTTTTCCATGTTTTCGAAATATCGTAATTGCAATAGTTTAAATTTTGATTATGTCCCTTCCAAATTGATTTGAAAATTAGCTATTTTGAAATATGTTATTTTTTACTATTATTATTCAAGATGGCGCGAATCCTAATCAGCTTCTACGCAATAACAAAGTAAATATATATACGAGTAAATATAATTACTCATATAATATGTCAAATGTTAAATATATAAATACCAAAAAGATAAATTATTAATTTAAAATAAATTAAAATGTTACTTATCTGACATTTGAAATTATATTTCACCACTGCATTCTTTAGGATCCCCCTTAAACACACACACACCTCTTTATTAAAATGTTGCATTAATTATCAAAAAATGAAATCACGCTGTTTTTGGTCAGCAAACGGTTTACCTGTATACATACAATGTACCTGTGTACCTTAATTAACGGTTGGAACAATAAACATCCGGACAGTCAAGGTACAATATACATGTCAAATCGTTAATTAGTTATAATTACCTGAAACACACAGCATGTTAATTGCGCATAATAAATTTCTTCAGATAAAACTCAAATAAATTTTACCCCAAAAAATCGCTTTTCTCGCGGCTTAAAAAATTTTTAAAAAATTGCACCATAACCCTTTATCACGTGTAATTATGTACTTTTGACAGTTTGTATAAATTGGAGATAAATTTCATATTATTAATTATTGTCACAATTTCATATATTGAAATTATAATCCATGTGAAATGTTACTACATATTTCAAATAAAAAGTTTTTTAAAGTGAAGAAGGGGAGAACGTGCTATAATCAATACAGAGTTATCGAAGTACTACGATGAATGCATGACATGAACGGGACCAGTAGATTCCGGATATTGGTTAACCAGTTAAAAAGTCTAAACAGAGTTACCTAACATAATTATGACCGATATAGCTGCATATGAATGTTTTGCCCATGAAACCCCACGTTTTCTTTATAATTCAATCATATATACCTTAAAATGGTATTTGACAAAATTTTATGAAATCCTTTTTATTTTTTAATACATCTTTGAGAGACTGAAGTTGTCAATGCAAAGATAATGAAAAATCCAGAGAAAACCCATTTCCTGCAAATTTTCAAGGCCTTATAGCTCTGAAATGAGCACATGAACCTATATTTTTTTTCTTGCTTATTTGTTTACTATTCATATGTTCTCTCAAACTAAAACACCTATTTCAAATCCTATTTATTTCCTATTAGACCAGCGACCATCCTTAAGCAAATTCAAACACTGTAAACCATGTTGCGAGATTACACAAAACGTTTGTCATTTGTTTTTATTTTTAAAGTAAAGCAAAACTAGAGGCTCATTTGAAAATGTAAGTTCTGTTGTATCCACAAGTCTGTTTAGGAAACGCAAAAGGTCAAAATTTCTAAAAATAAGATGGACCATTTACCTATGATTTTCCATATATCATTCCCGCCAACATCGGTTACAATCTGCCCATTCCTTCCCGACCAAATGACAAAAAAATCCGGGCAACCTTTGACCAGTCGTAGCCATCGGATGAGCACCTGAATCTAAACCAAAAGTTGATCGTTTCTAGAAGGTATTGATGTCGTTAAGTTTCAATACATTTCATAATGTAGTTTCAGAGGAAAATATTTTTTTTAAATCAAAGTTGGCCTCTGGTGGCCATGTTTTTCATCCAACCAGACAAGAAAGATGGAATATTTGTAGAGATCATTTCATACATCATTCCTACCAACTTTGGTTACAATCTGCTAATTAGTTCCTGAGCAAATGACCAAAAAAGTCAATTCCCATATGGTTTCCTTGGAAACTTCGAGCGGCCACAACCGTCGGGGGAGGGGATGAATCTCAACCAAAAGTGGATCGTTTGTAGAGGGTATTGATGTCATCAATTCTGCAAAGTTTCAAAAGATTTCATAATGTACTTTCAAAGCAGAAGATTTTTTAAAATTGGCCAATTCAAAGTCAGAGATGACCTCTTGGGGTCCGGTATTTTTTCATCATCCGGTCAAATTTCATGTTAGAGATAAGTAATTTAACGTTTTCAATATGTTCTGTTTGATGGATCTGAATGCCACCCCGCCTTTTCGGATCTACGATTATTGCACCTCAAGCGACAGTAAGTCCCAACAACGGAGATAGCTCAGTGTTCTCAATCATTCAAGAAAATCACTCACGACAACGTGTATTTTCTGTCATTTTCTTCTGTTTCCATGGTAAATATATAACTAAGACCCTGTAGTATTATTATAATGTTGGTACGGCTGTTATAAGCCAGTTCGGCGTAGTTTTTGCACGATTGCTGAAAATTATACGTAGCATAGGGTGCCACCCGTCTTTAGGTTTTGTAACGAGGTTGCGACGGTATAATAATACTTCTCCTGGTTGTGTTAACTGTTATATAAGCGATATGAGAAGAATTTTGTCCAAAAAAAATATAATAAACACTGACAAAAACATATAACTATCGTACCTGGACTTTCTGGTCAGAATTATCAAAACAATTTGCATAATTTAAGGCCTTCTGTATAATTTTGGAATTATACTTCTCCTTCTTGTATTAATTGTTAAATAAACTATATCATAACATTTTTCAAGGTGTTTTATCTTAACTTATCAATATTATCACATTTTCGTCTTAACGAAATAAATTTTGAAACGTTTTCTTTAATTCTTGATTCAATACGACTTTAAAGTAGAAAAAACTAGGTTCCAATACTGAATGAATTTTTATTTTGATTCCCAAAACTAAAGGAATGTTTGATATACATAACAAAATTTTTAGATTTTTTTATTTCAAAATAGTCGAAAACAAAGATCAGAAATTTCTTTTAAAATGCTTTTTTTATTTTTCGAAAAAAAAGGATTAAGCCTAATATGAAGGAAGAAATTGTTTACAGCTTTGGTTTGATGTACATTTGTAACAAAAAGCAGGACCTCGTACATCTAATCTATCTATCATGTAAATTGATATTAATTTTTAAAACGATTAAGAAAAAGGCATGTTTATCTCTATATTTCTCTAAAAAGAAAAGAAGAAACATTACTAACTTAATTAGTCCGATGAAATGATCAGATCATTCAAAAGACAAAACTCATTTACATTTGTTAAAACACCAAAAAGGGGACGATGTGAGGAAGCTATAGCAGATGTTCGCCGAGATAATGATAGCGATTATATTCGATACTTGCCCGAAATTGACTGTTACAAAATTGTAACATTTGTGAAAAACTAAGGAGTATCTCCCTCGTGCATAGCTCTGTCCTTATATGGTTTTGGCTTTATCACTTTTGGGCATTATTGAATTTGCTCTTCAACATTTTGGATGTGCTGTTTTTGTTTTCCACCTTTTAAGGCCTTGAGCACAACTGAGGAGTCATAAATCGACGAATCGACGAAATGTGCACATCTTGTGCATCAAAATATTTTATGTCAAAACTAAACAGAACGCAATAAATCATACAATTTTTTTTTGTTAATTCTGACCAAAAAGTCCAGGTACGATAGTAATATGTGTTTATAACTATTTTCTTTGGATAAAATTGTTCTGATATCGCTTATAAAAAAATAACAACTCCAGGAGAAGTATTATTATACCGTCACACCCTAGTTACAAAACCAAAAGACCGATTGGGCCCTGCGTTACGTACTATTTTCAGCAACTGTGCAAAAACTACGTCTAATATTTAAATTTTTGAAGAAAATCAGGCTTATAACAGGCTCTTAGTTATATATTTACCATGGAAACAGAAGAAAATGACAGAAAATACACGTGATTGATTTTCCTGAATGATTGAGAACACGGAGCTATCTCCGTTGTTGGGACTTACTGTCGCTTGAGGTGCAATAATCGTAGATCCGAATAGGCGGTTTTGGTATTTAGATCCATCAAACAGAACATACTAAGAACGTTAACTTACTTACCTCTACCATGAAATTTAACCGGATTTTGACGTTACATTTTACGGAATTCCAACCCCCGGCTACAACCGCGTTATGGGTTGGACACGGTGAGAATAGACATATAGTGGTTACCACACTTTTTTCAATAAGTGCAAAACCCCACATCGCATTGCGAGCCCTAAATGGGTCCGAAAAGTTAACCTAAAGAGTATAAATCAATGTAAACAACACTACATCCAATTATTACGTAAAGAACAGACGATACATGCCAGCGACCAAAATATTCCTTACTTTTTTTTTACTTTCATGCCTTTTTAAATGTTTGAAAAATGTGTTAATTTTGACATTTTTTTTAATTTGCTCTTCAACTTTTGGATTACTCTTTTTTGGTTTTCAACATTTTAGGCCTTTACAATATTTATCAATCGCGGTAGACAAATATATAAGTCTTTTTTCACAAAGAGTCGTATTTTTTATTGATCTGATTTTATCTAATCTGAAACATATGTGTTACAACAATAACACAATTTTTACTGACAACAATAAATTTATTTACCCTTTAAAATGCACTCATAAAGCCCTAAGGGTTGAGGTCATATTCACACAACTTAACCAAGGTAACAAGACTTTATACTATTTAACAACGAGATGACAAGTTATTTATGTTTGGGGTTGTAGTTTGACGTCATCTGTCCAAACTTGTTTTAGTGCAGCCGGCTAAAAACGCAGTAAAAATCCCCTACTGAATTTTAATTGTATTAAATAGGAATGTTAAGAAAATGAGGAGAAAAGTAAACCCATTTGGCATGCAAGTCAGGACAACCTATAATCGGTCATATTGAGACTAGACAAATGTGGAGAGAAAACAAAGAACAGAAAAATGAAATAAAAAGATGATTAAGTTAGTGAAACTAATACCAATGTAATTCGTTCCAACAAGGTCATTTTGCGTATGTCAGAATAGGGAATTTTATTTTAATGACCATTTTAAAGAAATTTACAATATAATTTCAAATTATTAATACCACAAGGGTGAAGATTTTGAGGGTTGATTAAACCGAAACATTTACTGAGTAAAGTCAAGAAATACCAAAGGGATATTCGAAGGAGGGAAAGATCGAAACAACTGACAAACTCCGGAGAACAACTAAGACAAGACCAAAACAATACATGCACTACAATTAAAAACTAAAAACATATAAACAACATGGACCCCACCAAAAAAAACCGAAGGTAGACTCAGGTGCTCCGAAGGAGTAAGCAGTCTCTGGAACAGGTCCATTTTCATTTGGGAAACAGTTTTTTTATACCTGTCAACCAAGTCATGATGACGTCCATAAAACTTTAATAAGGATGACTCCAACTAAGGAGCAACATACCCCTGTCTGAGCAACTTTTCTGTCAGGAGCCGGGCTCTGTCCAGGAAGTCAATGTATATGTCACAAGCTCTGGAATAACGTATGAGCTGTGAAATATATACTCTATACGCCGGCGCTTCTGGAATATTGCCGCTCAAAAATGGGAAGTTGACGATTGGAGAGTAAAAGTCGTCCCGTTTGTCGTAAAGTTTTGTATTCAACCTTCCTCTGGTGTCAATTTCGAGGTGAAGGTCAATATAAGATGCAGACTTGGCAGTGTCTGTGGTATCCTTAATTTCGAGCTCATTGGGATAGATGAGATGTAAGAAATTCCCAAAACGTGAATTGTTGAGTGATAAAACATTATCTATGTTGCGGAAGCTGAAATTAGAAGTACGGGCTTACTTCTTCTGTTTTTCCTTAAGAAGCCCATCAAGGAAGTCTGCTCCATATGAGTAAAGGAACAAAACGGCCAGGAGTGACGCACAATTAATATCCATATGAAGGCCAATTGTCCGTTGGAAAACACGTCCACCAAATTGAACAAATATGTTGGCGATCAAAAATTCAATCATCAGGACACTTTCGTCTGTATATATTTTGTTAGATTCAAGTGGTGTTTAACAAAGTATGATTTTTATGCTATTACAGACTGAAATTGACATAGATAGTAAAATATCCTTTAAGTCTTTAGAGTTCTTTAATATCCACATTTGATTGATACCACTTCTTGAATAGCTTGTCTCACAATAACTTTGGAGGTACGTTTTGACAGTTGTTAAAATAGAAGTTAGAAGTTGAGACAATGGTCTGGTGGAACACTTGGCAGATCCAGCTATAATGCGTTGTTTGTATGGACACTTATTTAACTTGGGTATCAAGTACAAGGTAGGAAGATCACAATCATCATCTTTGATGGAAATACCAAATGACGATAAGACCGATCTATGATTGTCGGTTACTAGTATTTCTTCCTTCGAAAGTGTAGTAGCTTTATAGGAAGGATTACCAAGTGAACTAGCAATTCATTAATCAAGCACTGAATATAGTAGCTTTTGCATACAAACACGATGTTATTAGGGGCCTTCTCTGCAGGAACAACAACATATTTGTCATAAATGGCGGACAATGTCTTGGCAGCATCAGGATTGCTGAAGACTGATGTTCTTTTTTTACTTATAGACCTTCTAAGTTTATCAATTCGGACTTGAATCAACGATCTCACACCTTTAACCCACTCTGAAAGCGAATCTAGTGGCTCCTGTTCACGTTTGGTCCATTTTCTGGTATAGTACTCCACAGTATCCATCAGTAGTTTGAAATTATGTATCCAATTTATGGATCATGGTTCGCGATACTTAGGACCTTTTGCAAGGACATCACAAAGAGACTCATTGTCTATGATATTTAAGTCTCCTGTGGTGACATGTCTTTGATATTTAAGTCTCCTGTGGTGACATAACTTTGATATTTAAGTCTCCTGTGGTGACATGGCCAACAGTACAATATTTGAATGGAGAACTGTTGCATGAACAATCCGGTGGCTTAGCTTTGAGATCGTCGATTTTGAGGTCCTGCAATACATGTTTGTGATTGGAGATTTTTGGTCCAATGGTTGTAGTATAGGTATAAGAAATAATGGGAACGGACTGATCTTTGAAATAAGGCGGAACTTTAAATCTGACCGATTTGTGAACGATACTGCCAAGATTTACGGCATCTAAACATTTGTTGGCATAAAGAGTGAAAGAAAAGAACGGTCGCCTTGTTCAATTTCACGTGTACCAACTCGTTTGAAAAGCCGGAAACGACCAATATCCAACACAACAGAGGCCAGTTTGTATTCAGGTGAATTAGAATCAGTAGTTCTACTGTCTAAGCAGGCTATTATTAAAAGTGTGTAGTTTTCGGAGGGGTAAAGAATTTAATTTAGCGCGAATGTGATGAAGACCTAATGATTGTTTTATGAAAGGGAGAAGGCCTTTGATAGAAAAATCATGACATTGAGGTTTTGTATAATGTCTATTGACATGACTATGTTTATATCGTTGATGATTAGGAAATAGCTTCATCACATTCACATCACTACATCTAGGACTTGATAGAATACCTACACTATCGATATGTCATTGCATCCATATGGTATTGCAGTCCCCAAGGTGCGAATCCAGTATTCCTCTTTTTGTCTACGTAAGTGTGTACTTAAATTAGGATTATTGGTAGGATGGTAAATTTTCTCAATAATCTGGACTTTCATTGAAAGAATAGAATGGTCAGGTCGGTTGAAGTGCTGGTAGACTTCAGGAAAATCGCCGCTGTTTACACTTGAGGCGATGGCCATTCATGCGTTTGTTAAGTCTACCTTTTGTTTCCCTGGATCAATGTCAACTGTTGAAACCACAAGATAACTAACATATTTTATTATATTATAGATTTCGCAATATGCTTAAAGGTTTCAAAAACTTTTAAAATAGCTATCAACATGTTTACCCAGCTTCAAGAAAGGTACTTTCTTATGAACGAGTTTATCTATCATAGTTTCTATTGTAATATCGTGAATAGATGCCAAAAACCGCTAGGCGTACTTTAAACTTTCTTTACAGTACGACTTACAAATATGATTGATTGATTGATTTCTTAACGTCCAGTGGCAAATATTTCAATCTTCTTCAAGACGAGAACCAGTTCAACAATTTATTAAACAATTCAAATAGGGGTGAGACCGGACACAAAGAGGAACCAATTTTGACTGCCACTGTAAATGGGTAGATGGTTGAGTAGGGTCGGATAATTTAGCCTTCTGTAGCAGCCACTAGCCTACTCTATTTCGAAAACTACAGAAGAGATCTTTACCGTGCAGGAAGTGTGACATTCTCCAAACACGTTACCCACTATGGTCCGCGATCAGGCTTTCCGTATTATGACATGACAACCCCCAACGAGACGGTCTCCCCTATCCGCCACCTCGGGGCGCTCTGTGTGTTGAACATCCGTGACCCATATACAGGTGCCTAGCTTACATATGAAATTTAATGTAATTCTGTTTAAAATGACTTGAAGACTTTAAATTCATATTAATCTCCCACTAATTTTGTCGAATTCTGTTGAACTCTATGACTATATACCATTAAACCCTTTTGGAAGTGTAATTTCGGACTATTTTGCGACAGTATCCGACCAGCAGATATGAGGGCCTTAGTTTTACAGTTAAAATGAACTCATTTTGACCCTGCTATCTAAAAACGTAGTGTACAACTGATTTCAACATTTCTGGCTAGAGGTCATCTTATTGGTAACCATATCGTATTGGCTTATATTTTGTGTAAGGAGGAGGTTGAGGTACCAATAAATCCAGTTTAACCCCACCACTTCTGAACAAAGGCAGACCTTCTGATTCTCTTTGGTTTCTACGTTAGTATTTTGTGCTCTTTTATGCTGTTTTTGTATGAAAGTATTTCAATCGGAAGGAAGCAATTGTTTGCTATGCCATTGTTGACCATTCCTGTTATCCGTTTAATTTTTTATTTATATTTACTATGTAACACAATAAAAGTTCGATAACTCTAATTACACACAGCAATCTTGAGTGTCAGCACAAATTGACGTGTGTTATAGTATACCATTAATTACTCTTCATGAAGTCAACACGGGGAATTGAGGGCCAGAGACCTACGAGGTGAGGTCAGCGAGTTGAGGTCAAGGGACCGTGTTGACCTCATAAAGAAAAAATCAATTGTTTTATTATATCGATAATGAATATAAAAGATTCGTTGTAGTTTATTTTTCTTTTTTTTAACATCAACATTATAACAACAATAAAATCGACAAAGTAGAAAATTAACAGTAACTTCAACGTCATTAATCTTATTGATGGAGTCATTTTATCGCACGCGAGTCACGTAGTCAGTTTCTTGTCCGGTTGGAGTCATTATAATGGACCCGAAGTCACTTTCTTGTCCAGTTGGAGTCATTATAACGCACGTGAGATCAATTCTGTTTAAGTAGGCGTTTTCGGAGTAATTTGACGACTTTAAAGTTTGGTCAACAACCAATCAAATTCCTAAATTCTGATTAGAGGTATAATAATGTATACTATAGTATTATTGCGTAAGGTTTTCCATATTGGCTTAGTTATTGATCCGAGGCAAGTCATATTGGACTCATGCGAAGCCGAAGTCCAATATGGCTAGCCAAGGACCAATAACTAAGCCAATATGGAAAACCTTGCGCAATTATACCTTTATTGACTAACCAGTCCAATATGTCGTATTGACTAGTCCAATATGACCCTTTAATGCCTAACTAGTCCAATATGTCGTATTGACTTGTCCAATATGATCCTTTAATGCCTAACCAGTCCAATATGTCATATTGACTAGTCAATACGGCATGTCGGACGGGTATGTGTCGTATTGGCGTACTTTGATATTTTGTATTGTATTGACAGGTTTTATCATATTTAGGCTTATATTCTATTGTTAGTCAATAATTACTGGAATAGTAGGTTTATTGTCCCCGACGCATAGCCGAGGGCAATCATTGGTACCGAGGAAATAATAAACTTACAATTCCCCGAATATGCAGTCTGTAAGTGTTTTATTACTAGTATACAGGAAACACTTTACCAGTCAATACAGTTTCCAATACTATTGACCGGTCAATAATAGTGGAAACTATTGATCGGTCAATGGTAGTGGAAACTATTGACCAGTCAATATCAATGGAATCTAGTAATACTGTGTCGCCCTGACCCCTAGCTTGACCCTGTTTCCATGGCAACCAGAATTCTATACATGTTGGTACCTTTACTTATGGTGCCTAACCTTTCTAGGAAGTTTTGTAACATTTCATGGAAACCAGAATTCCATTACTTGACAGCACCACTATTGATGGTGCCCAACCTCTCCATGAAGTTGAGTCAAATCATCATGTAAGAATTTCAGTTTTTTGGATATTTTTGCATCGTTTCCATAGCAACCAGAATTCCATTACTTGATGACACCACTACAGATGGTGCCCAACCTCTCTATGAAGTTTAGTCACATTTCAAATCTTATTTAAGAATTTCACTTTTTTTTAGTTTTTTGCACCGTTTTCATAGCAACCAGAATTCCATTACTAAATGGCACATCTGCTCATAGTGCCAAACCTTCCTATGAAGTTTCATTACTTTAGAATCTTAGTCTTCGAGAAAAACGCGCGGAATAGTTCAGAGTGAAGAAAGAAAAATAATAATAAGAAACGGGGTAAAAACAGTAAGTCTCCCAAACCGTTTGGGCGACTTAAATAGACAAAATAGTAAAATGATTGTCGTAATTTGTATATAGAAAAATACTGAGGAGTAATAATAATCGTTGATTGGTGTATTAACTGCTTCCAACGATAAGATGGATGGATGGGTGAATTTTTGTTTAACGTCCAGTGGCACCCAGGTGCATATAAGGACGAGAAAATGTTGATATCTATAATACTAAATTTACGAATTAGCCGAATAGGCGGCAAAACGCGTGGTTCAAAATAAACGATGTATGGTTCAGATTATAAAGGTTATTATCGGATTTGACAATCTGCATTTATAAATTTTAAACTGCAGTTTTGTTTATGTGCAAATGGAATTTGCATGGACTTTTCCGGTATGAATTCTCCCAACATATCCCTTAGAAGGTTCTCGAATGCATCATTTTAACACATTGATTTAAATAAACAATTATGCACATATTTTAAATGTATTTTTGTTTGAAATTACGGAAGAAGAATAAAACAAATTAAAAACATTCTCCTTCGAGTGGGATGTTTCCGCTTCATGTATTCAGGATTGTTTTTTCTACCATTATGCAATTTCTCCTAACTATAAACATTATGAACTTTGAAGATTATGAAGAAGTAAGGCAAAGTTCAGAGGAATTCCTAACTTAGTTGGTTTTTGGATTGCTCGGATGTTTACTTTGCACAAAGTGATAAAACCAACCATTATCCATTTTTACATTATTTGTCGTGTGACCTGTCTAAATATATCTCTACCATACAATTCCCTGTAAGCCCTAGATAAAAATATTTTTAACAAATGTTCATCTTTATCATTAATGACGAAATTTATCTCGGACATCTTTATAAACGTGGACAGCACACGCAGCCACACACAAAAAATGCTTTTATCGTCTATTGGATTTATTTGTGAAATTAAGCCTTGCTTGCCCTGTCCATGATGACAATGAACAATTGGAACAATTATTTTCCAAAAATATGCTCTACTTAACTCACGGCATCTTTTGAAAAATTCATCCGTCACTAAGGAAATGTTTATTCATATTCTTTTTCATATTTATTCTGAATGAAAAAGGTAATGCATTATGAAATGTGTATTTAATGAAAGCTTTTCATCAAGTTCCAGTTCAGAATTTATTGTAACATAAACATATTGACAATTTATGTGGTTGTATTTTCGTCATAGATTTTGACTATGATGGAACCTTAAGGTCCATTTTGGTAATTCTACGTGGCATACAGTCTACTTCATCAGTGGATACATCTTCGGTAGTAACGAACAACCGTATGACAATTAGGTCACGTTGACCTACATTTCACGCTTCATTGACTTTGGTTAAAGTTTGCATTAACATCCATTTCTGGAATACTACAGCATATATAGACATGAAACTATCAGTTGATACCACCTACTTGACAGGAAAGTTTATGGGAAGCCTGCCACAACATCCACATTGAGTTCCTGTTCCACGAATGCCATGGCCGCAAAAACTTTTTAAAGTCAATATGGCCACCACAAAAAAAAAATGCTTATTTTCCCGCGCTCGCGCGGGTTCAATGTCTAGTGATAAAGAAAATGATCCCTTCTCCTCTGTACTAGACCGACACGCTGAGCCGGTCTTTTATCAACGATAGGATATTAATACACTTTTTGATTATGTTGTCTTTAGAATACGTTCAGTTTTAGGAGTAACAATTTTAGTTGCATCTACTGATGAGTGAAATGCCATTCTTTTTTCAATTTTAAAAAATGTTTTTACCTTTCAGATTATTACCAATTTTGTGGGTTTTTGCAGAATAACTGTCTTTATCACATGAAGTAAACATGTCACACGAAAATATAAAGACTCATACTGTAGAAAATAGTACACGGATAGAAGTGGCAGGCAAAATATATGACAACATTTCTTCCGTAAACACAAAAGGTGACATTCGGAATGATCAACCAGAAAGAAAAAAATCTCTGGATCACACGTGGGAACCCCAAAGTCAAGTAGACACAGATGTGCGTATGTGTAAAGTATTGTGTAAAAATGAAGAAGTTAAATTCAGAAGTATGGACCGAATGATGGCTAAACAAAAACATGAAGCTGTTCAATCACAGGACTTTGCGATGTCGAAGTACCATAAAAGATTAGAACGTTATAAAAAAGCTCAAAGCTAAGCACAGTCTAATATTTTATATTTCATATTTATAAAATGTTTTCACACAATTCCAAGACCCTATCAAATATTGCTTATGCGATTGAAACAGTATATATCCACTGTTTCTCTACCTCACAATTTAGAAAAATCTTATGATACCACTTTCCGTATGTATGAAGTTTTGTATTTTTAGAAAAAATGAACCTATATGTAGTCACCAAGCAACCATAAATTTATTTGACTACTTTACAGCTTCATTTTCAATTTCGGAGAATTAATTTGATATTTTTTCATTTCTTAACAGAATGATAATTATTTTTATTTCAATTGAGTATTTAAATAAAACAACTTTTTCGCAGAGAACGTTTGTATTTTTGAAAATTGTTTATTTCAGACAGAACAACCCTGACCATGTGGTTTGATTAAATCATACTTATGATGAACATTCGAACGGTTTAGTTCGAATCAAGATACATACGAAATACTTCTATATGACAAAAACAATTTACGTTTAAATTCTGCGACGGATGATTATGTTATGTAAATTCTTACAGAAAAAAGTACTTTATTTCTTAGCATATTGAAAATATATGGCACTGGTTTTATGTTGATATAGATCTAACATTCAAAGATTTTCTAAACTTGAGGCCAACAGGGATCGAACTTCGAAAATTGTGAATTTAAACCTGTGACGTAAACTCCTTTCTCACTTTTAAATTAATTACATAATGGTTACTTATGCAGAGGGCATTATCGGTGTTGATGTCAATACTACTGTCTCGACGGCTGTCTATGTTTCATGATGCTGCCTTCTGCATAAGTAACTATTCTGTTTATTTGAGTTGAAGCAACCATGGATTTTTTTGTGCAGACATTTATTCTGAGAATATATTGAAAAGAATTTTTAGACTTTGTCTTTCCTTCAAGACCATGTTCAATTTAATCTCTGCATATTGCTCAGTTATATACTTGTGATTTTGTGCTTTCTTTTTTACCGCACTCCATTATTGTTCACATTGCTGCGCATAATGAACAGCAGACATGATCACTTCATTATGACCGGTTATTATATTATCACAATGTAATGACCGGTACATGCATTATCGTTGAATAATAAATGACAAATGATCACCTTTTATCAAATGGAGATAAAAAAAAATTATCTGATATGAAATAATACCTATTATTTCTTTACAGTACTTTATGACATACACCATATTATGTAAATGCGAAATAGGGTTTTAGAATTTTTATTTTCCAAACTTTGGACCCACATAGGTCGAATTTAGAAATTTGTCAATATAAGCTTGTGACCTAAACTCCTCTTTCATTTTTCAATTCATGCATGTTATTTCCTTACAGTATTGTAACACCATAAGTAGGTGTACAATTAGGATTTAGAATTTTGATTTTCAAAACTTGAGACCCACAGGGGTTGAATTTCGCAATTTTTTAAATTTAAACTTGTGACCTAACCTTCTCTTCAATTTTTCAATTTATGCATATTATTTCGTAGCAGTATTGTCTTAGAAAAATAACACCTTATGATTTAATATATGTAAAATATTTTGAGCAAACATACCTTCAACATCTCAAATAATTTAATTGTCCGAAAATTCCCTTACCGCGCTTACTGAATGAGTATACAGAAATTGCCTTAATTATTTTTGATCTCGAGAACTGCTGATGAGTTGTCAGTCAACGAAATAGCCATACAGTGCATTTATTTCGGTATTTTGTGATACGTTTTATTACTACCACTGGGTCTATTATCACTGCTAGTGGACTGTTAGTCCCCGAGGGCATTATCAGCCCAGTAGCCAGAATTTTTGTCCTGGCATGATTCATTACTCAAATGCCTTTAAATTTTCCGTTCAAAATTTAACAACAATTACCAGAAATTTCTAAGGCTCTTCCTTTTGATGCAGAGTAACCCTTAGCTGAGTTTGGGTACCTGTTTGTTTTAATTGTTTTGATTTTTGATTGTTGTGCTTATTAATTTATCATTATATCTTTAACCCATTTTCCATTATTTTGATGGCCATACAGTGCATCAAATTTATTTCGGTATTTTGTGATACGTTTTATTATTGAAATAGTTGCAATTTCATCTTTCCGAATTTTTTCCAAAGTATTATCCATAATTTGTTTTGGAAACCGACATCTATTATAGAATAAATTCTTTAGTGAAACTTTTGATCTATATAAACACATGCAAAATCAAATAAACAATTAGAAAAATAAACAGACAATAATAATAACTTAAAAACTTTATAGTGAATATTCTATGATGCCAGTTTGATGAACAAGATTTCGTCGATTTAGGCTCATTAGTTGTGTTCAAGGCCTGAAATATCGAAACCGAAATAATAAGCCAAAACTTTGATGAGCAGATTCACTATGCAAAAATGAGCACAATAGTAACGCCAAAACTATGTTAGAACAGAGCTATACATGAGGGAGATACCCCTTAGTTTTCACAAAATTATACATTATTTTTTAATATAACTGTAGTATCGAAATATTAGCAACTGAGCTGGAGATTTCCCCGGGTACACTACTTGAACTTAAAAATCCAAAGGATTTTCAATGAGGAAACAAAATACGTTGTATCAGGTTCTTTCTTATTTCTTACTTGAGTTATTGCCCTTTTACCAGTATGATACATTGTTGTAGATCAAAAATAGTTAAAGATAAAGAAACATTTTTAAATACATACTGAACAAATTCAATATATCTGAAAATATTATTGGTAAACGGGTTATTAGATTTTGCTGTTTTGTTGCAAAACGGGTGGTCATTCTACAATGCGTTTTGCAATAAGCTATTAATATAACTAAAATGACTTCGTCGAAAGTTAATGACTACCTCGAGCTCCTTATGAACTGATGTGTAAGTGGAGGCAAAGAAACATTCTTAAAAACTTAATGAGCAATTTCAATATGTATGAAAACTTCACTGCAAAATGAGTTATTACATTTTGCCGGTTTATTGCAAAACAAGTTGTCACCTTCAACGTGTTTTAATAGTATTCTTATATTAATAAAATATGACATAGTCGAAATTGAGTGCCTAAAGTTTATGATTTCATATCAAGGAAGGTAAAGAAATAATTTTGAAAGCATAATAAATATTCATTATATTTTTGAAAATTTTAATGCAAAATGCACTTTTGTTATTGCAAAAAACGGCTTGTTAAAAAAGTGAAAACCTCATCAAATCAAATACCTTGCTCATTTTTAAAAATGGAACACAACTCCTTTTTCTCACTACAAATTATACCTTGTTTGGACAGAATTAAACAGACAATTGTAATACTGCATCATTCCTTTCAATTTTCTCTTCAAAGTTTTGGGTTGTTATTTTGGTTTTCAACATTTGTGGCCTTCAGGACAACTGATGAATTGTTATCGACGAAATTTGACCATCTTGTGCATCAAGATTGGTATGATGTAAGTTATTTTACTTGTATGTAGAATTTTTAATTATAAAAATGACTCCAGTTACATTAAGATTCGTTTCAAGACTTCCAATCGAGATGTAGCACGCGTCACCGTCGTATGGTGTCTACATTTCAAAAGAATGTACCGCTGCTTCCAATTAGAATAGTAACTGGTAAGGCTTTTTCGTTATAACAGGTTATGTCACTACTAATACACTCTTGATCTTATATGACAATTTCTGTATTATTTAATCTTGACTGTTTTGATTTTTACAATTTCTGAAATTTCAGATAAAATCAACATACTAGTAACAAGATCAAAACAAAACATATTGCCTTTCACTTGATCAAGACTGGTTAAGATCAGTTCATAAAAGTTTTAAGAAATGATAATGCATTTTTTAACTTTACCCATGCTAAACTGATCTTAACTTGTCTTGACCGATCTTGACTGACTGATGGACAACATCCCTTGACTTGATCCTGTTATCAACTTTAAAAAACGATGAAAATCAAGACAAAATAGGAGTAAACAAGAACAAAATGGCCTATAAAGACAAAATATTGTTTTACTAAAAGCGGTTTTTGTTTCGACTTTTTATACTTTTGGCAATGACCACTGCTCGTGAAGATATGGATTGTTGAAAATATCACAGACATTGCATTGAAACTGTTATCATAGAATGCCTATTCCTCAGTGTCAAATTACAGTCGAATAAATATCTTTATCAAGATTATGATTTTTTATAAGTAAGTAAGTAAATTTTATTTACAGTCGGCATGTATATATAACAAAACAAGCAACATGAGCTCTATAGAGCTCTTAAACTGACTAGCTTTTTATTTAAATTGAAAAGAGATAAAAACATCAAGCAATATAACTTAAGCGCACATGAAATAGCACAACATAAAAATTCAAACCAAACAAAATAAATACAGCATGAAAGCACACACAGGCAGCAGCGTAAGCAAAATGGAAATAAGAAATATAAAAAAATAAACAGTCATTCAAGTATGAGGCAAATTGGTATGGAATTTGCAGGAGCTACAGAAACATTTTCCCCCACACCAGCTGTTAATTATTTTTTTACGGTCCAAATGAAATCATCAAGCTGTCTGTCTTTATTTGGAATTGAGTTCAATATTTTGGCAGCCTCGTACCCGAAAGATTTTATACCATATGGTGTTGTTCTAGGTTGCAGTATTTACATACATGTACCTGAAAATACATAAATTTCATTTTTACCAATTAAATCTTGTAAAAAAAGGACTTCATTTATAATTTTAACTTGAAGGACTCAAAGGCTAACGTGCACATTCCTATTGTTTTTAAAACCGGAAGTTTGGATTTTTCCAAAAGAAAATCATAAGAACTATCAAAATCATCATAAATAAATCTCTAAGTTCTTGAATTTTCTCTATTTTTGAAGACATTTGTTCGCTACAGAAATGTCATGCCAAAGGGAAGTAGCCAAAATTTGACATTATCAAAGAATAGTAAATATTATCCTAAATTAAATTATCACTCTAGAGAGTGACAACGAGTTGGTTTTTCATCGGTAGGAAGATTTCAAACCCTAACTTTATGAAAATCTGCATTTTGAATCTAATTCATTTTAACTTTAATCTTATTTTCAACTTATGAAGAAACAAGAAAACCTTTAAAAATGTTCCTGTCCTTTTGCAAATGTTTTCACTTATGCCGAATATTCTTTTGAAATCGTCACTATAATAAAAACAAATGTTCAACAATAAAACGTCTGACTCCAGGTAAGTTTGGAGCAATTGTTTTCAATCCTTTCGAACTTCAATAATCTGGGAATTTTTTGTTCGTATTATTTTTGAGTGTTTGAGGTCACACCATATCATGTCTTCATTTACATAAAATATATAACTTATATACTAGTATTCAAATTATATTTTTCCCCATTTAATTTGTGGATATTTTTATATCATTACGTTGATATTCATCATGGTTCAGAATAACCAGAAAGATCACGTATGTGCCCTGATAATTTACAAAAATTTCATGACATTGCAGTGGTAGATATGCATGCACAAGCACTTCTCAATAAATAATGAATGTATATAAACTAAAGTGTTGGACACTAATGAATAAACGATGGAGGTTTTATCTTTAAAATTCTGGTTTGAAATTAATCACACAATGTTTAACTTTGGGTAACTTGGAAAAAAACCTATTAACTACATGTACTAGTTTTTTACATAACTTTAAATAAATTTACTAACAATGAACACTGCCCTTTCCTGGATCTTGATATCTATATTTCTAACGGGAAGCTTAATAGTAAAATTTACGATAAGAGAGATGATTTTTCTTTTCCTATTATTTCGTTTTTAGACGGTGACGTTCCCTTGGCACCACCGTATGGTGATTATATATCTCAGCTTGTTCGATTCGCCCGTGTATGTAACAAGGTATTTAATTTTAACGAAAAAAATCTCTGTATTACTGAAAAATCATTATACCGGCGTTTCCGATATCACAAACTTGTCAAAATTTTTACTAAATTTTATCATCGGTACAAGGAGATCATTCATAAATATAAATCAACGTGCAGACATCTTATATGTTCAGGTATTTCACATCCAATCTTTTATGGTAATATTCTATACAAAGCGCAAAAATGTCGTCATTCACCTGAAAAGCTAACCAAACCTTTCAGCAGACTTATCCACAATAGTTACGGTACTGTTCATTAAAGATGGCATTTTTTGGAATTAATATTGATTTTGCATCGGAAATAAACATACTTATTCTAAAACCAGTTGTTGGCATGATACTGGTTTTGTTCTTCTCGTATAATTTATGATGGCATAATACTAAGCCGCTAACGGGAGGGATTGTAACTGATTTTCTAAATGATAGGGACATATTCTTTCGATCAGTTTAATTGAGGTCTGGAGCTGGCAAGTCAGTTAGTAGTCCTTTGTTCATATTTAATATATATTGATCATTGTTATTTTGCTTAGTTTCTTCTGTTAGCTAGAGGTAGGGGTTGGGGGGGGGGGGTTGAGATCTCACAAAACATGTTTAACCCCGCCGCATTTTTGCGCCTGTCCCAAATCAGGAACCTCTAGCCTTTGTTAGTCTTGTGTGTCTTTTGAATTTTGGTTCATTTGTATTTTTCGGAGTTGAGTGTGGCGTCCATTTCGCTGAACTAGTATGCGTTATTGTTAAGGGACCAGCTGAAATCCCGCCTCCGGGTGCGGGATTTTCTCGCTGCATTGAATACCCATTGGTGGCCTTGGGCTATTTTCTGCTCTTTGGTCGGGTTGTTTTCTCTTTGACACAATGCCCGTTTCCATTCTCTATTCTATTGAACGTTCAAATTGAATGCAATATTGGTCTAAACCTAATATCCTTACAGCAATCCTTGAAATAAATAAGTACTACCTTAGCCCGCTTAAAATCAAGTCATTTTATGCAAATGAAAAGGACAAAGAAACGTAAACCACATTTCTGAAGTGATAAATTAATAGCATCATTTTAGTATGAATAAGAATATTTGTTAAAAGGATCGTAAAAAGACAAAACACAAACAAATCAAACACTATCGTATAACAAGTATGAATTCCATCACGGCTGAGGCTATTACTGAAGTAAAAGATAGAAATACTACAATACAATACAATACAATATAATATGATTGTATCAATATAATAATAACAATCTCTGACATGAATAATTATGCCACAAGTGTAAAATTAGTAGCTGAACCAAAATTTCGTTTCAGCTCAACTGTGTATGAGTGCACGAATGTGAAAGGCCAATACAGTAAGAGAAACCCATAAAATTCATGATAATGACTTAACAGAATGTTGAAGCCTTATTTTGACAAATTATATATAAATCACCTCGAAAATAAATAAATACCCGGATGTAAGATAAGGTGAAGATTTTATAGCTAATAGAATATCATGTAAGTAAACACCGTCTATAAGCATTAACAAATGCTACATTCTGATTGTGATATAGGTTAGCTTGTAATAACTGTGAACACCAAGCATTGTATAATGTAATTATGAACATGCCTAAATCAGGCTTTATCACTTTTATCTAAGGTAGCACCATTTTGGTTTTTAGGGGAAGGGGGCTAGGATCAAATTTGAAATAAAAAGGCAGGACCAGGATTTTTAGCAAAATAAAAAGACGAGATCACTTTAGGTGTGAAAAAAAATGCAGGACATTTTTTGGTTTAAATGAAAATCCAGGACCAAAGACGAAAAAAATAGGCAGGATCGAACATTTATCATAGCCTCCCATAAAAATCAAATGGTTACTCCTTAAGGTCATAATTCAATTTATAGATTATCAGTAACTTATGCATATAATCCAAAAAATTTCTTATTTATATCTAATTTTTATTTTATCAGAAAAACTAGTCAAATTTTGATGCATTGCTTGTATTTTCCAATTTCAACGAATACAGTCTCATCAACAGAAAGAAAAGTAGAATGCCGATACTATACAGAACACATATAAAATGGTCCCGATGGGTCTTGGTTGACTCAAAGGCAACATGATTTGGCAATGTTATCAAAATGTTATCTGAAAATTTCGTGATTCAAGAACATACTTTCGGAAGTCCTTTAAGGTTTATTGTTTTATCTGCACCATATCAGTCAATTTACTTCTCCTTTTGTTCCTAATTAAGGATAAATAAAACCATGACAGTTGTGTTACAGTGACAGTGTTTGAGTAAATATTATTTCTCTTATACATGCATATATCTTCAGATTCATGAAAAAAATTATTGAAATCAATAGATAGAAATTTTCTGTGTGAGAAAATGGACAAAAATTTATTTGTTCTGTCAAAAAAGGAAATTAGTCGTTTGAAAAAGTATAGTTTGTCTATCTCATAATTAAACCTATCAAAATAACAATCCAAAGATACTGATATTAGATATTGTAAATTTATACTATGCTGTATACGACGCATTTCAAGGAGTTACCTCTCATCAGCAGCATTAAAACCGAAACATTTGGAAGACCAAAAACCAAATTTATATTAAACAAGAAGTACTCAACCAAAAATACCGAAATAGGAAGCCAAATTTCAGCTAAGGAGATCTACCATGTGCAATACAAGGAATGAACCCTTAGTATTTCTATTATTTTCGAATTTTGCTAAATACTGGCAATTTCTGTAACAAATCAATGAATAATCATGTCAGACAAGTCTGACGACTGGGTTGGCGAATACCCTCGGGGACCTAGGGTCCACCAGCAGAGGCATCATCCCAGGAGTTTCAAAATAACAATCCAAAGATACTGATATTAGATATTGTAAATTTATACTATGCTGTATACGACGCATTTCAAGGAGTTACCTCTCATCAGCAGCATTAAAACCGAAACATTTGGAAGACCAAAAACCAAACTTATATTAAACAAGAAGTACTCAACCAAAAATACCGAAATAGGAAGCCAAATTTCAGCTAAGGAGATCTACCATGTGCAATACAAGGAATGAACCCTTAGTATTTCTATTATTTTCGAATTTTGCTAAATACTGGCAATTTCTGTAACAAATCAATGAATAATCATGTCAGACAAGTCTGATGACTGGGTTGGCGAATACCCTCGGGGACCTAGGGTCCACCAGCAGAGGCATCATCCCAGGAGTTTCAAAATAACAATCCAAAGATACTGATATTAGATATTGTAAATTTATACTATGCTGTATACGACGCATTTCAAGGAGTTACCTCTCATCAGCAGCATTAAAACCGAAACATTTGGAAGACCAAAAACCAAACTTATATTAAACAAGAAGTACTCAACCAAAAATACCGAAATAGGAAGCCAAATTTCAGCTAAGGAGATCTACCATGTGCAATACAAGGAATGAACCCTTAGTATTTCTATTATTTTCGAATTTTGCTAAATACTGGCAATTTCTGTAACAAATCAATGAATAATCATGTCAGACAAGTCTGACGACTGGGTTGGCGAATACCCTAGGGGACCTAGGGTCCACCAGCAGAGGCATCATCCCAGGAGTTTCAAAATAACAATCCAAAGATACTGATATTAGATATTGTAAATTTATACTATGCTGTATACGACGCATTTTAAGGAGTTACCTCTCATCAGCAGCATTAAAACCGAAACATTTGGAAGACCAAAAACCAAATTTATATTAAAAAAGAAGTACTCAACCAAAAATACCGAAATAGGAAGCCAAATTTCAGCTAAAGAGATCTACCATGTGCAATACAAGGAATGAACCCTTAGTATTTCTATTATTTTCGAATTTTGCTAAATACTGGCAATTTCTGTAACAAATCAATGAATAATCATGTCAGACAAGTCTGATGACTGGGTTGGCGAATACCCTCGGGGACCTAGGGTCCACCAGCAGAGGCATCATCCCAGGAGTTTCAAAATAACAATCCAAAGATACTGATATTAGATATTGTAAATTTATACTATGCTGTATACGACGCATTTCAAGGAGTTACCTCTCATCAGCAGCATTAAAACCGAAACATTTGGAAGACCAAAAACCAAACTTATATTAAAAAAGAAGTACTCAACCAAAAATACCGAAATAGGAAGCCAAATTTCAGCTAAGGAGATCTACCATGTGCAATACAAGGAATGAACCCTTAGTATTTCTATTATTTTCGAATTTTGCTAAATACTGGTAATTTCTGTAACAAATCAATGAATAATCATGTCAGACAAGTCTGACGACTGGGTTGGCGAATACCCTCGGGGACCTAGGGTCCACCAGCAGAGGCATCATCCCAGGAGTTTCAAAATAACAATCAAATCAATTTATGCTATATAAGTCATAAATGAATATGTTTATACAAACGTTTCACTTGTTATTTAATGATATGTAATTAAACTACGGCGTTTACATTCAATTTCAATCAATATTCTAGTTCTATGGTACCTTAATCTTAATTCAAATTCATAATCGAAAGCAAGCCTGTAAATACATCATAGCATTAAGCTTTACCTTAGAATGATAACAAAATTCAGTGTCGCTTTCAAACATGTTATAAAATAAATGTTTTAATAGCGATAGTGTCCGTATTGGATTTTTTTTTTTATTCTGCAGAGATTCGCTTTCATCTTACAACATCCCATTTTTTTGGCCATTCATCACGAGGGTATCCTTTAGGTAAATGTAGAATATAGGTTTGTAATATATTAGACAAAATTTATCTTTCAACAAAGAACAAACATAGATTACATTTTTTAGTGTTGCTTAACTATATATCATTTGTATGTTTGTTTGTTAGCTTGTACAGTGCAGGGTTTTGTTTATTACTATTCCTGCATTGACATGACGCTATGTTTCCTTTTTGACTGGTCCAGAGTTCTTTTTAGAATCAAAAATCAAATAAACAACAACAAAATAAAACAAAATAAATGTAATATAATACAATATATTATATATTATGTTCAGTATAAATATGAGTGAATTGATAAGCACTCATCAAGATAGAAAAAGATATTGCTTTATAAATAATTAAAAATGTTATGGAGACATGGGTCTACGGATTGATTGTACCATTATATTGTGATACAGTTCTATAGTGTGTACAGTGTGTTTGTTTCTTTTCTGTTCTTGTTTGTTAACAATCCATATGTTTGGATGTTATGCCAATAAAATATTCTAATTCTTATTCTGATTCTAAGACATTCATAATGGTAATATTAAGACCATTTTTGAGTTAACTAATATTGCACTAATATTCCAGTTTCGGATGTAACACTGACAATAAAAAGAGAAATTGTAGAAATCTATGAAAAAATTCAAATTGTTTTTAAACTTTTTCTCAAAAATGTAAATTTATCCAAAACATACTCTCACTGCAAAAAAAATAAATAACTGAATGTTAAAGGTGTTGTTGGACTCAAAATATTATCCAAATTTTTCATAAGAAGCGTTTATATAGATTTCAGAAAATATTGTTTATCATACCATTGTTCATTTCATGAACATTCAGTGAAACATGTATCAAACTAAAATGGGTGTATAGTTTGCAGCCTTACAGTCGGGGAAAAGGATATATAAGACACCTTAAATGTCATTTTGTGCAAAAAATATCGCCGACATATTTTAAATCATTTCATTTGTTTGATAATGGCCAAATAGATAGATATCCAGGTCCTATCAACAATCTATAAACTTTCACAAGGGAAAAGTTTTCAGTAATTTCCATTTTCGATCTATTTTCAGAATTTGACCATTACATGTTTTATCTCCCTCGGGAGAAATCAAGCACAACGTGGAAAATATTTTGCTTAGTTCTTATAATAGATATCTCAGTTCATTTGGTCTATGAGTTTTGGAACCTGTGGAAATGGTCAGATGTAAATTAACATTTTAGAAAATAGCAATGGTTAAAAATATATGTATACTTTTAAGTTTTCATTAGACAATTTCAACATTTTTAGGTGAAGCAACTGCCTCATGCTTCAATGGAAACTAACAAACAATATTTTAATGCGCACCAACTATGACGAAGAGACGGTCTTCCAAAAACATTGGTGTTACATAAAGGAAACAATATCCTGACGTCATACATGTGGTAGAGTGTTAGCAGTTGAAATCTACTTAGTCATCAGTTTTGTTATATGAGGCCACACCTTTGCAAATGACCCCTGTTTAGCATCTCTTCAATTCGTTAAGTAGACGGGATTTCGGCGTTCTACTAATCTGTTTAGCAACTTCTGTTTTCATTGTATTTAATGAAAACGTCAATCATTCGATATTTGGCAGATGGGATAAATATTATCGTTCCTCAATTATTTCTCTTCATTTTAATTTGAACTCGATCAACTTTAGCTTTAATTCACGACTTGATAATCTATATAAACAACAATGTTTTTACTAAACATAGAAGAGAAACACGATGATACAATTTGTTTACTTTTCTGTTGGGCTTGTTGTGAAAAGCTACCGAATTTGACATGCTCTTTTATAAGCCGAAAAAAATACATTTCAGAAATGTACATCTGACACTGAAATGAGAGATGTGATTCATCTTAAATATAGAAAGAAAATAATTAATTGATATAAACATCACATAAAGAACTTTTGTGTGTATATCTGACAACACCCAACTGAAATTCGACATTTAATAACCCCGAGTGCTTGCCTTATCCATATCGGAATTCATGAAAAATAAACATGAGAGTCATCTATTAATTTAGATTTATATTTCAATCCTATTTCAGAAATTAAGCAGTTGATTTAACTCCCAATCAGCAGTGGTTTTTCATGAGAAATCTTCAAGCCGCATATGGCAAAACAAGTAATTATATGAGGTATATAGTTTTCTATTGTTTTTGTTTTAAACAGTTCACACAGATCAAACGTTCTTTTTGTTTATCACAGTAAAAATTTTCGTCTTTTATGACAATATAGTTACATCGTTTCTAGTTGTGCATAGCTCTGTCCTGAGAGGGTTTATCGTTTTTCGTCATTTTGGAATTGAATTTGCGCTTTGGAATTTTGTTTTAGTTTTCAACACTTTAGACCTTGACTAAAACTAGACGAAATGATCACAATTTGTGGATCAAATCTGGAATCATTGAATATTTATTAAAGGAAGTATTCTTCTGTAAAATTTATGTTTAATGGCTTGTACATGTACACTGTAATTACTTGAAACGCATACAGTTTTAATTTCATTGCTGTTGTCAATTTGACTGACCAGACTTTTAAATTGTATATGTATCGAGGGTGTTGTCATAAAATATACAAAATAATGAGGCATTGAACTTGCATGTTAATTCCATGTAATTTTGGTAAGACATAAATTAACAGCTAACAAGACACGTTTTCTCTATCAAGTGCATCCCACAGTTGTTACTTCTCTGATATTGACAAAGTATTTACTTAATTAGAATAGCAGCTTAAAATAACGTCCTAATTGTTTAGCCAACTGTTTTATTAGTGCGAATATCTCTAGCTTCAGTCACTGTGGTGGCAAATTTGATTGGCAAGTTATGTTCAAGTTTATTAAACTGTAAAAAACTGCTTATATTATAACGATTTATTTAACTTATTTCATCAGGTCATTACGTGTAATTTTCACGAAAAAATTAATTATGCAATGTAATTGATTTTCTCTGGAGATTCATTCGATGTTTCTTCGATTTCCAGATTGTCACTAATAAAGACAGGCATGCGAAGCTAAACCTGAAAAGTAGATTTAGAATAAGCGATGCTTTTCTGAATTAACTTTGTACTTAAAAATAACACTAATTACATTGATTGATCAATACTTTGACATTAAAGTAAATCTCATTGCTTTGTTCGGGTCATGCAAAATAGCGATCCGAAAGTCTGGTTGTAAAAAATACTTTAGCTATCAGAACTAGTACTGGTTTTTATTCGTGGGGTACCAAATTTTCATTGGTTATTAAGTTCCAAATATAATACAGATTTAACAATACAAAAAAATCAGAAGTCAATGAATCATCTTGGATTTGAATTATTGCCCCTTTTACAGTATCGTAAAAAGTACGGTATTTTTTGTTTGTTTGGTGTATAAAAAATCATTTCCTTTTTTAATAAACATTTTTTGTAAAGTTGTAACATAAGGGACACATTTATTTAAATAGTGTCAGAATAAGATACAAATTTACACGCATGAGTGTAATGAAATTGCGTTGGTACATATGTATATCTGAGTCATATAAAACTTGCGGATACATATACATGTAGTGTTGGACCGTAATGACTCGACAAATTATGACTTCGGCTAATTTTGAGAATATTTTACTGATAGCTTTGGAGAAGTGTCGCTAGCCGTGAATCACTATTTCACTTGAGCTTGTGGTGCATGAAATGTTATTCATTATTGTATGATTTTCATTGAAGTTTTTGTTTTTTATGTAATCTTAGCTAGATTTTTGTCTTTTATTTTTCTCCCTTAAAACTTGGATGTTTTTAGTTATAAAGCCTATTGAATTTTTTTGTCAGACAAACCATCATTTACAAACGATGAATGTGGCTTTAAAATCCTATAAATGTGTCTTTTTTATCTTCCTATACTGGTGAATTGTATTTTGATTATATCTATATTTGTGAAGAGAAGATGTAATTTTGTGAGTATATAATACCATATGGATTTCAGAGATATATAACTAACAGACAAGTTGACTGCTATCATCAGAATTATTTCTTATTTTCCAGTAGAGATTTGACGTCTGGGTTAATCGGTCTGCAAACTTTACCGATTGATAGATTGACCTTCCTGTATATAATTTCATATAAAAATATCGATAAATTCCCATTCAAAGTAATTTGATAGAAGTCACTTTTGAAAACTAAGGAATATGTAAATAGATTTTTTTAGTTTCGTTGATCGTAAATATCTTCGACATGTATAGCACGAAACGTACCAATGATGGCAATAGATCTATTCAATAAAACATATACTAATTGGTCGCCGTAGACGATTGATGGTGTCGATTCCATTGCAATGCAAAATTGACTAGAAGCAAATTAATTCGACAGTCTTAACTGTAGATCTATGTTGACAGGACTAGATTATCGACATATATCAACCGAAATCCTACTCAGCTCATCAACTATATGGTGCTTCACATCACAGCGGGTACTGTTAAAAAATCAATCAGGGAGTTATAAAATTATATAATTTAATAATCTACCATGATACCGGGTATACTTAAATTCGATAGAATTATCACGCTGTAACTATTAGAAACAAGTCTGCTAGGAAATCTTATTGGTAAGATCAGATACTCTTAGTGTTTCTATGAAAGAAAGTATATCGAGTAACAATATTAAAAAATCCGGGAAAGAAAAACAGAAAAACTTATAAATCATAAACTACATTTATATACTATATAAGATCTTAAAATGCAACACCGTTGCTAAATGTAATAGAAGATCTACACAACGTTTTGCCAAATATGGAAAACAATTGTAATGTCACGTGTGTATTGAAATTTCTTTAAAAAATATTATCCTTCCCATATGGCAAAATTGCGGGTACTTTGGTAATTTGCATAGCGGCCATTTTGGATTTCTCTGATGACATTCATTACAAAGCATTAAACTTGCCCCAAAAAATAAAAATGCAAATATTCAAATTCTTATAACTCATAAGCAATTTGTCCGCATATAGGTACATTCTACACAATATTAGCTTTCCTTTCGTGTGCAAATGAACATTGTCAGCATTGAAAACTTTCGGCCAATTCAGTTTAAAAAACTGAAGCGTAACCGTAGTATAACTGCTATATGAATTAACAAAAATTAGTAAAAAAAGCAAATTCAAACTTCAGATACAGATACAAGGCGAGATCATACATAAATTGTCCGCATATAGAGAACAACTTTGGAGGATGAATTTAATGAGGAAATAAGTTTTATCTCACCTGCTTTCATAACTTTTCGGCCAAAATGTTTTTAAAACATGATAATTTCAAGTCTCCCATAGCGTAATCCTTCAAATATGAAGCCTTTCCCCTCAGAATTAAACAAACAATTTGTAAATATCCGCCAAACGAAGTTTTCATAGACACATTAGTTTAAGAGCCGAGACGGAAAAAGACTCGATTATCCGTAATTCAAACAATTTTATCATTTTCGATCTACAACTAAGGGAGGCAATTTGCTTTAAGGGGCTGAAGTCACGTGATGCAAATGCCATGAATAATGTACCCAGCATTTTGCCATATGCGGCCAGAAGTAACATTTTTATCAACAAACACACACAATAAAGTTTTTAATGGTGAAAAATAACAAAATTTCAAAAACTGTTATGATACATCATATACCGTCTGAAATTTATAAGGTATGTGATGTATCATGACATTTTTTACATGTTTGCTTTTTGCAACTATCCAAGCGTTAGTATTCAAAACTACTGATCTTTTGGAATAATTGATAAAAGGTCTTTACCTGGAAAGTATAGTTCATTGAAGAAAATTTGATAGACATGGAATATACCCGATGTTGATATTTACCATATTTGGTAAAACGATGGTTTGTGATCATGTTCGATGGTTTTTGATCATATCATAACAATTCAATTGTAGGATGTGATTTACATTTATCGAATTTATGAAATATAGTAATTAAATACCCCTTTTCTCCCTCTTTTTCTGATTATAAAAATCTACTAGTGTTATTTTTAATTTACTAACAATAGAATATCAGCCTAAATATGATAACACCTGTCAATACAATACAAAATGTCAAATTCTGCCAATACGACACATACCCGTCCAATATGTCGTATTGACTAGTCAATATGACATATTGGACTGGTTAGGCATTAAAGGATCATATTGGACTAGTCGATATGAAATATTGGACTGGTTAGTCAATAAAGGTATAATTGCGCAAGGTTTTCCATATTGGCTTAGTTATTGGTCCTTGGCTAGCTATATTGGACTTCGGCTTCGCCTCAGTCCAATATGGCTTGCCTCGGACCAATAACTAAGCCAATAT
Organism: Mytilisepta virgata; assembly: GCA_028015205.1. Classification (NCBI taxonomy): domain Eukaryota; kingdom Metazoa; phylum Mollusca; class Bivalvia; order Mytilida; family Mytilidae; genus Mytilisepta; species Mytilisepta virgata. Next base: position 34,623,130 of record CM051517.1, read on the forward strand.
GGAAAACCTTACGCAATAATACTATAGTATTGAGCATAATACCATGATAGAAATTAGAAGTTCATTCACTGTACTATCATCCTCATGGGTTTATCCGTATGAAAATGTGAATATGAAAATGCCAGGATATGGGGTAAACATCAATAAAACAATAAACATCATAGGATTGAAAAGATTCATTACGACTATAAAGTTGTCGTGTTGTTGTCAACAAAGAGCGACATTCCTCACCAATCGTATAATACATCCCGGAAAGACGGAGTGAAATTTCAGCAAAAGTAACCACACTTCCATAAAAGTATTCATTCATCGTAAAACGTACTATATATTGCAAGTTAAAAAAGTAAACTCCGGTATAACGATTAAATAAGTTAAAAATCCATCCATCAAATCTTTTTTAGACGTTTCTAGCATTGCAAAATTTATATTACCAGATGGAAATAAACCTTAACAAGAAAGTATATAAGTAGTTTTCGATTGTTGCAACTATATCTGTAGAAGTGGAAATTGTGCTGGCGTCTTTTCTCTGCGTTAAACCTTTAAGTTTACACTCTTCTTCTCCATTATGTATAAATATTTAAGATATTTTAGCTTTTACAATATGAACATTTTTTAAGTCCATCTTATTATAGAATAATACAAGTAATTTTATCGTATCTGAGATTAATGTTCTATACAGAGAATGCTCAGAGGTAAAATTAAAACATTACATTCATGTTATTTGACATATTGCTCCTGAAAACCAGAATTATGTCATATTTTGTTACATGTGCTGTGTTTGTTATAAATGTGTTCTCACATTTTTCATAATACAAGAATTTATTTTTGTATGAAAAATTGAGGCTTAAGGCAAGTGACTCTTACTTCATCACACCTAAACTTAATTGCATTATCCAGTCATTTTAAATTAATCTTCCTGAACAAAACTTTCAAGTAAGTTATTGTCACAAGTGCATTCCATAAATCTTGCAGTAAAAACACAGCAAGAGAAAATACCATGTGGCGTCCGTTAAGCAAAACAACCTCAACACTTTTTTCTGGAGGTGAATTATTGTTTGTTAAATTGCAGTCACTGTTGTAAAAAAACAATGAAATATTATAAGGTCTTTGAATCGAAGCCAGATAGTCAAACATGATGTGAAGTTTCTGTCAGCAATTGCGCATTTTAAAGTTATTGATTATTATATGGAATCTTCCGTATCAGCCCATGTATCAAACAGAGACTACCATAACAAATTGAGGGCTTTAGCTAGAGTTCCGATGTGGATCGAGGGATGATTCAAGGGTCGATGTAAAATATTCTTTATCATTTAGTTTTATAATTGTTGACATCTTTGAAAATATGTAATATCTGTTCTTACTGTTCTTTGATGTTTTTGCTTTCTGCTTAGCCTTTTTATTGTTGGTGATTTTGATATTTAAACTTGCAGTACAACAGTTTTATACAATATCGAGAAGAAATAATATGTCTAAATATGCAGATGTAATGCAAAGTACCATAGGATAAAACTTCTGATTATTAAGTTTTTTTTAATCACTGCTAACTGCTTGATGAGTATAAACGTGCATACGAAAATAAAAAGAACAGCCATGTATTTCATTTTAAACAAGGTTTTGTTAATCATTTCTTTATTATCTTTACCTTATTAAAACAACACACCCATTGTATGAATATAACATTCATTCATTTATAATTCTTAGTGATCTTCAAATACCAATTATAGGATATTGGAAGATTTTTCCAGCTTCGTTTTAATAGAGGTTTTACCATTTTCCTCCTTTCAGACATCTGTATAAACACTCAGGGGCAGTGATTCATTCCTGAGTCAGAGAATTTTTTTCGAAGATTCCTTCTAATTTAATGACACATCATAAAATACCGGGAAAAAAATGGTCAACCGTAAATAAATTTAAACCGATGAACCAATTACTCTTCTTTAGAATAAACTGAACTATATTCACCAGATAAAATGTAATAAATAACAAAGGAGTGAGTATATAAAACAATATATACTCTTGAGCGTTACAAATAAGAGTTCAAGAGCACAGAAAGGATACAAAAGTACACAAGAAACAATCTTTATAGGTTCATTTACCTTTAGCCCGTTCGACAGCCTACCGAACTTTTATCATTTGTTTATATATTATAAATGTCCTCTGTATAAGAAATGTTGGATCAGTATGCTGTTGGTTCCAGTGTTTAGCCATTAAAACAAATAGGAAATTTAAAGTATTCAAAAACAAGTTACAACCAAAAACCGTCCATGCGAGGACGTGGCTGTGACTGACGAAATACTCTTTATTTATCAATAACATTTAATAAAAGTTGACGTTCAGTAAAAACTCGGATAAGTATTGAAATGATAACAATTGAGGTTGGAGTACCAAAGAGGACCTAACAATAGAGCAATGAAAAGCTAATTACATGTAGTATCTATTTATATAAGTTAATATATTATCTATGAAGTAATGGAGTGAGTAATTTTAAGAGGCTTTCATATGTAAACAAAAACTTTCTCATAATTCAGGTCTAAATTATATCTTTAGCCCACAGTACCCAATTTCTTTTTCATATGTAAAACCTGTATAGAAACAACAACTTAAAGAGTTTTATATGCTTATAAAAATAATTAAACTTGAAGAGTATCTTCCAAGACCTCTTTCGAATAACACACATTTATACTTTATATAACCAAAATATGAATTTCAAATATAAGAACACCTATTCAGTGAGAGTGAGAGAAATGAAACAGCTTATCCGCCATATGTTTATCATCAGCTGTACAAACAAGGAGTTATGACACTTAATGCAGAGAATTTGCCCCAGGCAGAGACCAGAACGGTTGACTTCAAGATTTATTAATTGACAACGCTTAGGCACATAATGTGTAACATGCGGTACAATCAGTTGCACATGACCTAAAGAACAGGCATTAGTACATATATTTGTATTAAAAAATATGTAGTTGAATATTTTATTAATAAAGAGAGACAACGCTTAGCCACATAATGTGTAACATGAGGTACAATCAGTTGCACATGACCTAAAGAACAGGCATTAGTACATATATTTGTATTAAAAAATATGTAGTTGAATATTTTATTAATAAAGAGAGAGTTTAACCATAAGCTGCGTATCACTAGAGCCAATAGGTCCTGCATTTTATTCAGTAATTTTAGTATGACTACAATTAAATAAAATGTGAAATTCATCTCCTATAGATTGATTACAAAATGTATAAGTCGGGAGGTGTTGGTAACAGATACAAAGCCCTTATATTTTGTGATGAATACTGTAAATTCAGAATTATTGCGTGCATTTATTATTGCGATTTTGTCATTTTAGACCAAAATGCGATTTTAATTTTTGCGATATTAAGAAAAATCCCGCTTCGTTCATATAAAAAATTCCAAAATGCGAATTTAAATTATTGCGATTACAACCCTGTCGCATTTTGTTGGCAATAACAAAAAAAAATCGCAATAATTTCCGAATTTACTGTAACCAAATTAAATGAAGCACCATATTCGTTCTAAATATAAAAGTAGCACACCAATTTTATAGAGTAGCCAATAGTATATAAATAATAACTTGGAATACAGAAAATCACGCGGGTGATCCGACAAGGTCTCCTGCTCTGAATATCCGGAAGTGAAATTTGACACTTTAGATCTATGACATAATACTTCTCTAGACACTGACACATCTTAACGATCATCATGTCTCTAGATATTTAAGACACCGACACTACGTTAAGATCATCATTTTTCGAGTAAGTTGAAACACTGACACTCTGTAACGCTAATGTCTTTAGTTATTCAAGATACCGAAATCTGTAATTTATTAAGTCACTAAAACTCTGTTACGATGGTGTCTATATTAAGTTAAGACACCGACAATCTATAACAATTATTGTGTCTCTAATTAGTTGTGACATCGACATTCCGAAACGATCAGTCTCAAGCTAGCCAAAGACACCGTTATCATGTCTTCAGTTAGTTGAGACAATGACATTTCGTAACGATCAACCAGTTATGGTGGCAATAGTGGCGACTATAGAAATTGTTTATCGAAAGCTGTTTTTGTACTGCAATGCTTGTAGTTTGATTTTTTTTTTATCTTTTTATGTATTTTGAAAAATATATGAGGTTAGTAACTTGAAATAAAACTAGAAATCTACTGTGGACCCCAAGTTTAGAAAATGAAAATTCTAAAATCTTTATTGCACATCTACAGGTGGTATGCAACCATTTGAATTAAATTTTTTAACCTAAAAGTGAAGAAGTTGAAGAACGGACGGAGACCATCACTATATCAAAGAACTTTCATCGAAAGTGCGGGGATAACAATGAGTTAGTGTATAGTGTATATATTTTTATGTCCCATTGATATGGGGAAACAAAGAACAATGAAAATATACTTTGCGTATAAGTCGATAATCCATGTTAAGTCACAGGCAAAATTATCATAGAACACTATCATTAACAACGACAAAAGTTAATTTTTACCCATCATCTGGTGTATTTTTGTGACACTGATATTTTGAACATTGAGTAGATTAGTAAATACTATTTTTACTAATTTTTATTCCATGTTTTTTTTTACTGTGATGAGCCTTGGTAACACAACGTTTTTCAAAACAAGTCTTAAAATAAGATTTGAAAGTGGTCAGAAAACAAGTTGGTTGCTAAAAGTTAAAAAAAACTTCAAAGACACGAATCTGACCTAAAGCATTGGTTGTCATCACTCCGCGGTGAAAAACAAGAGTTCATCATACCAAATGAATGGTGATAAACATAGATTATAACATGGTAATTTTCATATTACACCTATTATCAGCCCTAGGTCAAGATATCAGCCCGAGAGCCGCAAGGCTCGAGGGATGATTTTGACCATAGGCTGTTAATGGGTCTGATATGAATAATGACATGTTATGATATTTTTACCATATACTTCAAGATTTCGGTATTTTGTGATACGTTTTATTACTACCACTTGGTCTATGTCACTGCTGGTAGATTGTTAGTCCCCGATGGCATTATCAGCCCAGTAGCCAGAACTTTTGTCCTGGCATGATTCATTACTCAAATGCCTTTAAATTTTCTGTTCAAAATTTGACGAAAATTACCATAAATTTCTAAGGCTCTTCCTTTTGATGCAGAGGTAACCCTTAGCAGAGTGTGTATGCCTGTTTGTTTTAATTGTTTTGATTTTTGATGGTTTTGCTTATTAATTCATCATTATCTCTTTAACCGGTTTTCCAATATTTTGTTTTCCAATATTTTGATCTCGAGCACTGCTGATGAGTTGTCAATCAACGAAATGGCCATACGGTGCATTAAATTTATTTCGTATTTTGTGATACGTTTTATTATAGGTCTCCGTGAAAATTCTTATCTCAATGATTTCAGTTCCATTGCCATTTATATTACCATAATAACTTTATTGCATAATAAAAACCTCAAGAGGTTAAGCAAACACAAACATACAAAAACAATGAACATGTAACTACATACAAATGGATACAACCAAAGATATTAAAGTATTTACAAATATGTATGAATTTGACCAATGTGGATCTCATTGTCGCAACTCAAATGATTGCTTTACAAAATCAACAACCGTGGGCAAAACATCCATATTTGGGTTAAGTACAAAAATTAATTTATCAATGGCGTCAAGCTGGTTAAAATTAGCATATTTTGTTTGTATTAAGTCAATAAATGTTCTTCTTATATTATTATTAATTTTACAATGAAAGAAGAAATGCGCTTCATCATCAATTATTTTGCATGATTTACAAAGTCTTTGTTCTCTTGGTATATTCTTGTATCTACCAAGTTCAATCTCTAGATTATGGTCACTAATACGTAGTTTGGTAAGTATTTTTCTACTATTAAAGTTTTGAAGATTTAAGTAGTCTGAAACATTAACATCAGACTTTAACTTGCTGTAAAGGTATAATTTCGAGGAAGCATCAAAGCTAGATATTTTATTTATTATAAGTTCATCATATTTTTCTTGAATAGTTTTTTTGTATTCTTTTTTTATGTGTAACTTATTAATTTCCTTAAAACTTTTATTGTCATTCTCAAAATTTTCATAATCTATTTCGAATTCCGTCATAACAGATCTAGCAAAGCTATACCAAGTATACACACCATCTGTATGGAGATTTTTATTTAAATAGAGTGCTTCTTTTACAAGAGGGTTTATATCTATACAGTTTAGTCTAGAAAAGTAGCAAATAACTTGTGTTTTAATAAAAGAATCTAGTGGTAATCTACCAAGTTCAGATTTTGCAGCAATATTACATGCTGTTTTTCTTACACCCAAAACACTTTTACAAAAATTATTGTGTACTTTTTCAAAAGCAGGCTTATCAGAAAATGATAGTATATCAACATTTTTTCCACTTACATTAGATCTTTGAAGTGCTTTATACATTGAGAAATAATCATCCATATACCAGATCTCACTGTTATATAAAATTATAGGTCTGATTAAATTGTCAAATAATTTACATGACAGTTCTACTGGTGTATGTTTGAAGTTAGACATATACTTTTTAATAGAGAATAGTGCTTTTAATCCCTTTTTAGAAAGTTCCTGAGATGACTTAAATTTTCCTGTATGACAAATAATAGTGCCTAAGAAGTTAAATTCCTTCACTTCATTTAATATATTATTTTTATAACAAAAATTATTAGAGATAAAACTTGCCTTTGAGTTCTTTTGGAAAACAATAATTTTAGTTTTACTTGTATTGACTGTTAATTGCCATTTATGACAATACAATTCCAACTTATTAAGTGCTTGCTGTAGTCCTGAGGCTGTTTCTGATAAAATTACCAGATCATCTGCAAAGCTTAATGTACTAAGATATGTCTTATCTAAACATACAGGATCACAATGGTTATCAAATTCTGAATGCAAGTCATTAATGAAACAATTAAACAATGTGGGACTCAAGCTATCACCTTGCTTTACACCTCTTTTGATTTGAAAATAGTCTGAAAAAGTGTTTTCAATTTTAATTGAAGACTCACACGATTTATACATATCTTTAATAATGCTAAAAAGTTTAATGCCAACATTGTTTTCCCTCAATTTATACAGGAGTCCATCATGCCACACTGTATCAAAGGCACGTCTTAAATCAACAAAACAAGAAAATATTTTAGTCTTCTTTTTTGTTAAATACTTGGTTATTAAAGATTTTAATATAAATATACTATCAGTGGTCCTATGATTGACTCTAAAACCAAATTGTTGGTTTGCAAATTTATCTTGATAAAAATCAACTAGTCTAGCATTAATTACTGCACTAAACAGTTTTGCCATGCAGTTTTGTAGGGAAATACCCCTGTAATTATTAATATTATTTTTATCCCCTGATTTATGTATAAGTATTATAAAAGACTTTCTCCAACTAGTTGGATATTTGCCAGAGTCCAAAATTAAATTAAAAAGTTTAATAATAGATTTACTAGTAGCAATACTACTATATTTAATAATTTCATTAGAAATTTTATCAGGTCCAGCACTTTTTCCTGTGTTTAACTTTTTAATACATCTATTCAATTCAGTTAAGTTAAATGGCCTATCTGTAACTTCATTAAATAAAGGATATCTGTTTGACTCAGATTCAACTTTTTCTTTAAAGTTCTTATCAAACTCAAGGGCGTCCCCTTGTGTTTTAAAATGGTTTATTAAATCATCAAAACCAGCTTGAAGTTCTATAGTTTTATTAGAATCTTCATATTTAAGAGACTTTAAAAGTTTTCAGTATTGCTTAGGATCAGTGTCTCTTAATGTAATAAGTTTATTAAATATTTCTTTTCTATATTTCTGTGTTTTTCTTTTAATCATTTTTTTACATTCTTTTGAACACTTTAGGAATCTTGTCCTTAAATCTTGATTATATGGATCTCTACTTAAGAGGCTGCCTAAATAAAATAATGTCTTTCTAGTGTCTGATAACTCTTTATCATTCCAGGGCTTTTTCTGTATCTTCTTCTTCTTCTTCTTTATTGATATCATTTTACAAGATCTTTTGGACAGATCTTTGAAAATACAATTTAAATCAGATTCTGCCTTATCTATACCAAAACTATCATTATCAAATAAAGAATTTTCATAATTAATGATATTATCTATGATGGCTTTATCTTCTAAAGCAGTATATAACTTTTCTTTAGAGACATTTTCCCATTTATATAAAAAGTCTATTGTGTGTAAATTGCCACTCTTTTTTAAAAAGTTTTTGTTTATTTGACATTTTAAATGTACTACTATTTGAGAATGATCAGACAAATAATTTGGATTTAATGTTTGAAAAAAGATTACATTTTCAAAGAGATCCACACTGGTCAAAGCATAATCAACAACACTACATCCATTAGATTTATAACAAGTCATATTACCAAAATTATCACCAATAAAGCGACCATTTAGAATTCTTAGTTGGGAGGCAATACAAAGATCAATTAATTGCTGCCCTTGTGTGTTGAACACATTATCTAATGAGTTTCTGTTTATGTATAAATCATTACAATAATCCTCAGGTAAAATTTCCTGAATGGATGGATGTATCTCGCCTTCATTATCAATAAAATCTAAATGATTACCAATTCTTGAATTAAGATCACCGATTAATAAAATGCTTCCTTTATCAGCTACTTGTGATATTTCACTTTCTAGTTTTATATAGTCATCATTATAATGAGGAGAGTTTACTGGTGGTATATAACAAGCACAAAGAAAAATATCTTTAGCTAATCCAAAAAAATCTTTATCAAGTTTAAGCCACAGCCTATTGGGTGATATACTCAAGTCTTTTAACTCTTTTATCCCTTTCTGTATATGGGATTTATAAAATATGACTATACCTCCACTATATCGTTTTGATTTACGGGTCTTGTTTCGGCATTTTTGAATAATTTTGAAATTAGGAATATTAACATCTGAATCAGTGCCTTTCCAAGTTTCTAATAGAATATTGATATCATTTTTAATATTAGTTAAGAAAAAATCATCTTTGCATTTGCCTCCCAAACCATTTATATTCCAAGAACTTATTGTCAATGAATTCAACATATTCATAAAGTGTTAATCATAATACAGAAAAAATATGCAATTACACAGGTCAGATTAAGGATTTAGTCAGATTTAATAGTGTACTTTAAAATCATTAGTTTATGCATTTATTGATTTATCTTATATACCGAATATCATCAAGGCGCTGCAAATCGTCATTGTCCCTCATCAATTTAGTCAAAAAGTTTTTTCACTTAATTTTTTTCTGTTTGTATTAACATTTTTGAGCGAATTAAATAATCCACAGTTTCGTCCCCTATCTTATGCCGTGTTTCTATATACTAGTACTAGTAAGTTTAGAATCAATTACTGAAACGACTGGTTTATAACGCGATTATGGATTAGGGGTGTAATAGAAAACGGAAGCAATTGATATAAACCGGAAACAGTTGATAACAAAGTCATATCAGCCCGCTAAACCAATTCTTATAAGATTTGGGCCGAAATATGTACAATTTCCAATTTTATCATAGGATAACATTTTACCTTTATTTTCTATTAGTATATGATAATAAAATATATCATATATCCCATCTTATGAAAGGATACTCACGAATAATTATTACCGTGACAGGGTATATTCTTTTTATTCTGTATCATTTTATACTTTCTTCAAAACGGTTGTTCCCTGTCGGAAGTTAATGCACACTGTTTCCTTTTGTAACAGAACATGATGTGAAATTTATATTTCTGTTTTGGTGTATTAAAAATTAAATATCACACTGTGATGACGATCTTATTGGTTTAACACAGGTGTTAGTCTTTTGATAAACATATGTAATGATGGGTAGATCGAGAAATTACAAAAGCAAAATATTTTAATGTTGTCTTTTCTACTTGAATGAATCAAAATAAGATTGAATAGTACACATGTTAAAACAATAAGGGTATATAGAAAGCAGTTAAATACTTTACTCGCAAATTTAACATTTTTTAACAGTATTTTTAGTATCAATTTCGGGATAGTACCGGAATACTAATAACTGAACTTGTGATACCCTCGGAGACTTGGAATCCACCAGCAGCGGTAAAAATCAGAGGGAAAAAATAATTCTTTGATACCAATTTTGATGCACATGCAAATGTTGAAAATTTTTCAGTACGAACTATGAAGAATACCGAAGCAATATTTTAATATAAAACATAAAACCTAAAGCGCTAAAACACTATAGCGAACCTATGCACGTGTTTATATTCCTGTCATATCCTTCATTTATTCTCTCCCTAATGAAAGTTGAGTCAAAGGAACCAACGTTTCTCATCATGCCCGTATGTTTTTGCGGTTAACAGACCACTGCTATAAATTTGCGTTGCTAATGGCCATTCGAAAATGTTTTATTCCGTATTCGTTTATGATCATGATATAAACAAGACTGGGTATAATCTTGTCTTAGATGTTTTTATGACATAATTTTTGCTCTGTAAAGAAAAACACCGCACATATCACGCAAAAAGAGTAGTTAATCTACTGTGAAAGATATACAATATATGCTGGACATGTTGATATGTTTACTACTTATTAATAAGGAAAGTTCATTATTAGAAAGTTAAAACATTTATCTATGTCATTCAGTTTTGATTTCAATCCGGCCCATTGTTGTCTATATATAAGTCTACTTATGAAATTAAAGCGGATGTGTCAGCTTGACAACAGTTTCATCTTTTTACATATAATCTATTGCTGATGTCACAGTGACTATGTTTAAAACATTGTATAGTTATTAATTTGAGAGACTTGCGTCGTATATCTGTCTTTTACAACTGTATATTTAACCCTTATAAGAAAGAAATACCTTTATTTTGTCAATGTGTGTGGATTTAAATATTTAAATTGTTCAGTATTTTTGTTAATGCCCCTTTTCTTACGAGTTCACTTTGTCAATTGTTCGTGACTGTCCCCTCTGGTGGTCCTAATGTTGATGTTATGTTATGTTATATGTTTTCTGTGGGGCAAATGGATGACAGTATTTGCAGGAACTTTACCAGTGATTTAATGAAACACCCATGCAAGTTACAAAATTACAAAATGAAGGACAGGTGTAGCGGTCGACCTAATCTTGCTATTTATCATCCTTCCCTGCGATTCTATCAGCTTGTTGAGCAGCTCCGTAAAATTCGTATCAAGAAGCGCGTGCGCTGAGCAGGAGTTATCAACAGTCAGCAGGCATTATCAACAAATTCTCCCAACGTTTGGCAGCTTAGAACTTATTAAATAACTTTCAAAATTGCAAAATATTAATAAATATATCAAGATCTGGTGTTCATTTTTTATATTATGGCGTTTTATTTAAATGAATGATGAAGAAATTTGTAAAAGTGACATCAACAAAATGTGTCTTTCCTCGATGCTGATAATGTAGGCTGGGACTTCTTTCCGCTCTTTCCATTGCATTTCATTATTTGCGATTAAAACAATTTATTAAATGTACGCTTTATATTTTCATAGCCATATTTTCGCCTGAATTAGTACTAATACAACTAAATGATGTTTAAATATGTAGTATCCTTGGTTAAAGTTGAATGATTATTTTATGTTGCGCATATTTAAGTCAGACGTTGTTTCGCGAATGGAGACGGACTATGACGTCACGAGGTTGCAAGTTTGAAAGCGGGTTCTTTAGTTTCCCGGAAAATCAAGAACAAAGATTTCCAGACTGATTTTCCTTTAAAAAAATGAAAATACACCCTAATGTATGTATTTATATCGTTTATAAGATATTTTACATGAACATTCAGGACATATATATACTTATTGGTATGGTAAACAACGTACGTGTTGTTGTCGTTGGGATGAAGAATCCATACTTTTCCCGCGATAATTTGGGAGAATTTAGGAAGTTTACAAATATTTACGTTTCAAATTAGTAATTAAGATGATAAAAATATCATCTGCATTTTGACAGCTAGATATCGACAGAATATGAAGACTTGGGTCTCGTTCGCTACGCTCACTCGTCCCAAACTTCATATTCTGGCTCACGGGATGATATTTTACGATATCTAGCTGTCAAAATGCAGATAATATATACAGGTATAAGCTTTAGGCTTTTCAAGATTAAGAACACTGATCAATAAACTAGTAACCTTGTTCTAGTAATAGCTCCTAGTTTTCCATATACGTTACCAAACATCCGTTTTTCAGTTTTTCAGTTGTTAGTATTTCGATACTAGCCCGAAATTTATACTTAAAATTTATTGTTGCAAAATTGTAAAATTTGTGAAAACTAAGGAGTATCTTCTTCGTGCATAGCTCTGTCCATACATGGTTTTGGCTTTACTCTTTTGGTCATTTTGGCATTTTTGAATTTCCTCTTCAACGTTTCGGATTGTTGTTTTGGTTTTCAACATTTTAGACCTTCAGCACAACTGATGAGTCGTAAATTGACGAAATGTACACATCTTGTGCATCCAAAATTGGTATCAATGAATTTTGTTTTCATCTTAACGTAATAATCAACCTATTTTGATAAAAGCAAACATTCCATTCTTTTTTTTTTGGCAAGCATAGCATTGAGCAGCTCCTTGGACAGTAATGATGCTCTATCAAGTAAGCTGAAGTAATTTACACAGAATACCAGATAAAATGTTAAATGAAAGGTCTATACATTAATTGTTGACGTAGTTGTATGGCAAGCCGTTTTATTATTTATTCTAACTTCAAGATATCTAATAAAGTTTATAAGATATCTCATATAGTTTATAAGATATCTTATATAGTTTATAAGATATCTCATATAATTTTCTTTATAAGATATCTTATATATTATATAAGATATCTTATATATTATATAAGATATCTTATAAACTATATGAGATATCTTATAAACTATATAAGATATCTTATAAATTATATGAGATATCTTATAAAGTATATAAGATATCTTATATAAAAAATATTTATAAGATATCTTATAAAAACTAGATTATATAAGATATCTTATATATTATATCAGATATCTTATATATTATATGAGATATCTTATATATTATATGAGATATCTTGAAGTAAGAATAAATAGTAAAACGGCTTGCCATATAGTTGTGTTACAACTCAAAAATGGGAAGTACATCAGGTTATCTAACGTTATCTAGTTTGTTACAAAGCTTTGGTTTTGGCTGATTCTTACTGTCTTGTGTGAAATGAGTCTAAATGGTTAGCAGATTTGTTAAGTCCTCCATTTCAAGCTGGTTTGGGTAGATTACATAATCGTAAAAACGAATTTTGTGAAGTATATTAGAAGATTATATATAAGACTAGTAGACCAGATACAGTGCACACTGAAAAATGTTTAAATGAGGACGTTTTCCGTGCTTTAGTTTCTTTAGAAACTCTTAGAACCTTTTGGTTCTTCAGCCATTTAATTATCAACGAGCTCATCCCTTCTAGCTTCTCTGATATAGTATTGACCTTCTCTCGTCAGTCATCTGACATAGTCTTCAATTGAATCAACCAAAGGTTAAACGTTAATTTAACAGCCTATAAATATTTTAAGATATTTAGTTGTTGTAAGGTGGCCCAATGGAAAATGCGTTGCCAAAATAGCAATATAATATGATGGACTGTGTCAAACCATAGAAATTATAAAACGCCTTGAATCTGAAGTTTCAACAACCCGAAATAATAAAAAATAAACAGCCAAAACTAGAAACGATAAAACATGTGATACCGAATTTGAACAATGCTTACTACAGTATGCTGATTTAAGCATTTACCCATAGATTCATTAACAATTAATTGTCATTTAAACTTAAATGTATTATAATTAACAGCAAATATCAGCAATGAAACTCTATACAACTTCATAGCCTTTGTAAAAATTACTGGTCAACTGTGTATAAAAAATCCACCAAATGCATGACTGAAGTGCGATGCCCAAGAAAACTACTAGTATAACAAGAGAGAATCGATACTTGATTTAAACGCTGCGTTTTTTAATTTAAAAAACACAAATTCCTACGTCATGTTTTAAATGCTTTAATAAGCAACTCGATCCGAAGTAAATTCTCTGTTTTACCTAAAAGTACAAGACTTCTTAAGTGTGAATTTTTCCATATTGTGAACACAATCACTCGGGATAACACTCGTTATCAGATGAATCTTTTTATAACGGGGATAAATCTGAAATACTTCACCAAAGATAAAATGTGATAATGTTGACATTGCCAATTCATACTGCTGTGGACGTTTATTTGATTATGTCATTGTTATCAGCAAGTTTTTCCGGAAGTCATATCTTATCACATGACCTACTATCTAATCACATGACAGCGCTGTTTGTCGTCTTCCTGTTTTCAATGGCGTAGGGCTTGAGAACCATCTGGATTAAGATCATTTTCTGTTTTGGTGATATTATTCTAGATGGATAAATCTTCTCTTATAATTTGTTTGTTTTTTGCATAATTTCACAAATGCTATATTCTGAACAAGCGATCAAAGCTTTTTTTTTTCAAAAATCCAGAAATACTGAACAAATCAATTACCAATTTAGTAATATCAGTGCAATCCAGTTAAATCTGTTAATGCACTGTTTCTCATTGCTGATTTTGTGCTGTTCTACTTAACTTCGCGTGTTTAAAACACTTAAAATTGTTATTTTATTTATTTTCATTTATTTTTTTAAATTAGGGAGGATCTTATTAAGTCGTAGTTCTTTCCATAGCTGATTTGTTTGCTTTGATATTTTTGTCCATTTGTACTTTACAACATTTTGGGTTCCGTTTTCCGAATTCCATATTTTTCAGCTGACAACACATGACTTGAAGAAATAAAGTGGTATTCGAGGATGAAATTGGTATACTTATTGACTGGATGTGTGGGTAATAGTATGTTTATTGACCCCGAAGTACCAACTATTGTCCCGAGGCGTAGCCGAGGGCAATAGCTGGTATCGATGGGATAATAAACTTACTAGTCTCCTCACACACAGTCAATAAGTGTTTTATTATACGAAAAACACTTTACAGGTACTATTCACTGGTCAATAGTTTCAGGTTTAGAAATAGACAAAAAAGTAAAATTATTTTTATATAAAAAAAACTTACTGTGGTATAATAAAACAGAATATTTATTGTAAACTATGTATTTGTGTCATCACGTCTTTCATAAAAAGGGGAACAACTGTTTTGTCTTTATGCATTGATGGATGGATGGATGAATTGTTGTTTAACGTCCAGTGGCAGCAAGATGCATATCAGGACGAGAACATGTTGATATATTAATGAATATGATCGATGATTTGTACTAGACCGACACGCTGAGCAGAATTTTTAATGTGCTAGCTCACGAGATAACTGTCCGCAGGAAGACATATCACCCCACTCGGACACATTATACCGACTCCGAGCCGACCATTAGTTCTTTGCTCTAACCCATAGATGCCGCGTGCTTGGCGGAGAAGCAGCAAATACCAATTTTAATGTCTCTGGTTTGACCCGGCCGGGGAAAGCACCCTCGACCTTCTGCACTCCAGGCGATTGGTTTTTATGGGGAGGGCAACAACAACGAATTTGAATTAAAAAGGCGGACGCAAACATATAAGGAAAAATGAAGGCTCAAAAATGTAGTGAAAAAAGGCAAGATTGAAAATAATTTTGAATAAAATGGCATATTTCTTGTTTAAAATGGGTTGGCCTCATGGGTAAGGCGAAAGGGATTGCCAAGATCCAAGATCACTTCCTTACCCTTAAAAATAAGGTTCCTCCCTAAATTCGTAAGAGTATTAGTTTACAAGGTTAGTTCAAATTCACCTTCGGAATAATTTTTTCTTAAAGGTAAGAAATGTGAAATTGACATGTACAAATGAGTAATATTATGGTGAGAAAACAAGGAAGCAAATGTGAAAAAAGTAGATCAGTACTATATATGTAATACATGTATCATTAGTGTTTAGATCTATTTTAATAAAATTGTACATGATGTCAATTATGATGATTCATTGTGAAAAAATAATTCACTCCTAACTATTGCATCATGTGTATTAGGTATGGAAGAGAAAAAGGCCTGATCGGCAACCTTGTATTTTTTTTCTAATTTCTTTAAACTGGTGACGTTTTGATGTACGCTTCTGGAAAAAGATCCCTGGAAAAAGATCCCTTTGTATGTATTGTATTCAAACTCCGGCTGTAACACAAGGGTAAACAATTACGATGAAAATTTTACTCGACATTTCTTATTACAAAAATAAAAGAACATTTGAGTCCCTTGGCGAGCTTTGTATAGCTCTATCATATAGGATCATAGGGGGTGTATTGAATATCCGATCTGCTTAAACCGAAAGGACAATGATTCATTCCGGTTGAATGTTTACAAAAGATAACAATATTGAATATCGAATATAATTTTTTTTAAATATTTATCTCGAATTTTATTAAATTATGACATTGTTCATCAATATTTTTGTGACTTTTCTAATCTTTTTTTGGGGGGGAATATTTTAATTTATAGTAAAACCCCAACAAAATTTTTGTGGATATAATAATTTTATTACATTATTAGGGTCTTGTGACGGTTACATGCGAAATATTTGCCAGGTCTGAGTGACATATTACCCGACACGATCTTTAGGGTAATATGTCACTCAGACCTGGCAAATATTTCGTATATAACTGTCATACGACCCTAGTGTTGTGATTATTATACTTCATGCTAAGAATTCATCTAATTTAAAATTAATTCACTTTCTCGAGTAAAAGGAGACATTTCTTACTGTAAATATTCATGAAAAGAGCTCTATTTTTGTAACTGTAAATGCACACAAAAACGCACGTGACATATAAAGCTTCACGTGGACATATTACTGTAGTTCATATGCCGTATTTGCTGGATAGGTTGGAATTTATATGCAAATTATTAATGTACAAAATATCACAGTAGTTTCTGGCTTGAAGTATAATAATCCTGAAAATGATTAGCAATATTTTTAGCTACTTCAAAAAGTCTTTAGATCGTAAGTTCTTCAGCCAATTCAATAAAGGTCCTTACATCATGTACATATGAAAATTTAAGGATGTGAGGTAAGTATAAACATAACGTAAGATTGAACACGGGAAAGGAATGATTACGGTATATTTTACATTTCGTAGATTAAAATTTCAAAATAATATACATACATTTTGAAATTCTAATTTACGAAATGGAAAATATAACAATTACATTTAAAGGTCATCGTATAGTCTTTTACATGGACCAACAGCTCTCACAACAAGGAAAACACGCAATGGCCTAAAAATGCAATAAAAGTAATCATAAATCCCAATTAAATACAGTATTCCGTGGAGTAAAAACATATCCCGTAACAGTGTAACTTACATAAAGTAGGCAAGAGACAGCCATCTAGAATACAAGATCGTGGCTTGAGACGGCATACACAGAATGTCACAGGGGTATGTGTGTATATAAAATAGTTTCAGGTTGTGTCGAATGGTCCCTGATATTTTTTTTAATGTATTTGTATGAATTTGTGGTACTGTTTACAAACAATCATTTGCTCTTATTCATGCTTTTCGGTTATTTTCAGGTTGAGCGAAAAGAACCCTTTATTGCTGCAAATCTGTAAGTTGCCTGGTGCAAGGCTAAATTATTGCGACTACCAAGCTGTTTCTTTTTTCCATTGACAGTCTAAATTACCCATTATGTCTTCGTCTACTCACTTTCCGGTACCTACCCTTATGATTTATTGGTAAATTTGTTCTCGTACTTAATATGCAGGAAATATTTGACACTGCACTTTAAGCAAATAATCAGTTATAAATCAAGCAAGTTAAATTGATTTCGTTTGTGTGATCTAATATTTAGACTAAAATGTATGTTGTATATATTGTCTTTGTTCAAATATAAAACAATATAATATTATTTTCTTTCTGGGAGGGGTAGCACCGCCATAAGCATGAACACGAACACGAACTCAATACATACCTGTTTTTATAACATTAAAATTCATTATTTACTATTCACTCAAGAAATCTATAAATCTAATCAGTTCAAAGTCTGATATGTTGAAGTGAGATATAATCCATAATCAAACCAAGTTGACAGCTGTCTATCAAGAGATTTCCTTATCTAATCCTATATTTGTACATAAGTGGAGACATTTCGTCCACAAAAATTACATCCTTTTATCGAGTTGGGTCATCTCCTAATACGGGTTAAACGATATGTTTGCAAACATTGTTTGAGCGCGAGAAAAGTTTTAAATCTGTTTTTCACACACTTTGGCACATTATGGTCATAAATTGGAAAATGATTCATTTGCTAGCTCTATAATACTTGCAAGACAAAATCACCCGTCCAGAATTATCAGTGAATCCACACCAGGAACATTTTTTATCAACAAAAACTAGTACTTCATCGTAACAAGGATAAGTTTCATTCGAAAATATCTCTGTTGTTATAAATGTGTTCAATTATCTTGTTAAAACACTGAAGTATAGAATGTTTCATCAAACTATATAACAGTGGATTTTTACGGGTATTACTATTTCACAAAATAATAGTATCTGAATAAGTATATTTAATTTAAAATAAGTTTTAAAAAATTACCATGGACAATAAAATTTTCCTTTATAAACTTCGAAGTTTATAAATAGTCTTCAATAGAATATATTAGTGGGGCAAATCTAAAATTCAGCAGTTTGAATTTTTTTACAACGAATAAGGAAATATGAAAGGAAGAAAATTTAACATAACAACATATCAAAGTATTATTAGGTCATTGTGAACTTCCGTTAAAAGCAGGAATAATATTACGTTTCCCTGAAGGAAACATGACCAGCTCCAATGCAGCACCCGTTGTAAGCTGAACTGTGAAAGCTGACCGCTACGATCACTTTTTAGACCACTTTTTAATAGGGTTGGTTACTTCAAAGACATATGACAAACGTGACGGCATCAGCCTTCCTATAGTTAACTTCCTATTTTCAAATGGATGTCGCATGCAATATACTCTTCCAGAACATTTTGTGTCACTTCTGATTTTGAAAAGAATTTCAATTATCATAGCTCTAGTTACCAGTGTTGGTGGTGTTTGTTTTGTTTTCTTTGTTGTTATCAATTAAAACAAAATTGGTTTTTTATTTATCCTTGGCAGTTTTTTAAAACTTTTATATCTGTGCGATACCTCTGTAGGTGTTCTCAAACTTTTCTGGTAGGTCAACTGATGTTTTCAAACTATATTTACTTTAATCGCAATCTAAATTCTAATCGAAGGTATTTTAAATATGTTCGTGCCTAAATATACATAGCTTGTACTTTATTCTTTAGATAAATAAGTTGTAATAATTATGTTAATTGATAGATACTTGTAATATAATCCAGTATGTATCATATCTATTAACGTATTCCAACACACCCCTTTCTAGATTTTTAATTGCAGAGGGGTACATTGAACCATTATACTATACATACGTTTTATGAATATTTGTAACGAAAAAAAAGACTGTCAACGACATATTAAAAGAAAAAAGTGACAAAATGATGTGATAAACGGTGGGGTTGCTTCTGCATCCAGGGTATAATTAGCACTAGTCCTCATTGTACCTCCACCTTGTTAAGTCTGTCCATATTTAAACACTGATTTTCTTTACTTTGGAATCATCACTAATTGATTTGATTTCTCACGTACATAATATAATTACCTATCTGGAGAGTTATTAATAATATTTACTATGGCAAATCAAACAAGCCACAAGAGAATTGTTTGCTCTTGCTCTCAGACCGGCTGTTTATACAAACTATCAATCATACGTTAGAGGTTTAATGGTCGGCCAATTTGTTGATGTCGCCAATTCTAAACCAGTTTGTCGTGTTGCAATATATTCAATCAATGTAAATGATATTAAGTGAACAATGACACATACTGGAGGCTTATGATATTATTTTTACAGACCAAATAACAATAAGTTTTCCATTTGATAATTTATAGCGGACTAGTGATTTCATTTTTGTAGTCTTAAGCACAATATGTCTTTCTGCTGGGTAATTTAGATAAGTGCCGCCAGAGTATCACGATAAATGACTATATATATACATACAGTTGTTTTGAATATGTATATATGGAAATCAAAACATTTTAGTTTATTAGGAATGAGATGTTTTTCGTTTTCAACTGTAACATATTGGTTCTTTTAGATATCAGAAATTACTCAGACAGCCCGATCTGCACTTAAAGTTTTGTCCACTCATTTGACCTCGCTCCTACTTTGAGTTTATCATTCAAAATTTTGCACTGTCTGTGCTTTAATTACGTGCTGTCTTGTTCCATTTCTTTTTTGTTTTCCATTATATTTCAATTCATTAGGTAGCTTTTGTTTGCACGCAACAGTGTCTCTGGGGACTGGTCGGTAGGATTTCCTCCTTCAACTTATTGGTGTGTATATAAGGTACACACATTTCAACGGCTTTAAATATATGATAAAACATTCAGAATTAACCAACTCAGTGAAAAGATATAAAGACATTTTTCTTTTAAAGAAACGCTGAAAGTAAGGTTATATTAGAAAGATTTATTTTTTTTTTGTGTGTGTGTGTCTTTTTAACAAACAGAAACAAGGTTTATAGTTTTTGATGCTTTTGTATGTATGATGATTATCTTCAGTGAGAAGTGAAAACGGTAACAATTACCGAATACGATACTTTCATTATGTTTTTCCCGTTTTTTCTATATAAAAATCAAGATAACGATTTTACTTTTTTGTATATTTCTGAACCTTACTATTTACCGTTTCCATTACTATCCACCGGTCAATATTACTGGAAACTATCGACCGGTAAATTGTCTTTCGGTATAATAAAACACTACGCCTCGGGGCAATAGTTGGTATCTCGGGGACAATAAACTTACTATTCCCCCCATATCCTATGATAATATAAAATTAGAAGGAACAGTATCAAACTAATCGTCATTTCAGAATTTCATCGTTAAGTATCTGTTAGAATAATCGAAAAATAAATAACCTGTAAAATGTCGACCCACGTGCCATGGTTAAATTTTATCGGTAGATTTCGGGATTTACCATAACAGGTTTGTATAAGCTGGTGCTTTTGCTATTTTCGATTCAGTTGTACGCCTTAATGCATATTTCACAAGTGATTTACCAAATCTTGACGAAAACGTGGATAATAAAGAGCATGTTCTATATTAAACAAGTCTTTTATGGTAATCTCAACTCCCCGCCAGATAGATTTAATAGGTTACTTATATATCAAAATAAGGTACAAATATACAGAAATGTCATTAGCTGAAATCATCCTTTTCTTTGTAATTCTGATCAGTCATGAAGTATGATGTGCACTTAGCAAATGATATATTTTGAAACATCGAATCGGTTTTTAAAGTAGGTTGCATGTTAAAACATCGTTTTCTACAAATGGCTTTTCATTCATAATGTTCCTATGACTGCTTGATGGAATTTGTTGGATCACACGACTGACACTGTATACGAGAAAAGAATTGTTTCCTTTCGAATCACATCTTCTTGGAATTCGTGTTGTGCAAGTTATAGGGGTGTTTTGGGTTCTTTAATTTTTGTATTTGTATTCCCAGATTTCTTTGTCACTTCGAATTCTTGTTTTTGCTGCTTCTTGGTATTTTA
Organism: Mytilisepta virgata; assembly: GCA_028015205.1. NCBI lineage: Eukaryota > Metazoa > Mollusca > Bivalvia > Mytilida > Mytilidae > Mytilisepta > Mytilisepta virgata. The sequence continues at coordinate 34,644,818 of CM051517.1, forward strand.
TCCATTTTTCTGAAAATGAATCCATTTTTTTTAAATATCGGCAAAATTCAAATTCTAAGGAGAAGACAAAGTCATGAGAATGGAACACAACAAACAGACGCGATATTGATATATGTATAACTGAAATAATAAAAAAACTTATATTAGACTAAACAATACAGCACAGAACTAAAGCACTAGCTATGTGAACTACCATTAAATACCGGGAGTGACATCAGAGTAATGAAATTAACAGAGGTGAACATAACTCGCGACTCTTAGAAGTTTATGTGAAATGTACAGCAATCTCGTCTTGTCGAGAAAGTCGTCGAATAAATCACATGCACGACAGTAACGAATCAACTGTGAAATGTACAACCCATAGGCTGGACCCCTGGTATGTCACTGCTAAGAAAGGGTAAGTTCACAATCAGAAAATTGAAATAATCACGTTTGTCATACAGATTTGATTTCAATCGCCCATTATTATTTATTTACCAGTACAAATCTAGTTGGTGTGTCTGTGGTCCCTTTAATTTCAAGTTTACTGCGATGGATGAGATGGAGTATAAGAATTATTAAGTGACAAAACTTCACCTATATAGGGGAAACTGAAATCAAAGGACTGGGCCTTTTCTTTCCAATTCAGCAGCCCCTGTAAAAAGTTAGCTTGAAAACAAGAACAGGCCAGCCAAACGTGGCTCTCAGTTTGTCCCCATTAAGATGACGATCGTCTATTAAAAAACATGTCCTCCAAATTCAACAAAGATGGTGTCAATGAGAAATCTAGATGTTAATAACATCAGTCTCAGGGTACCTTTTGGTAAAATTGGTGTGTTTTTTGACAAAGTAAGCCTTGTAATACTAGATAAGCATATCTTTGTAAACCTTGTTTAGTGCAGAAATATTGGTGAATTAGCTCACAAAAAATATTTTAGTTTATCATGCGGGAGGTCGTATACAGTTCTTATGCTATTACAATAGGTAAGGTCACTAGAAGATAGATATTCCTGTAAGTCTTTAGAATTCTTTAGATTCACACCACTAGTTGAGTAGGCCTTATCACAGTAGCTCTTGAGACCGTCCTTAATTGCTGTAAAGAAAGTAGTAAGGACTTTTAAAAGGGTTTACTAATATAAATGTTTTTTTTTTATTATTTCTTAAATTATTAACACTACTGACTAGACATAATTGGTAAAACGTGTATATAGTACCCCAGTAACTGTTTTCGTTTAAAGCTACCTCTAAGTGCATCCCAGAAGGTTTACTGAAGTAACGAAGAGTATCGTCAGATCAGTTCCTGCTATATCGTTAAGCTATAAAATTGTAAACTTTATAAAAAGCTAATATTGTAGCTCTGTACTTAGATGTTTTTTTGTTTCACCTTTGGCATTTAAAACGTTAGATATAAAATACTGATAATTGTATAGTGTTATCTGGCAGACTTTTTTATTCCTGTATCTGTATTAACGTAAAATAATATTTTCCAACACAATATCTGGAAAAACAAAAAGACAAATTCTGAAAAGACACTCTTCAAAATAATTATGAAAAACTATTCTTTATACAACTTATTTCCTTAAATGAAAGTAAAAAGTTATATTTATATATTAAAATGAAAACTATAATTATGAAATAGAAAAAGATAGAGGAAAGAAAGTTTTAACAAAATTAAGAATTTTTGGTCAGATAAAGGAAAGATATCAAAAAATTAAACGAGAAGTCAGGCTTTGCAAATATTGCAATCAAAATTATATAGATGATGAAATTCATTGTTTCCTTATATGTACGTTCAATCAGCATCTTAAAAAAGATTTTTTCAAGAATATTAAAAATTTGGTTACTTTAGACCCTTCTACTATTAAAACAAAAATCAAAGGATTTTGCAATTGAATGTCTGTCTTCAGCTGAAGTTTTGCAGCTTTCGGCTCCATTCATAAAGTCGTGGCTACTGAGGAGAGTGGACTCAAACTCTTCATAATTTTTAATTTTGTTTGCTCTTTGATATTATATTGTATTCTTTGCCTTGTGTATTATACCATTTACCCTTCGTGGATAAAACAGTGCATTAATAAAGATATCAACTAAACCGTACAGATCGCACATTTTATTTCAGCTTGACGGTCCTGAATACGGTAATAAAAATCGATCAGTTTTATCCAAAATAAGAATAATTTGCAACAAGAAAGGTCCAATTTAATTTGCAAGAATTCTTCATTATTGAGCGATGTTGTATATATAATTACTAAGGAATAACAGGGACGGGAAGAATAATTATTGTTCTTCTCTGCCTGATAAAAGACAATTATTGGATTCATGTGGCTCAGAAAGGAAATAATGCTTTCAATGTGTTATTTACAACCCTCTGTATATTGTACACACTGTTTGATTCAGCAAGTGACAGAGGGAGAATAGTAGATTTGTGTACTTCTTTATATTGGGGAGTTATAGAGAAGGATATTTTTTCATCTATTTTTAAAGTATCCCTAACATTTATATAAGGATTTAAGAAAACTGAATCTGATAAAAAATGATAATATCTGTATCATTGGATGAATACAGTAAAAGAATGTAATATCTCCAATTGAAACAAATATTATACAAAAAGTAAATCTCTGACAATAGTCACATTCACATGGTCTGCTTAGTTGAAATCAATAATGTATACAATATTTTTCTGAATAAAAATTACACTGAGACAAAAAAATTCTTTAATTTAGGACATCAAATTATAATGTTAAATCTAACGGAAGTAAATGCAATGGTTTTTCAATTTAGACTGCATTTCCTGTTCCTTGCACTCTTTTGTCCCCGCTGAACTTCATCGAAATTGCGATGAACAGATAGTGGGGTAGGAAATATATAGTTTACCTTTGATGGATTCACAATTCAATGCTAAAAATATGATATTCTACCTCACTCAAAATAATATAAAGAGACTAGCTTAGATTATGGAGACGTAAATAAGTGTTACTACAGTATTTTTTTTCCTTGAGGACTTGTATTCTTTATTCTGTACGACGAATTATTTATTTATTTATTTCATTATTCGTTTCAGGACTTCAACAGCTTTCTATAGGTTTGACCTTCAGTAAATTTAAATCTTACAAGTTTGTTGGAGAATTTGTTCCACAGTCGTGAATACACCCATAACAACTGGCATTTTCTTCCTAAACATAAATATTATCTGTATCAGTTACAGAATCTACGGAAGCTGCAATACAAACTGTGATAAATGAAGTTAATGAAAAATGAGAAACCTGTGCCTCTATTATATAACCTAGACAGATAAATTGGCCACTTCTGTTTCCTGTCATATGACAGTCAGATATCATTAGGATAAAACCTTACAATTCTTCATTAAAAAGTTCTGCAAACAAATGCCTTAAAGTTTCAGCAAAGTCAATATCAAAAAGTTGTCATGCTTTGGAACGAATTACTGCAACAAAAGGCAAGATTTCATATTATCTACGGGTTTTCTTCTTTAATTTTATATTCGCCCCCTCTAGTCAAATTTAGACTTAAAAGACACGAAGTTAGACAGATAAATTATTATATTATTTAATAAAAATGATAAATTGTTTGCCAAAAGTTTGACATAGGTGGCAACATATTTCTCATGATTTATTTTCGTTTTAATTTTGTCCCGTAGCATTGAATAAGAAAATAATAAATGTTTTTTCAATACTTCATATCAAATGACACATGCACAATTCAAATTTAAACTAATTTGTCTTGCATATATTGGTCTGGAGGAACAAAATTCTTTATGTTGCAATCTTGCGGGGTCATATATTCGTCTCCAGATTTAAAAGGTATGAGCTTGGAGTAAATTAATTAGTCCGTTAATATATGACACGTATACATTCATGAAATCTGTTTTGACATATCACAATAAATATTTTGTGTAGATTATTGTTACTACTACGAAAAAAATCTTCCGCCTTCCGTTTTGAACATTCTTTGATACGACCCCAAAAATTAAAATGCTATAAAGTATCATTATGATTTATGGTATATGTGAGCTATTCCTCTTTCAAAGTGTTCTTCTTTCCAATAGACATTTTGCTTAAAGATCTTATCTCTATCTACAGTATCAAACAACTGACCAGAATGCCTATGAATATAAATCATATATATACAAACCCAGGAATAAAAATGAACAATAACACACCACGACAAAAATATTAAACATTAAAAACTATGAACAACATGAACTATAAAAATCAGGAATGAATTAACACAGGTCATCATTGACCAGTTTAAAAACTATACATGTATGGTGATTCTGGTGCACATAAAATATCACGGCTGTCAAAATTTGGTTAACTTCAATTGGCTGAAAGAAACTCATGGAACCAAGAAGCAGTTTCACTCACAACCATTGATTTATTTATTCCTAAATATTTATCTCATTTTTATCATAAACAATTGTATGCAATGCATTTTTATGTTAGCAAACAAAATATTATGCCTAATCATTAATACGTTCAGGTTTGGTCGTGTATATAGGGGATTTGGGTCAGCGTGCATTACTTTTTGAATATTGCCTAGAAGGACATTCAGAACCAAAACCATTTTTGTTTTATATGAAAGGAGATAAATAATCTCACTTACAGCCAAACATTCGTTTTGGTTCTGAGTTTCCTTCACGTTGAAAAACCGTCTTGAAGATGTTAATTTGGAAAATGTGTGTTAAAACTGTCTCCCAAAGCGATATTCATATATGTAAAAAAAATTTAGTAACTTACTTGTTAGTTATTATTAGCAAATCTTTAGAGACTACATACCAGACTATACCTCCAAATTTTTATTTAATATCCACGATTGATTTACATTTTATCGGTACATGGAAACTTTTTTGTCGAGCTTTGGTATCAAATCAATACCATTGTCTAGTAGATGATACAATGTTGTCGATCTCTTGTTTTATAAATGCCTTTCGGTTTTACGTTATGTTTTGCAACTGTATTTTTGAAAATTTACATGTGCTAATATACATGCATTTATACGGAATTACAAAATTCTGGAGTTTGAATCTTTTCTACAAAATTGTTGCATTATTTTATTGGCTCAGTTCACTTCGGATTCTAATACTAATAATGAGACGATCGGTGGATCAGTTTGTATGAAAAATATTTATGAGGGCACGTCTCGCTGAAGATTCAGAGTATGGCATTGCCTTTGCTATTCCCAGTACTCTGGTACTGCCGCTTCCTTTCAAAATCCTTAAATTTTACTGATATGAATTTTTAGAAATTTCAGAATTCAGGAGTATTTCTTTAATTTTAATTTGGAGATGTGGAAACTTTGGTTCTGAAAGAGTTTTTGATATTTCTAATCCGACAGTAAAAATATATAACATTTTTACCTCTTCTTACAGTTTCTTCTCGTTTGACCAATATAGTAGAATATAAGTTTTACTTATATATAGTAACTACCTGGTTTCACTTTTTCTATTTTTATCAGTTGTATTGTCATTTGTTACAGTATAAGATCACCGAAATAAATAATAAGACAGAGAGAGATCAATCTATATAAATGGATAAATGAATTCAGATACAAAATTTGTTTCCTAAGAATGTGCTGTACTCCATCATCATGTACTAGTATGCTAGTGATAAAAAATTAACAAAAGCCAAACTACAATATTGTGACGTGTGAAAAAATTCAAAGCAAATTTTAGATGCAAATATATACCAGGGAATGATGACTATACATACGGAAACCGATACGTACCATGGGGAGGTTTTTAAATTTTAACTCCTTATAACGACTTAGTAACTCGATATAACAACTTAGCACAACCAACTTAGCTAACTCGTTATAACAACTTAAATAACTCGTTATAACGTGTTACTAAGTGGATATAACGAGCTACTAAGTCGTTAATTACAAAAAAAAACACTCCCCGGCTTCCGTACTGTATATATGGGTATATCTCCTATAACAGAAACTTGTTAGGAATATGAAACGAATTATTTATTATAATTCGGTTTTGTTTTGTTGCATATATTCCAGATTATTTAGCTTTTGAGTACAAAAAAAAATAAGTGAAAATGGACACGAAATATAAAATTAACAGTAAAACCATTTCTTATTCTCTGATACCAATTTTGATGCACTGTAAAGTTATATTTTTCTTATTAAATATCGCAGTGTTTACCTGATTGAATCGGGCAAGACGCACACGGGTGCTTATATGCACTGCAGCGTGCAAAAATGGTAAAATTCAAACTGCTATATTACAATTAGAATATCATTTATTCCATAAAGAATTTTATCTTTTACAGCTGATGTGCCATCACAGTTTAAATTGTGTCCGGTAGCTGTGGTTTTCCTACTTAACTTAGGATCTTAGTCATTTTCTTTGCGCAAATTGTTATTTGTGAGATTGATTTTTTGAGGACTCAGATGGAAGCTATTTGGGAATTGTCGTATAGAAATCTCCATTGCATTATCAAAGCTGGGGATTTGAAGACACAGTGCTGATAGCAGTACAAATAATCTTTCAAGACTCGTTAAAGTACACTGATAAAAGAGATCATTATAAGCATTGTCAAACATTCCTGCTCGGTTTATTTCAAAGCAAAGCATTTTTTATGATTAGTCTGATGAACAGGAATGGTAGATATAATCTAATAAGATTTCTCTGATATACCTTACGTTCAAATGCCAAGTTGTCAATCAGAATAAGAAAAATAAAGATTTGCAGTTCTACCCTTTTCTCAATTTTGACAATAAAACTTAATAGCATGCACATTACAATAAATAAACGACGAATTATAATGAAATTGAAATTCGGCTCATGTTCAGTTACTGTCTCATCTTGATACTAGTAAAATATAAACGGTTATCGGATGTTACAAATTTTTGGATCTGAGGAATACAATGTACAATGCATTCCCGTGTGCTAGGATACTTTTTACAGACCATTTTGGTATAAGACCTCAAACAATTGGAATTCGGCTATGTCATATAATTGAAAACAATGACCCATTAATATACTCATTCTTTCCCTCTTTTCAATGCAGCGGAATTTGGTCTCATTGGTGCTTATCTCATATCCTTACATTTTCATAGAATACGTGTCGATTGGTATCATAGAATATTGTAACAGAAATTATACATTATGTGTATACTTATAAACTATCAGAAAGTTTGGTCTATGTAATTTATCTTCTATTTATTAAAAAAAACATTCTGATGAAATTTCTATCCTCTGTATAAACATGTTGTTGTTTTTTTTTATCAAATTATGTCTTATCAGCAGTCCTTAAGGCCAAAAAAAGTTTGAGGGCAGACCCTTCCAGAAGGAAGATAATCCTTAGTGTCCAAAATAACTAATATATGTTTATTTTTAATGAAGTGAGAGAAAACGTGTTCCATATTGGACACGTTTAAGCTGCAATCACTGGGTTGTCGTGAGACTTAGTTGGAAAAACAAGATTAAGAAAGCAATAAATGCATACTGGTCAGCGGGATTAAAGAAGTTATATACGGATAAACTCGACCTAAACTTAGCCTAAACATTCGGTATCTGGGAAATAATTAAAAATATAGTGCCGGATATGATAAAGGCAACCATAAAAGCTTCTCAAAGTCTTGTGAAAGAAGCAGAAACAATCTATCAGATACTTCATACTCTCAGTGGCTTTTGTGACAGAAACTCCTTGCAAAATATTGTGCTAATATACGCATACAGGACTTCAACTACGGCACTTTAATTTAGAGATTCGCGGATTATTCGTGTACCTTTGTTTTGAATGCAAATACAGAAGTTATAAGTTGAAACAGTTCAAAATTTTAAAAAATGTAAACCAGGACTAATATACATTGTACATCGTTCGTTCACAAAACAGATACAGAAGTACATTTTATCAAGTGCATTTTTTTTCAGTTATAACATTAATGATTTTAGTGCATTGACTCATTGGCTGACAAGCTAGTTAAAATTATTTGATTCTTTTTCACTAAAAAACAAACAAAACATTTAAATAAAAAATTGTAAAATGCAAGTGCATACTTCAAGTGAATGACGTTAATTACAACTTGTGAACATCAATACTTATGTTTTTTAAGGTGTATATGTCGGTAATAAGTACAACAAAGCTTTAGGGTTCAAAACGTTGAATTAGAGTTTTCACAGAGAGAAAGGAGTAGTACAGGATGGTCACAGAGAGAAAACAGAAATAACTAAAGATTATGAATAATACTAAAAATGTGATAATATACTAAACTTTCATCATATTCGTGAAGTATCTGTATAGTTAGCATGTTTCGTCCTGATTACACGATTAAAATTGATCCTGCTTTCTAAATATTCAAAAAATATCCGGAAGCAATTATCTGTAGACAGGGTGGAAATTCAATAAAACCTTGAGATTGAATATTATGATGACGAGCGTAAAATATTTGAATTTATGATAAAAACAAACAAAGTCAAATCCGTTCTTAGAAATACATGTATGCGAAAATAATTTAGTTCTATTCGGAAAGTAACCTTATATATCGCTTCAACCAGAGTATCGCTGAAGACATGGGCATTCTTTCCACAATGGGAAAGTTTACAATTGGAAAGTTACCATCGCCATGCATTGTCATAAAACTTTGATTTCAATAATCTATTTCCATCCGTGTATACGTAAAACATAATTTATATGGTATTACGTATTGCTTTTTATGATTCTCATGAACTCTTATTATTTTCATAACAAATTTGTATTTGTCCATATAATAATGCTGAACTGATTAAAGTCATGGCTTTTGACAAGGTGCCTTACCTTCGCATAAAGTTTCATAAAAATTGGATTAACTTCATTCTATTATATGTTGTATATTACCAGGAAACGCCAATATTCTTAAACATTTTAGAACTGAAATGCACCTTTAGGCATGGCACCTAACCTTCACATGATTTTAATGCTTTAAACTGAATAAAGTTTGTGAATGACCTGGTAGAGTTTATACACCAATAAATTGCGGGAAAAAACTCTTATTACTAATAATTCGATAATAATTACACTTTTCAACAAAATAAGAAAGAAATTAACTGTTTAAATTTGGCACTATTTTACTGGCTCACATATCTATACGTTGAACGTCATTAAAAGAGACCTGGGCCCAGTTGTTCAAAAGTTAACTGGGCGCAATTTTCAGTTTCAAATTTTTACTTCCTTGATTATGCCGGAGAACTGAAAATTTTCTGATGGGTTAATCCTATGACTTTGTGTGTCCATGCAAAATTCTGTACAGAAATATTACTTAACAATCAAAATAATTGAAACTGAAAAAATGTGATTACCTTTGGAACAACTGGGCCCAGATGTCCCGTTGTCGACCAATCAAAATCAACAATACATACAGTACTAGTATTTGAATTATTCATTAAGCATGTACACATCCATATACATTATATATCATCGTTTACGGCAGGAATTATCAACATTATATATATTCCTCCGTGAATTTCGAGTGGTTTTTCTGCTTGGGTGTTTCTCTGCTGCATTTAAGTATTTTTTTATAAATTTATGCAACACGTTTTGTTTTCAATTTAACAAACACTTGCAACAATTTCTACATTCTTTATTTATCTCGCTGCATACATGTACGCGTACTTTTCTTCGTTCTGTTTTCTTAGAACAGCAAAACTCAACTTTAATTTCTGTTTTATTTCTGTTCTTATACAGACATAAATGACGGTTATCTGATACCAATATTATCTGTTTTACGCCAGCTGTCTGTTACTTTGGACTAACTCTGGCTTTCTAATGACGATTGCTGACTGATAAAGCACGTACTTCGTGATGTATGGTGTGTTCAAATCGTTTATTGCTTAACAGTGGAAATACCAAAGAATATAAACACATACGTTAACTTTAGCTGTTGCTAAAAGTTACCAGATTTTTTTATCAATGTTACAGTGCGCTTCTATTTATCTTTTATTGGGTTGCGATCTTAAAGAAGTGGGGTGATTTTCGCCTGTATTTATTTCACTTCTAGGGTCATTTAAAAAAAAGTCGCATAATGCCTTTCACAATTTCTGTGAGCTCTGTCTGGTATGTGGTCTCTAAAGTTTTGCTAATAATAACTAACAAATAAGTTTTCCAACGTGAAGGGCACTCAGAACCATAACGAATTTTTTGCTGCAAGTCAGTTTATGTATCTCCTTTGGCAGTAGACTGGTTTCGGTTCTGAATTTCCTTCTTGGCAATATTCCAAAAAATGGTACAAATTTACCAAAATCGTATTTATATACAACTTTTTCGGGTAGACAATTTGATCTTATTAATGATTAAGCATAAGATTTCTGTTTGCCAACATAAAACTGCGTTGCATGCAATCTTTTACGATTAAAAGTAGCTAGATATTTAAGAAAAAAAATTATGCAATGGTTATGAGTGAAACAAATACATCGGAAGTGGCCATACTAATTTGCTGAATTATCCTTACAATAATATTGATTAGTCAAGAGAAGTGCTAGTAAATAAATATTATGATTATTTAAAATTTTGATTCTCCAATTTTCTAAAGTTGATAAACATTATCTATATGTAGCCATAACGGGTAAAATACTTCTGCACGTGGAATGTTGCTCAAGCATGGACAAAGTTTTCTGCTGGAATGTTATCGTGTAAATCATGAAGTATGGCATTTTAAAAGTCAATACAATGTTATGCATTATAGTTTTCCAACGAGGACGCGGTGTGTCTGTATAAGATCATCCCTCGGTTGGTCGTTTTCAGCACATTTGGCTATTTCGCGGCGGCTGGTTTTTATTGGTGGAGTGAGCCGGAGTACCCGGCGAAAACTACAGAATTCTTATTTCTGATTGGACAAATTTTAAAAATTTTCTCCTCTGAAACGACATGTCTGAATGAACTTGGTATGAAGCGTCTATGGATGGATCTCTATAAAGTTTGCATATTTCGTCCCGGTCGGACAACTAATATGGCCGCCATGATGAATTCTAATTACTGATTGGTCAAAATTTCAAAAATGTTCTCCTCTGAAACCGCAAAACCAAATGAACTGTAACTTGGTATGAGCATCTGTTGAAGGACCTTTGTAAAGTTTGCATATTTCGTTTCGGTCTGACAACTAATATGGCCGCCATGGTTAATTCTTTTTTCTGATTAGACAAATTTAAAAAATCTTCTCTGATGAACTGAAATTTTGTATGAAGCATCTGTGGAAGAACATTTATAAAGTTTGTATATTTCGTCCCGGTCGAACAGCTAATATGACCGCCATGATGAATTCTTATTTCTTATTGGTCAAAATTTCAAAAAAAAATCTTTTCTGAAACCACAAACGTGGAATATGAACTGATACTTCGTATAAAGCATCTATGGAATGCCCTTTACAAAGTTTGCATACATCATCCCGCTCCGACCACTAATATAGCTGCCTTCAGCATTTACATAGTATTGATTGATCGAATTTTAAAAAATCTTCTCTTCTGAAATCCCTGAGCAAAACGAACATACTTGGAAAGTCCCTTTCAAATAAATCCTCCCGGTCATACACCTTGCACGGCTGCCATGAACAATTCTTATTTTTGATTGGTAATTTTTTTCAACTCTTCTCCTCTAAAACCATATAGCCAAATTAACTGAAACTTGGTACGAAGCATCTATGGAAGGTCCATTACAATTTTCACTTGATATGAAATAAAATGGATTGATTGTGGGACTGTCAGGTGAGGTATACAGGCTCTATTGTCTTGAACGTCTTGTTTGTTATGTCTAGAAGAACAAAAGTTCAATTCTGGTTAACTGGAATGAAAAAAAAAACACGCACAATAAAGATACAAGCTGATAAGTGCAACAAGCGGTTGACATTCGGTCCCTTGTTGATTTTGGTGTTCTTTTCAATTGTTAACTAGTAACGTCTCAACCTTGTACAGTTTAATAGCCAACGTATTTCTCCAATTTTGATATTCTAATGGCATTTAAAACGGCTCTTCAAAATTTTCGGTTTAAATTTTTTGACTTTCTTTGAGTGGACATCTAATTTTTCAGAGCCTCAAAATTTGTATCATAAGGTGTTGAACAAGTTATTGTGAAAATTAATTACATACATTTCACCTTAAAAGGATATTTTTCAAACTCATAGGAAATATCATTAGATTTCTTGCATCATTCAGAAACAAACATTTAGATGCACTATCTATATATACAATAAGAGGTTATATCAGTAGCCCCCGAGATCAAAAATGTGGACAAATTCCACCAAAACATTGTAGATAAAAATGCTTCACAAACTATCTAAGGACATTTATACATGAAAAGAATGGCTAAGCATTTTAATTTTAAAAATAATTTAATTTTCAATTAAATGTTAAATGAGTCATTTTCGACGTTTGGCCTTGCGGACTATATATACTGACGAGACATTAGCTATCGAAACGTGCAGATCTAGTGCACAAAAATTAATATCACAGCATGAGTAGATATTCTGTGTGCTGCAGGTATATCATGCACCAGCTTTGCTTCAAACATATATTTTGGTGTTTGCATCAATTTACTGAATACACATATGTATATTGTTCAGAAAATAAGAAGTATGGGTCCGTCCTTATATGAATTTTGGCTGTAAGCTTTGTTCATTTGTCGTTAATTGCTTTCTTCAACAGTTTGAAATTCTAGTATTGTTCCCTTTTTCGATTTTTTTATCGTTTTTGATGTCCATTTTGTTAACATTTGTATTACATTTTAAACAAATTATACTGCATATCAGACGTGCATGATCTTTTTCACCATTCATAAAGCTCAGAATTTTATTTATAACTAGTGGGACATGGGCTTCGTCCTTCACCCCGGGTAATATTATACTGTTGATCTTCTTTCCGGATATATGCTTACACATCATGAATTATCCAAAAATTTATAAAATGAAAATATGATTTTCTGTTAAAAAATAGAATATAAGGTTTGTGATGGAATAATTATTATTAATGAGTATAGTACAATGCAAGTTCGAAATTTCATCATCGGTTAGAGATTTTTATGTAATGAAAAGTACCAGTAAATTCAACAGACTATTTTTTTTTAAACCGGGTTTAGATACAAATCATTATCGAAAAGAAAGAAAGCAGGGAGATCAGATTATTTCATTTCCTTAATCTGATTGATGATGCTGATGTAACAACTGAATAAAATACTGGAAACCTTAAAGTTTATATAAGGTATTTACAAATCACATAATTTTAGATCTGAAGAATAGTACAGAATCATATAATTATATAGTATTTGTAACCCAAAGTGCAAGGTAAATGTTGAATTAAGTTTAATTTATTTTATGAATGTTCAGTGTTTAGATAAACTTATTTTAAGCATTTACCTTCTGTAATATCTAATTTTTGTCAATTTGATTTTATATTTAATTTTTGTTATAAAAATTTATTGAATTATTTAAATTGGTCCATAGAATAGTTTCACATTAAACGAACCCTGGTGACATCAGTTCAGCGGGTACATGCCATATTGTTTAGAACAAGCTTAACTATATATGTAGATTATTTTGCAATGAAAAGCTCAGAAAAGGGTCCTTTTTCTTCTTCATTGCAGGATTTTTCCTGTAAGTTTTTCGTTCAGTTCGGATTTTCTCAGTTTGCCTGTTCTGGTGAAACCTTTCCTCTTGTTTATTTCCATGTACTTATGATTGCCGAATCTGTCTCCCGGTGTTCGTCATTGTGATCGGACTCGTGCAACTGGTCTTTATGCGTAAAGTTCAATTGTTAATATTTGCAGATTTGTATATCTATACTGGGACTGTTAGTAATAATAGTCCCAGGTCTATACAACAGGACTAGAATATTTGTCGTTAACCGACAGCTTGGTTAAGGTACTGAGTAAAGAATATTTAACCACGTCTTCTAAGGAAACAACCATTGGATGTTTAAGACAAAAAAAGAAAAAAGCAGGTCTGAATGTCTCTATAGTAAACAAATAACGGCAAATTTCGTCAAAAACATTGGGTGTATTTGAGTGCCAAAAAGGAAGGGTCATAATTTTCGGCTATTCAGAATCAAAAATATCAACTGAAAGCAAGAAGGCAAATAACGGTAAATAAAATATTATCTCAAGCCCTCATGACCATCCCTATCAATCTTATTACTGTTCTTCCAGGGGTTTAAGAGGAGATTATGCCCTGTGATTACATGACAGGGCGGTGGATGGCATTGCTCGCCAGCTGCAAAAACAATGAGTGGTTTCAATCTTGAGACATCGAGATCGATTTCAAGTATCAGTGTATAGGTTACCAACAACATGGAAAATCAGAAGATTCCGTGCGTCTTTCTAGTACTTAAATTTTCTTCAAATATATCCAATATCATTAAAAATAGCTGAAGAAATCGTCAATCAAATGAAAAAAAATCCTATTGTTATCGATATTAAAATATAAAAAAAGAGTTGATTTCCATCTTGACACAGTCATATGTCACCTTCTAACATAATGTATATATACTTCGATATGCTTTGTGAAGGTGACAATGTATTTTGCAGATATTTAATTCTATTTAGACAGTTGTACAACAGTGGTCCACGTTAGTGTGGTTTGGTAGTAAATTATTTAATTGTATAAGAACAGTCGACTTTGTGATTTATTTTCGTTATCAATTTAACCCTGTTAAAACCACATGCTCTCCACTCTATAGGTATTTCTGTGTCACGTGACTACTAACTTAATCATGTTTAGATTTTCATATTGTAGAGAATTACTGAAGTTTTCACTTTATTTACACAGAAAATAACGTTTGCACTCGGGAAGGTGTGTCTTACTTAAGGAGTTTTAATTCATAACTTAAGTCATAAAGAGCAGCCAATTAATATAGTATTTGTATAGCTGAGGGCTGGTCGAACACTGATCTTTTTTCTCAATGTTTACCAAAGGAAACTTTAGTTCATATTCCGTCTTTAGTGAAATGATTTTTGGATCTCCTTAATAAAGCAGTGTCGAATAACAACTTTTATAGCAGGATGCAACTGTGTTGATATATGACAAACTTTTTTTCAAAGAGCAGCTGTTTGGATTTAAAATTTATAAGGTGAGGAAATCTTGATTTTTTTCATTGTTCTTATAATATATACGTGCATGTAATTGATTAGTTTATTTTACATGTAGATGTTTCTTGAAATGTTAATACAGTTGTCATGTAATGAGGTTATATTGATGTATGTAATTGTTGGGAGATTAATATGGATGTCATGTTAGAAAACAGAAAAATCTCTTCAAAACAAATGAACGACATTGACAGGTATGGTGCAGATTTTTTTTTTTACGTACAATTTTCATTAGAATTAATGCGACATCTAATATTACTCCCTGTCATGTTGTTATTCGTAATGAATAAAAACAAGTGACATTCAAGTATTGGATATATTTGTTACCACTGGAAGACAATCTACGACAGGTATGAAATTTTATCTATATTTGATAAATATTGTACATTGACTGACATGTCAGGTATTTAGGATAAAGATCTTTGTTGATACGATCATCATCACCATTTTTCAGCAGGTAAGTTTCACAGGTGGGAGATATACTTATCCATCTACCCAGGTATTTTTACTATAATTCATACCATGATTCCAATCGTTCGAAAAAATACTCCATGGTTGTGTGTCATTTTTGACATTCCGTGATATGTCAGTATCAGATTCTGTCAAAAATATTATACAGTTTGCACGAAAATATTCGCATTTCTTCCCTAATAGTCCATGTACAAAAAAATATAAACTATTGTCAAGAAATGGTTATTTCGTGATTTATTTTTTATTACCCACTGTATAAAGTTGACAGGTCTCAACCATTGACTTTGATAAACTTTTAGTCCTATTATGCAAACTTTCTTTAAATGATTAAATATTGCTCTGAAAGGAGCTTTCATTAATTTTAGGTAACGGTAGATGTTATCTTCTGTGTGACCTTGCAGGTATACAGATATAAATCATATTTCCACCGGTGTCAAACCCGTCAATATTTACTTAAATTTTGTCAAATTTCAGTCAAAATAAAAAAGACCTTCTTGCGTCATGTCGCAACTGTTTCAACATTTTTATCTTGCAATGTGATACAAATTTGTGATAGATCGCTAATGTTTATAGTGGGTTTATTATAGAAATAGGAGTTCAAATACAATTGAATTTATGCCTCTGGATATGTTGTTAAAGACATTTTTTTCACTTTTTCATATGTTTGTCTTATCAGTTTTGCAACAGAATTGAAAGTGCAAAAATCAAGAAATTAAAGCATCACACTTATGACCCCATAATATGAAAAAGAGATATCTTTTTCAATTTTTATTTTAAAATCTTATTTGAAAAATGAGAATAATATTGTCGCTCACACCCGCGGAAATTGTCCAACAAAAAGAAACTGCTAAACAAGAAGTAGTAAAACGTTATACTAAGACCGGACAAACATTGTATCATTCTGTACGTCTTTACGAATTAGATTCTGATGTCCTCATCAAGTAAGTGACAAGTTCTGTTCATTAAAAACGCATTATCAGCTTGTAACTTAATAAAAAGACATGTATCTTTCGATGTAAATTAAAGCAAAAAACATAACTTGTTGAAATCTAGATAAGATAATACAAAGTACTCTCGCTGTAACGTCAACGTCAATAAAAATAAGTATTAAGACAGCTACTGAAACTTTGCAATGCAATTTATTACGCATATATAAAAACCAACGTATCAGTTTGCCGAATATGACTATTATCTAAAATTAAGTTTTTAAATGTAAAATTCTACATATACTGTTTGGAATTCTTACTATTGTTAACATTAGATAGAGCTAGAATAAAAATTTATATCTCCTGTAATTTGAGATGTACCTTTTCGTTATAGTCTGGAAAAAAAGTTTTTACTTTTGAGAATCGAATTCCTATTTCAACAACCTTTCAATTCATATGTTTTGGATGAAATGAAACAATAATAAGATATTAAATGTGCAGTGCTTCAAATTAAATTATTATAAAACTATTTAAATTAGAATTTAATTGCATTTAATTTAATATTTGATAGAAAAATTCTAATAAAACTATAGCAACTATGGATACCTCTGGAGCTCTTAAAAGGATTTACCGCAATATGGTGAACAGTTTTTAGATCATAGATTAAATTATCATATCATAATATTTTGAATTGATAATTAATCATAATTGACCTGTCATTTGTAGTGAATTGTTCAAACACTATGTCACCTGATTTAGATGTGTGCTAACCGACTTGACATTTCAACCCGCTGGGCTTAGTATTTCTACTAATTTTAGCACCAACATTGCTGATAATGAAATTTGGACTCGTAAGGTGCAGCACACATCTAACTGCATAACTATATTAAAGGATCAAGAGTAAACAGGTATTTATGCGAACTATCGTACTTGTTTTCAGTCATTGTTTTTATATTTTATTAATTTCCTCTTTAAAATTTATTTTTGGTTTGCCTTAAGTGAGTTTGCAGTTTTAAAATTTGTTTTATTTTAATTCTTTTAAATTGAAATTTTCAAATAAGGCCATCTGATTTAATTGATTCATTCCTAAGTAAGCACAGTTATCCATGTATTCCCGAGAAATAAAGGTATGTAGAATCCCACTCTACACAAACAAGGACACAGGGTCGCACCCTGTAGTACAGTTATTTAACATCAACTTAACAGTTTTATCTTAGTGCGTGTTAGAACTCTAAAAATACGCGACAAAATAAGCATGGCCAAATATTTCTTTTAATTTGTGCAAATGCCGAAGTTTTCTGTTCATCCGATTTAATCCTCCAAACGGTCATGTACATATAGGTTGTATATATTATGGTTTTTCACAGATTTCGCTATCTGACAGTCACATTCCAAGATATATCAATTAATTATTTGCCCTTCTTTGAGTCTTTAAAAATTAATATTTTTCCATTTACCAGATGTTAAAATATATATCACAATATTTATATTAGAGATCACTTGATAATATTTACCCTTTTCTCACATGGCCCAGTAAATATTGAATAGTTATTAAATATAATTGAAAAGTTAATAACAATGTAACCGTGTTGTATACCGTTCAATAACTACCTTGTTCTCGTGTAAACAGTAGGATGAAAGGCGGTGGAAAATTTATGTGCAAAGATCAGAGTATACTCAATCATTTTCCAATAATTTACGGATTTGTGACTTTAAATGTTCACTGATACTTATGAATGATATGGAAATGGTCGTAAGATTGCTTTCTTTGCCGACTTTAGAGGAGCTCCGCACATAAATTTACTTTTGCGGTAGTTTTATGTTTTCGTAATACTTAGATGGTCAATTATCGGTTTATTTATTGGCAATAGATCACACTATCTTCGCTAAACGAATATTTTCGTAGTTTCTCCCCCTTGACTACTCTTTTCCCTGGGTCCATGGGTCCAGCTAGTGACAGACAGCTCCTTATATTTTTCACAGCAGTTTAAATATTATGTTTGTAAAAATTAAGGACAAGTTTCATTCCTGTATAAAAGCTTAAAGGGCAAATGTATTAGGTCTTTGATGTGAATTTTGTTAAACATGTTTATTAAAACTTGATATATAACGAAGCTTTAAATTACAATTATAAAGCTAAGTATTGCCCGAAGCAAACATGCTCTTTTTTCCTTTCGGTACCTTTTGAAACATATCTTTTTTATGACAAAACCTGTCGAAACCCCAGATTGATGTAAATAAATTCGTGATTTAGATGGATCATATCACTGCCAGTCATTTTTTTCTTTTTATCTGTTTTTAACACGAATACCAGTTCTTTGATTTTAAGGCTGGACTATACATTACCCATGTTTGAAATATTTTGGATCCACGGGGGGGGGGGTAATAAAACCAATCTTGTTAGAAACTAATTATATGTATATTGTTTTCTTTGGAAAAACTGATGTGTAATCATTTTAATTAATTTGAATGCACATACAGATTTTTCTTTAGAACTACTAATACAAAACTATTAAAAAAAGTTTAGGAAATGCTAAACTACCTGATCTAATAAGGGATTTTTTTCCTTTTATGATCCTGTCAATCAGGGCTACTTTTACATAATTATCTGATGATCACCACACATTTTTTTTTCAATATTTGCCTATTTGAGTGTGACAAATCAATGAAAAGTCTCCATGTTTATGCACACACATTGTCCACACATAATTGGTACATTTTTCTTTTTTTCCCCAGTACAGAGATATTAGACTGGATTCTTGCACAGAGAAATTGGATTTTTTAATCTTTTTCATCCAAGATGTGTGGCTATTGAGTCACCACCTCATTAGTGCTTCTGATACTTTAGATTGAATTTATTCACAAATATTTATACAGTAACACAGTCAGTTCATACAATTTTTTGTCCTTGCCATTTGCTTTGACAGATTTTTAATTTTACTTTCAATGTGAAAACCTTTGTACTTTGGATTAAAATTGAAAAATGAAGTAAATTTGTGAAGTTTGAAGGGAGAAAATCATGTTCTTGTAGTGAATCAATAGTACATTGAGATATTGTTATGCATCTATCAAAAGGCTGAATTTCCATTCAGTGTCATGTGCTGAATTAAATGGAAAATCTAATCCAGCTTTTATAGAAAATATTTGACATGAGTGTCAGATTTAGTATATATTAAAGGCGGTCTCAAATTTATTTAATTCAGAGCAAGTGGAATTTTGCTATTTAAATATTAAAGGAGGATAGTTTATGATGTAAAAATGAACAATGTTATTGTGTAGTGTTGTATATGTTGTTAATTAGCAGATCATAAGTAGGTACTTATAATGTGAAGTATTTATCATATGACTTTATAACAATGTATTTCAAGGACTGATTTACAAATGACAGGATTAATTATGTGTGTAATATAAGATTGGGTATGTAAAGTTGTTTACTTTTGGTTACCAGTATAAAATGGTCAAAGTAAAAATTTCCTATTCGAAAACTTACTAATTATATGCTAGTGAAGCATGAATTTGAGTTTTTAGAATTTTTTTAGTTCAAAGTCACTTGAATTTATTTGAAATTTAAGTTTTATAAAATGATGCGTTTTGTTTTGATATTGAGTTTGGATATATTTCTTGTCCTATTTGGTTCAAAGAATTTTAAAGAGAAATTACATTGTAATCGAAATAATCTTTGTGAGAGAAAAAAAGAGAGAATGCATTATCAGAATTATCAGTAGAAGGCGTTGATTTTTTATCGATTCACTGATTGACAGATCTTGAGGAATCTTTGCATTTTTTAAGACTTTCTACACCAGCCTGGAGATTAAAACAGAAGTGATGATATATGGTGCACAACATTTGTTTAATATTTTGTATGGTTTACCTTCAGTAAGCATAAACCATGAAAAACATGAATAAAAAAACAATTTTTTTCTAAGTTCTCAGCTGGTATGGATACATAAATTCTGTCACAGCATCATTTGCAAAGTGTAATATGTAAACCAAAATTCTTATTTTAATTTTTTTTTAATTATTGGTTTTATTTCTCTCATTTCAGGTCATAAGATGAAGATATTGATATTGCTTTCCATGTTCTCAGCATGTACAGCCTATGGTGAGTAAATTTTAACTTGTTCAAATGTCTGCAATGTTGTGAACTTTCAACAGAGAGATTTTTCTTTTGGATTACAGTCACTATGTTAGCATATTTTTGTTGGGGGGGGGGGGGGAGGGGGGTTAGTGTAGATAAACAGCTCTTATCAAATAATTGTATAAAGATGCACCTTACATTCATGGTTAATTGAATTCTAAGTAGTTTGTAATCAAAACAAAAAAAAAGTTACTACATTGTATTGATTCCAGTTAGTGAAAAAATTCAGAATTATATTTTTTTTGGTCTAGCATGTTTAAAAAGAAATTTTGTGTACAATTGAATGGCTGTTTCCTTCAAGAGAAATGCTATTAAATATGTCAGTCACCAAATCATCCAATTTTCCCATATTTTTCAAAATTTAACATTGTTTTTGCAGTGACATATAAGCAACAATTAATCGCTGTTGAGATCAGTCCATTTTATCCCAAACAAATATCTGTCTGGATCACTTGTGTGGACCTGGCAGATGGATTGCAAATTTTTTCCATCATAACACAATCAGGCTAGGCACAAAATTACAAAGTTGTAATGAAAACTTTTGATAAAATTTGCACAGACTCCATTTGTATAATAGCATTGCAAAGATAAGTTATTACTGGAAACCCTACGGGATGTTGATTAATGCCATAATCTATATGTTACTTTTTCCAATATTTGATATTTTTTGCCATCTAAAAAATTGACATGTGCCATTTGCTCACTGTTGCAGATGTATTTTTCTTTTTTATTTATGAATAAAGAAAGAAATTTATTACATCCTGGTTCTCAGATTTTAGTGTAAGAGAATGCCATGATGAAAAAATATATGATGTACAGATTTGTTCTTTTTTTTCAATGATTATGTACTTCAAAACATTTGCCTCAAATTTATCAGGGTTAATGGTTATACCAAAAAATTGATAAATGTCTGCAACTAAATATTACATATTTATCTTTTCAATTTTTGTTGTGGTATTTGTCCCCTTACAGACTGAAGTCAATACTGCTATAATCTGCACACATTTTCAACCAAAATTATAAATTGTTTACAGGCAAATTGTCACAGCAAGTGATCAATGCAATGACCAAGGCCCTTTTACTTTTGAATACACTCATCTATGCCATGATTCAACATAATGCCACCAAGGCCCTCTTTATACCGGAATACAGTCACTAAGTAGACTGATGTTTAGGATAGATATATTTGATGATTGAATGTAATAAGGAATTAAGATAAATAATGACTTTTTCATCTGCCCCTCACTGTTGTCTAATAGTTTTAGTATGTTTATAATATCTAGTATATTAGTGTGTGGGGAAACCATTTTACAGTTGGTTTCCCTCACTAAAAAAATGTTGGTATGGAGTTGGAGCATCACGAGCAGTAATGTAAACAATTAAAGATGGCTTGTTTGAAGTGGAATTTCCTAAATGAGCAAAATGTTGCTTGTCTCTGAAAACCATCTGGTTTACTTTGGATACTGTATTCTAATTAAAACACTGTTCTGGCAGTATCTAACTGATGAAAGATTGAAATATGAATTTAATTTTTCAATTAGAAACTAATTACTGCCTTCATGCATGTAAATTGCAGCATGTCAGCTTGTTATGTCATAAAGTTAAGATGCAGATTATTGTATATATTTAAAAAGGGGTTTTGGTGAATTTCAAAATAAATGCAGTTCAATTCTTATTCTTCATCTGACCATCATATTAAGAATTCAGATTGCAAAGAAATTCTTGGTTTTATTTAAGTATTTGTACAAAAAATACAACAGAAATCCCTTTTCTTTACTAAATGCTTTATTCTAAATTCGATATGAAAATTCCTTGAAACAACCCTGTTTAATGAAAGTGAACAGATATTTATAAACAAGATAAAAGTACACATAAAAGGGAGTCTGAACAAGTACTTCACTATTCCAGATTACTTTTGATCTCAGCATGAAACATATATACAGTTTAATTTTAATTGGATTGTTAATTAAATCATGGGCATGAACTTGATCTTTGTACTGTTATAGAGTCAGAAAGGAACATGCTTATGAATAATTTGTTTGATTAAATAAATTAAACTGATAATTATTTCCTCAATTAACAGATTAGAGAATTTTCATATCTAGTAACAAGAAAATAAAAATTAAAGTATTTATAAATATAATTTTTATTTGAATGGAATATGTTAAAACTGCAGCATGTACTTGAACTATGTTTGAAGTATAGTTTGGCTGTGTGTAGGAAAAGACAACCCAAAATAATAATCTTATTGAATTCTTGGCCTGTATTTGATTTTCTGTAATTGTGTCCCTGTTTAATGTTGAACAGATTCTGTAATTTCATCCTGAACTGCATTGTTCATTATTTTCAATTTGATTTAGAACATGTGTAATGTAATTACTTGACATGCCACCGGATTTCCAGTTGTTTTGCATGTTTTGTTAATCAGTTATCAGAATTCCATGTAGATGACACTTAATTGTTTATACCTCTGTAGGAATTGCCACTTTTAACATTACCATGGAAATTATTTTCAATTTCAAAATGTTAACATACACAAAAAAAATAGAGCCTTCTGGCTTTAATATTTTAGATGAAGATTTTGCAAACAAAGAAAAAGCAATCACCCAGATATAATCTGCATATAAAACTGATTTTATCAAATCAAATCAATTTCCTGATTAATCTTTATTCTTTTCTATGACAAAACCAGCATAATTTGCAGTTCTGTTCGTAATATTCTTTGCATTGCAATACAATTGACTTTTCTTAGATTTTTCATTTACATTTGAGAGAAAAGAATTTTCTTGGCTGATATTTTACTCAGGCACAGATAGAATTGATTTTTTATGGCAAGATGTTAACAAATTGCAGTGGGAAACTGTTACTGAAATTTTACGTTAAAAAAAAATGTAAATCAAAGGACAAGACTTCACAATTCTTTTAATTTAATCATACATTAAGAATAGAAATAAGTGAAATCCATTTGATTTGATGGAGGGTCGTTTTGTACATTACCGGTAATGACAAACATCAAATTACTTTCACTTGAGATCTGCATTATATAACTTTTATGACCATTAGGCACTTTACCTGGGAAGTACCTCCTTATTATAAACCATTGTATTAAGTAACTAACATTAAAACCTTATAGATGAGCAATGAGGAATCATTAAAGATTGGTACTGCCACTTAAAATCATGCGATGCCAAATTTCTGGCTGTCCAATATAAACCATCTGGTAATAGGTGATACAAAGTTTACTAAACAAAAGTTGGAATAGATGTAGCAACTAGTCTGCATCATTAATCAAGCACACCCTGATAGATTTTATATAGATTGTAATGACCTTCAGGTTTACAAGATGCCAAGTTAAGTTGTTTCTCCATGAGAACCTTTCAATTATCCCAATTGTCGGAATTCTTCATCTTCAGCTGTTTGAAGTGGAAGAAATAGTTTGAAATTTTTGGCATTACAGAATGACATAACTAATTGCTCCTCAACAAATTGTTAAATTAGAGTTGTTCTTTCTTTTGATTAGTTTTAATTTTGTAGATAGTTCAATTTTCAATTTTAAATGTGAATTTTTAAAAGGAGATTTACATATAAATATCATTCAGAATTTTTAAAAAATGCTTAAATTTAGGCTTGATTTTGCTGTATGTTGTCAGCTTTTTGCAAATTGTAAAGCAACGTTGGCTGGAATTTTTTAGGATTATCTTCCAATATTGCATGAGTTAGCTTCTCATGTTGAGTTATTTATCTTACTATACAAAAACAAAGTTAGATCTATAGGAAGAAAACAGTAAAATTTGCCAAGAAATTCTGTAGATGACAGGATAAGTGTTCACATTGGCACAGATAAGATCATTATCATGGACATCTCTGTATTTTTGTAAGGCCTGAATCGGCTTGCTGCATCCCTAAAAACTTGTTATTACAGACAATTTTACATCCCCAACATTTTGTGATGAATTGTTAACTGATGAAAATTATGACATTTTAGATTAAATTCTGTGAAACACCTGCACACCTGCGTGACAAATGTATTGTTTTATATTGGAAGGTATGAATTAAGACTTGGAGATTTAGTTTGGCTTTTGGTAGCCTCTGTAAATAGCTTCTGGTTGTATTTTCTCATTAATGTTATGTATGCTGACAAGGACAATTTTGACTGCAATTAATAACAATCTTTTTGAAGTTTACATAAGTTGACAGAGCCAGAAGGAAATGTCATTTATGAGTCAGTAAAGAACCAAGTATTTACATACCTCATTTACTATACATGACAATTATAAATGGACACTACTTTTTTTATATCCATTGGCAGTATTTAATCTCTTTTTGAAAAAAAAATTATAAATTGTTATTTTTGTAAATTGAAATTGTAGAAAAATGCTGTTTATGGTAATATTAGAGAAGTTTTAATTAAAAAAAATCTTTAATTTTTTTTAAATTTCATTTATAATATTTTTGAACATAAATAGAAATATTTTTTTTTATTTGAAGATTTTTTTTTTATTTATTAATTGTATCTTCTTATTTTTATTTAAACAGAATGTTAACAGTAATGAATCACTTGTGTTAGATATAATAATGCTGATTATCTTGATGTGCGTTTTTCATGGTACATATATTTCATCTATCTTTTGTAAACAGGTGCCTTTTTTCAACACTTTTCACATTTGCTTGGCTTATTCAATTAGACCAGGCAAAAAATTTTGACTTGTTTCTGGCAAAACAATGATAATATGTAAAAAGCAATAGAGTTTTTTATCATGGTTATGCAGAATGAAAAAAGGGGGGTTTGGCATTAGTTTAAGATTGTGTCGAATTTATGTTTTACATAACAGGATGCCCAAATGGGTGTACCGGCACCCAACATGATAAATGCCTATAAATTATGATGAAATGGATATATTTTCTAATTCAATATTTCACATTTATCCCTCAGGTATATGCTAGTGTTTTTAGTAGTATTTTTGGGGATAATATATTGGCTGACACCCATATTTGCCCTGATTTAAAGAGTAACACCGTAAAAATCTTTAGGCCATTCAAGTCCAAGCAACTTAGTATAAAAATTGTTTAAATCTTACTCTCCTCGTTTGGAGATGTCATCGATTAAAGAGAAACCAAATTCAAGAATAAATGTCTTTTTCTGTTAAAAAGAAATACGTAGATTTATGTAACTTTAGAATTATTTATAAATGTGCCACCAAGTGACTTTTTGTTAAAAAATATCAAAAATTGTCCTTAAGTCCAAACATAAAATTTTAACAAAAAGTCACTTGGTGACAAATGGTTTTTTTTTTCGTTGTAAAAATAAGTCAATTTTGAGCTATTTATAAAATGTCTTTTTAAAAAATAAATAACTTTAAAACTATTTTATAATGTCTTTTTGTTTAAAAAATAAGTAACTTATAAGAGTTATCTTTGAACAATATTACAAGAGAGTAACAAAAATCCAGTGGGTCCTTAAGAAAATTGGCAATTACATGTATGGGTAAATATATTAACCTCAAAATACCACACCCATAAAAAAAAATGGAATTTTGGTCAAAATTCAAAAAGTTAATTTATTTTTGCAAAGTATTATCTTTGTTTGATTGCATGAAGGATGTTTGAATAAAAATTATCAAGACATTCCCAACACCTGTACAAACATTACAAGGATACAGTATACTACATGGACAAAAGTGTCTGCTAGATCATTGGATGACAGACTTTGGCAGGGAGATTCATTAAGATAACGAGTAAAACAATACAGAACATTCTTCTAGGTAAAAAAAAAGTCTAAATCGAAATGTTTTGCAATGATTTGGCATGTGTTGTATTTAATTGCAGTAGGTTTCTCTGTTTTAATTGTTAAGTATAGATATTGTTAGGATTTTTGGGAAATTGGTTTATGTAACATTTAAAAGCATCCTTAGTGGAAAGTTCAGGATATACATTTTGGTGAAAATTCATTTGAATTCAGTTTTCTAAATGTTTCTGGTATAATATAAACTTATAGATAATTCATGGGTATATTTTATTTCAAGATTGTAAAGGATAAGGTCATGTAAGAATTTCTGAATATATCAGAATCATGTGATTAGGATGAATTTGAAAAGGCTGGACTATACAATATCAATATTTATATATTACTTTTTTTAATACAAAAATAAACTTGTCATTTATAAATCTAGCAGCAAATCAAACAGAATACAACCTTCTGACTGCCAAGAAATTAATTTCCTGTAATTATACCTAATTTTACATGTTGGCAAGTGAATATTAATGTTGTTTTGTAAGTTTAAACTTGATAATGTTATATTTTATTTAAATTTTGATTCATGCATACTTGTAAGATTATACAATTTCAAATTTATATGCAAATTGACCAAATCTTTCAGCTGCAGAAACAATTAATTTTAATAATGCAATAATACTGAGATAATATAGGTGCCATATTACATTAGCCTTGGTGTAAAGTATAGTTAAATCGCTGTGAACATTCAGCTACTTGTGTCAAGTTAGTTAAAGTAAAGCAGTATAGCATTTGTGACCCAAATCCATTTTAGGATATCCATTTTGTAAACGAAAGACTTTCTTAATTAAAGAATTGATTTTCATGTATAAATTTGGGAAGAAAAAATCAGCTGTTGATAGTTTTGAATTTTGGAATATAAAATCAATGAGAAATTCAGATATTGTCCTGAGGCATAAATTGAACTTTCTTTAAATTTTCTGTAACTATGTGATAACTGTAAGTTTGTATGCGAGTCATAATGTTTAGGAAGACAAATTGCAATATTTGCATAATTAGGTCATTTAGTATCTCCTTGCTGTCAAATCCTTCAACAGTAATATCTTCTTACACCTATTGAACATCATAAATAAGAAAGAATACAAGGATTTCTCTGGAATAAACATTGTACACCTGTTACAGGTATCATATCAGAATAGTAATCCATTTCAAAGACTGTTTTGACAGTGTGACCTGAAAAATGACAAGAGAAGCAATTAGTCAATTATAAGTATTGTCTGAGCAAAAAGTGCAAGCAGATTATTTTTCCAAAGATGATGTGTTTTAGTAGTATTTGATGTCTGGCCTTGAAACAATAAGATTCTTTGTTCCACTTCATATTATCACATGGGGGATCTGGAACATATATTGGATTAATACAAGAGCCTGGTACTTTTTTCAAAACGTAATGCACTCATATTTGAACTCTATTTTCCAATTATACCAAAATTTTTCAGATATATTTCAACTAAATGCTAAAATTTTACACATAATTTGATAAAAAGGAGATATTTATATGATCTGTTAAGTAAAATGATCCCCAGGGAGAGGGTTTGAATGATATCCTGACAGATCGAGGGCTTATAATCTATTCATCATCTGTTTATAAAATGATTATTTTTCAATATCAGGAAATAAATGATCTTTTCAATATTTAATTGTCTGCTTATAATAGAGTAATATGAGTTTATAAAATTGGTTGTCTGTGTAAAGCAGAAAAAAATCCTCCAGAAAGGTGAAAAAGCTGTCAATTTATGAAATGTTAAATGATAAGAAGATCATTAGTTGGAGGGGTGTTGGATTTTATTAAAAAGAACTTTTGGCACATCATTAAAAGGATTTCATACAATAATTAAAAAAAAATGTAATAGAAATTGAAGTCATTTAAAAAAAAAATCATACTTAGACATCAGAATTAGCTTATTTGATGACACTAAACTGGATAATTTTTGTTCAGAGGGTATTTTGCATTTTTTCAGATTAATTGCCAATGATTATTATGCAAATAGCCAGTTCTGATGTTTAAAGTAATAGAAATTAGGTTAAATGTTCATAATTTTTTTTAAGTCTGAAAATGTGAAATAGATGGTTTGTGACAAAAATAGCATACAGTTAGTATATAGGTGGTCTTGTCATTTCACCTATCTGTTCCAATATTAACTTAAATTTAATCACACATATTTCCTTCTGCTCCACAAATTCTACATCACAAAAATTATCAAAGTAGCTTGTTAAATGGCGTCATGTTTATAAAATCAAACTCTGCCATATAGACTTTCATTTTAATTACCAGCATGTTGACTTGAGGTAGATATTAAGCCTTGACTGTGCATTGATAAATCCAGAACAGAAAAAAAATTCATCAGGGAATGTACATGTTAGCAATTCATTGTGGTAGTCCACCCTTTTTTCCTGTACTTTAAGAAGATAACTAAAACAAAACACTGCTAATAATTTGTTTTCATTTATTTTGTTTATTTTCTATCATTGTAGGTCCCCCAACTTTAGCCCACCCATATAAAAGACGACAAGTTGTTGATGTGAACACTACTAAAAAATTGTTATGTCCAGTGGAAGCTGATCCACCAGCGCTGAATCAATGGTACAAAGACGGGAATGATGTGAACGGTATTTGGGACAAGTTCAAGATTCTGTCAGATGGGTCTTTGCGTATTACAGACGTTACAATGGAGGATGCTGGGAATTATCTCTGTAAAGCTGTGAATGGATTCGGCACCTACAATGTTAATTATACTTTGATAGTAAAAGGTATGATAGCAATTTAAATCATAACATGAGAAAAACACAAATTTTTAGTACATCTATAACAGTACCATATATGACAGATGATAGTGAAAAGTTTTCACAATTCTGTGTTAACCTTAGATAGCTGTAATTATAGTATACAATGCATATATAAATTCTGCTATTTAAAAGCATGACAAATTACTTTATCATTCAGTAAAACAAATCATTCTTAAATCACATTGGAAAACATGATATTCCCATCTTCCTAATTACACACTAATTAAGTTTGAATATAAGCAGTATTATCTGGAGCTATTTCAAGCTGTATGTCCTTTTTATTATAAATCTCAGAGGATTTCAATATTTGCAGATAATGCCAAGGATAGTTGTTGTAACTAGAAAAACCAAATCAATATTGAACAGTGATTATATCAAATTATCCCTAAATGACAGTTTTCTCAGTGTTCTAGAGAAAATAGCTTTCAGAAACATAAAATAATCTAAATCAGAGAATAGTATTATTGCAGGTAAAACTTTTCTGCCGATATATCTCAACACTATATCTCAACACGGAATCCTGATAATCAGAAAGAGTGTTATTATTGTCATATTAGTTGGTGTGAAAACTTCTAATAACCTTAGTTTTAACAAATATTCAATATGGAATTTACCAATATTTTTCAATAATTACCAAATGCTTGTATGTTTTAATAGTTTCTGAAGGAAATATGGTTGAACAAGTGTTTCATTTTAGAAAATGAAGTTAATTTTGTTTTTGACATATATTCTTTTTTTTCCTCTGCTGATTTATTGTTTTGAGGAAAATTTGGTTTGACATTAGCAATTACTTATCAAATTGATATGTATTTATTGCCAATACTTGTATTAATGTTAGCATGGAGAGGGAATAAAATAGGAGAATTTCAAGGGGGTTTCAATAGGGTATAATGAAAGCATTTGCAACATAAAATCCCTGTGTATACTTTGGAATATACAAAAGTAACAGAATTGCTTTGATTGTTGTATTTAATCTCAATGTCATTATGAGTTATAAGTTGTCTGTATAGTAAAATAATACAGATTTCAGTATAAATCTAGTGAAAATAATACAGATTTCAGTATAAATATAGTGAAAATAATACAGATTTCAGTATTATCTAGTGAAAATATTACAGATTTCAGTATAAATCTAGTGAAAGTAATACAGATTTCAGTATAAATCTAGTGAAAATAATACAGATTGCAGTATAAATCTAGTGAAAATAATACAGATTTCAGTATTATCTAGTGAAAATATTACAGATTTCAGTATAAATCTAGTGAAAATAATACAAATTTCAGTATTAATCTAGTGAAAATAATACATATTTCAGTATAAATCTAGTGAAAATAATACAGATTTCAGTATTATCTTGTGAAAATATTACAGATTTCAGTATAAATCTAGTGAAAATAATACCGATTTCAGTATTAATCTAGTGAAAATAATACAGATTTCTGTATTAATCTAGTGAAAATAATACATAATTTTAAATTCTAAGTAGGATCAACCAAATATTTTTATGTCAGATATGAAATATAATCAGGACATGTAAGCTGAGTGAAAAAACTTTTCCAGTTCCTTGGGTATGTCAACCAATTTTAAGGGTATAGAATAGATGCAGAAAATCCAAATCTTTTAAGGCATTTTTTATTATTTTTAAAGTTTAAATTTATTATGAAATAGAGATAAAATCTTCTTAGCTTCAAATCTTTTCAAGTGCCTTTTTGTGAAACTAGATAAGATAATTTAAAATGTAAAAAAATCCTTTTCAAATTTATCGCCTCTTAATGCTATTTAAATAAGGGTTAAAGAGCAGCATATAAAATTACTCTTTATGGAAAAGGAAAACTTTGTTTGACAGGGCTTAAATGAACTTAAATTGATGTATTTTTGTAATGAAGATCTCCCTATGATATTTAGTAGAAGTTTTGGACAAAATGACCTTGAGTGAACAATTTACTCATGTAATCACTAGGGTCAACCATTTAACTTTTATTACCATTTTATTACCAGCATTGATTTATTAGATTGCTTTCCTGAACAGTAGGGTCATTTAGGGTAAAAAAGACAATTTTACATCTGATAGAAAAACAAACTGGATAGGGTTTGTCATGAAAGTTTATAAAAGAGGGGGCATGATTAACCCGGAAATCATAAGTTTTTACATTAGAAAATGCTGAGAGGAAAATAGAGGGGTCGTAGGTTCTAATTGCAAACACTTTAATTTCTGCCAAACACAGTTTTTGACTGGACTAGGCCTGTACTGATAGTGTACAAAATTGTCCTTTAAACAACCAGCAGGTAAACTTTAACTAACTGTAACCCAATTCTACAGTTGTGAAGCTGTTATCAGTTCAAGTTTAAAGGTGACACCCTTTGTTTTTAACTGACAGATGATAAAATTGTCATATTTAAATAAATAATCATCTCCAATGATGGCTCCAGAGAGAACTGTAAATTCTTATAATAATATAATAAATTGTAATGGTGGTACAATAATAACTGGAAAGGTCATCCTGATTAAATAACAGGCTTGTTTTTCTAAATGCCAAAAGATGAACAAAACAAGAAAAAATTTAAATTTGACAATTATGCCAAAATTCTAACTGTCATATTCAAAATTTTCATAAATCAAAATATGATGCTCAGATTTGTTGACCCTACAAACATGGATTTTCCAACTTTTCATGAGAAATTTGACAAAATAGGACAGTATTTTCCGTTACATATATTTAGAATTGACCATCTATGACAACTCAATAAAACGTTATCTACCCTAAAGGAAGCTTCTGTAAGTCCTTCTGTAACACCAGATGCTGTCCCCCTGACAGAGGAATAGTCATTATTGTAAAGGTCTACCTGGTCAGCTATGTCAATAGATAAACAAAATTATCATCATATTGTAGACCATACCAGTTAAAATGTTCATTTTATAATGTTAAAAGAGGCTGTACTAACATGGAACAGATTGTCAGTGGTTTAAATCTGTATAGACTTCTAGAAAAATTCTTTGTTACCAGATTCAGATGTTCTTATAAATATACAAATCTAATTTGAACATGAATAAAAACCTTTGAAGTACAATATTTTCCCAGTGAAATCCTGTAGATCTATTTTAAACAAGTTTTTATAAAGGAGACACCTGGAACTTTTGTTTTGGGGGCCATGTTTAATTGAATTAAATTTATGCACCGAATTGACACAGAGTCAGTGAATTTACTCTATTTATTAGTGTAAAGCTGTATGAATATTGTGAATGAACACGTTCTTATAGCATGGATTAGTGAATTTACCGTAGCACACCCCAAATTGTGGTGAGAGAAGGGCATTGATGTCCTCCATTCTTGTGGAAAATATAAACGTTCTTCATTCAAATAAGATGTTGTGGTCTTCTCTCTCTGCAGACTATATTCAGGTTATAATCCTTGAATAAAGGAAAGTGTTAAAAAGAAAAATTAACTTCCCATGAACTCAGGGGTGTATTAATTGAAGATTTTATATCAATCTATCCTTTGACGAAAAAAGATTGTGCCTGTGCATGAAGACACACCGCTAGCAAAACCATCCGAATATAACATATATTACGATATTTATATCATCTTCATATATCTTTGATCAGGTTTGAAAAATTCTATATAGAACAACATGTTCATTTAAATTTTGTCAATTTTTATTATTAATATAAGTTTCAAAGGTTAAATAGTTCATTTCCACAGCTGTTATGAGTATCCACAGTATGTGTGTTTCAAAGCCCTTTTATTTTTCCCTGTTTATAAATAGTTGTGATTAAAGTACATCTATACATGGAAGACTCATTCTAATAGATATTGTTATATAAAAATCCATTGATTTAATCCCAATGTCGTCTTTATCTTTATTTTTGTTTTTTTTTTTGTAACATCTGTCATTTACCCTGGGACATTTTTTACTGTTTGTAAAAACTAATCATTGACCATTTTACTTTTAATTGTAGCATCATCCTAAAAATTTGCCATACCAAGAAATTGCTTAAGCTTTGATTTAGATGAATTTTGCAAACTTTACATGGCTGTTTTAAGTTGTTTAAGGTCCAAAAGAGGATCAACCAGCTGTATTGTTAGAAATGATTGATGATCATTCATTTAATTGTTACTTTGACAAGCACTATTAATGAATTAGTCATCGTTATACAATCTGATTAAAGAGGGACAATAATGTCTTAGGGGGTTCTTCTGGTTAAGGTGGGTCATTGTTAGGAAGTCACAGAAATGCAAAGGTGACCCAAAGGATCAAGTACAATTGTTACCAAAAACTTTGCTTTTCTTAAAATTTTAACTGAAAATTTTGTGCCATTTACTTGGAAGAAATTGAAGAATGTTTCTTTGTCTGGAAATTTCAAACAAAGAAAAATGTAAATGAATTGAGGGGAAATCTGGACATCATTGAATTAGAAATTTTATGGATATAACAGAATAAAGTAATTTGTACAAAATAATGGTAGGAATTTTGTGAAAAATTTTTATGGGATAAATTTCAATTAAAAGTATGAATGGAATACTTTATCTGACCATTTCTGAGTTATATAATCTAGGAATTGAACAAATATTTGGATTGGTCATTATGTCCATTTATTAGGGTCCATTTATTTTGTCCTTTTGTTCATTTAAATTTCCTGTATCAATCAGATAGAAAAATACATTTTCTCCAGGGCTGTTGTTATACACAATAGAGTGAGGTGTATTGGATTGTACCGTGAATTCTAAAGATGTAATGGAAAATAAACAAGCACAGAAAAGCATGTGGTATTTCAAAGGCATCAATTGACAAGAGTTTGAATACAAGATTGTGAAAATAAATAACATGAATGTTCAATTAAATTGCCAGGATTTATCATAATATGATTTTATACTTGGTTGTGAGTTCTTGTTTTCATAAATAATATTATTGTAATCAAATTTCATTATCTCCATTAAAATTTTGGCTGGCAAATTAATAATGCCTTTGTTAATAAGTTGGGTTTGTCTTTATTTTTATAACCAGATCTTGATCAAAACTCTCTTGTCATGTTTTTCTGTGAAGTGCCAGTTTTTCATTTTTGACATGAACAAAAATAATCTTAGGCAGTTGGAAAATTAAAGAAAACAGTCTTATCTAACAAATTTTACCATTTGGCACAGTGTCTATTTTATTGGATTGTTTCTTCATTTAATCTACAAGGAAGAATGAAATATAGAAATCAAATTTATATGAAGAATTTCAAACTGAGGAGTTAACCACGGGGTTCAGGATTTTGGGCATTTTTCTGTACATGCATACACAATACAAATTCCTATAAAACAATAGTTTTCTCACCATGCAACATTTACACAATATGTCAAGGGTCATAAGAATATTAGGGTACTGTTTATATCATATCTAGATATATGTAAATACAATAAAATGTATAGTACATGTAATAAGAAAAGATATATTTCAATCAATTTATGATGGCATTGTAAGCTTACCATATGAATTAATATAGGCTGAAGTTAATATAATCAGACATGTTTATAGAGTCCCTAATGATGGCCTGACAGTACCATTATTAACTGGACATCAGTTATAATGAATGACCTGTCCATCATACCCAGTCTGGACATGACATGACCATTGTCCAGTTGGAACTGACCAGTATAGAGTTACTATTAAAGTAATTTAATGATGCACTTTGTATTTCACAACTGAAATTTCTTCCTTTTGATATGAATGGAATTTGTATTAATAGGGTTAATTATTAGGTATTTTGCCCAACTGAATGAAAATTACATTACTGTGTTGTCTTTTATTGTCCAAACAGTAGGGCCTATTTGTAAAGGGCACATACAGTAATAGAATAGAGAACTGCAGTCATCTATTTTTTGTTTTATTTTTAAAATGATTTTTTTCTAAAAGTATCGTTTAAATGCCCATTATTATGGAGAAATATTATGCAAGTCTATAAATTTTGATCATATTACATCACTGTAACATTTATTACCATTATAATAATTACACAAATTGTAAGATTATTAAGGCACAGTTAACAGTAATATGGCATTGATGCCGGAAAATCATCCATTAATACACTGCAGTCCTATTATAAATATTGATAAAGTTCACATCGATTTTTATCAACCTGATAATAAAGGTGTAAAGATTGTATCTTTGGGATATAATAGTTTCAATAATTTACACTGAATTTCACACATTGTAAGTTGATAGTAAGGTTAGGGAGATATAAAGTATAATTTGACTCTGATTAATTTTTTCCAGAATGGAAAGATAGGAAGAAATGGGTTTTTATCAAAATAAAACTCCCTAGCTCTTGTCATTTAATTGTCTACCAGAAAGGGATGTCCAAAATTTAACCAGTCTATAAAAGGGGAGAAAAGGCACATCTTATATTCTATTACGTGTACTATCACATAATCTACTAAACAAATATAATGTAAAATTACATTGTTGTAGAATATATATTTATAACAAACCTGGCTTTTGATAAATATGAATGAAATTGAACGTATATCGCGATTAATTAGGTGCTATTAAGAACGATTAGGGAATAAAGAGGCAAAAATATCCAGTTTCATTCCCATTATATAATGTTAGATTTTGTGCATTAAGATGTTTATCAAGAATGATGCTTCATATTACATCTTTATGCGGAATAAATTACTGGTTTAAAAAGTTAGACTTTATAATCAGATTGGCTAAAATTTGAAATTTATTGTGTTTTTAAACGATGAAGCACCATTAATGGCTTAGTACAAAATGTATATTAATTAAAGTGCCATATTGTCTGTCGTAATGACATCTAGCTCAGTGTTTCCTTGTTTTTGTAAATTCATAACAGAAATCGTGATCATAATGATGAGATGCTGAAGATATATGTTTTCATGATAATTCAATATATTTCTTCAATTTTTTCATAATTAAATTATGATCAACACTTAGATCCGGTAATGTATAAAAGTTTTTAGGTCAGGCTTGTCATGTATATTGTCATTTATATTAAAATGTCTGTCGCCAAACTGACAAAACAAGATATGTACAACACAAGGAAAATGTCAACTTAATTAGAGTAATATTGGATCACTATCTAATGTGAAAAACTATAGTAGATATTTATGTAAACATTTCCTATTTATTTAGTCATATCAAACAGGTGTAAACAAGAAATTTTGAAAATGCTCCATGATTTGACAACAAATTTTGAATAATCAAATAATCACAAATGTAATTTACAGATTACAAATGTATTAAAATATTAATCTTTATCATTTGTAATTTGAGAAGGAAAAATTAAAAAAAAAAAATGTATAGGAAAATGTTCAATTCTAATTAAGAATTTGGTCAAATGATGTTCAAATTTGGACAAATCTGAAGGAACTTCGTGTTTTGAAAATACATCTTTAAGGTACCCATTACATTATAATTTGATATCTAAGAACTTGAAATGGATATTACTTTCTTTTCCCTTTTGTTCTCTTCAGTTCTTTTTCTACCCCGGATATGGTGTTGTTAATGACCACACAACCACAACTTATTTTTTTATTAAAGGATTGTCAAGTATCATTTTACAGAAAGGTTTAAATAACAATACTTATTTACTGTTCATTTTAGTTTGCATGATACAATGTATTTTGTCATCTATAAACTGACAGTAATAGTGATGTATGATCTAAAAAAACCATCTGCTTCAGTAATTTCTAACTGCATATAATATACCATATATGTTTAAAAAAATGAGTTCAGTTTACTCTCCATCCCTAAGGTAATTCTTGACACAATAAATATTTCATTCTGTATATGTAGACTTTACAGACATTTTTTCAGTTCCATGTTACAAACTGTTTATTGATAGATGTAAAAAGCCACTTTTGACATGATTCATCAGTATGTTTTAAGTTATTTTGAATTTGTCACACAAATAATGATGTCCAACCTTCCAATATGTTATAAGAATGTGTAGGGTAACCATGTTTGGATATAATTATGTGACACAAAATAATTACCTCCCTGTAAAGAAACATTTTCAGAGTCTATTTAATCATCGTCAGATTACATCCCTGATTTAATCCACTGAAATAAAGGAGAAGGAAAATATATTTGTGATACTTAAGTATTGCTATCGACATTTGTATAATGTGACTTGAGCCTGGTAGAGAAGTGAAATAGTATGATACTGAGGTTGCAGATTGTATTTCCTGCACGACATTCTATCATTAATTTCTGTTACAAAGACATACATTATTACTTTCTAAATGATGATAGAATTTCTCATTTTTCATAAGAGGTTATTTTTTTTACATTTGGTTGATAGATTTTTGCTTTAAGCACATTTCAGTTTAAGCAAAATTGAAAGATTTTACATTTTTAAAGAAAATTCTATAATTTTTTTTTTATCATTATTTGATATTTACTTCACATGTTCTATACAGTTCTTTGTTATGAAATATATAAAGTATTTGATATCTCTGAGGTAGTAGTAAGAACTAGGTTTGCTTTTCATGTTACTGGTTCTACCAAGGTCTGTTGTACTGAATGGTATGTCAAATATCATACAAACTCTGTCAGGGGGTAATCTTTTTGTCTCTTGTAAAATTAAGGTTAAACCAATAAGATATCATACGTGTCATTTGTATACACATTTTTATTGTAGTTTTATACAAAGTTAAAGATTTAGTAAAAATAGTTTGAATTTGGTTGCACAAATATTAGTACTTGTAAAATTACAGATTTTAAACAATCAAATTTTCATTATTTCAATTTAATACAAGGTAGAACAAAACCATATTTCCAGATATAAACAAAGAATCCAAGAGTATTGAGTTTCTCAAAAGCACCAAAAAAATCTGAAAGAAACAAAAAAAAATCGTAACAACATAAAAGTCATTTTTTTCTTCTTTAATTGATAGTTTCTATAAGACTTAAAAGATTTCTTTCAGTCGAAAATGCATCTTATATTTAGTTCACAGTGGGCCCCCTGGTTTAATCGCTTTAATTCGGGGAGAGAGACGGCATTATGATATATACCATATTGCTATATAGTCATTAGTAATGAGGTAATATACAGTAGGAAACCACTTTATATCTGGTAGACTTCTCAACAAAAGGTTTCTCTCTTAACAATTAACTTATCATGCATTTTATTTAATGAGCCAAATTTGATTATATTTAGAATGGTGCGTGTTTTACATTAAATTCTTATCATTCAAATTAAAAACATATTTAACTGACAATATAATGTATTTTAAAAATGGTTTATATACTTTTTAAATTATGGGGATTTTTGGTCATACTGAAAAAAACTGGTTCCAGTTGAATTAATTTGGAATTAAGGCAAATACTGCATAATTTATTAAATTGCAAATCTTCCAAAACTGAAAATAATGCAAGAATAATTAATGAAATTGATGCATGTACAGTTTGTAAATGAACATAATCAACAAAGTCAAAATGCAAGTTTTAATTATTGTGACGACTGTCATTTTGTAAAAAAAATTTACAATAATAAAAACATTGCATTGTAAATTTTCAAATTGACAGTACATTGCAGCTGTATGGAAGTATACATGTATTTCAGATTCTGTGTATCAGAGGTCGACTTAATCATCTTTTATGAATCATGCGTTTACCTGAAATGGTAATATTGATTTGTGCCAAAAGCACATACAATTTCATTTATTTATTAAAAATATGAAATGTCAGATTTTATTGACACAAACTATTTAAATGTTTTTAGAGCCATTTTTTATATAGTTTTCTTTCTTTTTCAGATGAGTCAACAGGAATGGTTAAACAAGACAATAAGATGTATCCTAAATCTGATTATGAAGATTTGAATAAAGCAGGAGGTATGACCTTTTATCATGGTATATTATAGCCTAACAATTTCTGATATAGATGTTTTCGTGATATAAAACGTTGTTGATTCTGTTGCTCGTTGACATCATTCGGTAAAACAGCAATAAAGAGATTATGGTTGAAAATGTAAGATTATTGGTAAGCATCTATGTGACAATATCCCATTGGATGGGAGAAAAACATTGATCAATCTTCTTTCCTTGTCTATAATGGAACTTTCACATCCATCTTGGCATAAACATTTTGATTGATATTTATAAAACTTCTTAAAGAAACCTGACAATATACATATAGTTGAGATTTTTCTTGTACAAAAACTATACCAAATTTTTGACAAGTCTGTATTACAAAAATGTGATTCCACTTTCTTGAAAGCTTTGGAAAACAGAAAACAGACTTGGAGGCTAAACAAATTAAACAGAAACAATCAGCTGAAATAAATAAGATCAAATAAAGTTCACATTTTTAAAAGAAAATAAGTACACCAGTAATTCACTATGTTTTGTTGTTTTTGTGCTGGATATTTTTTTACATATTGAAACTTCCTGTACATACAATTTTAATAACAAAGCATGAGAATTTAGGTACATATTGTCATTGTTTGATGTAAATCAATTGTCATTTTTGTTTTAATTAAATTTTCAAACAACTGATGTTATTTGTAAACATATTCAATCCTAATTTTACATGCATCTTAAAATTTGTTGCAGCTGCACCAAGATTTGTACACCTGGACAAGATGAAAAGACTCCATTTCGCTCGACCAGTCGGAAGTTCTGTTAGGTTTAAGTGCAAGGCAACAGGAAACCCAGTCCCTCACATTGCTTGGTTGAAAGACAATGAGGTCATCAATAACCATGGGAAAAAACCTATGTGGACATTGAAACTTTTAGATCTGACGAAAACACACTCTGGAAAATATACATGTCTTATTAATAACCGACTTGGAGCCATTAATTATACATACACATTAGAAGTGATAGGTATGCATATTACAAATTAACCTCACTAATTAATACAATAAAACCTCATAAAGTTTGTCAAATTCTATGAATTATTAAAATAATGCAATAATAAATTGGAAAATTTTGACATTTAAGCATAGATTTATTTCAAGTTTTGAAAGGAAATTAACTAGTTGTTGGTCTATGACCAATAGATAATTGGTTTTAAAAGGGGTTCATTTAAGTTTATGATAATTCAGGCATAAAATTACACACAGTTGTGGTAGAACTGTGGTAGAAGGCAAAGTCTGGTTAATTAAATTAGTGCATGTGAATAATTAATTACATTACATGTCTGTTATGTAATGTTTAAAATAACAAATAAACAAATATTATATATCCTCAAGATTGATTTTCTGTATGTTTTAATATAGAGGCTGTGATTAATAAAATGAAAGAGAATATGAAGTAGAAGTTATTCTGAAATGCCAAAAAAAATCACATTTGAATTTGAATGAAAATATAATGACATATCAACAGCAATAGTCATATTGTGGGGAGAATTTGAATTTAATATGACGTGTACCAAAAAAAAAAAAAAAAATTAAAAAAAAATCAGTGCTTCTCATAGGAATATATCAGTTTGATTAAGTATATTTTATAGAATTTCTATGAGCAGAGATAAGTTAATAGACTTCCTGTGGGGATAAAAT
Organism: Mytilisepta virgata; assembly: GCA_028015205.1. Lineage (NCBI taxonomy): Eukaryota > Metazoa > Mollusca > Bivalvia > Mytilida > Mytilidae > Mytilisepta > Mytilisepta virgata. The sequence continues at coordinate 34,685,482 of CM051517.1, forward strand.
CTTATAGTTTTTGATTTATAGTAATATTATCATTAAATTTTATATTCTTTTTAAAAATGGGACTGGAGCCATTAAGTAGCATGGGTTAGTTACAATCGTAAATATTATGATAAGGATAGCAAGTGTATACTAAAATCTTCAGTTTGTACAGGTTGTCTTTACCCTTCTTATTTAATGCTGCTTTTAATGGATTCTGTATCAGCATTGTGTTTTAAGATGAACATTAGCTTCATCCTGTTGTCAATCCTTCAGGATCTATAAAAGAAGTTCTGTTTTTGTTTTGTTGAAAAAATAATACTTTTTTTATCTCCATGACTGGCTTTTAATTTTGATTTATATGATAAATACATACCAGTATATCATCACTTGTAGATAATTATGATATCCGAAAACATTTTGTTTTTATAAAAAAACCAGCATAATTTATGAGAGTAACTTAGTAAACAATATTTAGTGGATTCATTTTAATTAATATTTCTACAATTACATGTACTTTTCAGAGCAATACCAAGAGAAACCAGAGTTGATTGGTCCTCATCCACTTAATACAACTGTAGACTATGGTCAACAAGCTTCATTACAGTGTAAAGTCAAAAGTTTAGTTGAGCCGCATATCCAGGTATTTATTTTTAACCAGAGTGGAAACAGTAATGAAAGGATATTGTAAAATTGTAGATAAAATTTAATATGCTTACAAAATTCAACAATACTGATAAATCTGTTATAAAGGACACTATAGAAATGTTTCAGTCATGAACAAAGTTTGTTAAAGCTCCATATGAAGGGCACAATGTTTTCTGTTTCTTTTCCTTTTGGTGCACTTGAAATTAACATTGGTACTTTTTTATCTGTTTGCATATAGATAAATGGTGGAATTCAAGCATTCAGTGTTGAATAAATTCTGTCAATTAACTTTATGATATGATTTTTTTCAGTGGTTAAAACTGTTGGAGAATCCTACTGTAGAAAACAACCAGTCAACAATTAAAGTTGGAAAAGAATTGTTTGTTGTTCTAAAGACTGGGGATGTGTATTCCATACCTAATGGCACCTACCTCAATAAATTGGTGATTAACAGAGCCACAGAAGAACATAATGGGATGTATATATGTCTTGGTGCAAATATCCGAGGTTATACATTTAAAAAGGCGTATCTCCATGTTAGACAAAGTAAGTATTTAGGACTCAGTTTAATATTTGCATAAGTGATAGTTCCAATCTTCAAGTTTGTTTATGTTTTCAATTTTTTGCACCATGGAAGAATTTAACCTGATATGTTACTTTTGTCAGCGTACAATTCTTCATGCAAGAAGGATGAAATATCAGAATCAACTTTTTGATCTGAGTGGAAAATCAACCGTTATAAAATAAAAATATCTGTATTCTGATTTGAGGAATAGTACATTTGTAGGAACATCAAATCTTCACCCATTGTTTAATATCAGGGAGATCTAATTTACATTGTGACTGATCGAAAGTTGTATTTATGCTAGAAAAATTATTTTAATGGAATTAGATGCCATGCAAAATATTGGATAAATTAATTCCAAATCTGCAATTGGATTTCAATAAAGATAGACTGACATAGCAATAATTGAATTTATATCCATTCAGTCATGAAATTTTAAGTGATCACTTAAAGTTAAGCAGAAAATTTCTGTCTAAAATATCCTATCATGTTATAGAGAGGAATCTTATTCAATTACTGATCGGTATAAATCAATAAACTTAAGTCATCAATCACTTGATTTATTTTAATCTGTGTCTTATCTAAAATTCAAGCTCTAAATCATTTTTAACCAGATTTTTAAGTCCAATATAATTATACATACAATTTATTTTACCAAATCTAAAGTATAAAGAAATTTTATTTTACTGTTAGATATAATATGAAATCTGTATACAGTAATATAAGATATACAATTAATTTTATTTTGACTTGAAAGCATATTTAAAGAGTTTTGCTTAATGTGAATCTGTGAAGACTCACAATCTACTGGGTATTGTCTGGTATTCTCTAGTGTAATATCGTAACAAATGTAATTATTATACATATTCTTTTTACAGATCCAGAATTATCAGGATGGACAGAAGATTCTACAAGTTCATCATTACCGCTGACTATTGGTGTACCAGCGTGTTTTTTCCTCATTATTGTGACAATAATAATTATTCTGTATCAAAGGAGGAAAAATAAATTTAATAATACATCAAACGTGAATAAAGGACCTCGCTTTAATGCCGTTCCAACAACGGAAACGGAATCATTTCCGTCAGTTCATCATCCTACAAACTTGCATGTGAACCCTATGCATGGGGTTCAACATCCTAACTTGTACCCAGGTGTATCTAATAACCACATGTTTCCACCGAGTATGGGATCTTCTAAAAATCATAGTATAGACTTTTATACAGACATTTCATCAGTGTCACAAAAACATCATCATCATCATCACCATCATAATACACCACAGTTTTCATCGTCACAGTATTCATCGTAGCCAGAGAGAGACAGTGATTTACAGAATACCTCAGTTTATAAACAATCACCAGTCAAACATTACTCTGTAGAAGACAGTTTGTTGTATAGTTATTGAAGTTTGTTATTTTTTGTCTGAAGTATGTTTTTTATATAACTTTCCCCACTGCCAATATTTTTTTTTTAATTTTTGTAAAAATCAGAAGAAAAATATTACCTACGACATGAAAATATTAAGACAGTTATTTATTTGAGACATAAAACCTTCTTACAGATGAAAGTACCCAAAAATAAAATTAATATGTTTCATTAGACACAAAAGACAATTTCCAAATCTTTAAAAAAGAAAACCTTAATTGATAAATTTCATAAGTATGGTATACAAACTGTTTGGTCTACAAAATCAATTTCCACGATTCTAGAAATATTTCGAAAGTATTGTCAATTTTGTTCTTCTAGAACAAATTTATTTATAGACAAGACAGAGTAATGTCACTGTAGAATTTTTGTTTTTTAAATAAAATGATCTTTTTTTACTTAAGAAATTGCAATACTAGTTTATTGTATATTTTGTTGATTATTAGATATTTTTTATACTTCAAAGTGCTTATTGTTATATAATTGTCTTTGTATATGATTTTACTCAGATTCTTGTACATTACCTTTCTAGTGGGTTGGGGTATTAAAACAAAAAAGGAATATTAATAGAGATGTAAGGACAATTTTAGGCAGGAAGTTCAAAAATTATTATTTTTTAAAAGGGTGATCAGTTTGAAATTTGTGTCTTTTGAAAGGGGGAGTATTGTAAGAAAAAATATGTTTGAATATTTTGTTTGCTTAATTCCTGATTGATATGGTAAATAGATAAGTAGTAATTTTCCAAGAGGTGAAATAAAACATTAAGTTTCCTGTTTGTTTGTGTATATATTTGTCTTATTCTTAAAACAGGGTTATTTATTTATTATTTCTCTCTAGCAGCATGCTTACACCTTTTGTAATGTATTTGTGATAAACTTTTTTTTAACTATGGGAGAAAAAGTATGATTTCATATTATTTGTAAATACTTAAATATATTTTGTACTACATCATAACAATGGTGCTGTTACACTGGCAGAGAAGCCAAATTATTAGTAGAATTATTTTCTAATATCGAAGGTTTGGGATCTCTTGAAAAAGGTCCAAACATTTGGATTGTGAGGATGAAAGTAGAACCTAGTCATTTAGACAGTATTCACTACATATCAACCAAAGGATAATGATAATCGGTGAAGTTTTTTGATAATCTACTCAGAGTCGGAGAATTGAAAAGATTTACAATGCTGCCTGATCTTTTTAAAAAAAACATTTAATTGTATGATTTTGTTTTTAACCACATTTGGTATTTTTTCTTAATTTGTATAAACCAATGCTAAGTGGGTTTATTAGAATTCAGTCAGCTGACTTCTGATTTGTTGAATCTGATGAAAATTAACACCAAATACTACAATCATACAGCCAAAGTTTACAAAATTAGAACTTATTCATTAGAATAAGAATATGTATATAATGGGTTACTTTCCATTTGTTAGTTTTTAACAAGTTGCAATATAGATAATAATGTATCATGTGATTATTTATTTTTAGTTTCATATTTTGATATGGTTGAATGCTTTTTAGAAATATGCGACGTGGTTGAATGCTTGTTATTGTGAGCTGAATATATAATTTCTTGGAATGAGTACATGTGCGAATTTTGTATGAAAAATGAAACATGGATGCTTGAATAAATGGATGTATGTTTGGATTTTTAAGAGATATGAATGTTTACAGAAAATATTTAGAAATATTTTTAAGTTAAGAATGTTAGCATGAGGGAGAAAATTGTTGCTGTCTGCTATTTGTTTTTTTCGATAGTCAGCTGGAAAGTTGACATATTTGTTATGAATTAAAACTTCTTTTAAAATAAATAGTAAAATCTACACCAATCTGTTGTCTTTTTGCATTAGTTCACTTCTTGTTCCTTCCTATGTGAAATAAATTGGCTTGCAAGAACCAAATATAATAGGTATGCAGTTTGGGTCATCCAATTCAAGCTATGGGTTCTAACTCTGAATTCAGGATTTTTTTTAATTAAAAACAATTCAGACAGAACATAACTTTTTTCTGTGAAAAGGTCCCTTGTTTGAAACTATTTAGCACAGTTTGCCACATGGCCCTTTATGAAATATACTTTTAAACTATCTTCATGTCAAAATCCAATTTCTTATTAAAATAATATTGGATGTAACACAAGTATACGTTTTGTTTTGATTGCCTCAGAAATAGCCACCTTTGGATGACAGAGCTTACCTCTGAAAACAGCACATACATTTATTTATCTAATACATATCAATACAGTAGTTGGATTTCCATATGAACCTTAATAAATTAACTTTTGTGATCATTTGTTTCTCAGTTGGTATAAAAACAAGACCTATTAGATGTCTGAGAATTTTTAGCATTTCCTGTTTTCAGTTTCCATAACACAAAGTTATCTTTGAATGTAGTGGGTTATTTTATATTCATCTAATAAGCAAAAATCAGTATTACTTTATTTCTTTCTTAAATCACCCCCAAAAGGGCAGGTGCAAATCTACAATTAAATCAGAATAACTGTGCAAAATTTCAGAAATGCCAGGTGAAAGGTTTTGAAGTTTCAGATTACACAAACTACGAACCCTTCAAACATGATGTGCCTAAAAATGACTCAAGTTCAACGAGGGGTCTTCAACAAATGATAAATTTTACATTTTTTGTCAAACACCAAAAAAGGGGAAGTTCACATCTACAATGTGGTTAAAATAACGCTGAAAAATTTCAGGAATGAAAGGATGGATGAATTATTGTTAAACGATTGAAATGAAAGGTGTTGGAGTTTCTGATTACACAAATAGGTACCCTTAAAACCTGATTTGCCTAAAAATGACTAGGTTCTACAAATTATAAATTTGACATTATTTTGTCTCAGATCACCCCAAAAGGGGAGGTGCACATCTTCGATGTATTCAAAATAAGGTGCAATATTTCAGAAGTGCCAGGTTTATGGTGTTGGATTTTTAGATTACACAAACTACATGCAGGTATCCTTTAAAACTTGATTTGCCTAAAAATGAGTTAGTGCAACAAATGATAAATTTTACAATCTTTTCTCGTATCGCCCCAAAGGGGGAGGTGCACATCTTCAATGCGTTCAGAATAAGTTTGCAATTTATGGTGTTGGAGTTTCAGATTACACAAAAGTAGGTACCATATTCTGTGACAGACGGACGGAGTGACTCGACGCAGGTAAGAATGACTGTAATCTGGCTACACAAATAAGTCTACAAGGATTACTGGCGGGATTTATTCCCTGTCTTAATATTGATATCACAATTCCTTTTTGGTTTTGCCTGTTGTGAAGTAACAAAATGAACCCAGACATTTATTTTGTTGCATATATATATATATATATATATATATATATATATATATATACATTATGCATTCATATAGTAGGCTCGTGACCAATACTTTGAAAAGCCAAAAATAATATTTCAAAATATTAGAATGAAAACCAATAAACAGGCCTAAATAGAAGAACAAAAGTGCAGGCAAGTTCACACTTTGCTTTAGGGAGTAAAAACGTACTTATAACAGAATTTTTAAATTTATGAACTGAAAATGTAAATGGATATATGTAGATGATTTAAAAGTCTCATCAGTCATGCTAAAATATGAAAAGTCAAAACTATGTAACTTAATATGTAAAGCAAGTTTTAAGGTCAAAATGAACAAAATAGTATATCAGAAAAAACATTATGTAATGAAAAATAAAATAAATACTCCTTTGTTCCGAAAGTTCTGCAAATTAATAACAGTAAACTTTGAACTATTAGATTTGCAACAGTATCAAGACATAAGGAACTGAGGCAGTGATTTTCCAGCCAAAATGACAGGGTAACAAAAATCTAGGTGTACGACCAATTTTCGAAAGGGGAATAGCTAAAATTTACAGACTGAACAATTCAACGCATGTATCCTCAAATCGTGCCACTGCAGGGAAGTAAAAACACTTATAGAATGATCCATTCGGGTACCTTAAGACAACTGTGAGAATAATAGAGTCCGGGACTTACAGTTTCCCAGTTTGCCAGCATGTATCGTCCCCGTCGAGGAAATATAATGAACTAAGACAACAAATCCGAATTTCTAGATTGATCAGGTGAAGCTAATTCTCAAACCTCTTGAAAGTGTCAAAAACGAGGTTAAAACCTTTAACTTGACTTAGAATTTGCCTGTGTTTGTAGATGTGTGGTCAGAAGTAGAAACAAGAGAATATGTACTGTTAGTTGTCTATAACGGAAATGTTCTTTCGTTTCTCTTGTACTTCTGGAAAGAGACAACAAAGATTTCGTCAGTAAAAGGAGGAAAAAGCAAATCCAACTCTATCTGCGTTGAAATAGTCACTGCTATGAGCGACGGATCGTGTCATAATAAGGATGGTTCTATCGGGATGCATTTTCCCATCGGGATACTTTAATGAAGCATCGTGATATTTTTAACAAACATCGGGATACATATAAGCAACATTGGGATACTTTAAACAATCATCAGGATTCTTTAGACAAACACCAGGATACTGCAACAAAGTATCCATATACTTTGGAAAATCTCATACTTTTGAAAGCACCATTATAATTTCAAAAACATTGAGAAAGTTTTAAAAAGCATCGAGATACTTTTTAATAGTATCGGGATATTTTTCGAAACCATCGGGATATTTAAAAAAGCATCGGGATATTTTAAAAAGCATCGTGATATTTTTCAAAAGCGTCAGAATACTTTTTATAAGCATCGGGATACTTTTCAAACGGATCGGAATACTTTTCGAAAGCATCGAGATATTTTTAAAAAGCATCGGGATACTCTTTGAAAGCATCGTGATATTTTTCAAAAGCATCGGGATATCTTTCAAAAGCATCGCGTTATTTTTGAAAAACATCGGGATATTTTTCAAAAGCATCAGTGTATTTCAAAAAGCATAGGGATACTTTTAAAAAGCATCGTGATAGTTCTCAAAAGCATCGGGATAAGTTTAAAGCATTGGGCGACTTTTCTACTTTTCAAAGCATTAGGATATTATGATGAAGCGTCGGTATACTTGCTACAAGCATCAGGATAGACATCGCAATCATCGGGATACTTCTTCTTCTTCTGCCAATACTGAGCAGGATTCTTCATAGTATGTACTTTGATCATGTGCATGGCAGTAACAATTAAGTCCCACTATGTACAGTATTTACATATAGTATTTAAAGTTATGAAAAGTATCCCGATGCTTCTTTCAAGTGTATCGATGCTTGCGAAAAGTATCCCGATGCTTCTATCAAGTGTATCGATGCTTGCAAAAAGTATCCCGATGCTTCTCAAAATATCCATATGCTTGTGAAAAGTGTACCGATGCTTCGTATAACTTCTCAGTATTATCAAGAACTTGTCAATGGTTTACGTACACATGTATACCTTCAAGTTGATCCACGAAATAAACCAGAAAATTTATACCAAAAAGCACAAATGTATTGATTTTTATATTCTTATACACATGTATTCATTTTTTTAATCAATGGCATATTCAAACTTGTAATAATCAAAATGAAATCAGTTTCTGTGTAAATTGATCTGGCGCAAAATTAAAACTTATGTACAAAGGGAGATAACTCGATTGAAAAAAAATAAAGAAAGTAAAAACAAAAAAAAAATTTAATATATAAAAATGAAGCTTTCGATGTTTTTATATTATTTAAATTCTTATTGTTTTTATTTTAAGGTGAAATATATTCCAGAAAAGCTATTTTTGTGCATAAAGGTGATTGGTAAAACGATAAATGTAAATGATACGTAGATTTACTATTAATTTACAGAAAGAAATTAATATGTAATATACAAATGTATACAAGTCGTGATGAAACGTCCCAAACAACGTGTCTGTAATATTAATAATCTCTACTAAGAATATGATAAACAGTGTATGTCTCAAATTAATTCATGTATATGATGAATATACTACTTGTTCCGACATTGACATATAGCAGAACTTGTGTGTTCGTTCCCACTATGCCCACTTCCGAAAATATAGGAACGAATTATGTTGAGCATAGTGGGAATTTTTTCGGTAAGTTTACAAAAGTGAACACGGTGGAAACAAACCTTGCAACGGAAAGTCCGTGGACAAGTCTGGGTTTTAATAAATACGTACTATGCAACTGGTAGAAAATAAGTCCAAATTAGCAAAAATATTGTGATACAAGAAAAACGACTGTGAGGAAAGTATTCTATCATATTTATTATGATAATTTATCAAAGACAAAATACCAGTTTCATATAAAAACATGAAATAAATCTTCTACAATTAAGTTCTATAATGATATATATTAAGTCTTATCTTGCAATATGAATTGTTTCTATATTTAAAAAATTGTACTTTTAGTAAAGTGTGACAGTTCTCCAATTACAGGATACTTTACTTTTTCGTCATTTTACTGAGGAGATCTCTGTTATCTCTTTCCAGAAGTACAAGAAGAACGGGAAAAAATATTTCCCTTATCGAGAACACATATCACATTTTCTGTTATTACTACCATTCTGTTCACATGGCTAAGAAATAAAACACATTTTCCAAATTCTAAGGCAAGTCGTATCTTAAAAATACTACTGAAATATTTTTTATTGTATATATTGTATTAATATTGCGTTTTAACCTCGTCCTTGAGCAGTTAGAGAAACTCTCCTCTATAGCAGTTTAACTTGACACATATTTTTTTCATAAAGTTTCTAACTAGAACAGTTCTTGGGGGTTGTTGCTATTTAACAGTTCTGTAACAGGTTTCCGTAACAATCATTGGAATATCAAACATATTGTTTCGTATTCATTGTCAGTCAAAAAATTCTCTAGGGACAATTATACATCTGTTACTATGCAGATACATCCGTGACGACCTGTTGCCAAACATTCAGAAGTAAATAAAGTTTAATTGTCGTATTTATTTTATATACATGTGCTAAAATATAACCGTTCAGAAGGTAAGTCTTTGATTGGTATTTCACTGTATTAAACTTTCTATAATATCATTTGAATTTTCTGTTTCAACAATGACCAAGGCTGAAAGAATTACCAAAAAATCACATTCCAAAATGCACAGAAACAATAGTCAACAGGACCTTGGCTAGAGAAAAGCCAGAACAATTATCTAAACTACCGTAAAGCATATTCGATGATTCTGGTAAAAATATAAGTAAAATGATTTACGGACGAAAACAAAACTTAATAGATTTCACGTCACAATTAGTAAACTAACAAACAAGGTGCGAACACATAAATAAAATTTTTATTGTCTCTAGTAACAAGTTCTGCGAATAACCTGGAAACTTTGCCTAACATATCAATTCTAAATAAGCTGTTAAAGTTATTCTTTCACCTGTAGGTTCAGCATTCTGTAGATGTCTTTAGAATAATTACTGTTGATTCTGATTTCCTTGTAGTCATTTTTACATTTGTCAAATTCCTCTTTGTATCAGTGACTTATACGAATTACGTAAATCAAGATATATGATGCATACTTTTTGACAGGATATTGCCTCATAGAAATTCTATCATTTTCATACTGTTACGTAGAACATGAATGTAGAATGTGTAAATGAATTAAGAAATGTCAGTTGATTTTATTTTCTATTTTACTAACTAGGTTTAGTAATCGAAATATAATGTGTTTCCAATACAGCATGTAGATAAAGGGGGGAGGCATATCTGTGTGTCAATTAACCTGTACTGATACACGTACGAACTCTTAAACCATTTTTTTTCAGAAGATGAAAACATTATTAAAGTTTTTGGCATTAACCATCACAATGGACACCAGTTTTTCTTGCAGTTGTTCACCTTATCATTTACAGTCTAGATTCTGCAATAGTGATTATGGTTGGTTATATTTAAGTCATTTTAATAAACCTCAGTTTCCTTATTTTTCTGTATAAAAATCAAGACAATAATTTTACTAATTGTCTATTTCTAAACCTAAAGCTATTTACCGGTAAATAGTTTTTTTTAACTTTCGGTAAAATAAAATACTTGTTGACTGCATATTCAGGGAAAAGTAAGTTTATTATCACCGACTATTGGTCGTTGTTATCTCGGGGACAATAAACTTACCATTCTCCTCATACTCAGTCAATAAGTAAATACTAACCTATGTTTAGCTTTAGTTTTTTTATTACATGCGGTTGTGGATAATTTTTTTTAAATGCCAAAACTTTGCTTTGCTTGCTCTGTTCCTTTTATCGGCTTTTTTGTGAAAAGTCAAGCTGAATTCTCCTCAGTGCTTTATAAAAAATCTGCAGAAATTATATAGTTTATAAGATATCTCATGTAATTTTAAGATATGTTATAAATTATATGAGATATCTTATAAACTGTATGAGATATCTTATAAACTTTATAAGATATCTTATATATTTTATGAGATATCTTATATACAATATATATGATATCTTATATACTATATAACATATCTTATAAAATTTATAAGATATCTTATAAAATTTTATATGATATTTTATAAAAACTAGATTATATAAGATATCTTATATATTATATGAGATATATTATATACTTTATAAGATATCTCAAATAATATATAAGATGTGTTATAAAGTATATAAGATATCTCATACAGTTTATAAGATATCTCATAAAGTTTATAAGATATCTTATAAAAAAAACTAGATTATATAAGATATCTTATATATTATAAGAGATATCTTATATATTATATGAGATATCTTGAAGTTAGAATAAATAGTAAAACAGCTTGCCATACATTTTCTTTAATCATAAAATAATGTATTCGGCTATAATTTCAGCTTTAAGAGTTAAGGTTATAGGAGAAATAAAACCATCCCCAGTGAAAATTCAGTATGGTAATAAAGAGTTCCTGAGGATGCCTTTAGATGCCAAGCTTGTATATGATGTATACATTATAGACTCTTACAAGGTATGCTATTGCGAAAGTATATTATAAATGATTCTAAGATTTTATATTGTGTTAGCGTTTGTAGACTCATAAAGACAATCTAAAACACAAGATGGACAACAACTTTCAGGGTATGATCTTGGCAATGACTTCCTGTGATCTGGAGATAAACGTTCAACTATATATACCGTATGAACGTGAATATGTTTTTTTTATGAACATCTTGTGCTTAAGTTTCAAACCAATACCAAAATTGGTATTATTTGTAGGTATTGGAGAAGATATCTGATGTAATTAAAATTTGGTCATTAGGGAGACAAACGATTGGCTGAATGGAATATGTCATGAATAATATGTTGGATGTCATTCAAACTGATATGATTGACGCTAATGCATGCATTCAATGCAAAACTTCTCATTTAATTCTTGATAAGAAAATTCATATTCATAGAAAAGGGTATGGTGGATAAATTTTTGGCAAAATTCACATACACATGTGACAAACAAGTCCCCACTCAAAAGCCTTAGACCCAACATCATCCGAGTATTGCCTTATTTCCTGATCGTCGCACATTACCTTATATCAAGTTTTGTATACGTATCATCTGAGTAGATTTGTATATCCTCCGAGTATGATTATATTATAAGATTCCTTCAACATTCACGCGTTACGCGATTAATTTTGAGATTCGTACCTCATCCGAGTACTACGTGTATACCTTATTTTTAAATTCATACATTGTACGATTATATTGTCAATTCGTACATTGTCCTGGTACTACCTTATTTTTAGATTCCTCCAACATCGGAAGTCAGCAATGGTGATAATATTCAAGCTTTTACGGATTACATGACATCATGTGGTGAAAGTCTAACTGTGAATCAAGAGTATCTTTTGACAGGTTTATATTATATAAATATTTAATTTTATTTATGTTTAATTAAGTTTTTGGCTTTTATTATCATATTATCTTTTTTTTCTATCTGTATAATCCTATTTTGCATCTTTGTTGAAAAAGAAGAAACATTCATGGAAAAACATTTATTCCTTGGTTCAGCCATACGTATACTGTAAATATAATAATTAATTCAGGTGATAACGAACAGATATTGCTTATGAAGGAATTGATGAAGTGAATTAGAATAGTAGAGATTTCCGTTGATTTTATCATGTGGCAGGATATTTTTAAATTGTTATTTTAGGTTCAAAAAATGACAAGGGACTAGATTTTAATACCTGTGACTTCCCAACATTATTTACCAATGTTACCCCGGAACAGTTAGATGGCATTAAGGGAGACTATCAGTGTGATTGTAAGGTAATGATTGGTACAGCATCAGAAAAGCCGTCTTGTTTTAGACAGATTGTTATTATAATCGGCATTAATAAAGTTCCAACCCGACTTATGTATTCATGAGAGTGTTGGAACCAACAGAAACTTAAAAGGAGACTATTGTATAACACAGTCGTATTGTACAGCCAAAAAGACAATAAATCTCTTAATGAGTACAAACTGTGTTAACAAGGTACTATTATACCGTCAAAAAGACAAGAAATCACTTATTATTGCACTTTAATAAGTAATCATGCTAAAGAGCAAATTTTATGTAACACAACAGTATTGTACAGACAAAACTTCTGACTGGTACTCACAAAAAGTTTGTTGTTATTTTATATCCACAGCCAAAACGCTTCTGACTGGTCCTCACAAAAAATTGTTCGTTGCGAGTTCATTATCGGCCTGGTTTATTATAATTTAGTGCGGTTGGCTTAAACGTAAGTTATAACGGTGTTAGTTTTAATTCATTTCCTGCAAATCTTATAAAAGTTGTTTTAAATGAATTTAATGAATTTATTTATTTGCAAAACACACAATTTAACAAACACAATGCAATACATGTACAGATTAAACACGATAACATGGTTCTATAGACAAAATAAAACAATTTTATGCACAGTAGATTTTAAGCACTGTTGAATTCTACTTTAACGAGTTGGAACCTATTTTTGCAATGCCAATGACTGCTTTATAAAGTCACAAAAGAATGGTAGAAGTTCAAGTTTTGGGTTTAAAATAGATTTAATATATAAATTTAAGTTGTTTATGTCTAAGTTTTGGGGGATGTTTGAACTAAGAAATTTAAATTTTTTATTGGCATTACAATTGAAGAAAAAGTGATATTCGTCTTCCAACTCTACAATTAGTACATAATCTAAGATCTCTCTGAAGATTTTTATATCTACTAGTTTCTATGTTTAGGTCATGGTCACTAACTCGAAATTTCGTTAATAATTGTCTGTTTTTGAAACTATTTTCTTTCAGTAAATATTCTTCTAGTTTTATTTCAGTTTTGATTTGTTTATATAGAAATAATTTAGAATTATTATTTAAATTTGATAGTTTAAATAGTGTTTGGTTTATGTAATGATCGTTTACAATTTGTTTTACATTTTGTTTTAAATTAAATTTTATTTTATGGAAAGGTTTATCAGGTTGTTGATATTCATTAACATCTAATTCGTCAAAAATTTTAACATCAAGTGTATACCAAGTGTATAGTCCTTCGTTATCCAAAGTTTTATTTATATTAAATGCTTCTTTTAAAAGAGAGTTAATATTATCAGAATTTAATCCATAAAAATACATAATACATTGGGTTTTTATAAATGAGTCGTTTATTATAATTTAGTGCGATTGGCTTAAACGTAAGTTATAATGGTGTTAGTTTTAGTTCATTTCCTGCAAATTTTATAAAAGTTGTTTTAAAGGGATTCATGAACGGTTCTGAGTGAGTTGACTGAGTCTATACAACGATGAATTCCGTTAAAACAACTTTTAGTACTTATAATTTCAATATTTTTTAGAAATTTTACAAATTTAAGCCCGTAAAAACACCAATATTTCTCCGGCTCATGAAAGCGTTCATGGCAAAAATGAACACCACTGGAAGTCAAGACTTTAACCAATGAAAATTTGCTTTACAATCAATACCTCTATTATATTTATAAGCATTTTGTAATTTTAGATAAAAATCAGGAGGATGTTTTCCAAGTCAGTATGTTCATTACCAAAATCGAACGAGTGCAGATTTAACTATCTAAGATATGCATCATGCGGGAAAATGAACGATGACTGTGTGTGGAAAATCAGTGATGAACACAAATGTTAAAATACAGCTGTGTAAACAATGTATATATATTCTTATACTTTATTTGGGAATTTCTACGATACATATACATACAGACATATGCAAACTCGACTTTATAAGGAACCTTGTTTCATAGCCGTAATGCAAGCGTCACACTATCCCGAAATTGACACCAGATTGCCATACGAATATGGAAATTTGAATTTCGCGAAGATGGCCTCGAACTTGGTCAACAGCCAATCGACAGCCGAAGCAAGTACGATGCCTACCGAAGGTCAAACACACACGAAGGCAACAAAAAGATGTGAATTTTTATTTAAATAGTTTACCCGCAGGACACACGAATGCCACATGATAGCTACACGACGTCGTATTGAGACTACGGTCAAAGTATGCCATTCTGCAGGAACTCAGTTGTGATTCATAATTGTGATTGAAGCTTTGGGAGTTACACACGCCTCTGCTCTGTAGAGTTGCTCAGGGCTGATTGAGGAAGATGCTCTGAGGCTGGCCTTTTATATGTCTACGTTACCATGACACATGTGAAACGCTTGAGCTACTCAAATTCGGCTGTCTTCGCCGACATCGTGGTCCCATCTCGATTTCATCGTACTATAATACGATGGTCACACGACGTCATCGCGATTGCTTCACGTAGTCGTTTTGCTTTCATAAGACAATCGGGCAGCTTCTTGTTTCCTTCGTATTGTCTTCGTGAGGCGAAAAATGTAAATATAAGATGGAAGATATCCATGCAAAGCCTTAAAGACAAGAATAAGTTTTTGGTTCTTGGGCCTGTTTTGCTGGGAATCCAATCCAAGCTCATTATATAGTTTTGATGCAATTTTGGATTTTTACTTGTTAGCGTTAATAGTTATACCCCAATCAGTGGTCTATGGCACGCCGTTTTTATATTTATTCAAAATCCAAGATATCTTATTTATTTAACAAGATATCTTATGAAGTATTAAGATATCTTTAATTTTTATAAGATATCTTATTTAATTTGAAAGTAAATAAGATATCTCTATAAATTAATAAGATATCTCTATAAGTTAATAAGATATCTCTATTAGTTAATAAGATATCTCTATAAGTTTATAAGATATCTCTATTAGTTTATAAGATATCTCTATTAGTTTAGAAGATATCTTATTAAGTAAATAAGATATCTCTATTATTAACTATATAAAAGATATCTTATATAGTTAATAAGATATCTTATATATTTAATAAGATATCTTTATAACCAGCTAAATAAGATATCTCTATAAGTTAATAAGGTACCTCTATAAGTTTATAAGATATCTCTATTTGTTTATGAGATATCTCTATTAATTTATAAGATATCTCTATTAGTTAAAGTGGAACTAAAACGCTTATAGCAAGTTATTTTCATTTTATAGTACTAAATAAACGTATAAAAACGCAAAAAAACCGATGAAATTTGGTCAAGTAATAACGGAGAAAATAGCGAGTGAAGTTGGATTATTTTTACCTGTGGGAAATCCAATCAGCGCTATTTCCGGAAACAGGGTTTCCTCGCTGAGTGACCCGGATTGACCGGAAATGACGTACAGTGCGGGCTACTCTTGAACTTGTTTACATTGACCAGAAGGAATATATTATGGATGAAGACAGCAATGCTAGTGATTTATAATAGTATAGCCAATAAATTTCAATAAATGCCCCCATATACATATTTATAAAAAGAATGAAAGTGAAAGATATTTTGAAAGGTGTGTATAACATAAATACAAATGGAAGACCATCTTATAGGAATAAAACACAAACACTATTTTTTTAAACAAGCAAATATAAGGTACAATATTAATTGATAGTTTTAAAACAGATATTTTACAAATAGTGATATAAGTTACTGAATAGTAATATAGATTTTGATGTAGAATTGTAATGTGTTTTTTTTTTATTGAATTGACAGATTCATAAAATTTCAGAATTTTCTTATAAAAATATAATAAATTTCTTAGTTTAATCAGAGACATATATGTAGAGAGGGATAAGTAATTTCTTACAATCCTTGTTGTAATAATAAAAATATGTAGAGAATCATTGGAGAAACTGCACTGTACACCTAAAACTTTAATAAAAGATTTTGATGGATTTTAATAAAAAAAATTATTCAACTTATAAAATAATTCCCACATTTGTAGAGTTATAATTTGGTTAATATTGGTTATGGGACTTTATGCTCTTTGTGTAATTTGAATTATAATACCTGTCAAAACTGGTTTTCATAACACCTTTCTAATGACTTTGTTACCGGTATATTGATTTACTCCACAGGTGGTAGGTGCATGGCCAAGTTGTTATTTACCTGATTGGAGGGATTAAAACTTTTGTTTGATCTTTATTACTAGATAACAGGATGTTAATTAATAGGTGCTAAAACTTTAACTGTTTTAATTACCAGGATTAAAGGTGATAAATATCCATCCACATGTTTACTAATTTGTTTTATATCATGAACTAGTTTTAATTTTCACAGGTGTTTAATACTATTTAGGGGGAAATTAAAATTTCTTGCACGATTGGAAGTGTCATATATATATTTTTTTTATAAATAATGAATAAATAAATACATATTCTTTTAATAAATAATTAGACATTCAAACTTTGCTTTAGCTTTACATTGCTAATGAAATAGAATGTCTTTAAAAAAAAGCTACATTTTTACCCAAATTATTTTCTGCATTATCAGGATTATGATCATGAACATGTTATATAAATAGAGAGGTAGTTATATCATGGAAGTACATGTATTGTTCCATATTGTATTATTTTACCATAGCAGACTCTTAATATTTGAAATTATTATGGTTACAAATCTATAACTTTTATGCTCATAGAAAGAGAAAAAAATTCAGAGGGACATGGGACCAGAATAACTTTTTATGAAGCTACACATTTCGCTATAATAGCCTCTTATTGTACTACAACTTATGTTAGCTTGTTGGCTACATCTTTTCAAAGTCATGCCTGTCAAGGCCCTGCATTTGATATAAGCGGCCTTACATGTACCTTCTACTTACTCCATTATATATATATATATATATATATATATATATATATATATATATATATATATATATATATATATATATATATATAAGGTGTTATATAGTACATTTGTACAACAAACTTTTTTATATCGATACAGGGAATTCTAAAAAATAAATGACAAGACTCCATATGAAATTGCCATAAATCAAACACAATAACTCTAAAAATACCCTTAAATATACCCTATGTATGATGTAAAGGTACAATATAGTTATACATAAAAAATTTTGATTCAACAGGAGAGGCTGCATAGGCTTAATGTAGGCTTATTCTCACAATGACATTATGATAATGCATTCATTTTCAAACATGTGCATATATACACATAAATTTGATGTATATATAAAGACATATGCATGGTATATAAAAACAAATAAGATCAGACATGTTAGAATTATTTTTTCAAAAGTATTTTGGTGCAGACCGTCAATATACCATATATACTGGTCATGCTGGTTGGGATAAATGCTTGGCACTGAACCTGGCAATAGTCTCTTGCCGTTATGAGCAGATAAACCAAATAACTCCTTGAATCTCAACCTGTCAACCTCATAGCATTCTTCTGAGAAGTGTTATGAACATATGGCTGAGTGTTTAGTTGGCACAGTAAAATCCACACGGGTTAGTTTTACAAAACGAACCCACAAGTTACGTTGTCGGTCATCTTTTGGAAAAGCGTGTTGAGTATGTCCCGTTTTTGCAGAGTTGCTGCATCCCGCAACTGCACAATTCCTTCCCATTGTTGAATTGTAAATTTAAATTAAGTACAATGTTTCATCAAACAAGTGTCGGTGAATATATAAGAACCACTGTCAATCGATAGTTGTCACCAATAACGTATAAACCATCAACTGAATCTGCTTTCACTTTGCAAATGACCTGTACCTATTTATGTACAAGATCTGAACCGCACAGTACGTCACTTCCGGCGACTAGTAATATTCGAGTTTTTTAACAAATCGTTCAGGTGTGCAAATGACGATCGGCCAGTATTTTGCTAATATCTCGAAAACTAAGTTACCAAATTTCATCGGGTTTTTTGCGTTTTTATACGTTTTTTTAGTACTATAAAATGAAAATAACTTTCTATAAGCGTTTTAGTTCCACTTTAATAAGATATCTTATAAATTAATAGAGATATCTTATAAACTAATAGAGATATCTTATAAACTTATAGAGATATCTTATAATTATCTTTAATTTTTATAAGATATCTTATTTCATTTGAAAGTAAATAGGATATCTCTATAAGTTAATAAGATATCTCTATTAGTTAATAAGATATCTCTATTAGTTAATAAGATATCTTACTTCTTTATAAAGATATCTTTTAAACACATACTTTATTAGATATCTTATAAAGTTTATAAGATATCTTATAAACTAATAGAGATATCTTATTAACATATAGAGATATCTTATTAACATATAGAGATATCTTATATATTTAATAAGATATCTTTATAACCAGTTAAATAAGATATCTCTATAAGTTAATAAGATATCTGTATAAGTTTATAAGATATCTCTATTAATTTATAAGATATCTCTATTAATTTATAAGATATCTCAATTAGTTTATAAGATATCTTATTTAACTAAATAAGATATCTCGAAATTGAATAAATATAACAACGGCGTGCCATAGTGGTCCATATATGGAGACTATCCAGGTCTGATTCGGGTTGTAAGGATTCATTAGCTGTTTCCTGGTCATCAAAAACACAGTGCAACGAGGTATCATCAGCAAATAGTTTGGTTTTATTTGAAACAACGTCAACTATGTCATTGACAACGAAAGACACAGAAAGGACCAAGTATTGATCCTTACGGAACACCAGCACAGTCGTATTTCGGTAGCTCAAGCGTTTCATGTGTATCATGGTAACGTGGACATATAAAAGGCCAGCCTCAGAGCATCTTCCTCCGTCAGTCCTGAGCAACTCTACAGAGCAGGGGCGTGTATAACTCCAAAAGCTTCAATCACAATTAATCAAAATTCAGTTCCTGAAGAATGACATATACCATCGCGAGGTCACGTGACGCCTTCGTGATCTAGTTCGAATGCATCCTACTCTCAATACGACGTCGTCTAGCCATCATGTGGCCTTCGTGTGACCTGTGGGTAAACTACTTAATAAAAATTCACATCTTCTTGTTGCCTTCGTTTGTGGTTCGGATGCCATCGTATGACCATCTGTAGGCATCGTACTTCCTTCGGCTGTTGATTGGCTGCTGACCAAGATCACTGAAGTTCATCTTCGCGCGAAAAATTCAAAATTCCTTATTCGTATGGCCATCTGGTGTCAAATATTTTTTTTTTATATCGTTTTTAACTGAAATATATAGTATAGTCCTTTTAATTAATTGTCATTCATGATAATATTACGGTAAAAATAAACGTATATGGGGTTAACATGAAAAACATGCATTGATTTAAAAAGCAAGTGAACAGTCTTTTTAAAGATATTTGTTATCTAGCATGGCTGAATTGACATGTTTTGAATTTTTGGAATTCCCGTCACATTCAGGTGAGTAAGAAAATCATTTTGTAGACCCTTGGTAAACCAAATGTATATGTAGGTTTGTGAATTATCTTACCTATTTGATATACATGTAATTGTTGTTCATTCTGTTGAAACCAATCAATACCGACAACAGAACTAAAACAGCAATCTTGCAAATACTGACAACTGAAAACTGATGGGTTTTTTCTGACAGTTTATATCAGTCTTGCGTGATTGTTCGAAAAACTAGTTCTCATCTGACAAAGGGTAAATAGATCACTGATAAACAACAAAATGGATAACAAGACATACCAATCAATCAACGTCACCCAACAGAGAGCACCTCGGACAAAAAATAACACAAAAGAGCACAAAACACAAACATAAACACAACAGAGAGCCAGGATAGTCTGATTTGGTACAGATAACTACCAGGGGTTAAACAGGTCTTATGTTTACCCAAACCTGCTCCTTATCTATTCTGACACGCTGATGTATAAACATACTATAAAATAAATACAGTATGATTACCAACAAGCTGACCGCTTGCTGAATCTAGTTTTTGTTGGCAGGAATATTGATTCATTTAGTAGTCTTTAGTAAATTATCATATTTCGTTATTATTATGACACTGCACACCATCTTGCTTGACCAACACACTCTATGATGTTACAAAATGAAATCAAATAGGAAGTATGGCGACTAATACAATTCCAGGGGAGATTAACAACCTTATTTAGGTCATCAGCCAGAATTCATTGTGTTCAAAAATATTCATCTTTTGTTCTTTTTGCTGCTGTACCGTGATGTTGAGATATGTTTCTGCATTGGATACATTTTCAGTCGCGTTTTGCTGGTTGTATATAAATTTGTGTTTGATATAAATTTGATATAAATTTGGGGGGGGGGGGGGTGGTAACTAAACTAGTTTAACTTCACTGCATATTATTTGAGCCTGTCCCAAGTTTTGAATTTTATGATCACTGGCATGCATCGTCTATGTAAATTCTTTAATTTCTTAACGTTATTTAATGACTCAATGTAGTGTTGTTTCCACTGATTTATACACTTAATTGTTCGGGGCCATTTTGGGTCCATTCATGATACGTAGTGTTTCCTTTTCATTTATACACTTGTTCGGGGGCATTTTGACTCCCTACATGATACGTAGGGTATTCCACCGATTTATACACTTGTTCGGGGCCATTTTGGCTCCCTACATGATGCGTATGTTTTCCCACTCATTGAAGATCGTGTCCTGACTACATGTCAGTTCTTGCTCTTTTGATTTCGAACATGGTATACTGTCTTCCTGAAATTTTACTCCACATACAGTTCTTTGTCGAATTGATATATTGTGAATTGTCAGCCCGTGTTAAAAAAAATTATGTTTGGAACTACGAAAAGAATCATAAAATCTGTCTTACATTTCACGATTTTTTTTTAAGTGTCACGTAAGCCTTATTACATATAACAAAAATCTTAAACATTCTAAAAAAAAAACAATTCAATATTATTCATTTGATGTATGCCTTGAGATTATTAACAGTCTTTCGTAACGAACGCTGTCTGTTTAAAAGTTTGATGACCATGCATGATAATCCTAAATTTCTGCAGATAGTCAGAAAGATCTTTCAACAATTCGACGTTGGAATGGTTAAAGATTAGAGTTTCATTTATTTATTTTTTTTCAAAATCAGCCTGTAATGATCGTAAATTTCAGCTTCCAACAAGAATCTGGCAAAAATCTGAAGGTAATTAAATATGTTGCAAGAAAGTATTGACGTCTCGAATAATTAAACCAAAATAATGTCACTGTCTAATAATATGTACACATTGTAACTATGGTCAACAAAACAAATTAATAAACAAATGCAGACAATTAAATTTACGATCAGACTTGTACAATATTAATTTCCACTATTGTGTAAGGTTTAAAATAATAAGATTTTTGACATAATCCTTAATCACGTTAAATCAATAAACCCATAGTAATCGTGGTTAAAAATAACAAATTTCAGTTCTCTTATTCCTTAATTGCAGGTAGGAGATCTTTGTGGGTCTTCATAGTGACGAAAACTGTACAATATACTGAGCAAACTCGATCTTTAAAAAGTGCTTGAAAATACTGCACAATACAAACTTCTTGTTACTAAATTAGATGTTCTATTTGTTGTGAGACAACAATCCAGTAAAATTCCAAGATGTTTTAAACTGAGATCAAAGTAAAAAGACAAAACTACAGAAATATACATTTATTCATTATATCTAAAACATAATACAAACATAAAACTTATTGCAACGGATGACATGTACATGTATATTTTGATTTCTGAGGTAAAGTTATATGAATTCATAATGATCACATCTGCCTTCAGTCTGTCTTAACCTGATTTAAACAAAAGAATTGCTACTTGTCCCAAGTAAAAATAAATAAAATGTTTTGTTTCGTGAGTTACATAGCTTCCGAAGTTGCGTCCGACAATACAGTGCCATGTTGGGTTGTATTTCTTGTCGAATTCTTTCTTGATGTAAGCAGCAATGTCCTTTTCAATGTTATATTTCTCCAGAGCCTGCGTTGAACAATCTACTGCATCTTGTTGCATGTCCTCAGACATGTCGGCATTCTTTATAACTGCTTTCCTTTCTGACATTTTAGGTACTAAAACAAAGGAAAATATTTTTTTCACTTCAGATAGCTGCATAATACTACATGTATTTTATTTATAAATTATGTTATTTAACGCAATCCTTACAAGGAAACAATAAAATCATGTCTAAATTAGTGTTTGTATTTGACAAATGATTACTTCACCATGAGGATATGTTTGGTAATTTTGCAAATTCTTTCCTGGAGATTTATGAAATGAATTTTGTGTACAACAGATAATAAATATCTTGCCATTCGTAATGTGATATTTGCAAACAAAAAAATAGCGATTTTCCAATAGATACTGAATAATACTAGTAATAGATAGTTAATTTTTTCATCTAATCCTAATTAGAGCGTGAAATACTTAAATTGAAACTAATTTAAAATCTAACATAGTATTATCATCAAATTACAAATACACATGAAATATAACATAATTAGACAGACATACAATATATACATGATACATATATATATCAATATAATACCCTACAAACTTGTTATCACAGGTGAGGAATGTGAACATGTAAAGAACTTGATATAATTAGATTTTTTAGCGGAACGCGTAATATATAAAAAAAAACTTTTTGTAACTTTAGGAAAATAATTACATGTTACTAAATGTATATAGATAATTTATACATAAAAAGGTACTTACATATGTTCTGCTTCTGTAGATCTGATACTTTATCTCAAACGTTCACTACCTAGTGATTTTTGTTTGTTTGTGTTCATTACTTTTAAACATCTTTTTTCGTTCCGCCTTGGATACTGCCCATTTCCCATTGGTTGAATTTCGTATAAATTCCTAGGTAGAATATATCGCCCCATAATGCAATATTAAAACTAATTAAAAATCAAATAGGGTGATGTATGGCGAACTTCCGAATCAGATTTACCGTTAGAGCTATTTAAAAAAAAGTTTAAGCATTGGGTATAAAACATTGTATAATGAATGTTAGATAATTGTTTAAAACAAAATTCAATTTATTTTGAAATAAATTTGTTGATACCAATTTTGATGTACAAGATGTGCACATTTCGTCGATTTACAACTCACCGGTTGTGCTCAAGGCCTAAAATGTTGAAAACCAAAACAATAATCCAAACTGTTGAAGAGCAAATTCAAATTTGCCAAAATGACCAAAAGGGGTTATACCAAACCTATCTAAGCCAAAGCTATGCACGGGTTCTTAAGTTTTTGGAAATTTTACATTTTTGTAGCAGTAAATTTAACTGAAGTATTAATTTCGGGATAGTATTAAATACTAGCAATTGAGCTAGGGATACCCTCGGTCTAACATGTTGAAAACCAAAACAATAACCCAAAAGGAAGAGCAAATTCAAATATTGTTTATAACTACACTTGATACAAGTTCAATTTTAGATATTCAATTTCATTGAATTAAACTGATGCTATCAGAGAGTGTATAAGTTCATTTCCAATTTATTGTACTTGTTATATAACTCTAGCAGTTATCAGTACATGTAAATCATGAACTCTCAGATAGTACATATCTTATTAAATGCAAAACAAAGAAGAAGAAGAAAAAACAGAGAAAAAAAAGAAAAGAATAGGCAAATTGCAAGTCTTATATAACATACTTTCGATACAATGACGCCACCAACGTATTACTCCGTATAAGAGCATTCTTGAAAATTAAATTACAAGGGTCGTTTTTATATTTTGTATCACTGCTACAAGTATGAATTCTTTGTTACCAATTTTGATGCACAAGATGTGCACATTTCGTCGATTTACGACTCAACAGCTGTGCTCGAGACCTAAAATGTCGAAAAGCCAAAACAATACTCAAAAACATTGAAGGGTAAATTCAGAAAGGCCAAAAATGCCAAAAAGGTAAAGCAAAAGCCATCTAAGAATCCATATGGAATCCCTGGTCTATTGTCTGGCATAAATTTTCCTTCAAAAATCATCTCAGAAACCACAGGGTCAATTCGAACTAAGCTTAGGTGGAATAGTACTTTGGTGGGACTCACCTTTCAAACTTCAGGGACCTGGACCCAAATGAAATACCTGCTGTTATTAAAAATGGATGGGTCAGTAAAAAAGAAATTATAATATCCCCTGTAAAACTGCCGAGCCACTTGGAATAAAGGGTCGTCCCCTTTCAAATTTGGGTCTGGGGTCCTGACCTTATAGGTCACTATGGCAACAGTTACAGAAAAAAATCAGCAAATAGCACCTATGACCTTTTTCCAAGTAAGCAATACAGTCTTCCATAAACCATGATATGCTACTAGCGTCCTGTTGAAATTTTTTGAGTAATTTGACTGAGTTTAAAGAATTTAGTAAGTAAAATGTATTTAAAGTAGATACCTTTATACAATATAACAACTAAAAACATGGGCTCTCAAGAGCTCTTTAACTGACTAGAAAAACACATGCAGCAAAATCAATCAAATACAACATAAGCAGTTAAGCAATATAACTGGGCACTTAAAATGTCACTTTGAAAACATTTGGTAATAAATCAAACATAAAAGGGTGAATAAAAATATACTACATGCATAAAGAAAGGAAAATAAAAGTCATGTAAGGGTAATTATCATACCCGAGGAAATAGTTCCTGCCTCATTTGACAAAGAGTTCCATACGGCTTAGCTTCCTCGAATCTGAACGATTTTTTAACATAGACTGCTATGGGGGCGGGGTACATGAACAGTATGAACATTTCTGAAATCATAATTCTTTTATTTTTAACTATTATCAAATCTTGTAAAAATAATGGACTTTTGCCGTTAATGATCTTGAAGGTCTCCAAGGCAATGACACGCATCCGTCAGGTTTTTAAGGATGGTAATTTTGTATAAAATATATGAATAAGATAGAAGCAAAGGCAATTTGTCGAGGGCAATTTTCCAGTCTTCAATCACACGTAAAAGAGAAGACTGGTAGCCAAAACCAGACCTAAACGCCGCCAATATAAATTGAATGATTTTATTAAAATGATCAACTAGCTGTGTTTGGAGGAAATTTTCAAATATTTTTGATATAGCATGGAGAACACAAATTGCTTTTCTCGGGAACACTGTTTTTAATTCTTGTGTATACTCCTTCAGGCGATCAGGAAAAGTCGACGACGATAAAGAGAGATTTACAATATAAGCCAGAGGTTTCGAAATAATGGGTTTCTCAACATGCAACAATTTTGAAGAAATACCACCAATACCAGTGGCTTTTTTTAACATTTATCATACTAATTATCTTACTGACAAACTCCTCATCTATCGGAGAAAAAGAAACATTTCTATCCACTAAATCCGAATGGTTATCTTTAACCCTTATTTGATTGTTGCCGAATACGAATACTTTATTCTCATAAACTACATGTTATAGAGAAATTACATACAACATAAATACAAAATATACAGTGCATGCGTAAACAATAATGTGACAAATCAATACACAATCTAACCAGGAGGGGCGACCTTTGATAAAACAATTTTAATAAATTTTGCTAAATTTTCTAATACTGTAAGATCAGATGAATTGAACAACTTATGAAATTTTATAGAGTTATAATTTTGTTGACAATAATCCGGCAGAAATTTCTTACGTTCCACCTTAAAAGCTTTACATGTAAAAATATAATGATACTCATCGCCAATTTCGCGTGAGTCACAATTGGGACACAATCTCTCGTTTCTAGGAGTATTGTTCCATCTCCCCGTTTCTATGGGTAAACGATGGCTACCACATCTAAATTTGCACAAAGAAAATAATAAATATGATGGTAAAACTGTAAGATATTTTTCCATACAAAAATCTGTTTTGAACATCCTATAGCATATTGTCTTTGAAGAATTGAAAATATCTGAGAACCATTCTTGTTTATACTGATCCTTCAATTTTAAATCAACACAGTTTACAATCCATTCAGTAGGATAAAAGTCTTGAGACATCCATACATTTGATAATCCACAATTATCAAGAATACCTTTAATGAATGTCAGCCATTTACTCTCAAAGCCATAATTATTATAATTAACAAAGAGTAATTTATATAAAATTGAAGAGAACTTTTCCTCCTCTCCATTTACGATTCGACACCAAAATTTTATCATTCTCACTTTAATTGATAATGAAATAGGAAATCTCCCAAGTTCACCATACACTATATTATTTGGTGTCGTTTGTTTTAAATTCAAAATAATCTTGCAAAATCGTAGATGAACTCCTTCTAAAATATCAAGTTTTTCGAAACCCCATATTTCTGACCCATACAGTAAAATTGGCAAAATGGCTTTGTCAAACATATCTAATTGACATTTAATTGACAAGTTATGTCTGCGACATTTCTGTAAGAGACTAAACATTGCCTTAGTTGCTTGTTGTTTTAAATATTTTCTAGTTGAGAAAAAACCTCCGCTTCTAGCAAAAAATACGCCTAGATACTTGTAATCTTTAACAATTTCAATTTCTTTATTATTCAAATAAAATTTTTCATTCCTCGGAATTCTACCTTTAGAAAAAATAAGAATTTTTGTCTTGTCAACGTTTATTTTGAGCTTCCATTGATCGCAATATGTTGCAAAAGTATTCAACATCTGTTGCAAGCCCTTGCTTGTCTCAGATAATAAAATTGTATCATCTGCATATAAAAACAATAATATTTTGATATAAATCATCAATTCAGATTCCGCATCACGACTAATTGATTCAAGTCCAGTAAGGTTATGTTCTTCCAAATATGTTTGGAGATCATTTAAGTATAATGAAAATAACACAGGTGATAAATTCTCTCCCTGTCTGACTCCAATTTCACATTTAAAGAATTCCGAGGAATTATTATTATGTCTGATGCAAGATTTGACTTCGTCATACATATTTTGTATGATCCGGAGAAATTTCCCCGTTATATTGTTTGTAAATAGTTTAAAAAATAGTGAATTTCTGTGAACGAAATCAAAGGCTTTTTCAAAATCGATAAAAGCGCAGTGGAGTTTTTTCTTTTTAACATTTAATAACTCGAATAAGGCATATAATGAGAAAATATGATCATTCGTAGAATATCCACTTCTAAATCCAGCTTGATTCTCATTTAAAAGAAAATTCTCGTTAATGAAATTATTCAATCTAAAGTTTAAAATGGAAGTGAAAATTTTCCCTAAGCATGATAACAATGTTACAGGCCTATAATTTTTAGGCTCAAGTTTATCTCCTTTATTCTTATATATAGGAATAATTATACCCTTTAACCACTCTTCAGGTACAATTCCAGAATCAAAAACAAGATTGAATAACATAACAAAAGTTTCACTCATTGTGCTAAAAGAGGCTGATATATATTCATTTATAATATTGTCATCGCCAGAGGCTTTGTTATTTTTAGCAGCTCGTATGGCTTTGCTAATTTCTTCCTTTGTAATAATACCATTTAATAATTCGCTATTTTCAGCGTTAACATCATTAGGTATATTATAATTATTCGTCTCATCAAACTTGTTTGTGTTTAAATCTTTAAAGAAATTAAACAATACGTCTAATGAAATATTCGTGTTTTCCTTTCTATCAGATCGGAACAATTTCCAAAAATCCTTAGGATTTTTCAATCTCATATTTTTCATTTTACATCGCATTTCTCTATTAAACTTAACTATGTTCTCATCCATAGTTCGCTTATAATTTAATTCAGCCACTTTTAGTCTTGTTTTAAAAAGATTTGACCCATGTTTTTTATACATTCGCTTAGCTTTGCGAAAATTCTTCCTAGAATTTTTACAATTTTCGTTAAACCATAATTTATTTGGTTGTCCAATACATTTATTTTTATTTTCATATTTTCCCGATGTCTTACCAAGGGTTTCTTCAGCTGACATCAATAAAATAGACACAGTTTCTTGTATATATACATTAACTTCATGTTCATTAACACTATTCATATCAACATTTGACAGATTAGTCCGCAAGGTATCAATTCGAGTTTTGTCTAAATTATTTACAAAATCGTTACTTTTTTCAGGCTTCCACTGCTTAATTTTCCTTGGTAGAACCTGTTTATTAAATGCAGGTTTCTCCTTCAATAATATTTCCAACGATATGGGACAGTGAATATCAGAAAAAAGTTTGCTGAAATCCAAAATATCAAAATCAAGGACTAGTTGAAGAAATGGTGCTGTGCTTATAGCATAATCAATGACACTCGAATTCATACTTGTTGGCTTACCTTTAACATCTTTACCAAGTCTACCATTTAAAATAAATAAGTTGTTATTTCTACACAATTCAATCAATTTTCTTCCATATCTATTAATAGTTTGGTCTATATTATTTCTAAATTTTGGGATACCAAGTTCCTCTAAAATTTCAACATCATTAAAGTTGTCGATATTTACTACATTTTGTGTAAAGTAATCTTCATTGTTTTCTTGTTCTATAAAGTCGGGTGTACTACCTGTGCGTGCATTCATATCGCCAAGTAGACAAATAAAATTTGAATGTCTATTAAATCTCTGAAATTCGGTCTCAATTTCGCAAAATGCATCATCTTTTGCATATTTACTGCTCTCAGGGGGTATATAAACAATACCAAAAATAGCATCCTGGACAGTTTTCATAATAGTTTTGTCTACACTAAACCAAAGCACAAAAGGACAATCAGTTTCTATCAATTTGATATAATCTTTTAAATATGCTTTATAACCAACAGCTATACCCCCTGATCTATTTTCAAACTTCTTTCTATTCTTATATCTAAATATAAAATCATCTATATCTATAATATCTATATTACTTAATTTAGTTTCCGATAAGCATACAATATCAAAAGCATACAACAATCTTTTAAATTCAGGGTAACAAAGTCTTGTTTTAACACCACATACATTTAAACACAAAATTTGTAAATTATCTTTATTATTGTTTTGATTTAAATCTGAGTTGTCATCATCAAGGTCGTCAGTAACGGTTGAATAGTCATTTTTACTATTGTTGACCTTTAATCCTCCCCGGTTGTCCTAGAAATAGGTCGTGTTTTCATCGTCTGACCCTCGGCGACTGCGGAATTGTTTCGGTCTTGCGCCCTGTTGCTCATACATTTCCCTGTCATTTCCATGTTCACTATTAGGTTCCAGTCCACGTCTTGTGAAACCTTCTCTTCTTTCATCCGTTTTCGGTTTTGTTTTTGCTATCACCTCTCTCCCATCCACAAAAAGTCTATCGCGCTTGAAAAACGCTTTTTTTTCCTGTTCCTTCGCTTCCTTGTAGTAAGGCCAGAGAGCTCGTCTACGATCATTCACCTCTTTCGGAAATTGTTCACTTATTCCGTACTGGGTTCCCTTCAACAAAGTAGCATTTTTCCTTACCGTTTCCCGATCATTAAATGTCTTAAACCTACAAACTATTGGTCTAGGTTTTTTATCTGGTTTTCCAAACCTATGCGCCCGAACAAACTCAATGGGATTTTCAAATTTAAGTTCTGTTGTCATAAATGTTCTAATAATTTCCCCGGTTTGCTCGCTCTGTTCGTTGTCGTCTGCCTCGGGAATGCCCGAAAAAATTAGATTCTCTCTCATCGAACGGGTTTGCAAATCTATATGCCGCTCGCGGAGGTCATTTAATTCCATGTTCAAATGCTTTATGTTTCCATTTATCTCCGACATATCTCTTTTCAAGTCAACGCTCTCTTCACGCCCCGTCTCGTA
The DNA here is from genome assembly GCA_028015205.1 of Mytilisepta virgata. Taxonomy (NCBI): domain Eukaryota; kingdom Metazoa; phylum Mollusca; class Bivalvia; order Mytilida; family Mytilidae; genus Mytilisepta; species Mytilisepta virgata. Next base: position 34,716,047 of record CM051517.1, read on the forward strand.
TTTTTCATTTAAAAAGTCTAAACTTTTTTCAACCTCTGAAACCCGTTTTGTTGTAACAGTGGTTTGATTCCGCCAGTGTACTTTATCCGGCGGATGAAAACCCCTAGTGTTTTTTATCCACCAACAAAATATCCCTAGGTTTTTTTCTCCGGATCCAGTGTAAAATATCCATCACACATCCTAACATTCTAAAGAGGGTTTTTTTGAAGGGGAACTATATAAAAAAATGGGGCTTGGTATTTTTGGGGGGTATTTGAATATACTGAAACTTGCATAAATGATTTATGTGATAAATGGACAAAATAAACTAGTGTTTTTTATCCAGGAATGATTACACTAGTGCTTTTGTACCCGGAATGATTACACTAGTGATTTGGAACCAGGAATGATTACACTAGTGATTTGTAACCAGGAATGATTTCACTAGTGCTTTAGATCCAGACAATGATGAAGTGTTTAAGTACTCATTTTAAATAAGTGAGGGGGTGAGTTTTTTTAGAAAGAATATCCTGACCCTGATTTTGGTAAAAAAAAAATAATTCTGGTCTGCAATTGTATTGAAAAAAATAATCTGTCTCGCATTTGACAATTTAAAAAAAAAATTCTACATTGAACGTATAGGGAACATAAGAAAGACTGGTATTCTCTCCACCGCAACATCTCCTGATTTAATTGTTATAATTTTATCAGGTGAAATAAAAAATAAGGTATTTCAAATATATTGAACAATGGAATATTCATAAATAGTGAATGCATATAAAAATTTAAATATTTTAACACTTAGATAATCAAAGCTTCTTAATATTTTAGTTTGTTTTAAGCCAAATCAAACTTATAAATAACATCTTATTAAGAAAAATGAATCCAAACCTATTAAAGGGAGATAATGCTAATCCACACAAATCACATTTATAAAATACACAGCGACATGTAAATAACCACCCCCATAGTCCAAAATGCGACAGGAATATACTAGGTAATTTCATACTATTTACAATAAAGTATCTATGTATTAAAACAATACATTTACTATTCAGTAGCGAATTCAATTTAAATTCTAATATGTTTCCCATGTGAATTTAAAGAAAAGATATTAAAAAATAAAATAAATTACAAATTTTAATAACATACTGAACGCATTTTAAAATAAAAAAGGTTTACAGTTAGATAACTAATGCTCATTTATATTTTCATTTGTATTAAAGGTTTCAACTTATTTTAAACATCTTATTCAGAAAAAAAATTTATCAAGACCGAATAAAGGGAGACTATTCAAATCAGCTAAAATCACAATACAAACATGTATTGTTTGTAACTAACAAAAGAAAGTCCTTACTCAGTCCTAGAGTACAATAGAGAGTTTTATCCTATGTACAAAAAGTACCAAAATATTAAATTCATTAAAATATATATTGCGAGGTCAATGAAGTATGAAAAGAAAGTAAACAACAAACTGGTCTAATGTAAACAAAACAACGAAATCAATATCGACGTTTTCACACTATTTACATCCAATATTCCCTAGTGAAAAACAGTTACCCGGAATAAATACACTTCGGAATGAAATTACGCTTACACTGTGACGTCTTCCACGTTAGTCACTAACTTGTTCATCGTTGACTGGAAATGGGTTATCTTATCAGAAAGTGAGTCTAATAAAGATAGTTTCTTGAACATTTGATCAACTTTGTTCACAAGACTGTCTATCTTCTTGTTTTCAGGGGGTTGATTCATTGTTGAATTATAGATTGGCTGTGGAGTCGGGCATTGTGGCGTAAAAGGGATGTTATAGATACCAGGCATCGGAGGACTTTGATTGAAATTTGGAGGTGGAATGGTCGGGAAAGGTTGCATGTTTCCAACTGTGGGATAACCTGTGGGATAACCTGGAGAAGCGACATTCATGGAGTTCATTGTCAAATTTTGTTGATTGTTTTTGTCTATGTTTACATTTTTTACTCCATTGTTTTCATGAGTACAGTTCTGTTTACCTGGTTTCTCTACACTAGAACTTTGAGATTTTGATTGCTTCCTTTTCCTTCCATTTTTCGCCTTGTTTTTGGTATTCATGTAGATAACTAAATGTTTGTTTCACACATTCTCCATACGATATTTCACAATTCATCAGAAATTTATCATTATTTACATTTTTTTCTCTCAGTGTTTAAAGTCGTCCTTATTGTTTACACATGCGCACATTAATCCCGATATTTTTGATAACATTTACAAAATATTCATTGAATATTTTACACACTTGGTCCTATTTTGTGACCAGAAATATCATTTTCCGAAATAATAATTTATCAAGAATACCGTATGGTAAGTAACTAAACACGTACAAAATTGTGAATAATATATTATCACATATTCAATTAATTAATCCGTATAGTAGCTTTTTAATACACGTCAGCTGGAAAATACCAATAGAACGGTAACTAAAGTCTTTTTGTCCAAAAGTCATTTTTTTATTGAAATGATCATGATGGTACGACTTGCAGGTTTTTATTATTTTACTTGTATGCTATTCAGTAATTGTTTAAAGCGGTAACATCACGCCTACGGATTGAAATTCAAATTTAATAATATAGTGTTACTAACTTGCTGATTCTGTATTGGCCCTTGTATTGATTCAGTGTTATGTGTATTGGCCCCCGAGGCCCGTATAGGGCCATTAATGTCCAATACAGCGGCTGACCGAGAATCAATACAGGGTCAATACAGATTCGTAACACTTTTATTAAAATATCTAAACTATAACGCCAGCCATATGGAATTCCATATTGACTTTATTATGGGGCAAGATGCTACAGGCACTGGACACGGGCATTCGTTTTAATACAAATAGCAGCCCTATACACCTAATGAAATAGGTCAGTTAAACACATTGAAACATTTGTCCAGAAAACGTTATCTTAATAAAAAATATTAAGGAAAAAACACATGACCCTCACATTTAGTTGGATATTTTATGGGGCATTTATTTGTATAAAACGAATGCCTGCGGCACTGGGTCATAATTCATGCAACTCCATAAATAGCAGGTAACCGGAGGTGCTCCTTTATCATGTACATGAGTGTATAGAAGAAGAAGATAACATATTACTTCCGGGTAAAAAGTTATCAGTTAACTGCTTATTTGTTTATCCGTAATGTTTGGAATTAGACAGCAATATCTTATATTTATTTCCGCATATTTCTTTTATACGTCACTATCAGGTAATAAGCGTCAGTTTTTGTGTGGTACTACAAGTACAAAAACTGTAATGATTATCTTTTATTGAACACATTCTTATTTAAATTGGTAAAAAAAAAACAATACATGGAGACAGAAAATTGATACTGCAGAGGGAGAGGAATTTTTTAAGTTAATTAATATACTAAAGAACATGATCGAGATATCAACACAACAAAGAATTAGCCTTTCTATGTTATTTCCTATATGGGGGTACCCCAATATGCAATAAAATTCAATATTACCATAATAACCCTAATTCAAGGCCATAATCTTTTGACACTTTTGAAAATCCAAGGAAAAGTGAATATTTTTCAACACTTTTAAAATTGTCAAAGTTACAGTCATTGTTATTAGGTGGTGACAGTTGATAGTTTTAACTTCTTAAGTAATTAGTTAATTACTTCTTATCATTTGTTTATCCTGCAACAAGACAAATAAAGGGTGTCGAATATTTTGTTTCCTAAATCTACAGATACTTTTCTTGAGCTATACATATTTAAATAAATGCAATAAAAAAGAATTAATATCACACTTTAATACATGTATTAAAAATATATTTTTGGAATAGACAAAATTTATCATGTACATTATATGTATTAGATGTTGAAAACCACAAATTAACCCCATTTTCAGTAGTAATGCATAAATATATGATTTTTTTTAACAGTAATACATTAGGATATCAAAGTAGCTCAGTTAGAAGAGTATTTTTCAAGTATTGGAGATAAAAAAGTAGCAAAAATTGACCACGTCCCAATTTAACATTTATTACCTCATCTGAAAGATTCTGTAATCATTAAAAGGGACATGAACCAGTAAAGTGAAAAAATGTGTCAATTTTGAACTGATTGGCTTGTATTAGAAAGCACTATACAGGCAAAAGGGTAAGAAAATAGAGAAATGCCAGAAGTCTTGTTTAATATTTCTTTTTTCTCTCACTCTGCAAGTTTATTAGAGCAGATTTTCCATCTCCCACTTTCATGGATGTTAGGGCGCTAGAGCTAACCCATTACAAAGATGTGCCTGAGATTTTTTTAGGGGGTGGGTGGGGTTTGCTCTGTCTGGATTTACCAAAAAAAAAGTCATAAAGCTAGCTTACAAAGCTTTTCCAGGGACAACTTTAAGGTTGAGATCAATCTTGGTTTCCATTAGATAAAAACACAGAGGTTTAATTTTTTCTTTGCTTGCATACTAAAATGATAAATAAAAGTCAACACTTAGTACAGCTGGTGATTGTTTTCAGACCATATAGATGTAGATTGTTATTGTAATACAGTCATGATAATATTATGGAAACAACTTATAAATGTAAAAAATATTACTGTAAAAATTGAGTATTTTATTTTTATTTTTCATATGAAGACAGTTTACCATGTAGCAAGAGGAATTTTGGACAGAGCTCTTTTGTGTGTGTGTGTAATTCTTCATACTGTGACACAGTAGACAACATTGGACCATTATCCAAGGGACTATACACTGTTTTCACATCAACAAAAGATGGTCTTCGTTTTTACAAGTCTTTTGGACATTTCACACCACTTCCATCATCAAAGTGTAAATATGTGTAGTAACTTTAAGAAAACAATTTTGTTGACAGGTCTAGAGATAGTCTATTTGTGGGTTTTATTCTAGAAAGTTTAAGTCATATTTTTTTACATGCATTATGGCAATAAATTGGCCTCTGCAATTTTTGTTTTAATACTTTCTAGCGCAGAACAGAACAATACATAATTTAACCCTTTTTTTAAATTTATGAAAAATTTATTTATTATGAAGAGAAATTAATTACAATATGTTGCATTTAGCTTGCAGATATTTGACACTTTATTGATAATAAAAAAAAATAAAGATATCTTATTTCTTGTTTTAGGGTATAAATTTAGTTTTATCATGATTTTTTATGTGATTGGGAAGGGGGAGGGTAATCTTTTCAGTATCCTGTCACTTCTTCATTTATGAATTTAGAAGATTTTATTCCCAGCAGCCAGAAAAATTATACATTTACATGTGTCTCCATGACATCATTTACCAGTTTTTAGGACTATCCTATATCCCTGCATTAGTTGGATACATAATGCGTCAAACTGATCATTTATAATAAACAGTCGTCATCCAAATTCAGTCACACACATATCTAACTACAAACCATTATCATGCAGATGTTGAGGGATTACTTTCCCAAGATTTTATTTGTTGTAATTTCATGCACTACTGTATAAAAACTAAATCTCAACCATAGCTCAGCAAAATATTTACTAATAGAAGATTTTTTTCTATTAATTGCTAAAACCTCAGATCCAACATGTTTACTGGTTTCTGAGTTATTGCCCTTGAAAATTAAATTTACAATTTATGTCTTTTCTGTATGATGAATTATCATATAACTATTACGTCTTTATTTTTTTTTTATTTAATAAAATTTGTTATTATTTTTCAGTAATTTTTACCATCAACAGAAATACAACATACCAAAATATGCATGGTTTTGGAGGAGCATTTACAGATGCTGCTGGAATCAACATTGCAAGTTTGTCACCTGATACACAACAACAGCTTCTGATGTCATACTTTTCTCCAAAAGGTTAGAAAAATTTTAAGAGGGTGGTACTGGGGTATTTTTATGCAAGTTTTTGGAAATTTAATTTACATGTTTTAGTGTTGGAAGGTTGTTATTTCGTATGTTTTGTGCAAATAGGTAAAATTACAACATAAAGCTCAAATTTGGATTATTCGTTCAAAATAAATGACATTTTTATTCCTGTTTGCTCTTGTTCATATCCCACTGTATGACCATGATGACCATTATGGGAGATTTATGGGATTTGTTTTCATTAATTTTGTGTAATCTATTAACACCAATTTTGATGCTAGAAAGTTATTCAGTGTTTCTTGCAAAGAAAAAAGAAATAAGCCAAATTTTTATTTTTTATTTATCTCGAAATGGGATTTTACAATTTCTCAATGGCCAAGGTCAATTTCTTTGTAAAACTCCTTTGCAGTTAAATGTGAATCTTTATTTCATAAAGTCTGGCAATGAAACAATTATAGTAATGCATAACAATTTATACATACAATGTAATACATAGTCATTGTTGGAAAATATAAAATTAATGCCATCAATGAATAGATAGGGCACAGAAGGTAATCAAGAGAAGTATTTAACACAGAACTTTTAAAAATGTCAAAAACTTATTTCGGGTATTATTCCTATTCTTTCTACACACCATGTGAATAAAGTTTCTTATTCAGCCAAACAAGACAATTACAATGTACATGTATTTATTTTCGTGTATTCCAGAAATCTTTTTCCTGAATCTTTCATTCAACTTCTAACTTTATTTGCATAAAACTAAGTCTATATATCATTTATTTTCATCATATATTCAAATTTCAAACATTTCTAAACATAATTTGCACATAAAGTGTTTAAATAGAGCACCCATTGCGTCGTATGTTCAATGTTTAAAACTTATAATTAGACTAAAAAAGTTTTGTTTGTTGTAACGTGTAGCACGTGCTATTTACTATTTTCTTCTCGTAGTAAAATACTTTACACACGGGTGAGTAACCAAATCTTGACAAAATGTGGATAGTACATTGAAGTAAAAAAGCGCGGGCTATACAACAAACCCTTTATGGTAAATGTTATTGCTCCCTGCAACACCCAGAAAATCTCGTGCAAAAACAAGCCTTTTATGGTGATGCCACCTCCCACATTTGGATATGTCACTAAGGCGGAGATTTGCAGCATTTTTTGGCATGATAATATATATGTTCAAACTCTTTTAGGTCATTTTTCAGTAACAACAAACAAAAGAACTATGCCAATTGGACCTGCTTTGATATGATAACTGCACTTGAATTTTTACTAGATAACATTTTTGTTCGCTATGGAGATTCCGTATATCCCCAAGTTATCGGAATTCCTGTGCACAACTTATTGTGGACCTGTTTCTGTATTGTTTCTGTTTTGTTACGAATCACAATTTATATCTAAAATCAGCAAAGAATCCTACTAAACAACATTTGATACAAAAATTTAATAACACTTTTAGATGTTTAGATGATATTTTGGCTGTCAATAATGATGACTTCAGTATGTACACTAAAGAGATTTATCCTTTAAATAAAGCTAATACTAACAATGAACACTGCCTTTTCCTCGATCTTGATATCTATATCTCTAACGGGAAGGTAAATACTAAAATTTACGATAAGAGAGATGATTTTTCATTTCCTAATGTTAATTATCTGTTTTTAGATGGCGATGTTCCCTTGGCACCATATTATGGTGTTTATATATCTTAACTTGTTCGATTCGCTCGTGTATGTAACACAGATTTGATTTCAACGAAAGAAATCTCTGTATTACTGAAAAATTATTACGCCAGGGATTTTGATATCACAAACTTATCAAAACTTTTACTAAATTTTATCATCGGTACAAGGACCTCATTCGTAAATATAAATCAATGTGCAAACATCTTATATGTTCAGGTATTTCACATCCCATCTTTAATGGTAATATTCTATACAAAGCACAAAAATGTCATCATTCACCTGAAAATATAATCAAACCTTTAAACAGACTTATCAACAAGTGATATAGTTACTATACTGTTGTCAAGTGATTAAAGATGGCATTTTTTGGAATTAATATTGATTCACTCATAGGGTCTTGCATCAGAAATAAACACAATTATTCTGAAACCAGTTGTTGGCATGTTACGGGTTATGTTCTTCTCGTATAATTTATGATGACATGATACTAAACCCCTAACGGGAGGGATTGTGGGTGATTTTCTATATGATATAGACATAATCTTTCGATCAGTTTAATTGAGGTCTGGAGCTGGCATGTCAGTAACTGCTAGTAGTCCTTTGTTAATATATGTTGATCATTGTCATTTTCCTTAGCTTCTTCTGTTACCTTTTTTTAACATCGGACTCTGACATCTTTTGAACTGAGTTTTACTGTGTGTATCGCTGTGTGTTTGTTTATTCCACATTGGCTAGAGGTATAGGGGGAGGGTTGAGATCTCACAAAATATGTTTAAACCTGCCGCGTTTGCGCCTGTTCCAAGTCAGGAACCTATAGCCTTTGTTAGTCTTGTGTGTTTTTTTTTTAAATTTGGTTCATTTTTATGTTTCAGAGTTTAGTGTCCTGTCCCTTTTGCTGAACTAATATACATTATTGTTTAGGGGACAGCTAAAGCCCACCTCTGGTGCAGGATTTCTCGCTGTGTTGAAGACCCATTGATAGCCTTGAGCTGTTTTCTGCTCTTTGGTTGGGTTGTTGTCTCTTTGACACATTCCCCGTTTCCATTCTCTATTCTATTAGTCAGTTTACCTCTTATTTTACAGGTATTGAATACACTTTAGGAAGAATACCAATGGCTAGCTGTGATTTTTCCACACATCCATATTCTTATGATGATCACCCAGGAGACTTTATGTTACAGAATTTCTCATTGGCTGATGAAGATATAAAGTATAAAGTGAATGTTACCTACATTATAATTGAATTTCTCAATTTGTAACAGTGTTACAATTTTCAAAGATATTAGAAAAATAGATAAATGTTAAGCACTAAAAACTATAAAGTTTGTGAATTTATTTTAGGGGGTTGGATTTAATCAGTATGAACTAAAAGATTTTAATTTGTATGGTTATTATTTTCAGAAGTTAACTGTTTGCATTCAGAGAGTCTGTATGGAACAGCTGGTATTCAGTACATGTATAAAAAAGCTGCAGAAATATATGTTTTAACAAGTTTAGCAAAGAAATAAAAAAGGCTTCAGAATTGCAGTGCATCTTGTCAAATATCAGCATTAAGATCTTTACTTAAACCAAATTTTTCATTTTGATAAGAGTGATATCCCTTTATACCGTAATTTACTATAAATCTTGTATTTTGTTTTTTTTTACATCAAATAAAGATGTAACAATAATTTTATTATTTTAAGATACCAGTGGATATACACTGAAAGTGTGATGTTGTTTTTTGTCATATACTACTATTTAACTGTTTGGTTTTATTTACTTATTTTTATTACAGATTCCTTACATTTTAGAAGCACAGAAGATGAGCAGTAGAAACATTACCTTATTTGGAAGTCCATGGAGTGCTCCAGCTTGGATGAAGACCAATCAAAATATGACAGGAAGAGGAACTTTAATAGGTGCACCAGGAGGGAAATATTACAAAACATGGGCACTGTATTTTATACGGTACATACTATGTAGTGGTACTTGATGTTGTAAATAGTTTTATGAATATTTATGAAGTACAGTATTCTCCACAGGAGTTATTAATATCATTGTGGTAGAAACTTCACATCGGTTTGTACTGAATACTCTATATTATTGTAATAAAAAACTAAATATGTTGCGAAATAGCTCATACGACAATAGAAAACAAAAAAATAAATGGAAATGTTAAGGTGTCAAAAGGGGCATAAAACGACTTAAATGTATAATATACACAAGTCAAACAAAACCAAATATAAAGTCGTAAAAAAACAACAAACTAAGAAGTTATTATTGTAATAACAGCATTTTTAAGAATTTAAACAAGATTTCTAAAGATATATAAGATATAATTAATTATTCTGTAGAATTTTACAGAATTTTAATTATTCTGGTTTTACCAAATTTTAACCAAAGAAAAAAGGAGACAGATCACTGCATCAAAATTATACATCATTCAATATAAATTATGTTCAACTATTGTATACAAGCCTGGGGAGAACACTGTAGTAGTGCTAGGACTTTTTAATTTTCAATACATATTTTGAATAATAAAAATTAGTTTTATCTCATGTAAAAATGAGAGAAATATACTTGTTCAATTACTTTGTAACCACATTTTTGGTGAACATATTATGGCTTTATACAAATTGTCAACCAGTTCAATTCAAATAATGTTTAGCTGTGTTTTAAACTTTTAAAAGCAAAACATGTACTTGCCCCGTGACATCACATTTGTTTATGGTATTGTCATATTTCAATCAAGAAATATAGCAATGAATGCAGATAAAAAGGAAAATATGCTTTTATGGAAAATCAGTATCTAAGAAAACAGAATAACGGTACAGTAATAATTTTCAGACTTTTTAAAGTAATTCCAGAAAAATTAGTTTATTTTGTAGTTCATAAAAATTAAAAAGTCATAATGAAAAAGATGCCCTCGACTCTTTTTGTGGTTTTCATTATGTTTATGACACATACACATATATAATAGAAATATACAGAGTTTGCAGCAATATATCATATATACCCTTAAGTTTTTTTCTTCAAATGTATATAATAACACTTTTATATATTCTGAACAACTCTTCCATAAATGCTGTAAATTGCAATAAAAAAATGTATCGACATGGGGTAAGCATCTGTCTGTAACACCACATAGGAAAACAAGAACTTTTTCAAAACATTTGTGGCTTTAGACATTTTTATTGTAATTTTTCATTTACTGACAAATAATAGGAGATCTACGTTTGAAAGTATTTAGAATTAAAATGCAAGAATATTACTAGAAATCTGTCACATTTTTTGCATTGATTTCTGAATTTACTGTGAATTTAGTTATTTCATAAACATCAAATTTCTTGGATCTAGAAAAAGACATATTTGTGGGTTCTTAATTTCTTGGATTTCAAATTTAAAAAAAAAATTTGTTCAAATTGAAAGTTAAATTAATATGTTTCTATTATCAAACAAAGATATTATAAATTGCATTAGTCCAACATTTTGATAATCTTAACTACTGACCATTACGTAGCGGCTTAATCAAAATATAATTGTGATAACAATTATTGCTACCCAAGCTAGAAAGATAGTCGAAGAAATTACTCATGAAATAAATTAAGTAATTAAAGCCTTATAACTATCTTGGAAAATCTGAACATAAATAAACACTTTACTAAAGGATTTTTAATTTTTTTGTTGCCAGAAGTAAAGAACTGTTAAAAAAAATAAACATAACTTGTACATTGTTTAAAGTATTTCTTTATTTTCATATATCTGAGCCCATATTTCATCTTGTAGGAAATTATCAACCTTCTTCCCTGTCAACATGATCCACAATACACATGTACTTCATGTATTTTTAAAAATGCACATATAAATAGTCACTAAAGGTCAAATGAAAATCTTGCATTCTTGGAAACAACCCCAAACTTCTTAATATTTATTTGTAAAAAAGGCACTAGAAATGATTTTTCATCGGGTTTTTAAATTCGTGGATTACGTTATCCACCAAATCCATGAAAATCATGTACCATGAATAATACAGTATGGTGAAATAGGCCATATCTTGTAAATATTCATTTCATTGTGGTTATCATTGATCAGTCAATGATTTATTACAGATTTTTACAGGAGTATGCCAAGCATGGGATAAATATATGGGGACTTACAGCTCAGAATGAACCAACAGATGGCTATTTACCTAACTTTAAGTTCCAGGCTATGGGATGGACACCTACTCAGCAGAGGGATTTTATAGCATTAGATTTAGGACCAGCTTTGGAGAAGAACAAATTCCTAAATATAAAACTGATGGTATTGGATGATGCCAGATTTCTGTTGCCTTACTGGGCAAAACAGGTTAGATGTGCATAGAGTCAAATTATATCTTATCTAGAGGTCAAATACATGTACCTAATACCTAAAACAAATGACCATATGACATATATTTAATCACAAATATGCATAGAACTTTGAAATGTATATATATTTTGTTTGTTTAGTTGGGGTTTAATGCCGCTTTCAGCACATTTGGCCATTTCGCGGCAGCCAGTTTTTATTGGTCAGTTTTAAGCCGAGTACCCGGAGAGAACCACCGACCTTCGGTAGGAAATTTGGCAATCCTTGTCAATTAAGATCAGAGTCGAACAAACCCAGCCACAGGTGAGATTCGAACTCACAACCTCAGCGTTGACAGGTTAGTGATCATTAGTAGTCATGACGAACTACCTAGACCACTCGGCCACTAAGGCCCCGAAATGTATATATAAATAGAGTGCAAAATCATTAAGAAATCACTTCAGCATATTAAGAAACTTCGAATGGGTTTGATATGATGGAAAAAAAATATAGTTTTTAAATTACAAATTGAGGTTTTTTACATTTGAATTTCAAGAATAGTAATTCTGTTTAGTGCGTGAGCAAATTGAAAATATTAAAGGAGAAAATACATTGGATAGTAAATGTTGTTGGTGTTTTAAGACAACATCCTGGAGTGAGGTACAACTTTGATTTCACCACTTTCAATGTAATAACTCCATTAAGCCCACAATATAAAGTTGCATGGTGCATTCAGTCATCTGAAATGGCACTTTGAGTCTGTGTTTTAAATGAAATGTATAGGTGTACAGTTTTGCAAAATATTGATATTTATTACTTACAGATCTTCTCCAGTACAGTAGCTACAAAGTATATATCAGGTATGGCAGTTCACTGGTATGAAGATTTTGTTACTCCAGTATTAGCTTTGTCTAGTACTCATCAGATGTATCCCGATAAGTTCATCCTGGCAACAGAAGCCTGTGCAGGATCATTACCTTGGGATACTCAGAAGGTCAAACTAGGAAACTGGGAAAGGGCTGAAAGTTATGCACATGATATATTACAGGTAAGCATAATAGAAAGTAGTATAAAAACTTGTGTCCTTTCATTATAGTTTGTATAGTACAGTTGTTCGAACACTCGGGCAAAATAACTTGTTTACCTGATTTATCCAAAGTATATGTAAATACTGGAAGTGATCCATGATCAGAAAAAATGCATTTGGACATTTTAAGTTTTCACTAATTTCATAGAAATTCTTACATTTTTTTGTCTTGCCCGTGACATCAAGATGTAGGTATACCGGTAACTCTCCTGCGGCTGCAATGGCAATGGTCAAGGATGTAAGCTTTTTCAAAAACTTTGCACACATAATACCTTTTCGTAATTAAGTCCATTTCTCAGCAACTGTAATACCTAGGCCCACCATATTTGGTCTGTAGATGGTTCTTGGTGAGTACATTCCGGTCTTACACCTGTCATCAGACCATGACCCCAATTTCATGCTTGAATGAATTATGTCACATTTTGTTATTATGTCTGAAAATACCCAGTCCCACCACATTTAGTCTATAGATATCTTTTTGTAGGTACATGCCAGACTGACATCTGTCGACCACCCTTGACTTCATTTTCATGCTTGCGTGACTTGTGTTACATTTTCGGGATTAAGCCCATTTCTCAGCAACTTATAATACCGAGAATCACTATATTTGGTCTATAGATAGTTCTTGTTGGGTACACGTAAGTCTGACATCTCTCACCTTACCTTGACCTGAATTTCATGCTTGAATGTCTGTATCACATTTTCGCTATTAAGTCCATTTCTCAGCAACTGTAAAACCTACACCCGTCATATTTGGTCTAGAGATAGTTTTTTTATTGGATACATGCCAGTCTGACACCTGTCTCATGTCCTTGATCTCTATTTCATGTTGAGTGACTTGTGTCACATTTTGCTATTAAGTCCATTTCTCAGCAACTCTAATAACTCTGAGACCTTGAGCTTAATTTTACACTTGAGTGACTTGTGTCAGATTTTCAGAAATAGGTCCAATTCTCAGCAAATATATAGATACTTTTTGGTGGGTACATGCGAGACCTGTTAGCTGACCATGGAATCAATTTTTGGCTTGAGTGACTTGCATCAGATTTTTCAAACAAATGACACGTGAGTGACATGACCATAACTATTTTTTTTAATTTATTTCTTTTGAGTTACAAGTCGGGTATCAGATAATTTTTATTCCATTTGGCTATTTGTGTACTAAAGCGAGACATTTAGTGTGTCAACTCTTTTTTAACTCACCTGGCCATATTTCACATTTTAATCTTTTCCTCTGAAACCACTGGCCTAAATAGAATTAAATTTGAATGGGAGGTCTTAAAGTTTCCTCATTCGTCCCGATTGGACTACAAATATGGCCACCATAGGCAGTTCTTGTTTCTGATAAAAAAATAATCTTCTCCTCTGAAATCGCTTGACTAAGTGGAACAAAACTGGACAGGACCATCTATGGGAGGTCCTTTACAAAGTTTCCTCATTTCATCCAGATCGGGCAACAAACATGGCCGTCACAGGCAATTCTTGTATTTCATTGGTTGATTAAACAAATTGTTTTTCTCTGGAACAGCTTGGCCATATAGAACAAAACTTGACAGGATGCATCTATGGGAGGTTCTTTACAAAATTTCCTCATTTCGTCTCGATGCGACTATAAATATAGACGCCATGGGCAGTTCTTTTTTTCTGATTGACTAATATAAAACAATCTTCTCCTCTGAAGTTGCTGGGCCAAATAAAACGAAACTTGGAAGGAAGCATCTATGGGAGGTTCTTTACAAAGTTTCCTCATTTTGTTCCGATCGGGCAACAAACATTGCAATCATGGGCAATTCTTGTTTCTCATTGGTTGATTAAAAAAAAAGAATGTCTCTGGAACTGTCAGCCAAACTTGACAGGAAGCATCAATGGAACGTCTTTTATGAAATGATTTTTTTTTCATCCTGATTGGACAACAAGCATGTCTGCCATGGGCAGTTCTTGTGTCTGATTGGCTGATTAGGAAGAAAAGTTCTTCTCTGAAACCACTTGGCCAAATGGAATGAAACTTGACAGGAAACATCTGTGGGAGGTTTTTTTACAAAGTTTCCTAATTTTGTCCAGATCAGGTGACAAACATGGCGGTCATGGGCAATTCTTGTTTCTGATTGTTTGATTTAGAAGAAAAATTTTCTCTGAAACTGCTAGGCCAAGTAGAGCCAAACTTGACAGAAGGTGTCAATGGCTTATAACAAAAATCTACAGAACGGCAGAATTGCTTGAAACCAAATATGGCCTGAGTGTTCCTCATAAGGTGTCAATCCCTCATTCAAGATGACCACCAGGAGAGGATTTAGGTCAACATAAGACTCTATGGGAAATTTATGCAAAAATCTTCTGGAGAACCACTGAATTTAAGAATATGCCGACTGTAAGTAGAAGGACCTTGATGCAGAAAAATATGGTCCTTACAAGGCTTACCACACTTCATAATCAGATACATCAATAGAAATGGGTTTCATTCCGGGTGAGCAATACAGGAAAGCCCTCTGAGCCTCTAGTTTTAATCCTGTCTAAAAAAAAATGCATTGGGAGATTGTCATTCAAATTATGACCTTATTTGTAACACTACTGTGTGTAATTTTTTAATTGAGTTATAGCTGTGTCCATCAATAACACAGATATAACAGTAGCATAGAAAGGGAGATAACTCATAAATTACATTAAATCATTATAATTTTGTAAGAATATTTCATACATGACCCAGAAATATTTATTTTATTCATTGAAAATAAAATAAAAATATTTTAAAATATTGGAACATACAGTACAGTTATACTGTAATTGTAGGATTTAAATAACTGGGTTACTGGTTGGACAGACTGGAACATAGCCTTAAACATGGAGGGAGGGCCAAATTGGGTAGAGAATTTTGTGGATAGTCCAATAATTGTCAATTCAAAGAAAGATGAGTTTTATAAACAGCCAATGTTTTATGTGTTGGGACATTTTAGGTAAGAATAAAATTATTAAAGAATTCAAACTTTTTTTTTGCAAGAAATTGAAGTACAGTAACACATTGTATATGATAGCAGTTAAGGGGTTACAGAACACCTAAGTGAGTTAACTCTTAAAAAAAGCTAAACATTTTAATCAAATACTATTAGTAAAGAGAAATCAAGCTTCTCAATGATCAAAATTAGTGTTTGTCAAAATGCTATATATCAAATTATTCCCGTAAAATGTGTGGTTCGAATTTCTTGAAAATTTGATATTTTTTCAGCAAGAAAAATTTAATATTTCATCAAAATTTTATGAAAATTAAACGAGCCAAATATATTTTAGTCAAAGTGTTTGGTACCCCCTCAATTACCATAGGTAGCAAATTTTAACAACCTTTTTATATTGTTAGTAAAAAGGTTGTTTTTTACGTTGCTCTTTCAGCATTATCAAATGCCATGTTGGACATATTACTGCAGTTATAGTCCAATTTTGATATCACCGAAGTTCATATGCAAAATATTACAGTTAACAATGTTATTACAGTCTGAAGAATGAAGTATAAATAGTTTTCATTTCAAGATTATCTATACACAGCACAAGCTTATAAATAGTCATTCTACTTGATCTGTTTTGTTTGTTTCAGTAAATTTATATTGCCTGGTTCAAAAAGAATTGATATACAAGGAGAAAATATAAAAAATTTACAGATTTCTGCATTTTTACGGGGAGACAACTCCATTGTTTTAATTATCTTTAATAAGTAAGTATGTTGTGGAGAAAGTGATGTTAATGTGTCAGTTAGATATATATTATATTACATACAACACAAGCATTTCATTACTATAAATTATGCACAAATCAACAAAGATAAAATTTCTGACCCTTTACTCCTTTTTACTGAAAACCAGTTCTGGTAGTACAGACGCCGAGCCGACCAGTCTTTGCTCTTACTTCTAGATGCGGCCTACTTGCAGAGAAGCAGGAAATACCAGTTTAATGTCTTTAGCCGTTGATCACACATGTGACTTTCTGCACTATATATTTATAGACTGTAGTCAATTCCTTTTGATTACAAGTATTTACAGTTCATCAGATTGTAAATGATAATCAAAAAATACTGGATATGAAAAATGGTTGTTTTTTTGTTGAATTTGTGTCTAGACATAACAGCATACAAATTTTCCAGATATTGACCACAGATTTTTACTGAAACTGCCTTGTTGGGTCTAATGGTAGTTCACTTGCCTAAGGTGCAAAAGGTCAAGGTTCAGTCCCATGCAATGTCAAACTAAATACATTTAAATTGGTATTTGCTGGTTCTCCCTTAAGCATGTGGAATTGAGAAATAGGAGCAATCAATTTATCAATTAAATATTTACTGAGTTGTTAGTAGTCTGTAGGTAGTTTATGGTATCAAATTTGATCACCAGTGTCCCAGTTATGGAGTATGAAGTTAAGGTATGTCAAGGTATATAATTTATTTAGCGATATACTAGTATTGAGACAATGAGGTTCATGTCAGTTAAGGTTCAACTGCCTTATATTATAAATTTGTGTATCTTGTTCATGATATTTGTTGTATATGTATTGCTTGACCCTCATAAAGTTTACTCCCTTAACGAAAAAAGGCCCAAATCCAATAAAAAATGTGTAAATTGTAAAAATAAATTGACGGTATTCGAAATAAAACATTAAAAAAATTGTATTTAGATATTAACAGAAGTATAGAAATATAACTTAGTACATACTGTATATATTATTGAATTGATACCTATTTTCTCATTGTTTTTAGATCAGATGTTTCTGTAACAGTATCCATCCATTGTATAGAATTAGGATACATTAATAAAGACTACCCACCACACTCAATACAGACCTTTGTATGGAGGACATGATTAACAAACTATAATGCTTTTGGTGCCAAATATTTCTGTCTTTCAGATATTGTACATTGTGTAATATAGACAGATTTTGACAATATGATCGTGAACATTAATTCTTCTTATCACATTTTTTGTGATATGCTTGTTTTTGCCTTTCTGATACGACACAAATGGAAAAGAATTCAGTTTTTGGTTCAATATTGAAGTCTTAGGATGATACACCAGCCAATATGGAAAATTACCTGGAATAATCTATAATTATTCGCTCACACTGATCCGTAGGCTAAATGGGCCTTTTATCATTTGGAATACATCTGCGAACTTTTCACACTTTTACCACTTTTTAGCTCACTTGGCATCTGTCGTCCGGCATCCGTCGTCGTCATAAACTTTCTTTTAAAGATCTCCTGTGACACCAATTGGCCAATTGGAACAAAACTTAGCAGCAATGGTCCTTAGTTGGTTCTCTTTCAGAATTGTATCCGATGACCCAGCCATCATCCAAGATGGCCGCCAGAGCCAAACATAGTTTAACATAGGACCCTATGGGGAATTTACTTAAATCTTCTTGTCTGAAACCACATGGCCAATTGGAACAAAACTTAGCAGCAATGGTCCTTAGGTGGTCCTCTTTCAGAATTATATCCAATGACCACGTCCACCATCCAAGATGGCCCGCAGAGCCGAACATAGTTTAACATGGGACCCTATGGGGAATTTAATTAAAGATCTTTTTGTCTGAAACCTCTTGGCCAACTAAAACAAAATTTAGCAGCAAAGGTCAGAATTATATATGTTGCCCCACCACCCATTATTATGTTATCTCATTCTAAAATTCCTTAAACATCCTTTGTTAATTTTCGTAATATTCAGTCTCATTAAAACCTTATTTTCAAGAGCACAGCATATCAGGTTTTAATCAGATTGCGTAATATTACTTCTCCTTCAGAAAATCTCACCCTTGACCATTTTGGATTGAGTTTGATGTAAAAGAAACTTCACAAGATTATGTATCATCACCACAGATAGTTGTGCTGCCAATCCTTTTCAGTTAGTCTAGGTTGAATTAAGGAAGCCTCATTTGATACCATAAGAAGGTAGAATGAAAACCCATACAGTAACATTATATAACCAAAAAACAAGATGTCTACAGCACTCAGTCTACAGTGGTGTTACTCTAATGTTTCTTTATTGTGATATAAACTTTAAAGAACCATGGCTTCAAGACAACAGAGACAAATTAGCCAAATCTGTGATTTCTATTTGAATAGAAGAATATCCACTTTCATATGTAAACTGATTGATATAATGGATCATTATTAGATATATGTTTTGTGACATCAAAATTTTGTGGGAAAATTTACTAATTGGTAAGTTGTCTATAGTTTTCAGGTTTTTTCACTTTTGCTAGAAAGAGAAACAAAATTTTTGTTTTGCAAGTTGCTATTAAAAGTATTTATATAATACACGTCTTCTTTAGATGTACCCATTTCAGTTTAAGTTTGAATTTCTTTAATAGGTATTGTTATAAACAAGGTTGGCCATCATATGGAGATGTGCATGAAGCAAGATGATTATTGCCAGATACTTGCAAAGGGAGATAATCCAACTTAAGGGTTTTACATGTTTAAAGCTTGCAAGTGCAACTCCTTCTAAACGGCTTATTGGATTTTTATTACACTTTAGTTGTAGTACACTACCTGCAGATGTGCATGAAGGAATATGGTTGCTGTCCAAAATTTGGAAGGGGAGATAATGCTTATACTCTCAAGCATGGATCAGAATGAACCTTAACAGAGCAGCTATTGTTAATTTCCTTTCTTCATATGCATAGTATTGCATTTGGGGGGGGGGGGTTATCACTCAGTAAGGTCACTCACACTTCTTGACCTATGAAGGTATCTAGTATACAAGTCCTAAATGCAGCAAACCTTTGATATTGGGTAAAGATGAGCAATAAAAGCACTATTCCTTAGTGTGAATTTTTCTTGCTCTACTTGAGAAAAAATTGCAGTGTCCTTAGCTGCATTAAAGAGTGCATCATATCAATGGGATATTTTAGAAGTAAACATGCAAGAGCACCATATTTTGTAAAAAATTATACCACTTACTGTATTTAATGTAAATAAACTACCCTGTACAAGCGAATTTTTTGCTATATAGAAATATTAAAGAAACTTGGAAACAGAAAGTTCTATTTTAATTGACTTCACAAACTACAAAAATTACCACAAAAAAATGAAGAGTCAAGACAATGTAATTCCTAGTGTCAAATATAAATCCTATTTTAAATGGCAAACTATTCCATTGCCTAGAACACAACGGGTACTTCATCACTGTTACGATTGTCAGTTGTCTTTATCACAATACACGTTGTTCAAAACAAGTCCATTCAGTAATAATTTATTTGGTTTTTTCAGCATCATCCTTCTTAGTTCCCTTGGCCTTTCCCTTTTTGGCGGTCTTTTTCTTTGGAGACTTTGACTTTTTTGCAGCTGTTGCTTTTTTAGCAGGCTTTGCCTTGGCCTGGACACTTTTTGTCACCTTTTTCCCTTTGTTCTGAGGTGTTGATGAAGAGACTTCCTTATTTTTCTCTTTCTTGGTGTTACTACTTTTTCTTTTGGATTTTTTCGATATTGGATCTCCTAATCTAAATGAGCCAGAAGCACCTTGTCCTTTACTTTGCAACAATGATCCATTTTTCACCCCCGCTCTTAGAGCCATTTTTAGGTGATTATTTGCAGTTTTTTCATCAACAACAATTTTATAATTAGCCATTATATACTTAAGAATTGCCTGTCTTGAACTTCCTCCTCGGTCTTTTAAACTTGAAATCGCGTCGTGTACCATGTCTTTGTAGAGAGGATGATTAAGTGGTAGTTGTTTCGACTTTTTCTTCTTGGCTGGCGATTTCTTCTTGGATGCAACCTTCTTTTCTGTTTTAATTTCTTCTTTCTTTTCTTCTTTTAGTTCTGTGGCTGGTGGTGTATCTGTAGGTTCCTCTTCAGACATGTTTAAGCTGTTAAAATAAACTTGTACAAATGTATGGCGAAACAGAAAGTAGACGCTTGCTAGGTTATTTATGTTTCAACGCGGACGTCGGAGAAGACACCAGCGGAAGCACACAGTGTATTTAACAAACTTGTAAATACTATGGCGATGTGTTTCCCATTATCAGGAAAAGTGTGTTATTATCAATAAATTGCAGTTCATGTTGCACTTTAAAATACCAGTGTGGATTTAGAATATTTAAATCATCCCGTAAGCCGTTTATTTTTCAACTAAATGCCCTCCTTTTTGAAAAAATGGCCTTCCAACAACAGACCACCCATCCCCAGTGTAGTGTTATTTGTACAAAATAAGGTTTTTTCGTCCAAAATGATTTTACGAAACCAAATATGTGATTAATATGTGCTAGTTTTAAGTTTACTGAACATAAAACAATAGTCGTACTAGCATTACACATTGTGATTATTAATTTAAAATGTATTGAAGGAGGGTACCCAAAGCACACTATCCTTACCTTTGTGTGCAGACGGAAGGAGAAATTCTGATGTTTTATACCATTTAACATTTGGACCTGCGAAAATTTACTCATTTATATCTATGTTTTACTAATACCATAAAAGTTCGTTATTTCAATTATATACTGTTGAAAATTCAGCATTTTTTAATAGACTTCATTAGCATATTAGATACGCCATTTTGATTCTATATTATATAGTATACAGAAAAGTAGTTTGAATTTGCGTTTTTAGATTGGTTAGTTTTCATGTATTTGTATCGTATTCTTAAGTAAACTATCTTACGTTCCAAACAACAGTAAACTATTAGTTATAATTTCATCAATCAAATAATTTGAAATACATTTCCAGGCAACTGTCTGACCTACATTCACTTAATTATTTAAGTGAAAATAGTTTCTCTTGTTCCAAATTTTTAATTGTAGATGGATTTATAAGTAAAAATGCACTGCATTTAAAATAAATTGCAGGACTACAATTATATATACAACGATTAAAGCTAGTTTTGCTTATAATGATTTATTATTGCAAATGTGAAAAAAAATTGTACTATACATATTTTAGTGCCGATATGAAGGGTCCATTGATAATTCTAAATTAAAATTCTTCGGAAATTTTTATTGTACAATATAATAAGAAATAAAAAGAATTTCTAATAAACTAAACAATAGATAATAAAAATTATTTTTTAATTTTCGAATTAAGACAGGAGTGGATCCAGGGAGGGGAGCGAGGGGGCTCAGTGGACTCCTCTTACGAAACCACAAAATGATGTCTGTAATTTATCTTTAAATGTCTCAGAATGCAGGGGTTTACACCAAAATTTCAAACACCAGAACCCCCCCCTTAATTGTTTGAAATATTTCGATTTTTAAAATCTCGACGTCCTATTAATACATTCCGAACGATTCCCGTTTCATATATATTAACAGTACTTTACAGCTGAGGTAAGGTCCTCTTAACTATAATGTAGAGATTGACAGACCATGAAAGTATCCTTCCACAGTAGTTGTTCCTGTAAATGACTCAGTTTTTTTATGGCCGAGACCATTCTTTTAGTTAGAAAGTAATATATGAGTGGCCATTCGTGTCATTGGCGCGATAAAATTACGCCAGAAAACTCGAAAGTCAGGCGTGAATTATAAAAAAAAAATTACGCGTGAATTGTAAAAAAATTACGCGTGAGTTGTAAATAATATCGCGTGAATTGAAAATTTACGCGAGAAAACTCGAAAGTCACGCGTGAATTGTAAAAAATTGCGCATGAATTGTAAAAAATTACGCGTGAATTGTAAATAGTTACGCGTGAATAGTAAAATATCGCGTGAATTGAAAACAATAACGCGTCATTCATATTTACGCGTATATTTTGATTTGTATCGTGTATGTATTTTATTATTATTTATTCTTTGTGACGCATTATTAATTTATCTAATACATCACTCTGTAAAGACTTACAATTGTATTTATCTATATAGGAAGTAAGTTAAATGTTTTGCAAATTAGGTCATCATGACCTACATTTTATTTTATGCTTAATTGTTTACTGTCTGAAGTTAATAGTACATTTTGGGTGTATGTCAGCATTCAAGGCGGCTGGTACGTATGTAACATTTCATGGTCCAGTAATGAACATTTTGTATTTCGTTGAATAAAATTCAAATTCAAATTCAAATTATTTATTGTTATTGAATTTTTAAAAAAATGGATTATCATCAAATACAATACAAACATATAAAGCATCACAGCACGAAAATACGAATTTCGACCCGAAATACGCGAACTTTTGACTTTGCTTGTCAAATTAAAGAGTTTGATGCCGCATCTTGGTAAAATGGTGACTGGATTTTGAAGATGATTCATTTTGGAGGAGATTGAGTGCAGATATAAATATTTATTAAAAGTACTCATGAAATAAGACGACAAAAAAATAAAATAAAAAAGAAATAAAAATTTCCAGAAGTCGGGCCCCTGTGGGAACAACAAGTAGAATCTGTGAAACAACACATTATGGGCTGAATAAAAGGGAGACAATTCTACTATATATACCTCTCCTTGTTCTGAATCACAGGGGCCCGACTTCTGGAAATTTTTATTTCTTTTTTATTTTATTTTTTTGTCGTCTTATTTCATGAGTACTTTTAATAAATATTCACTGTAACAACGAATATTCTGCGTTTATTATCAATGTGCATTACACTATCCACGTCCTTATACTAAAAAATCCTAAAGGGATATAAGCCGCCATTTTGGATTTCCTACCTCTGCCACGATTAAAATCAATTAAAAATACTTCCATGTCACATTATTTTATATCTGCACTCAACCTCCAAAATGAATCATCTTCAAAATCCAGTCACCATTTTACCAAGATGCGGCATCAAACTCTTTAATTTGACAAGCAAAGTCAAAAGTTCGCGTATTTCGGGTCGAAAGCAACGTTACTGTATATAACAGTATGTTAAGTCAATGAGAATCAGAGTTGCATCCCTTTGACTTCAATAGTAAAGCTACGAGGAACGTTGCTTTCGACGCGAAATATGATAAGATTTGACTTCGCTCGTCAAATTATCGAGTTTAATGTCGTAGCTTGGTAAAATGATGATTGGATTTTGAAGATCATTCATTTTGGAGGAGACTGAGGGCAGATATGAAATAAATTGTGACATGGAAGTATTTTTAATTGATTTTAATCGTGGCAGAGGTAGGAAATCCAAAATGGCGGCTTATATCCCTTTAGGATTTTTTAGTATAAGGACGTGGATAGTGTAATGCACATTGATAATAAACGCAGAATATTCGTTGTTACAGTGAATATTTATTAAAAGTACTCATGAAATAAGACGACAAAAAAAAAATAAAATAAAAAAGAAATAAATTTCCAGAAGTCGGGCCCCTGTGGTTCTGAATAAAATGACTAATTTTTGTTTGCGTTAATAAATTGATTAGGTAAACATTGTAGAAAAAATGACGGTGTATATGTTTTTGGGGATGAATAATCATGAAATTCACAATAATTAAATTTGTTTTCTCTTTATTTATAGATATAGAATAGAGAATGGAAACTGGGAATGTGTCAATGAGACAACAACCCGACCAAAGGGCATAATACAGCCCAAGGCTACCAATGGGTATTCAGCGCAGCGAGAAAATCCCGCACCCAGAGGCGGACTTCAGCTGGTCCCTAAACTATAATGCATACCATTTCAGCGAAATGGACGCCATGCACACTAAACTCCGAAACCGATACAAATCACTGGGGCCCGACTTCTGGAAATTTTTATTTCTTTTTTATTTTATTTTTTTTGTCGTCTTATTTCATGAGTACTTTTAATAAATATTCACTGTAACAACGAATATTCTGCGTTTATTATCAATGTGCATTACACTATCCACGTCCTTATACTAAAAAATCCTAAAGGGATATAAGCCGCCATTTTGGATTTCCTACCTCTGCCACGATTAAAATCAATTAAAAATACTTCCATGTCACATTATTTTATATCTGCACTCAATCTCCTCCAAAATGAATCATCTTCAAAATCCAGTCACCATTTTACCAAGATGCGGCATCAAACTCTTTAATTTGACAAGCAAAGTCAAAAGTTCGCGTATTTCGGGTCGAAAGCAACGTTACTGTATATAACAGTATGTTAAGTCAATGAGAATCAGAGTTGCATCCCTTTGACTTCAATAGTAAAGCTACGAGGAACGTTGCTTTCGACGCGAAATATGATAAGATTTGACTTCGCTCGTCAAATTATCGAGTTTAATGTCGTAGCTTGGTAAAATGATGATTGGATTTTGAAGATCATTCATTTTGGAGGAGACTGAGGGCAGATATGAAATAAATTGTGACATGGAAGTATTTTTAATTGATTTTAATCGTGGCAGAGGTAGGAAATCCAAAATGGCGGCTTATATCCCTTTAGGATTTTTTAGTATAAGGACGTGGATAGTGTAATGCACATTGATAATAAACGCAGAATATTCGTTGTTACAGTGAATATTTATTAAAAGTACTCATGAAATAAGACGACAAAAAAAAAATAAAATAAAAAAGAAATAAATTTCCAGAAGTCGGGCCCCTGTGGTTCTGAATAAAATGACTAATTTTTGTTTGCGTTAATAAATTGATTAGGTAAACATTGTAGAAAAAATGACGGTGTATATGTTTTTGGGGATGAATAATCATGAAATTCACAATAATTAAATTTGTTTTCTATTTATTTATAGATATAGAATAGAGAATGGAAACTGGGAATGTGTCAATGAGACAACAACCCGACCAAAGGGCATAATACAGCCCAAGGCTACCAATGGGTATTCAACGCAGCGAGAAAATCCCGCACCCAGAGGCGGACTTCAGCTGGTCCCTAAACTATAATGCATACCATTTCAGCGAAATGGACGCCATGCACACTAAACTCCGAAACCGATACAAATCACAGGGGCCCGACTTCTGGAAATTTTTATTTCTTTTTTATTTTATTTTTTTTGTCGTCTTATTTCATGAGTACTTTTAATAAATATTCACTGTAACAACGAATATTCTGCGTTTATTATCAATGTGCATTACACTATCCACGTCCTTATACTAAAAAATCCTAAAGGGATATAAGCCGCCATTTTGGATTTCCTACCTCTGCCACGATTAAAATCAATTAAAAATACTTCCATGTCACATTATTTTATATCTGCACTCAATCTCCTCCAAAATGAATCATCTTCAAAATCCAGTCACCATTTTACCAAGATGCGGCATCAAACTCTTTAATTTGACAAGCAAAGTCAAAAGTTCGCGTATTTCGGGTCGAAAGCAACGTTACTGTATATAACAGTATGTTAAGTCAATGAGAATCAGAGTTGCATCCCTTTGACTTCAATAGTAAAGCTACGAGGAACGTTGCTTTCGACGCGAAATATGATAAGATTTGACTTCGCTCGTCAAATTATCGAGTTTAATGTCGTAGCTTGGTAAAATGATGATTGGATTTTGAAGATCATTCATTTTGGAGGAGACTGAGGGCAGATATGAAATAAATTGTGACATGGAAGTATTTTTAATTGATTTTAATCGTGGCAGAGGTAGGAAATCCAAAATGGCGGCTTATATCCCTTTAGGATTTTTTAGTATAAGGACGTGGATAGTGTAATGCACATTGATAATAAACGCAGAATATTCGTTGTTACAGTGAATATTTATTAAAAGTACTCATGAAATAAGACGACAAAAAAAAATAAAATAAAAAAGAAATAAATTTCCAGAAGTCGGGCCCCTGTGGTTCTGAATAAAATGACTAATTTTTGTTTGCGTTAATAAATTGATTAGGTAAACATTGTAGAAAAAATGACGGTGTATATGTTTTTGGGGATGAATAATCATGAAATTCACAATAATTAAATTTGTTTTCTATTTATTTATAGATATAGAATAGAGAATGGAAACTGGGAATGTGTCAATGAGACAACAACCCGACCAAAGGGCATAATACAGCCCAAGGCTACCAATGGGTATTCAGCGCAGCGAGAAAATCCCGCACCCAGAGGCGGACTTCAGCTGGTCCCTAAACTATAATGCATACCATTTCAGCGAAATGGACGCCATGCACACTAAACTCCGAAACCGATACAAATCACTGGGGCCCGACTTCTGGAAATTTTTATTTCTTTTTTATTTTATTTTTTTGTCGTCTTATTTCATGAGTACTTTTAATAAATATTCACTGTAACAACGAATATTCTGCGTTTATTATCAATGTGCGCATTACACTATCCACGTCCTTATACTAAAAAATCCTAAAGGGATATATAAGCCGCCATTTTGGATTTCCTACCTCTGCCACGATTAAAATCAATTAAAAATACTTCCATGTCACATTATTTTATATCTGCACTCAATCTCCTCCAAAATGAATCATCTTCAAAATCCAGTCACCATTTTACCAAGATGCGGCATCAAACTCTTTAATTTGACAAGCAAAGTCAAAAGTTCGCGTATTTCGGGTCGAAAGCAACGTTACTGTATATAACAGTATGTTAAGTCAATGAGAATCAGAGTTGCATCCCTTTGACTTCAATAGTAAAGCTACGAGGAACGTTGCTTTCGACGCGAAATATGATAAGATTTGACTTCGCTCGTCAAATTATCGAGTTTAATGTCGTAGCTTGGTAAAATGATGATTGGATTTTGAAGATCATTCATTTTGGAGGAGACTGAGGGCAGATATGAAATAAATTGTGACATGGAAGTATTTTTAATTGATTTTAATCGTGGCAGAGGTAGGAAATCCAAAATGGCGGCTTATATCCCTTTAGGATTTTTTAGTATAAGGACGTGGATAGTGTAATGCACATTGATAATAAACGCAGAATATTCGTTGTTACAGTGAATATTTATTAAAAGTACTTATGAAATAAGACGACAAAAAAAAAAATAAAATAAAAAAGAAATAAATTTCCAGAAGTCGGGCCCCTGTGGTTCTGAATAAAATGACTAATTTTTGTTTGCGTTAATAAATTGATTAGGTAAACATTGTAGAAAAAATGACGGTGTATATGTTTTTGGGGATGAATAATCATGAAATTCACAATAATTAAATTTGTTTTCTATTTATTTATAGATATAGAATAGAGAATGGAAACTGGGAATGTGTCAATGAGACAACAACCCGACCAAAGGGCATAATACAGCCCAAGGCTACCAATGGGTATTCAACGCAGCGAGAAAATCCCGCACCCAGAGGCGGACTTCAGCTGGTCCCTAAACTATAATGCATACCATTTCAGCGAAATGGACGCCATGCACACTAAACTCCGAAACCGATACAAATCACAGGGGCCCGACTTCTGGAAATTTTTATTTCTTTTTTATTTTATTTTTTTTTGTCGTCTTATTTCATGAGTACTTTTAATAAATATTCACTGTAACAACGAATATTCTGCGTTTATTATCAATGTGCATTACACTATCCACGTCCTTATACTAAAAAATCCTAAAGGGATATAAGCCGCCATTTTGGATTTCCTACCTCTGCCACGATTAAAATCAATTAAAAGCAACGTTACTGTATATAACAGTATGTTAAGTCAATGAGAATCAGAGTTGCATCCCTTTGACTTCAATAGTAAAGCTACGAGGAACGTTGCTTTCGACGCGAAATATGATAAGATTTGACTTCGCTCGTCAAATTATCGAGTTTAATGTCGTAGCTTGGTAAAATGATGATTGGATTTTGAAGATCATTCATTTTGGAGGAGACTGAGGGCAGATATGAAATAAATTGTGACATGGAAGTATTTTTAATTGATTTTAATCGTGGCAGAGGTAGGAAATCCAAAATGGCGGCTTATATCCCTTTAGGATTTTTTAGTATAAGGACGTGGATAGTGTAATGCACATTGATAATACATTTGTAATAAACGCAGAATATTCGTTGTTACAGTGAATATTTATTAAAAGTACTCATGAAATAAGACGACAAAAAAAAAAAAATAAAATAAAAAAGAAATAAATTTCCAGAAGTCGGGCCCCTGTGATACAAATGAATCAAAATTAAAAAAAAAAAAAAAAAAAAAAAAAAAAAACACGCAAAACTAACAAAGGCTGGATGTTCCTGACTTGGGACAGGCGCAAAAATGTTCCGACAACAAAGCGAATTGAAAAGGAGGAACAAATTAAAACAAATTGTTAGAATTTCAATAATTTTATGTCATGTAAAATCATTGAAGTCGCAGGGCGTCATCGCTGTAGTCCAACTTTATATCTTTAACCGATTTTCCAATAATTTGATGAGTTGTCAGTCAACGAAATGGCCATGTAGTGCATCAAATTTATTTTAGTATTTTGTGATACGTTTTATTACTATCACTGGGTCTATGTAACTGCTGGTGGACTGTTAGTCCCCGAGGGCATTATCAGCCCAGTCGCCAGAACTTTTGTCCTGGAATGATTCATTACTCAAATGCCTTTAAATTTTCCGTTCAAAATTTTACAAAAATTACCAGAAATTTCTAAGGCTCTTCCTTTTGATGCAGAGGTAACCCTTTGCAGAGTTTGGATACCTGTTTGTTTTAATTGTTTTGATGTTTGATGTTGTGCTTATTAATTCATCATTATATCTTTAACCGGGTTTCCAATAATTTGATCTCGAGCGCTGCTGATGAGTTGTGAGTCAACGAAATGGCCATACACTGCATCAAATTTATTTTGGTATTTTGTGATACGTTTTATTAGAAAAAGAAAAGTATGCATATTGCGGAATAATTGAGCAAAAGTAAATCTGTAATTTTTACTCTGTTAAATTACCTAAATATGCAGAAGAAGATGGCAGTTTTAAAGACTAATATATTTCTCTTCTATTTCAAGATCACAGTATAATGAGTGCAGTGGCCGCTTTTCGGTAGCCAGTGCATTTTGGGTTCTCTGATCTTAATGTATGCACTTGCTATTGATTTATTTCAAAATGGATCTCAGACTTTGTTTTTTAACACGGCCACCGAGGTGCTATAATACAATCTGAGAGAAGACATTTTTTGAAATTTATTAAATTTCTTCCAGTTTTAAATAAAATGTATCAAAATTTATTAAATTAAAGCGTGTAAATTTATATTTTAGAAGTCTCACTGATACAAAATTTTGATTTATTTATCTATCATATGTCGGAACCGTTTCAGCAAAACCTAAATGAAAAAGGAATCATGGTAGTAAAGATTTTGCACTAACAACAAACTTAAAAAAAAAAATAATCCGGATATTTTTAATTACCAATGAATTTCAAATATATTAATCTAACAAAAAGATAGACATTTTTTAAAAATAATCTTTTGTTTGTATTTAAAACAATATAAGTCAACTAACTTGGAAAATTTGAAAAAAATGAATCAATAAGCCATTGTAAAAACACATGCAAATCTCCAAAGCGCACTGATGGAAATTAATTTTACTTTCTTCACTGTGATACATTTCCTTCTCGTTAACTCTTATCTTTATTATCAGATTTGTAAAAAGTTAATTTCCACAACTAGTTGTCAATGAACAATTACAATAGATAACATTTTATGGTCACCTTCTTAATATTAGCCTTTCATAATTTTGAACATATTCAACGATGTGAAGTTTTGTATCTAGTAATTTTACGTATATTTTTTTTGTGACCTCAACCCGGGGGGGGGGAGAGCGCACTGCCCCCTGTGCCCCCGGTAAATCTGCCACTGACGTTATTGTAGGGCCTAAAGTGTGACTGAATCTCAATCTTTCTTGTGACTTTTCCAACTGCATTATTCTACAGTATTTGTAGAATGTTCATGATAGACATATTAAATACATTTTACATGCTGTACATTATAAGCAGAAATACGGTAATAAGGGGCGACAATTGCATTATTTACATCATTATCTCCCTTAAAATTGTGGGTGTGAAAAGAGAACAGGCGATTAAAATGGTTTAATTTTTGGGAAATAATGTCACAGTTTATTTCATACTTAACCAGGAATGAAGCCGAACGAGGAAAAGAGGTATTTACTAATGTCCCCTTTATAAATATGATAATAAGAATTAACAGTTTAGCTCCTCAAAAGTGAAAACGGATAATTTGTTTACAAATGTCGCCTACAAGCTTTCAAATAACCGATCCCATCGTCCCATTTATATACCAAATCAAAGAGATGAACTGAAATAAACAATTAAGGGTAAGACCTTGGGGAAGACCAACACATTCGAATGATTTTACTTTTAAATCCACTGGTGTAGCCTAACTGGAATTAACACCGCCACAGAACCATCTATTTTTACCAACTGATTTTTACCCCCTTAAAAAAGTACAGAATAATTAAAAATAGATAAAGAATTTGATTAAAGAAAGTAACAACTGTACCGAAATTTGTTTTAAGAATCTATTATAAAAATACAAATATTTTATTAGCACAAACTCATTTTATAATAATTAAGTCCCATATATAATTTGTGTAACAGTGTTATAACTTTTTTGAATTTCAAATGAAGTATGTTATACATTGTAATATTTAATTTAGTATTTTTTTTAAATATTTTAAAATACTCTCATTGGATGAAAACTGTCATCTGATTTAAAAATAAATTATATGTTTTTACAAAGATTGAACATCGCGGGAAACAACCCCACTGTTCACCTCCAAACATCCCAATTTTCCCCCACAAGGGAGACAACTGTGTAATCGTGGGGAAACAGCTCTATTGTTCACCTCTGAACATCCCACTTTTCCCCCCAAGGGAGACAACTGCATAATTCATCTGCATTAAAAGTCATAAGAGTCAAATTATGTATTGGTCCTGTGAAAAAAGTAATAAAACAATTACAGTCCTCATTTGAGGTAGACATTCAGATTTGGCAACCCTTGACAGGTTTTTTTCCCTTAGGCAAGCCATCTGGTTTCCAAATCTGAATTTCTATCTCAAATGAGGGCCGTATTGGCGTAATTGTTTAATATTAAAGTTTTATGTATAATATACATAATGTATTTCACATCTGAATATCTCTATTTTTGAAACAACTTGATATGAATGAAGAGGACATTCCTAGAATATCTGATGAAATCACTATTAAGAATAATTTTTATTTTGGAAACTGTACTGAGTTTTAATATCCTGGCATTATTTTGTTTATTTTGTTTACAGATATTTATCTTTGAAATTCATATCCTGGACAATGTACATATGTTATAAGGAAATGTTCTTCATTCTCAATAGAACATGTTTATATTCATACTTTTACACATCTTTTTAAAAGACATACATGTCACTTGCACCACAGTCAACTGAATTGTCTTTTCTGTATATTATAGTACAAATGTATATATGTGTAATATATGGAGAATTTATGAAATGTGTTTCTTTCTCCGAAATGTAAACAAAGGCATTTAGGATATGAAAGACACTAAGAGATACACCTAAGACTTTTCTCTCAACTTAGTACACATTATTTTATCTGTATCATTTTAATCACATTTTGCTTCTGATCTCCCTACACTATAAGATAATAATACAAAAAGACAGTTAAAGCCATTTTTGACCATTTATTATAGAAATACAGCTGACTGTGCTTGCACCTGATGCTGACCAAATTTTATTTTAACTTTGCAATTTTGAATTTCTGGCCAGGAAAATATCTCCATCATAAAATTTTACAGAATAAGCCTATTTTAACTGAATAAAGAAAAGTGGGACAAAAATGAAAGAGTACGGAATTTGAGAACCCCCTATCCACATACTCTTCTAGTTGCATGTTCATGTATGAATTAATGGTGAATTTCAAGTATTTTAAATTTTAAAAACGTACAAGGGGAAAAGTGAGTTTTACTTCTTTTATATGTCGAGTATCCATGACAATTCAGAACATCAGTCAGGTTAATCCCTACAGCTACATGTATTAAAAATACTCCATACACGGAATCCCAAAAAAGGGATTACTATATACAATGTATAGTGAGACTATATGTCCAGCAGTGTAAACAGCTGGATTGATGTGTAAAACTCTAGCAGGAAATTCATATATTTATATCTCCAAGAAAAATGTATTCATATTAACAAGAATAGTACTTATATATACATGTATATAGCATAAATATTTCTTTATATGCAAGATTTATCATTATCAAAAACAAAAACAACAGAGTTTTGTAATAAAAAGTTCTCTTAAAAGATATAGGTTGGATAGTGTAGTTTAAGGAGACTTCACTGTAGAATTTCAGTTCCATTTTTGAGAGAAGACTTTCAAATTTCTGTCTTTTCAGTCTCCCATGGGAAAAAACAGTTCATTTGGTCCCAGGATTGAAACAAGCATTTCATTTGAGAAGTTTCTCAAAATGTTAAAACTGAAAAATGCCATTAAGTAATAACAAAAGCTTACATTGTACCTTGGGTAGATTCTATATTGATAAAAATCCTGTCCTCAGAAACAACAGCACCAGTTTGAACAAGCTTTGATGATTTTTAAAAATTCTGTTCGTTGATATGACATGTAACAAAAAAGTAAATAAATAATTCAGGTTAAAGATATTCAAGAATCTTCTCTTTGAAAATCATGGAGCCAAACGGAACCACTCTGGTGTAATGATACTTTTTCAAATGTACGTATGAAGGTTCAAAGCTTGGACCAATATGGGATCATAAATAGACAGTGTTGCTAAAATGGAAATTTTACAAAACATATTTGAAAAATTTCTCTCTAATCAACCAAATGGAAGGAATTTCTTGCATGATTCTTATGAAAAATATGTCCAACAGTAATCACCTTGGCCCAATATAGCAAATATAAGTGATAGTCTGTTATATGTACTACTGTGTAAAAGATATTTAAGTCTTTTCCTCAGAAACTACTTGACATAACAAGACAAAATTCTGTGATAAGATTTTTGTGTATTAATAATACATGTAGTTGATTATTTCCATTCAATTACATGTATTTTTGTAAATATAGGTATTGTAATATAGGTATTAAATGAATACAGATACAAGTATTTATTGTCATGACAAAAGTTCAGTCATAAAGATTACAATGTGACCTTTGAGTGGTTGTTAGATATGGTCAGTATACAAATTTATCTATATAGAAGAAGATGTTTATTCCATTAACTTGGCTCACAAGGAGCATAATACAACACATACCATTACATTCGACATATAATACAGTAACACCAATACAATATACATGGTTACAAATAGTACACATTAAAAACCACACGGTTTTCAAATTATACTTGTAAGGGAAAAGATTTTTAATAAAATGTTTATAATTAGGAGTATAATACCTCCATCTCAGGCACACCCCTAGGGGGAGTGTGAGAAGAGAAAAAAAAAAATTTGCTGCATGGCAAGGTGGGTGATAGGCGCATAACTAGATGTATGTGGTTGGTTACCAGTAGTAATTTGGTAAACTATTACATGGAGTTGCACATAACTGGCATGTCATCCTCATGCCTGATGCAGAGGGGTCAGAACATCTTGTTAAGTGACCCGACTGCAGGAGGCACCAAGTGACGATGCTAATTAACATGCCCAAGTGCATTCACAGTACAAAATAGATAAAAATAAATCCACGATTTGGAAATAATTTGTTTTTCTAGAAATAAAAAACGTACATACATGTACAAGGGGTTATGCATGTTATTGACAAGTCCTTGTACCCACCATGCCATCCTTGTGCCTAGTGCAGGAAAGCCAGATCTAATCAATTAATTTATGGGTTTATATTTTGTCTTCATCAATTAACTCACAAACAGATTTTAATATATCAACAATCTCTACATCGAGAAGCCTTATCAGTTTCTGACTAGGAATCAAGTGCTTAAAGTTGGGACAAAGCGAGTCAATAATGGAATTCATACAGTTTCTCTTATCTTGAGATGATGTACACGAAAATAAAAAATGTTTTTCATTATCAGTCTCATTTGAGGTGCACCTGACACATACTCAGTCTTGTCAGGGAGTAAGTACCCTGATAACGACCCTGTTCAATTCTTAGTCTGTGACAAGAAATACGCAATTGAGTGAAATTTCGCCTCTGTTCAGGGGATTGCAATAAAATAAGATAGCTTTCAAGACCAAAATGTGTCTTGAAAGTGCTATAACACAGCTGTGCATTTGGATTCTCCACTGAACTTCATAGTACTGTTACAAAAATTTTTTGTAAAGAATTTTAAAGCTGAAATTGTTTGCAGAAGCTAAATTGTGAACCAATTTTATGTTTTTTTGCAAGTACATGTAGTTTAAAGATCCATACCATGAGGGAATTTTTGAAAAAAAAGTAATGGGAAAGATGAGCAGAAATTTTCAAGTCTATGCCAATAACTGACCATAGATTTCGTGATATAAAAATGTAGAGGGAATCTCCCAAATTCTGAAAGAATGGCAAAATTTGTTGAATAGAATGTTTGTTTTAAAAACACTGAAAAATTATCTTTTCTAATTTAATGGAGCCAATTGACAGCATGTGTGTGTGTAGACTTTAGTTAAATTGTATATGTCCTCCAACAAACATGGCTAACACCAGGTGAATACAGGAGAAAAAAATTGAATTTTGTTACAATGATAACCTCAGGTTTTATTATTATGGAAATGCATTCAAATTTTACCACCCTGCAGCTTGCGATATATCAATAGGGTAATATAGGCTAGATGCATATATGTATGTTAGATTTAACACTGCACTGGCAAGTTTGAAATAAAAATACTCAGTACATGTGAGTGCAGGAGTTGACTTTTAGTAATATGGTATACTGTGATAAGATATTTGTGTATTAATAATACATGTAGTTGATTATTTACATTCAATTACATGTATTTATGTAAATATAGGTATTAAATGAATACAGATACAAGTATTTATTGTCATGACAAAAGTTCAGATTACAATGTGACCTTTGAATACCAATTAGATGGACTGTCACTAATATTACCTTAAATGTCCTGGAGAATGTACAGTATAATGAGAAACATAATTGAAATAAGTTACCATATAAAATAGTTACCCCTAGGTAACTGGTTAAAGGGAGATAATTAAAATTTTGTCTCATTAATGCTTTTGAATTACATATTCTGTTAACCTTTGGTGTTGTTGATGTGAATTTATCTAACTGGTCATTTTTGTAAAGTATGTAAGAGAATGTAATAATTTGAATCACACGATACTATAATTGTCAAATTTTAGAGGATGACCTAGAAACATATTTTGCAATGCTTTTGAATACATAAAAGAAAATTTTCACTGTTGCTGTTTATAACTAGTAAATACAACTACAGATAATGGAACAGTTACTAAAAACAAAATTGGATTAATAGTTACATTGTACTAGTAGATCTCTAATTTGTCAGAAGCCTTTACAGGAAACATCTATCTGTTGACATTTATAATTTAACTTGGTATCCACTTCTTCTTTTTCCTTCTTTGATTTTAAATCCTATTATTCCTTAACCTAATGTTTTTAATTTGAAAGTATCTTAAGAGCTTTTTTTTCAAAATACTACTATTATTTATATACCAGTAATTACAGTATGTAACAATTTTTTTCTGTAGAATAAGAATATTGAGATACAATATTACCACCGTATGGAGGTATGATATAGAGGTTTGCCTCCCTTTAATTCCCTACAAGGCAGATGTCTTTAATAAACACATCATATTTGATTTTAGCAATAATGAGATTAACTATTACATTTGTGTACATATACAGCTGATCTAGACAATGTTTTTTTTTCACATAGCTAATTCTTGAGACATCAGACAGGAAATTATTTGATCATTTTGCATATTTAAGCCATTAGTAATTTTTTCTGTTATTGATTATAGTAATTTGTTTTTTCCCCTAAATGAAAAAGTCATACATAGAAATTTTTTTATTTTTTCTGCAATTCTACTTTGTTAAATGACTAAATTTTGTCAAATGTTATTGACATCTGTTTTGTTAATCTCTATGCACTTTAAACTAGAATCACAATATCCAAACTGGAAGGTATATATAAAGCTCATTTGCTTGCTGCACAACATAGTTTGCCATTTTCCTTTATACCAATTGTTCTTCCACAGTAAAAGGTTTTCATATACTGAACATGGAAAGTTTTTAAATGAATTTAATATTATTTATTCAACATAATATATATTTTAGAATATGTAAGCCAATATTGAAAATAAACAGTTATACATGTGCTCTGGGTAAACATGTCTATAACACGATGAACCAGACTGAAAGAATGTCTTATATGAGACAATAACAAAATTTGATTATTTTCAATGTCAAAGTATAAAATTCATGTACATGATCATCACTAAACATGATTTTACAATGTACAAATGTACAGTTTGTATGCAAGTATTGTTGCCAGTATTTAGTTTATTTGCTAACTATTGAACCTGCCTATATTTAAGTATGTATTCTTCTGATGTTTCAGTCTTGTTGAAATCTCGTTCGGGAATTATTTCCAAAACATGTGATACAAGTGGAAATATTAATGAATAAAAAAAAAAATTATAATCCAACTAAACTCTGTGAAAAAATTATGTACTTACAATAAGTAGTTTTTGAGTAATAAAATTTTCAAATTTTATAACCAATCTGTTCAGTTTTATCAGCCAAAATGTTGAGAAAACTGGTAAGGGGTACAAAGAAATGATTTTACCAAAAATATGTATATCCCATATCATTTTTTTCTTTTTAAAATTCTTTGATATGTATTTTTTCAATAATTTATAACAAAGAAGTTGAAATTATGTGCTCTTTGTTCTAAAAAAATGATAAAAACCCCAAATTTACTAAATTGACAGTATGGTCATTTTGACATGAAAAAACAACAAAATTTTATAAAACTTTCTTATATTAACATCTACCTATAGTTTTTTTAAGTAAAATTTATTCAAATTGGTCCACTTCATCTTTAGGGAAAGTATGAAAAAAAGTTTAATAGTGGAACTGTGATTTTTTTCATGATAATAGCCCCAAAATGGGTAAAAATTGATATCAATTTTATTTCTTTATTTCATGTACATTTTGAGACATGAAATACATTATTTTTATTTTAATTTGAACTTTCCTTTCTATTGCTAGTTATAAATATTTATAGGGTTCTGAGAAAAAGGGAAAATGATTATACACTAGGTGATTGATTTATATAATCCGTTTGTCACAATATGTATAAATTATTTTTTTCACCAGTGTACAAATTAAATGTATAAGGAAGGAAGTTTAAAATTTTATTATTTTTTTCAGACTTTTAAGTCCTACATCTATGAGGAAGAAGATGAAAAAGTAAGTAAATCTTATTTTATTTTTTATTACTGTTCTGTATCCTGTCAATACATATATGTTTTAAATACTTGATGAAAGGACATGGAAACTTTACCATATATGTATTATCTGATTAGAGAAATTCGGTCAGAATATAAATCAGTTTCTAAAAATAAAAATAAAGATAACATAATTCAACAAAAAAAATACAATCTTGTTAGACATAAAGTAGATACATATAAAATTAAGGAGGTTTCTTTTTTTTAAAGGGGGTTGCTGTTGAGGGTAGTAAAGAAATAAGATAAGAAGAAATTCTCATTTATAAAAAATGTCATTTAGTTTTTGTCATCGAACGCTATCAAGTATTCTTTAGAATAAGGAAGTGAATTTTATTTAGTTTTAGTATAATTTCCTGGTTTTAAGTGTTATGGCAGGATATAACTGACCACTAACATGGATGAAGTAACTATTTTATAAAGACTTTTTATTTCTGCACATCCTGTTAAAGCTTTAGCTTATAATTTTTGAAAGTGTGCTTTCTTTGTAAAGTATACTGAAATGCTTTTTGAAATATAAATACTTCTGAGAAAAAAAAAACTAGTTAGTTTAAATTTAATTTAAAAATTATCAGCTCATCTTTTAGATTTTTTGTTTTTTTAATTTCAGCTACTTGTCTTAATATCATTTCTCAAAATAAATCTTATATCCTAAAAAGTCAAAGAATTTCAGTTGATTAGTTATCATTTATAAGCCTTCGTATTGCAGTAAATTGCAGTTAACCTAAACTTAACATAAAGCTTTGTCAGTGCTTTGACCTCTAATATCTGTATTCATTCAATATTTACTCAGTGCCGTTAGAAATGTCGTTTGATGGCAATATTTTTATGCCCCATTCATGAATGTGGAAAGGGAATATAGATTTACCCTTGTCCATACATACATCCAACTTGGTTAAGTTTTTGCATTTAGGTCCATTTCCCATAAACCCATTGAAATATATCAAAGATATGACATGTATACCACTACAATCCTCTTGTAACACTGAACACAGATGAACAATATTTGGGTCACTTTCACCTACATTTAATTATATATACGTGTATAATGCATGAGTGACTCTGATAAAGTTCTGCTATACAAATGATACTTAACTACTATAATCCCCTTAAATTATATAATGCATTCCTCCAACAGTTGGGTCGTTATGACCCATATTTTGGGCATTAGTGACCCGGTTAAGTTTTTGCATTTAGGCCCATTTTTCAGATACCTATTGAGATATGAATGATATTATTTCTATTCATCTTATAGAGTAAAACAAGTCAGCAACATTTGAGTCACCATGACCTATATTTTAGGCTTGTAGGTATATTTTTAAAGAACCTATGGTAGTAAATTAATGATGGTAATGTGTTAATGATATTTCTAAACTGCAGTCATCTTATATAATGCAACCCAACTCAGCAACATTTCAGTTACCATAACCTACATTTTATGCTTGAGTGACTTTGATTAAATTTTTGCATTTAGGATAATTAAAGAACCTATATTAATATTATAATGATATTTTACCACCAATCATTATATTTAATACAACATGTTGTTATCACTATGACCTGTATTGTATGGTAGAGTGACTTTGATTAAATTTTTGCATTTGAGTTTATTTCTAGAAAAAAGTGTGATGATATACATTGTATCAATGATATTTTACAACCACAATTACATTATTTAATTCAATACAGATCACCAACATATAAGTCCATATGACCTATATTTCATGCTTGAGTGACTCCATTAAAGTTATTTGTTTCGGTACTAATGTCAGAAACAGAATTTAGTATTTAATGGGATAAAAGTTAATGTAAGCAATGTATATTATGGAACTTTCATAACATTCAAATAATTCTCAAAACAATTTCCTGTCATATAAATAGATGGGAATTTTATATGAAGAGGATGGGGAATCTATGTCTTACAGACACATAATCTCTATTTTTATTAAAGTAATAGTCTCTATACATTTGTATCTAAGAATTTTGAATATAACTACTCATCAAAGATTGAAAGTAGGTGCTCGGGAGCCATAAAGGCTCACTCATGAATATAGCTACTTATTTGCTTACAGATAAAGGGAGCTTTTGGCAATACATATCTACTAAGCAGTTGCTTGTATTTATCATAGAAATGATGGAGGGGTAAATGTTAAATCTCTAACTTAAATAAAATAGTACAAAGGCAAGTACAAAATAAACCCACATTGCTTAACTGGAGTTTAATGGTCTGTATTAAATATCAATGAATAAATACATCGGACACCAAAAATATGTCTGAAATAAAATCATGAAGACAGAAAAAATATACAACCACTGACAAAGCTGCTAACTTGGGACAGCATGCAGAAAATTTTTTGAGGTTTAAATTTATAAGCGATTTGTGTTAAACTACTGTTTACAACTATGCTACATGTATTAGATACAGAACAAAGGTAACAAAAGAATGAGCCGGTAACAACCATTGCCGTATAGTTTTTCTGCATGAGTAGTCAGGTCAAGGTCCGAGGTGTCAGCTGAGGACATGTGACCTGACTACAAGTGCAGAAAAACTATCCGGCATAGGTTGTTACCGGTTCCGTTATTTTGTTATTTGAGTTCTGTATATGACTTGTACAACGTCTCATTAAGATGCATTTCTCATATCCCTTTTTTCAAATTGTTGTTATCATTGCGGCTTACATAATGCCAGTAGTATATGTGCACAGTTCGGTTATGATTTGAGGTGGTGGAAGAGGTTGAGGTGCTGTGGAGGTGCCAGAAGTGACATCACCAGTACATGTACTGGAAATGACGTCATCAGAACTGGAAGTCACGTGACCGGAACCGGAAGCACTGGAAGTGGTGTGCGTGCATGCGCAACCGGAAGTAGTGGATTTTCATGCCATTTTCTCATGATTTGTTTACGGAAGTGACATAAGCTAGCTAGCTGGGACCCGGATGTGTGGTCTGCGCATGCGTACCTGGAACCGGCTAGTACTCAGAAGTCAGGCACATGCGCAACCGCCGGAAGTGATGGATTTTTCCATGATTTGTTTACGGAAATGACGCAAGTCACGTGCTGGGACCTGGATGTGTGCTGCTTGATCAGAATTAAGATTGAATTATCTCCCTTTTCCCACACTTCTTGGTCGTCTCTGGATCTTTCATCAGTCTCTAGGGACTGATACTCTCAGTGTTATGTCGAAGTCCGAGAGTATACGAAGTACACTATTGGATTATCTCCCCTTATCCCTCTCTTTTCGTCTGCGGATGATGTTTTCTGTGAGGACCAAAGGTAGGATTGGATTATGTCCCCTTACCTCCAAGTGATGCTGTCACCAATAGATCAATGGAGGGGTGTCCTTAGCAACCGCCTTAGCATTTCATTGCTCTATGATGCACTTCGTTTGTCTTCTCTTGCTCCATGCTGCTCTTCACTTTTCTTTGCTGCTCATTGCTAATCATGACCTTACTAGCAAGCTCATTTCGGTCCTGCTGCTTGTTGCTGTTCATCATTGCTGCTCTTCTCTTGCTCCTCACTGTTTTTCTCTTGCTCTTTGCTGCTCATCGCTAATCATGACCTTACTCGCATTCTCATTTCGGTCCTGCTGCTTGTTGCTGTTTGTCTTCGCTGCTCTTCTCTTGTTCATCGCTGTTTTTCTCTTGGTCTTTGCTGCTCATCTTTGTGTATTCATTTAAAGTCATACAAGTACATGTACATTAAAAAAAAAAAATCAAAAGATTTCTTGGCCCTTTCCAAATGGACATGTACATAACCAAGTTTTTTTTATGTTTGGTAAAAACACAAAAACAAAATTTACTCTATATTATGTTGCTACGTAACAAAATAATAACCAGAACGACAATATATTTGCCAAATACCGGTAGTTATGACCACAGTAAAAACTAAAACATTTACTGTAATTTTAAGTCATTGATTAATAAAGGTGTCATAAAATGGGTATTTTTATATAAAGCCTGTATCATGTCCTCGTACAGTCATATTTGGCCTCGATCTGCTGTATAGGCCCTTGGCTTGCCTCAGGCCTATACAGCTGACCTCAACCTAATACGACTGACTCTGACATAATATAGGCTTTATATGAAAAAACTTATTTAATAACAATATGATATAAATATCACTCCATGAAAACTGTCAAATATTTAGATCAACCTCATTGTAATGACATGTCTTTTATTTTATTTGCTTATTAATTTTATATTACGGAAGGAGTATGGTGGATTAATTCATGATTCAAAATCCCTACATTCATCTGATTTACAGGCTAAATAAAGATTCACATTGTTTTGAAGTCATATTTTTCATACAGTACATGCCAAAAATGTCCCTCAAAATCAGCTGGAATGTCCCTTTTCCAGGCCTTTTATCTGTGTAACTGATAACAATTTTCTGTTGCAGGATAAACACAATATATATATACTGTCCGAAAAATATCAAAAAGTTTCATTTGTACTCACTGTGGAAAAGGTGAAAAATGATCAATGCTCAAAGTATTTCTACCAGTTTCTAAGACTTGTGGGAATGATAAACTTTATATTTTCTAAAAGTGAACATATACTGTTTATTTATGTACCAAAAGAAATCTAACAAATAATGTAAGAACTAGCACAAACATAACAAACATTTAAACACCCACAGAACATATAATAAGTTAAAAAGCTTAGTTGCATTAACCATTTGAATTATAACAGATTGATTTTTGCAAATAATACACAATGATTTTTTATTGCAGGATGAAATGAAAGACAAGGCATCTTCTTTTTTTCAGACGGACCTGGCTCCTAACCTCCTTCCAGGTAATAGATAAGATCATAAAAATAATTTCTATATTCTTGTACAAATGTTTATAATGTTCCGGTCAGTGAGCAGATTTTCAATTTTGTTAATTTTTCTTAGCATTTTAAAAAAATGAAATGGGGACTTAGTGCAAGATAAGGCTATGTGATTAAAATTATATCTGGTCTAAAGTACCATAGTTTTAAAATGATATTTTGGTTATAAAAATTGAATAATATAGTGTACTTCATTTTGTAAACATCTACTTGAAACAATTTCTGCCATTTACATATATATTTCTTTACTCTTGATTATAAAATGTCCTGTCACCCCATCCAGACACATTGTTATATCTTTGAGCTGCTCTTCTAAATGCTGTGTGCTTCACTTTGGCTTTACCAAATTTGTTATTTTTGCCTTTTAATCATGCTCTACAAAATGTTGGGTTCTTGTTTTGGCTTTGAAAACTTTTGGCATTCAGTAAAACTAAATAAATTGACGAAATATCCATCTTGTGCAAACAAAATTAATATCATGGAATGTTTGTGTAAGTTGTATTTCCTGTTATCTGCTATACTGTTTATTGTTATCACTGAATGGATACCTCTGCTGGTGGACTCCAAGTCCTTGGGGGTATCACAAGCTCAGTTGCTAGTATACTACCAACTGAGATAGTGATATTTATTGTGATTTCTCTATATATTGTTATTTAGTATTATTGGCCTTCATTTACTTTAAGGGACCAACTCCTTTAGGGCCAAGGTTTGGTTAGGGTTTGTATATGATGCCCCCATACCCTAAAGTAAGTGAAGACCGTATTATTAGATAGGTGTTTTCATATAAATCATGTATAATGCCCAACTCAAAGCAGCTGTATTGGCCCGGGGCAACGCCTAGGGCTAATACATCTGGTTATGGCCCAATATAACTATAATACTGAATTAATATTGAAGTTTTTCTTTTGCATGACTGATATATATATATACATGTAAATATTTTCTGCAAATTTGTGCTATTAGTTTGTTGCAAAATAACACTTGATAAGCTACATGTACTACATCTCCATATTGGGAGCACCACAAAGGATTCATTGAATGGAAGTTGAAATCCTCTATCAGCCCTGTATAAATGTCCTGTTTTCAGGCACTTATGGTTGTATTAATGGATTCTTTCTCTTGTATTTTAAGTCATTGGTCAGTAATAGATTATTACATAGTACTTTATAAATATTTTGTAGGAGAGAGTAAAGTAGCCGAAGCAGACAAGACATTAAGTTTTATGCCATTCACGGAGAGGAAATCTGGGGTCTCAGGGAAACTGTTTGTTACCAACTTCAAAGTCGCATTTGTAACAGAAGACAG
Organism: Mytilisepta virgata; assembly: GCA_028015205.1. Classification (NCBI taxonomy): domain Eukaryota; kingdom Metazoa; phylum Mollusca; class Bivalvia; order Mytilida; family Mytilidae; genus Mytilisepta; species Mytilisepta virgata. The sequence goes on from CM051517.1 coordinate 34,760,255, forward strand.
ATCATCTTATGAAGGGGTAACAAAACTTCTACAATTTATCAACATGACAAAATATTCTCCAATAACAGTAATCCAAGAAAATTAGAATTGATATAGGATAAGAAAATCCATACAAAACTGATAATTCAAAGCCTGAAAATTTTGTGCCAATTTATTTTATTGAATAAAAGCCTCTTAATTAGTATGCTTTATTTGTTTTTGCAGAGGACTAGGTTGTACGATAAATCATTATTTTTATCTCTCACAACGTTTTTGCTTTGATTCAGGTTTATTTTGTCACAACATATATTAATGGTATCAATTGTAACATTGATGACTGTATAAATATTTAGAGGTCGTTTTATTTTTATGAAACCTTTATCTAATTAATTAACTTTGTAATAAACTGTTAGTGATGTTATAATGACATTTGTAAAAAGGAATGATCTTTGATTGTTTGCAGACAAATAAAAGACAAAGAAATCTATTGGTGGATGAGCATGACATTCCATTGACTTCAATAGATACTATATATCAAGGTAAGATATATGTTCTATATTGAAATATCTCTGTTCAAATGAAATTTTATGATAAAAGATTTTTTTATAGGATGATAACAGATCCATTTAGTGTCTTCTATCTTTAATATGATTCATTAGGTATAGGTAATAGCAATTTAGTTAAAAGAAAATATGATATATGTCTGAATGATTAGGCTAACTTTACACAACAATTAGATACTATGCCCATTGCTGTATACTTTAAATTTGGAAATAAATACAAATTTTTTTATTGTAAACACTAGAACAGGATGAAAAAAAGCAAGACCATCACTTGGAATCCATTGTCTGTTCATCTGTTGTCCATCTGTAAACTTTTTAAAAAATCTCCTCTGAAACAACAATTGGAACAAAATTTGGCAGCAATGGTCCTTAGGTGGTTTTCTATCAGAATTACATCTGATGGACACCACAGGTGAACTTAGTTTAACATAGTACCCTACAGGGAAATTCACTAAAAGATCTTGTCTGAAACTACTAAGCCATTTGTAGGAATGGTTCTTTGGTGGTCTTCTTTCAGACTTAAATCGGGTGACCTGCACTGTCATTCAAGATGGCAGGAACAGTTTAACAAAGAAAGAAATCGAAAATTGACTTAAAGATTTTCTTGTCTGAAACCACTAAGCCAATTTGAACCAAACTTTGCAACAATGGTCCTTAGAATTGATGACCTTGAATGTCATCCAATATGACCACCACAGGAGAACATAGTTACTATAGGACCCAATGTGAAAATTCATTCAAAGATCTTGTCTGAAATCACTTCGCCAAAGTTGACAGGAGTGCTCCTTTCAGAATTGTGGTTGATGATCTGGACCGCCAACAAAGATGGCCTCCATAGCTGAACGTAGTTCATGGGACATATGGAAAAATTATTAAAAGATCCTGTCTGACACCAAATGTCAAATGCAACCAAACTTGATAGCAATGGTCCTTTGGTGGTTCTCTTTCTGAAATGATTGTATCCATTACCCAAATTGTCAATAGTCAAACAGTTTATTTTAGGTCTGCAAATGATATCCAAGTGAACAATACAGGCTCCTGGGAGCCTCTACAGTGGTCGATATTATGTTAATTTAATATAATCCATCTAGACATGCTACCATGCTACAGTAGTACATGTACATCAATTAAACTTGCAATATTATCTGTTAACAAATATTTTACATTTCTACTGGATATAAAAATTTCTGAATTTTAATCAGTTCTGTAAAATTTTATCATGTTTGCTTGTTTACTTTTTCAGTTGTTTCTGGGGGTAGGAGGAGAAAGCTTTCACCTGGAACAACAGTTAATTCACATACAAAGTACATTGAAATACATTGTAAGGTATGTAGAATAAAGAACAGATAAGGAATTAAAGATTTCAAGTAGACAACATCCTTTCTTTAAAGTAAATTGACTTAAAATAGACTTCAAGAGATTTCTAAAATAAACGCTGTGGGAAAATTCACACTGTATGAGCCCTAAATGAACTTGAAAAAGTAGCAAATAACACTATATCTAATTATCAAATATGGTAGAAAAACTACTTATTACCTACGTGCCTGACCTTATCTTAATTAACCTAATGAAATGTCTTTATTGAATTTTTACAAATATTTTATTAATATGATCAAAAGAGTAAGTTATAATTATTGCTCATTTGTGTTTCAGAATTTTAGTGTCCATGTTTTTGGATTTAAATTTACTCCTAAAGACCAAAACAAAATGGTAAGTCAGATATGTTATTATAAGTAAACATGATACGATATGTGTAAATCTCAAAGCCAAAAAGGGAAATTTTAAAATCAACAAACCAAAAAGTTGTAGAGCCAGAATGACTGAAGAGTGAAGAACAAAAGACTATCAAAGGACAGGCTTTCATGAAGGAGATAATATTTAGTTTATAGAAGTTTACTGATTTTATAGCAGTAAATGTTTGGTATCAGTTACAAAGTATTGAAGTGTGAGTTATTACTGTTAGTAGTAAATAGTAAGCCCATAGTTTCTCTGGCATGTTAATACATATCCATGGTAATTCACATATATTTAGAGATTTTATTAATACATTTTGTACATACATTTTCTGACTTATTAAGAAATGAAAAGACAAAATTTCCTCACTTTTCTCCATTTTTCCACTTTTCCATATTCAGTGTTTTGTCTAAGTAAAGGCTAATGTGTTGCCAATAAGCAACAGAAACTGGAGAGTATCTTAAGATCTATGAGATCCGTAGCTACTAAGTTTTACAGTTAAAAAACACATTTTGACCCTTGTGTCTAAATTATATATCATGCAACCAAGACTCATTTCTCTGGGAAAACCAATTACCCTCAAAACCAGTTGCAAGTGGTTGTTAACTGAAAGACTTCACTAGTTATATATTATTTGTTACAAAAATATGAAGAAAATGTTCCAGTTTTATCCAGTTACCATCCATGCTTCATGACTTGTGTCCATCAAAATACAAACAAAAATCACCATGAAGATTTTTGATGAAAAAAGATAATAAGGAGAAAATCAGAGTTTGCAGTTGATTACTATAGCAGATTTTATTCATATTCTTGTCCTTTTATGTTTATTACAGATAGTGAACACTGTAGTACATTATGCATACCCAACCAAGTCCTCACTGTTGTTTGCATTCTATTATGGAAAGGAACGTAAACACATAGGTAATACAATAAAATATCAAAGTATATTTAAATTCTTTTTCAGTTTGTAAATCCAACTTTTTAATTTGAAGGAAATTATTTCTCACTTCTGATACTAATCATATGCATAATACCATCAAAAAATAGAATTCTTTGATACCAGTTTTGATGCACAAGATGTGCACATTTCTTTGATTTACGACTCATCAGTTGTGCTGAAGACCTAAAATGTTGAAAACCAAAACAAATCCAAATGCTGAAGACCAAATTCAAAAATTCAGAAGTACAGAAATAAAATCTTTTAAAATCAAATCTTATTGTAATCATTTTAAAAACTCTTAAGGAAATAAACACTCAGTGAAGACTGAAAGTAATTTAGTTGGGAAATTATGAATTTTCCAAGGTCAAAGTGATCATATTTTTGACAATATTGAAGGTGTAAAAAAAAATTAAGTGTTGATTGTCTGAAAATTCATTTTTTATGAATTTTTAAAACAGTAACAAAAATAAGCTTTTAAAAATAATACTAATTAAATGAATAGGTCAGATTTTCTACCAATAACATTTTAACATGGTAATTTTGGTTAAAAAATGTAATAAAATCAAAATTTATTATCATAAATTCAGAAATTAATGAGATTTTTTCATTATTGCTAAAAAAAGTTACAGCATGAAGATTGCAGTAATTAAAACTGGCCTTTTTATGTTTGCTGGTTTCATTCTATTAAAAAGAACACAAATTTCATTAATTAATACAGTACTACTGTCTGTTGATAAAGATAAGCAAAAATAAATGCATGCAAAAAAATTGAGAATTTACAGTAGTTTCTGAAATGGCAGTTTTATGGACTATATGGTACAAACTACATTCTAATACCCAATCATCAGAGTATGTGTTGATCAGTAATTATACAATAATGTATACATAAAGATAAATAAATTCTTCAATAATTATAATACAAAAATGGACTGTTTTGTTTGATTGTAGATTACAGTAATTCTGTAGACACACCTCTGTTTGACAGTCCGGCAGACTGGGAAAGGGAGATAAACAGATGTAGATGTTCCAATAAGTGGTGGGTTACAGATGTCAATAACTCATACCAGATGTCTACAAGGTAATGGTTATGACAAATTGAGATATTGTGTTGTCCATTAAACTCGAATTTATCTATATTTATATGTTTTGATCCCATTTTCTTATTTATGAACTTAAAAGTTGTAATGTAATGAATTATATTATGACTTGGATGTTGTGAATTGTCTATTATTTTGTAGAATAATTTCTATTTAGAATTATCATCACTTGATTTCTGAAGTTGTTGTTTACCAATTTATTGAATTTTCTTTGCTATTACATGTATAATTAAGTTTAATGAATTATTTAATGGATGTTTGAATTGAGAACACTACAGTTTGTTACACTTTCAACTCTCAAAATACAGCTGATATTTTTCAGCAGTGTACATATACATTATGATATACATATATAATTGCATAAACTATAATTTGTAATCATATGGCTGCCAGTTTGATGATAATTGAGTATTGTTATTTAGTATCCTTAACAGTTCTTTAAAAATTTTATTGAATCATTAATTTATTCCCCTGTGTTTGCATATTTTTTTATACGACTAGTTTTTCATTCATCATTCATGTTAAATTATTTATTTAAGACAACCTAAATCTTTTTACTTGCAGTTTACCAGAGAGATTTGTTGTGCCTTGTGGTTTGTTAAACTGTGATCTGAAGCAGGCAGCTTCACATTTTGTAGATAGGAGAATACCAGTAAGATTATATATCTCAAACATACATACATTTCATATAGAGATTCATTCATCTATATTTTCTAATGCTTTGAATTAATAAATTGAATAAATAAAATGAAAATAAGAAGTAAAAATAATTTTCATGATATGAAGATTGATTCAGTGAAAGTGTGTTATAATTATGAAACACTAGAAGATAGTGTTTATGTCATAAGTTTGGGTTTATGCATCCTGTTTAAATCTTCCTTGTAACTTTAAAATGAAGAACCGTAAAGAAATGTTGTCTATATACATGGGTGTTTATCAAGAGCATAAAATAATTTTATGTTATGAATATTTTAAACAATATTACTGTTTTTAGCTCACCTGACCAAAGGCCATGTGAGCTTTTGCCATCACTTGGCGTCCGTCGTCCGTCCGTCCGTAAACTTTCACATATTGATCATCTCCAAATTATATATGGAGCAAATTTAACCAAACTTTACAGGAATGATGTATGGAAGGTCCTTTACTAAGATTGCCAAAATTTTTCCGATCTGCTGTAAAACATGGCTGCCAGAGCAGGACATAGTTTAACATTGGACCCTATGGGAAAACATGTTAAAGTTCATCTCCTCTGAAACTGCTTGAGCAAATTTAACCAAACTTTACAGGAATGATGTATGAAATTTCCTTTACTAAGATTGCCGAAATTTTTCCGATCTGCTGTAAAACATGGCTGCCAGAGCAGGACATAGTTTAACATTGGACCCTATGGGAAAACATGTTAAAGTTCATCTCCTCTGAAACTACTTGAGCAAATTTAACCAAATTTTCAGGAATGATGTATGGAAGGTCCTTTACTAAGATTGCTGAAATTTTTTCGATCCACCAAAAAACATGGCTGCCAGAGCAGGACATAGTTTAACATTGGACCCTATGGGAAAACATGTTAAAGTTTATCTCCTCTGGAACTACTTGAGCAAATTTAACCAAAATTTACAGGAATGATGTATGAAAGGTCCTTTACTAAGAGTGCCGAAATTTTTCCGATCCGCTGTAAAACATGGCTGCCAGAGCAGGACATAGTTTAACATTGGACCCTATGGGAAAACATGATAAAGTTCATCTCCTCTGAAACTACTTGAGCAAATTTAACCAAACTGTTCTGGAATGATGTATGGAAGGTCCTTTAGAGGGATTGCTCATTTCGTTCAAATGTGACAAACATCATGGCTGACAGCAGTAACATAGTTTAACATACATGCCTATGGAAAAAAACATATTTTGATCATCTCCTTTAAAACTATAATAGCAAATTGAATAAAACTGTACTGGGATGATGTATGGAAGGTCCTTTACAAAGTTGGCTCATTATGTTCAAATCTGAGAAAAACATGGCCGCCAGGGGGGAAATACTTTTAACTTTGGACCTATGAGAAAAATATATTTTGATCATCTGCTCTGAAACTTTTGAAGCAAATTCAACCAAAGAATTAATGGAAGTTTGTAGAAGCCTTTTGTCAGGTGAGTGATACAGGCTCAGCCCACTGAGCCTCTTGTTCTGCTATATGTCCCATAAAAACAGACCAGTTTTAACCAATTGAAATCAAAAAGTTATTTGTTTGGTGAAGTATGACAGGTGGGTGACAGCTCCAAACAGTAACAAAATAAAATCCAGCTTGCTGTCACTCAGACAGCCTCTTTGCCTTGTTTTAATCTATATTCTCATATATGTATTAAGTACATGCTATAGTATCTGATTAATTTTACAAATATTTTCCAGACATGGTGCTATACACACACAAATGGAGTAAGCCTTGTAAGAATGGCCAGTCTTTTACCACAGTCTGATGTAGCTACATATGAAGAAAGGTAAATATCTGTGATGTTGTTAAATATTTTGTAAACTATTTTCATCAACATCATAAGTCATTTTGCATATATATTTCATTTTCACGATGTTAACACTTTAATATTTATGAAAGCTTAAGCTTTATGAGATTTTTATATGAGCTATATTAGATGATTTCTAAAATTGATAAAAAAAAACAGCATTTTGTATAACTGTTGCCAATTGCAGATAATAACAGTTACAAAAATACATACAAGAGTCGGAATGTAGAGTTGGATACATTAACACATAGATGCCAACCATTACGATTTTCCGTAATTGTTACCAATTTCAGGTCAAAATTATGGTGTTACAGTTTATAGTCTGATCATGACGGATTTCTGTTCATTACCAGTCCAAAACCGTTCCTGTTTTAGATTTAATCTTTCATTACAGGTTATAATTGTGGAAAGATAAAGCGGAATAGAGAGTCAGATTTTTAAATACTTTTGGGATGTCTCAGGATTATTTGCTTTATAAAACGATCTATTTGGTTTTTGTACGATTCCAAAATATATTGATGAATGCAATAATATTTTATGAAAAATTATGATTACTGAAAAAAGTTGCAAATTACTGACAACTCAGATTGTTTTTACTGATAGGACCGAAAAGGGGTATATATGACTTTTCCAGTTTTAATTTAAATACTGTATATAAAAAGAGTATTGTTGAATAATGTTCAAATTACCTTTGTTGACAGGGAACACACATCAAAGATGTATGTAAAGTTGAATAATATATATGTGTCAGGTAGAAGACAATGTATTACTGTTTTATATGGGTTTTTGTTATGTTGATTGAGTTGATATATATTTTCATTCAAAAAAGTTTAATTTGAAATTTATTTATTAATTTTTTTGTTTTTTGTTTGTTAATGTGGCAGCTAAAATTATTTATAAATAATACATGTACATGTAGTTTATTTTAGTTTCCTGGGAAAGCTAATGATATATGTACCTGTAGGTTTATTTATAACAATTTCTGTGACAAAGTTTCAAATATTTATACAAGTACTGCCTTAAATCAAAACCCAAAGTTATAAATTTTATAATATTTATCAAAACAAAAAACTAAATTTTAGTGGTGGTAATTATTAAAAAAAACAGTAATATTTGCCTTCATTAATTTGATGATTTAGCTTCAGTTGAGTTTCAGCATGGCATTAATTTTACAGATATGTATTAAGCATGGTTTAGTTTATTTTTTACAGCAGTATTGATTTTTTTATGTTACTATAGAAAGTGTACCATATTAACTATATTTTGAAATCTAGAATAACATACTTTATACATCATCTGTCTATTCATATATTTCCAAGTAATTTGAGTAAAGTAATATAAAGAAACCAATATGAACAGGCATTCACAGAATTAGGTAGATTTTGTTGTCGCTAATTTTTTTTAACCAAGATATAAAAAGAGAAAATGATGATCATAAATTATTGCTGGCTCTATTGAAGAATTTTTCTATAGTATGGTTTATTTGAAAAAATAGAACTATTGTGTTCTTAAAACTAAAGGTACTGTAAGCAAGCTCACAAAATGATACCATAGGCTCCAATATATTATGTTGCACAAATAAAATTTTCTACCCTTCAAGATGTCAGGAATTATTTTCCTTTGAATACATCTTCGTATGGTTAACTATCTTTGTGTGAAGTTTTTTTTTAATTCCATTAATACACTGTTTCGCACTTACCAGATTCATGGGCAGTTCCTATATATACATGTATATATTCCCATATATCCCCCAAAACAATGTTTACAGAAATTTTAAAAATGGAAAGGTGAAACTAACCCAAGTAATAATGAAATAATAATAAAAACAAAGGGTGTTATAACTGTTCTTCATCTTGCAAGCACTTCAAGGATTCAATGATAGGTCAACAGCCTTGCAATCATATAGTAAGGTGAAGACAATCTTACATTGATGTAAGTGGTACTTTTCATTCATTGATTACCAATATATATCAACATACATGTGTAATCAAAATCCATGTGTACATTAACATGTTGTTTGCATGTTGTGTTATGAATACTAAGATATCGAATATTAATGATTGTGTTAAATTCATACAATAACTGAAAATTATTATATTTTATATTGCAAAAGAAATTTAATATTATTTTTCATGGTGCATTATACAGTATGACATATACATAATGTGATTTATTTTGTATGCATTTCAAGGGAATGAGGTTGTTTATACAACAGATATTGGCAAAAATATGTAAACAATAAGCTAAAGGGCAAAGTCCAAATGATTTGTGAAACAAGGCAAATACACGAAAATAAAGAATATGACAGAAATAACTGGTTTGTTCCACATAAATTGTCATCAATAAGTTGACTTTATAAGAACCATAATCAGATTTCAAATTATTGTATATTTATACAAAGAGATTGTTGGTCAATAAGGATTTATGCTTCTTTTTTCATATTAAAAATGGGAACGGTGTATTTCAAAAAGAGGTTGATTTTTATTACACAGGCTTCTGACAGCTGTACAAATGGCAGACAACAAAGGTCCACCTGAAATCATAGACCTCACTAAATCATGTCCCTCTATGAAAGATCTGCAGAACAGTTTTGAAAAGCTAAAGGAGTTGTGTTTAATAGGTAATTCTATAATTTCTTACAAACATGACATTTGCTTTTATTTAAATTACAATATCCTCAGGCTAGTTTAAATAATGCTCCGTCTCATAAAGTCCTCATAGATATGTGCAGAATGTGAAACTATACCAATTTAATGTTATCAAAATTTCCTCTTGTTTTCTTTGTACAAATTTTATGTTCAGATTGACAAATCAGATTTCTTTGGTTTTATTTCATATTACTTCTTTCTCTCCATTGTAATGATTTCACTACTGCTAAATTGTTCAAATTCCATTTTACAACTTGATTTTGTCATGAATATCCGTATCTACTGAAAACAATAATAACAAATTTTCAGCCATATCTGATGATGACAGCCTAACAGAACAAAAGTTAAAAATCTATAAAGAATTATTTATATTCTTAAATATCTTGAATAACATTATGGCATTTCAACTATCTTGATAAGACTTATGAGTTATCTCTCTTGATAAACCTGGGAGCTGTGACATGTTCAGGTCAGTCTCAGAAATTCAGGGAAATGTTTAGCTTTTCATGCTTAAAACAGATTTTTCCAATAGTTGCTTGTTGTTTCACCTGCTTGCAGTGCCAACACATACATGTAGGGATTACTATCCGTCGTCATCATCTCTGTCTTTATACTTTTTCATATACACATGTCCTTCCTGAATGTGTCCACAATTTCCATGAAAAATTCAGGGAATCTTTAGTAACTAATGCTGTTGTGCACCTCCCATTTTTAGCTCACCTGGCCATAGGCCATGTGAGCTATTGCCATCACTTGGCGTCCGTCGTCGTCGTCGTCTGTCGTCGTCGTCGTCGTCGTCGTCGTCTGTAAACTTTTTCAAACGTTAACTCGTCCTAAACTACTGGACCGACTTCAACCTAACTTTGCAGAATTGTTCTTTAGGGCATCTGGAAAATTTCTATCGTTTAAAATTTTTGAAATGTCGAAAAACATGGCTGTCGTTACTATAAATAGAACATAGGGGTAAATTGCTGTTTTTTGCTAATAACTCAAAAACCGTTACAGATATCAAAAATCTGACATGGGGTAAAATTGATCAGCATGACAAGATCTACCTACCCTGAAATTTTGAAGGAAATTCCAAAACCAATTTAGGAGTTATTGCCCTTTTTTCACATTTTTGGCTTTTTTTTATGTTATTATTTCAAAAATCTTCTTCTCTGAAACTACTATTCAAAATCATATGAAACTTGGTAAGATTGTTGCTTAGGGTACCCTGCATAGAACTGATGTGGGGATTTTTGATTCGTCGAAAAACATGGCCGCTGTTACTAAAAATAGAACATAGGGGTAAATTGCTGTTTTTTGCTAATAACTCAAAAACCGTTACAGATATCGAAAATCTGACATGGGGTAAATTTGATCAGCATGACAAGATCTACCTACCCTGCAATTTTGAAGGAAATTCCAAAACCCATTTAGGAGTTATTGTCCTTTTTTCGTCAAATTTTCATAATTTAACATTTTTCGTCATTTATCTCCAAAACTATTTGAGATAGAAGTGAAATGTAAATTTGAAAAATGTTTGCCATGTTGAGATCTACATACCCTGAAATTTTAAAGGAAATCCCAAAACCCATTTAGGAGTTATTGCCCTTTTTTGTCAAATTTTTAAAATTTTAACATTTTTGCATTTATCTCCAAAACTATTTGAGATAAAAGTGAAATGTAAATTGAAAAATGTTTGCCATGTTGAGATCTACCTACCCTGAAATTTTGAAGGGAATCCCAAATTCTATTTAGGAGATATTGGTTTGTGTAATTTGAGGTCGGGTTCTGTTACATTTATTTAAGGTTCACCCTTATTCCTGGTCAATTTTGTCAACTTCCTGCCAGGACTACCACCATCAGGGAACATATTTTAACATTAAACCTTATGAAAAATAAATCTTCAACAAATTTTCCCTGAACAATTGAACCAATAGCAACAAACTTGGTCAAATAGTTGATTAATTGTCCAATGAAAACCAGACTCCAGGTGAGCGATACAGGCTCTGGTGAGCCTCTTGTATTTTTAGATCGTAATGATTTTCAGGTTTCTATATCAATACATGGACTTTGAATGGTCTTTAAGAAAATATCATCTAGTGTAATAAGGGAGATAACATTTTTGTGATAATATAGTAATTGATTGAATAAGGCCACCCTAAATTTGATTTCTTGTTCTTTGGATTTTGCCACTCTGATTTTCATAAAAAAAAATTTTGCCGCTTCATTTTGCAAAAATGCTGAATTTCGCCCTATATTATTCTTTTTCAAGAAATTATAAAATAAAAAGTGTTCGCCCACTCCTAACATTTGTTAAAAAATAAAGATTTTTGCAATATATAAATTAAAAAACTAGAAAAAAATATTAAAATTAAAATTTCGCTCGCTCACATCTATGTTTGCCAGGGAAAAATCCAAAGAACTTAAAATCAAGTGGTGTGGCATAATCTGTTCAGATTTTATGCCACTCATTTACTGGTTGAGGAAGCCAGAGACCCACTAACCTATGACAGTAACTGGCAGTCCTTGTTAATTGAGACCAGAGTTGAACACACCTCTCCACATGCTTGTAATAATAAATTAATTCTCATCTGTTTTACATTGTTTTTTTTATGTTCATCCTGTTTTGGCAATGAAGTTGTCAATTGTTCGGACTCTAATGCAGGCATTCACTTACTTACTTAGGGGTTGTAATATTCATCTGTAACTCCTTCTTAACAAGTGTTTGGCAATACAGGTGTTCCATGGAACACTCAGATCTTAGTATTTTTTGTAAAATTCATTTGACCAATTATCTTATAGTGCTACAGATATTAAAAGATATCATAACATGAAAAATATTAAAATTATGAAAAATAATTGTGAAATGACCACATTATATTATTCTGACATAATTATCTTTTAGAAAACAATAGAAACAAAGAAAATAAGAAAACCCTGTTCTTCCTGAAAATTAAACGTAAAATGGAAACTGTATTTACATCATTACCAGATCATATTACAGGTAGAAGAACATGCTTGTAGTTCTGCTTTCACTTATATGCTTACTATCAAGATTCTTTTACATGGATATTTTGTCCCTGAATCTGAGATAAGAATTCATCAGCTTATAAATGATTCATGTAAGAATGTCTAATGTTCAAACCCTGGTTGTCAGAATATGGTAAAAAGGTATGTTATGTATTAGGCTTTCTTGTGTGTAAGCTGGACTGGGAATTAATGAAATATTGTATGATGATGATCTGTGATATGGTTAGTTGGAGGATAGATTCATCATACAAGGGATCAGAATGACTTATTGCTATCCTTAGAGTATCTGGTTTTAAATTTTGTTACTGGTGACCCCACCAACCAACTGACTTCTGGGCTAATACTAAAAATAAAACATTGGGATAAAATCTGTAAAAAATTCACTAAAAAGATCCTGAAAAATCCTTAAAACGTGGAAAAACTTCATGAGGGATCCCCTTTCAGAATTAAGGTTTACGGCTCCCAACCACCATTAAACATGACCCCCACATCTACGAAAATAGAAAATTTGAGAAAAAATCAATAAAATTCTTTTTCTTGTGAACCACGAAAGCAATCAAAACCAAATATGACAGGAGGTGATGTACCGAACAAGTGTTGTTACTTTGTTGTCAATCGGCCATAATATATTGCCACAAGTGGGGACTTAGTTTTACATTGGACCCTACGTGAAATGTATACAAAAATCTTATTCTTGAGAACCACGGAACCAATTGAGACCAAATATGGCTTGAAGGTTCATTGTGAGGTGCCGATTGACAGTTGTTTTTTTTAGGCAATCAGCCAACCAATATGGCTGCCAGTGGGGGACTAAGCTTTACATTGGACCCTATAAAGCCAAATGACCTTTATAGGATCCATGGAACCTCTAGTTTTTAGATCAGTGAATAAAATCATTAGTTTTTTAGCTCACCTGGCCTTCAAGGCCATGTGAGCTTTTGCCTCCCTTTTCATGTGTCATCCGTCCATCCATCCGTCGTATGTCCTTATGTCGTGTTTTCATCTTCTTCTCTGAAACCACCGGTCTAAATGGAACGAAAATTTGGCAGGTATGTTAAGTGGATGGTTCTGTACAAAATTTATGTTTTTTGTGCCAATTGGATATTCAACTTGGCTACCAGGGACAGATAATATGTTCTGATTGGACTTATCTTTAAAGCTCTTCTTGTCAGAAACCGCAAAGTTAATTGAATTGATTTGTTGCATGAATGATCCTTGGATGAACCTCTACAAAATTTATATTTTTGTGCCGATCGGAAATTCAAGATTGCCACCATTTTGATGGACTAAGTTTAACATTGTACCCTATAGGGAAATTTGTACAAAAGTCTTCTTATCAGAAACTACCCAGCCAATTGAAATGTATTTGATGTGTGAATGATCATTTGATAGACCACTAAAAAATTGTTTTATGTGCCAATCGGAAATTCAATATTGCCATCACAGCCGTACTTAGATTAACATTGGACCCTATTGGGAAATTTATACAAAAGTCTTCTTGTCAGAAACTACTAAGCCAATTGAAATATTTGTATGTTTGAACAAGCATTTGATGAACCTCTACAGAAGGTATGTATTTTTGTGCCGATCAGAAATTCAAAATGGCGGCCGCAGACGAACCTAGTTTAACATTGGACCCTATGGGGAATTTTGTACAAAGGTCTTCTTGTCAGAAACTACCAAGCTAATTGAAATGTTTTTGATGTGTGAATGATCATTTGATAGACAACTACAAAGAATTTTTTTTGTGCCAATCGGAAATTCAAGATGGCCTCCACAGCCGGACCTAGTCTAACATTGGATCCTATGGGGAATTGTGTACAAAGGTCTTCTTGTCAGAAACTACCAATTCAATTGAAATGTTTTTGATGTGTGAATGATCATTTGATAGACCACTAAAAAATTCTGTTTTATGTGCCCATCGGAAATTCAATATGGCCGCCACAGCCAGACTTAGTGTAACATTGTACCCTATGGGGAAATTAGTACAAAGGTCTTCTTGTCAGAAAGTACCAAGACAATTGAAATATTTCAATGTTTGAACAAGCATTTGATGAACCCCTAAAAAAGATATGTTTTTGTGCCGATCGAAAATTCAAGATGGCCGTTACAGCCCTATGCAGTTTAACATTGGACCCTATGTGAAATTTTGTACACATGTCCTTCCTGAATATATACAAAGATCTTATGTCAGAAACTACCAAGTCAATTGAAATGTTTTTGATGTGTGAATGATCATTTGATAGACAACTACAAAAGATATGTTTTATGTGCCCATTGGAAATTGAAGATTGTCGCCACACAGCCTTAACTTAGTTAACATTGGACCCTATGGGGAAATTTGTACAAAGGTCTTCTTGTCAGAAAACACTAAGCCAATTGAAATGTTTTTGTTGCATGAAGATCCTTGGCTTAATGTCTGCTACAACAGTTATGTTTTCATGCCAACCAGAATCCAAGCCACCAGGGGTAACAGCCACAACTAGACTTAGTTTAGAATTTTTAACATAGACACTGGAAGAATTCTTTACATACCTTCTCTAGAAGTGCTGGACACTGTGGAACAATTCCTTACAGATATTATCTAGATGCGTTTTGTCAGTTGTGATCACCTAAAATCCATGTGAGCGATTCAGGCTTTGTGGAGCCTCTGGTTTTTAATCTGAAAGGTATGTTTTCCCAGGCATGATTGGACAAATTTTGGTTTATCATTGATAAAAAGGTATATGCCAGCTTGTCGGGTGTTATCTGTATAAATTGTTTTGTAGATCATGATGGTAAAATGTTTTTGTTTTGTTGCTTCTTTAACAAGCCTTTCATTCATTCATTCAACTGTTGATATATTTGAGGAGATAGCTCTGTGTGTCCTTTTCAAAAAGGTTTTCATTGTTTTCCAGAGTGTAAAGAAATAAATCTTCATATACAGTAGAATAGAGAATAGAAACGGGGAAGGTGTCAAGGAGACAACAACCCGACCAAAGAGAGTTTGTTTATAATGAAGTCTCCATTTGATTTCATTATAGGCATTGTTCTTACTAACTCTGATGTAGTCCTCATACTAGTATCAGTTTGAAATAACTGCAATTTCTTATAATATTTGTTTTCAATTCAAAAGAAACTGTTACAGAAAGATTGAATATTTCAAATGCCGTGATTAACATCATTTTAAAAGAACTTCAATGTAGGGATTTTTTACTTGTTTATTATCCATAACAGAGGGGTCATCCTCTGTAATAATGTGATTGCCAATAGTAGAAGACAAGTGATCAATTTGTGTAGCAATTTCCATAATTTGTTATATCAAGTCACTTTAGAGTGATGAAAATGTCATTTGGTATTGAAATTATTTCCTTTAAAAACCCAATTTCATTATACAAATGTACAAAACTTGTAATAGGGCTCCAAAAAAACATTGTTTAAGTACCATTCCATATAAAATTCAAAATCCAATGGCACATGGATTTTTTTTTTAAGTGTGTTTTTGCATTTCTTTTGTATATTTATTATCAGATGTGGTGAATTTTTCGTAGTTGTGACCTGTCTTTCTGAGATATTTTTTATATAGAATGGGGAGATAACTAGTGTTAGACCAATAATTTGTGTATAATCTTTACAAACTATTTTCATTGTTGCTAGATTTTTATATGGAACTACGTAATGGGACCAGGAAATTAAACTTATTTCGTTATAAGCCTGATTTTGTTACAAGCTAGTATATTATAAACAAACTCTATTGTATTATCTGTTTGTACAGGTACTTACTATTACCGTAGTTTTATGTCATTTTATTTTTTAATTTGAAAAAAAGTTTAATTTGAAAATACAAATGTTGTTAAGAGTAACAATGTGCTTATTTTGTAAGAAAAGTTAAAATTGAGCAGCTATTGATGAACTGATACAAATAGGTCAAACATAAATACTGGAAATCCACCACCGTTTCCACTGATTATTGAGAAGAATACAGTATAGTCTAATATATCTATGGAATAAAATTTTAAAATAGTATTTTCAGATTCTCAGATTTAAGGGCTTTTGGAAGGATTGAGTTTTGAATTTTGGTCTCCACAAATTCGAGAAGTTGATAGTTTTTTAATAATGCAGATATAAGTACTTTTTGAAGGTAAAAGAAAGCTCCATTCATTTTTTTTTATATTTGAACCTCCCTTTATTGTTGGGGGAGGGAATAGAACTGTCCCTACTTTTTCAGTTGTCTGGATCTGCTATCATAGTTGTAGAGACATTTTCTGCTGTATAATAAAATCATAACTCTTAGAAAATGTTGGCATATGAAGTGGAATTTAACATTAAGACTTGAGGAGGATAATCCTCACAACAATCAGCATTTAAACTGCTTTTTATGTGATTGTTCTCTTACCAAACACTTTCACTTATGAATCAAGTAATACTTAACTGCCTATGCATACTTATCTCTTCTTTGAAAGATTTGGTGGTAGTACTTCTACAACTTACTATATACACTCACCAACTTTTCACAGAATTTCACCAGTTTTTTAAGTTTGTATTGTGGGTCTGTGTGATTGTGTGATGGCTCAGTAATACTTTTGTAATTCTATACCATTGAGAATGCTTAACATATGATCAGTTTCAAAAATATTTCTGCTTCAATTAATTATGATCAGTTTCAAGAAGCATCATTGAGGCAATATCCCTTTAGATAATACATGGTAATACATTTGTGTTGATAGATAACATTTAGGAATTGTTTAATGAATACTAATGATGGGCCACAGCACATACCTATTGATGGTCACCAAAAAATAAAATCAGTAATAGAAAAATATCATCAAGAATCCAAAATTAAACAGGTCAGCGATTCAGTTAATACAATCTCATTCCACCAAGCTTAGTTATGTATGAAACATTTTTGTCTCAGTAACCGGTATATCCCTTTATCATTGAGACTTTAGGGAACTGCTACATTTCTAAGTATATATATAGTGATATGCTGAAACAAATTATTGCATTATTGATATCAGCTGTGATTGTCTTGACATGTGATTAAAAATAATAATAATTTTTTTATTTATGCCTTTGAATGTTTATTTCTTAATCTTCTGTTTCGATATTATTATCGTTATGAAACGACTCCGGTTTAATTTTAGAATTATATTTTCTATAGCTTTTTGTCAAGTCTTGTGATTGCTCTACAATTAAATATCTATTTCAGTTTCTGTTTTAGAGTATCTTCTTCCTAGAACTAGATTTTCTGCTTATTATGTCAGATGTGTCGAGGGGACAAATAATCCTGAAATGACTGTTGAATAAACGTTTTATTATACCGAAACACTTTACTGGTCAATACTTTCCAGTGCTAATCACCGGTCAATATAATAATATATGTTATTTACCTCAGTATATTTTTTTCTATATAAAAATTAGGACAATACTATTTTATCTATTTCTAAAACTGAAACTATTGATTGGTAATAGTTTCCATTGGTAAATTGTCTTTTGGTATAATAAAACCTTTACCGATTGCATATTCAAGGAATAGTAAGTTTATTGTCCCCTCAAAACCAACTAAATGCCTCTTTGCCTTGGGACATTAGTTGGTACTTTTTGACAGTAATTGCATGTACTATTCCCTTCATACCCAGTCAATAAGTACAAGTATATATTAGTATATATTATTTTCAAGGTCGCAACTTGTATATTATTTTCATGAAATGAGTATACCCGCATCTGTGAAAACATGTACCAACTAAAATCCTAAAAGTAAATCTTGCATATGTCTGGGATGTTTGTTGAATAATAAAAAAACCTCTTTTTTTCAATGTAGGAGATAAGATAAGATACAGTAAATTAGGTAAAACATCAAAGTAATACAGAATATACAGATTATTGCATGTTCTTGTGTACAAAGTTCATCAGTTGAGGATGATACTGTAATCCTTTATTTTTATTTTAATGTACATATATATTCATATGTTAATATAAGACGAAATATAAAATTTATAGAACATTGTGTTTCCATATACCTTTCAGTTCAGTACTTTGTTTGATTTTATATTAAATACCCTGATAGAAATACAGTAAGGATGAGGTTGTTTCAAATCAAAACTTTGGGAACAAAAACATTTTAATAGTGATAATAAGAGAATATTTATTTAAATATATTCATTTTTTAATTTGATATTGTAATTCTATATAATTTTTTATTGCACTGTAGAACAATGTACATGTATATGATTATTTTTTGTGATAAACACTAGGTTGGCCCTTATACAAATAAGGAAAGAGTTGTATCCAAGGAAATTAGTCAAACAAAAGAGGAACTTTAATATGAATCATAGTGTCCATTTAACTTTTTTTTAAAAAGGATTGAATTTGCTCATAGTAATATACAAATCTATAATATAGTCTTAGTTTGTTTAAAAATATTTATACCTTTGTTTTTGCAGACTCAGAAAAAGATTTTTTGGTACAGGATATAAACTGGATGTCAAGTTTAGAGAACACTAAATGGTTGTCATTGGTATCACAGTGTCTGTCTGTATCTATCGAGGTCATGGACTCAATTGTAAACAAACAGAAAACAGTTGTCATAAAAGGTGGGTCAATGTCATTTGTACCTATAGAAGTCATAAAAAAGAAAATGATTGTCATATTCAGGGCTTTGCCTTCAAAAGTTTTAAAAGTTTCCATACTATATCACAAAAGTACTTGACTATCTGGCTGTATTTTGTAAATAAAAAATTCATCAGTAGGCAGTATAGATACAAGAATGGCTGGTGAAGAACTGTTGCCTACAGACTACTTTTGAAAGCTGTGCATAAAAGATTTGAGGATATTAATTATGAATATCTCTTTTTTGTAATAAGTACATAATAACATTTTTGACAATCATTAAAAACCTTATAATTACATTTTTGACAGTTATAAAAACCTTGCACTTAAATTAGCTTTGCATATGGTAAATTTACATTTGTAATTTTTTTTCCCAGAGTTTGATGGTAGAAACTATGCCTGTCTGGTATCTAGTCTTTCCCAGATTTTGATGGATCCAAACTTCCGAACACAGGTTGGATTCCAGTCAATAATACAAAGAGAGTGGGTCATGATGGGACATCCATTCCAGAAGCATAACAACTTGGTTACTCAAGGAAACAATGAAAGGGTAATTATTGATTCAAATATAATGTCTGAAATAAGACATAATAGTTACAATAAGGGAACTGACAAAACCTGTCATAATTACTTTGTTCTTTAGTTTTTATGATCAACATTAAACCCAACTGTTTCTTATGACCTTTATTTTGGTAAAAACTGCATTGAAGGTCTCATGGTAGCATTCTGCCCTTGAGTGGGCAAGGTCAAGGGTTTGATCACCAATAATTCATCCGTTTTGGTGAAACTTTAAAATGAATTTTTCTGTAAGAATATGATGGTGGTGGAAAGTTACAGTAGATGTGAGAAGTTACTTCTCCTCCAAGTTGAGGCTTAGTGGGAAAAGTGAACGTATCTCGGGCTAACAAAATTAATGACTTCAATATTAAAGTATGGAAGAAAAATTCTGTTTTATGCTTTAGTGTAAATTTAGAATTGGTTTTTATTAGCTCACCTGGCCTAAAAGGCCATGTGAGCTATTCTTATCACTTTGCGTCCGTCGTCGTATGTCGTCGTCGTAAACTTTTCACATTTTAATCAACTCCTCTGAAACCACTGAACCAATTTAAACCAAACTAAAGTGGAATGGTCCTTGGATGGTCCCCTGTAGAAAACTTTTTTTGGTTTTCCGGGCCGTCATCCAATATGGCTGCCATGGTTGGACATAGTTTAACCTTGGACCCTATGGGAATTTTAACATTTTCGTTATCTTCTCTGAGACCATTAGGCCAATTTGAGTCAAATTTGCTGGAATGGTCCTTGGGTGGCCCCTTTTAAAATTATGTTCGGTTTCCCCAAACGCCCTTCAACATGGCCGCCATGGCTGGACTTAGTTTAACATTGAGCCTATGGGAATTTTACTTTTTCGTCAACTCCCCTGAAACCACTTTGCCAATTTGAAGCAAATTTTGGTGGAATGGTCCTTGGGTGGCCCCTTTCCAAACTTATGTCTGGCATCCCCGACTTCCAACCGACATGGCTGCTGTTACTAAAAAAATAAAAAAGGGGGAGTGGGATGAATTTCCAATATCTTCTTCTATGAAACTACAAGGTCAGTTGCAACCAAACTTGGCAGTAATAGTCCTTAAGAGATTCTCTTTTAGAATAATGTCCGATGACCCGGACTGTTAACCAAGATGGCAGCCACAGCCGAACTTAGTTAAATATAGAGCCCTATGGGAAAATTCATTGAAAAATCTTTTTATCTGAAACCACTTTAGCAATTGAAGCCAGACTTTGCAGCAGTGGTCCTTATATGGTCCTCTTTCAGAATTATGTCCCATGACCTGGACTGTCAACCGAGATGGCTGCCAGAACCGAACTTAGTTTAACATAAGGCCACATGGGAAAATTCATTGAAAAATCTTCTTGTCTGAAACCACTCTACCAATTGGAACCAGACTTTGCAGCAATGGTCCTTAGGAGGTCCTATTTCAGAATTGCCTGATTTCGTGGACTGTGAACCAAGATGGCTGACAGACCTGAACTTAGCTTAACATAGGACCCTATGGGAAATTCACTCAAAAATCTTCTGGTCTGAAACAACTCAGCCAATTAGAACTACACTTGGTAGCAATGGTCCTTAGATGGTTCTCTTTTAGAAATGTGTCCATTGACCTAGACTGTGAACCATCTTGGCTGCCACAGCCGAACATAATTGAACATAGAACCCTATAGAAAAACCAGCCAATTCTTTAGTCCTGTTCAAGATGAAAAGTTCAGTGCAGGTGAGCGACACAGGCTCTTTAGAGCCTCTAGTTTTGGTATTTAACCTTATTTCACATTTTCTCTTGGGTGTCCATAAGCATTGCCTTTGTAGAATAACATATTTCACAATACAAAAGCTATCTCAAGTCTTGTTTGTTCAAGTCAAATATAATATAAGTATACTAGTAAAATGAAAGACGCTTTAAGGTGTGAAAAAATCAGTAATTTTTATTAACATACTCATTCTGATTTACATGACTGTCATAAAACATATTTATTTTTGTAACTCACTGAATATTCTGATGGACAGTTATCAATGTGCTTTTTTTCTCCAGATTCCAGTATTTTTGTTGTTCCTGGATTGTGTATGGCAACTTCTTCAGCAGTTCCCATCATCCTTTGCATTTACTGAGACCTATCTAACCTCTCTTTGGGACAGTGTCCAACTAGGAGTCTTTGAAACATTCTTATTTGATAGTGTTCATCAGAGATCACGGTTTAATGTTGAGAACAGATTTATGAGACAGTATAGATTACCACCTGTTTGGAGCTGGAATCTACAGTTCAGCCAAGAAGACAGGGCAGTATTTAATAACCCGTTGTTCATTCTCAGAAATAAAGCACAAATGAATGGTCCAGTCAAAGATACAATGTCTGACAAAAGTAGAAATGGAAGCTTATCAAGAAATGCTAGTTATATGCACAAACTTGGAAGTTTTTATGAAGAAATTGAGAGCTATAATGTTTTCCCAGCTCAGGACTCATCCCCACTTTTATGGCCTACAACAGGTGAATCTGTGATAAAACTTTGGAGTCAGTGTTACTTACGATGGCAGACCCCTGCACAGATTGTAGGGGGAGGTAATCCTGCACAATATTTCCAGCAATGTATAATGATTGAGGAAATAATAGATCTTCAACACAGACTGTCTTCACTGGAATCAAAATCTCTGAAACGTAGACCAAGTAGTAATCTTATTTTCAGCTCTGATAAACAAAAGGACCAAACAGAGAACATGTTAGACAGTACTTACCTGACATCATCATTTCCGTTTTCTCCAGGGCCTAGAGCCAAGAACAAACCATCATTAATATTTACACCAATAAGTGTTTACTTGCAAAACAGTGCAATCGACAATGATTATAGAGATAGTGAAGATTGAGATGAATTATTTTTAGAAATAAATGTAATAATTTTATTTATGCAATTCTGCAACAGAATTAACATTGCAAGAATTAAAAACTTGTGTTAATTTTGCTAGTAACATTCCATCACTAATGGTGTATATGAGTGACATTATTTAATGTTACATTATAGTCTTTTATTGAAGATTCCCAATCAGAAATGTATGCATTATAGTAATTTCTGAATTTAAACTATAGTTTGTTTCTGATATTATTTTATTTTTTATGCTATTTTATTTTATTGCTACATTTTAAAAATTACATGTTAGAATATATAAATATAATTTAAATAGTTTTCAAAAGTACCCCTTGCTGATATAATTTTCTATGGCTAATGTGGGTTCCAAAAATTATGTACATTTCAAATAATGATAAGGTATGTTCTAAAAGTCAACATTTGGTTAAAAGTTTTGGTAACAAAATTTACACATATCTGTAATCATCACATATGTTTATGGAGCATCATGTTTTACAGAAAAATAAATGAATCATGCAAAAAACTGAAATATCTTTTGGGGAATTTAAACATTGAAAAGGGGAATTTCAAGGCAGTCATTAGTTATAACTAATTAACAAATGTACAATTATAGTTATTATTGATATTATACAGACATTCCCTGAAAAATGAGTGTCTGGTTTATGTTGCACACAGTAGATCTGTTGATCATTCAATGAGTATCACTTAATATTCAGTCTCATGTTGCACAGTACATAAATTGAGCTTCATTTGATAAAATGAAGGATTCAGGTAAATAATTGGGGCCTGGCACCATAAAAGTTGAGAATATTCTTAAGTCTGAGAATTTTCTTAAATATGGGGATACTCGAATGTGATTTGCTCAGAATGGGAATTTGAGTAAAATTTTCTTTACTCAGCAAAAATAGTTCTTTATGTTAACCAGGGTGGCATCTCTTTATTTTAATTTGTCACCGGATTAAAACCAAATTTTTTGTATAAAATATACATTTTAATCATTGGCAAGTTCATGATAGATTAGATATTTGAGTTACTGCCATTTTGATTCTGTATTGGCTTAATTTTTGTCAGTCAGTAGTCCTGATAGTTTCATGGCAGATTTTGTGAAGTGAATTATTTTCGTGGGTTCCTAATTTTCATGAAGTATAGGCAATTGTTAAAAACTTCCCAAAATTTATTGCACAAAAATTTGTAATATTACAGCTACAAGGTATTTTGTTAATATTTCAAAATTAAAATAGCAAAATTATTTGGCATTCCATTTTAATCACAAAATTTAACACCCAACAAAACAACTTGCCATATGTTGTATTTCACTGCTGTGATGTTCCCCTCATTTTTATCAGAAATGTTATGTTGAAAAGCACATGTAATCTTCTAAACCAATTAGATCATCTCATATCTTAATAAGTTACTAGAATACAAATACAATAATACTTTTTACTCTTCAGCCATAGAATATACTTACCCATATTGTTATTATTTTATAGGTAGATAGAAAAATATTTACACATTATATTGTATGACATAAGGTCAGTTTTTTCTGTCTCTTGTGAAACAACTTCACATACATGGACTACTATGTTGTCTTGCATCAATGTCATTGTTGTCGTCACATTTACTTCTATGGCTACTCTTTCTAAACCTGAGAATGAATGTGTTTTAATGAAACCTTCAGTAACTTATGCTGCTGTACACCTCCTATTTTAATTTGTTATCAATATGATTTTTGAGGTTTCTATATCAAAACATGAATTGTAATAGTCTTTTAGAAATTATTTGTGAATAGATTTCAGTTAAACATTCAGATATTCTACAGTCTAATGCCATTATGCAACTGATTTTTCATTTGTTTTTGTCGAAATGATTTTTTATGGCCTCTATATCAAAACTTTGTCATATTTATAGTCTTTCAAAAAATATCAATTAGTTTAAAAAAGGGAGACAAATCCAACAGGTCTACATAAATTAACTGTGCTAACATCTAGAGCTGTAATACTATACAGTTTCTGTTTTATGTAGCTTTTTAGCTCGCCTGGAGTTTCTATACAAAGTTTCCTCATTTAGTCCTGGTCAGGCAACGAACATGGCTGTTATGGGCAGTTCTTGTCTTTCATTTGTTGATAATCTTATTCTTTTAAACCGCTTGGAAAAAGGGAACGACATCTGTTGGAGGTTTTTTACAAAGTTTCCTCATTTTGTCTAGATCAGGCGACAAACATGGCCGCCATGGGCAATTCTTGTTTCTGATTGGTTGATTTAAAAAAAAAATTTTTTCTCTTAAACTGCTTGGCCAAATAGAGCCAAACTTGACAGAAAGTGTCTATGACATATAACAATAGTCTACAAAACCGCAGAATTGCTTGAAAACAAACATGGTCTGAATGTTCCTCTTAATGTGCTCACCAAGAGTTGTTACTCTGGTGCCGATCTCTAATTCAGAATGGCCTTCAGCAGAGGACTTTGGTTAACATAAGACCCTATGGGAAATACATGCAAAAATCTTCTGGAGAACCGCCAAATTTTAGAATATGCTGACCTGTAAGTAGAAGGAACTTGATGAAGAAAAATTTGATTCCTACAAGGCTTACCACACTTCATAATGATAGGGAGAAGTGACTTCTCTCTTTGAGGTACATCAATAGAAATGGCTTTCTTACTAGGTGAGTGATACAAGCTCAGCCCTCTGAGCCTCTAATTTGTATTCATCTTGTTTTGTCATGTATTGTTATTGAAGTTAGTCCATTGTTAGCACTTTAAGGTTTCTGGACCATAAATATTTGATTCTATCAGATGTCCCAGATGTTCCACAAAACGTGACAGCAATGACCTCGGTAATTATCAGCAAACTTCAAAATGCAATATAACTAACTTATTTTCATAGACACTAAATACAAAAAATAAAGTGTGTTTCACCTTGAGAAAGATATATCTACTAACATCTTCCTTTAAACGTTTGGTTCCGGCCATTTTCGGTCACAAAGAAATATAATTTACAGTCATGATTTACTATTGTCCAGATACTGTAATTCAATAAAATTTACTTACTTAGGTGGTGAAAATCCCATTTGCAACTCCTCCTTTTTCAGTGATTGATAAGAGCAGGCAACATAAGTATTTCAGTGGAAAACTCAAACCTAAGTCTCCCACTAATAGTCTTTATACCTAATAGTGCTATGTGTAGAAATGGTTTCAATCAGTAATCATCAGTGATTCACATATAGTTTGATAGTCAAAAGATTACAAGAATGACAGAACATTTCAGGTTAAAAACATATAACAGTTAACAAAATGTTTATTGTTATGAAAATAGTGTAGTATTTTACTGTTGTTAACAACAGAAAATTTGATGTAATCAATAGTGATAATATGTAATGTCTCAATTATGAGAGCAATAACATTAATTTAAAATACAGTGTATTTTTAAACATGAAAATGATATGATATGGGGTATTAAATATAACGATTTCACTTTAAATTATCCCCATTATTTTCCTACCAATAAATATCAGGAAAATGGAGTTTGAATTTTTGGATTAAATTTGTCTCATTGTGTGTCATACAGAGCTTTGAGAGGCACAAGGATGGGATTAAGTTGAAATATTTAAGATTAGTCAATTCTCGTTATAGTCGAATCCAATGGGACATGAAAATCTAGTTTGACTTAAGAGAGAATTCAGGAGTAAATCTGTATAGTTACTGCTGTTGAGTGTCCAAACAGATAATTCATGTTACCCAGAATTTCGAATTACCGGTAAATGTGTTCGAGATAACGAGATATGATATTTATCAAGAAAATAAAAAAAATCATACTTGAAATTTTTTTTCATTAATTAAAAAATATATAGTGGTAATGTTATTAGTAAAAGTAGCAGTCTGTATAAGGCTGGGGACAAGATCAAAAAGTATAAGTATACATAGAAAAATATTCATTAAGAAAGAATCTTGTGGTTAGTAAAAAAAAAATATTTATCTGTACCATCTTTCATTGTTTTATATATGTATTTATTGACCTGTAAATTTAAATAATAATATATTTTGTTATTAATTTCTGTTCATTAAGATGAAGATTAATTCTATTTTAAGTATACCCAACACGTGGTATATAAAATAAAGTCTATATTTATGAAGTTAATTAGTTTTTATTACATTACAGTATCATCTCCAATAGTACTATATGTCCCACTGTTTAGTTTTAATGTTACAGAAGTACTCTGGGGACAAGAAATTCTGGATGAAATTATTGTTTCTTCCCGTCGTAGATATTGGTATAATTTAGATCCATTCTATTAACAAATCTTAATTATTCAGCCTGTCAAGTTCACCCGATAGACAATATTAACAATACACCTAACTAATTGTATATTTTAGAAGAAATTAATTTCAATAACAGTTTCATTTTCTGGATAGAAACTTTAAAATTGTTTAAAAGATATTCTTGAATACAATGAAGTTATTATGCCTTGATGTGTGCCTTATACCCAATACTACTAATCACAAATACCTCATGCATCTGTATTTTTATTCTGCTCAAATTTTTTTTTAAATATTTCTTAAACAGCTACACAATATGTCTTGTAAAATATTTTTGGAATTCTGAATTGTTTTTGAGATTTTTATTTTACTTAAATAAAAAGTTCCATATTACCGTACCCCTCATAGATTAATTTAAAACTTTCAAAATAGCATGTTTATCCAGCTTGTAGTTATTTTCATGTATTTTCTACAAAAGAAATGAAAGGTTTGAAAAACATGTATTTATATCTTTCCTGTTAAATTAAATCAAGCAGTATATGTTAAAGTAGGAGTGTTGTACTCATTAAATTCTGTAAAATTACAGCAATTTTATTTTTAAATGCTACTTCTATTCTAAGATATTCTAATGAGGCAATACATTCAAAGTAAGAATGATAGATATAATATGATGAACGTTTGGTGAGGATTTGATATAAACCTTTTTGGCAAAAAAAAAACAAGATGTACTATGTAGTGATATCTTATTCAAAAATGAAAATACGTACAAAGGCATCTATTTAAAAGTTTTTTTTACTTTATATTTGACAGACAGTTTCACTGCAAATTGCTAGTTTACATTGAAAATTGTTTTTTTAGTCGGAAAAGCCAGATGTTTAGAGAGTGAAGGAGGAACTTCAAAAAAAAAAAAACAAAAAGAAAAGCAATGCGTAAGAAATCTCATCACAATAGAGAGAAAATAATGGGCGGCATGAATATACAACCGTGTAGATGTATATGCATCGTTTGGTTTCTTTCGTCACCTTTTCTACCTTTAACATTATCAGAGGAGAATTTTGTGTCCAACAACCGTAACGCTATCGACCATAAAAATACCTCATGACTAGGTCTGTAAACTTTATAAAATTTGAATTTAAATTTCTAATATGTAGGTGTAAAAGTTTGATATAGGATTGCCTAATCTTTATATTTGAATAATGTGAGTGTAATTTAGTTTATCAAACCCTAACGTTGAAGATGTCGAACGGGTACCCTTGCAGAAGAGGAATCTCAAGTTACCTCAGAGAATCGTCAGGTAGGTAGAAAAAATCATTTACTTTATATTCGGGATAACTTTCAAGGAGGAAAACACTATATTCGGATATCTTTCAAGGAGAAAAACGCCAAATTTTAAAAATGTAGAAAGTTTTTTTTATTTCTGTCTGTCCTCTGAAAACCATACAGAAATAGGAAGTTAAGTACGAAATGATTTCGAATAGAGTAACAATTCAAAACTTTTTAAATAACACTTCAGTGTTGCCCTTTCATTTTTACTCTGGAATGGTCGTTCTCCATTGTTGGGCATATTATCATTAACGGTCCAACTTTAGATTGTACAGAAAACATAAGACTTCAAATGAAATTTCAGTAGTAAAAGAACAGAATATGTAATATCCAAATGCATGTATTAGCAATTAATTTAACATTTCTGGTTCTTATTTTGTTAATAAATATAAAGCAGTTTTAAGCCATATGTAATCATAACACCTAGTCTGAAAGTCCTCCGAATTTTGGACCAAGGCCGTTGGATGTCAGAGATCGCTCAATATACGCAACTTGGAAATAATCGACACACCTCATTTACTAATGTCTTTTCGAATTTCACATTCATTTACGCAAAGAAACCAAAATTTCCCCAAAAAAGTTTTTTCCTTAACTTGAGATAGCCGTTTTGACATGGCAAAATGAAAGTAGACGACACAAAGTAATTCCATACAAAATATTGTTTGACAAAATTCCTAGTAATTAATACTATAAATATTTTTTGGAGAGAAAAATGGCAATCGAAGTGAAGGATATGTAATTTTCTTGCGACATAAATTAAATATATTATTCGCAAAACACTTGTAAATGCCGAATCTTGACAGGATCAGCAAATTTCAGTGTTTAATATACATGTACGGAGTGCGGTCCGACGTCTAACGGCCCCAGCCAATTTCAAAATCAGGCCGTTTGTAGTCGGAGCTGACACTACTATAACTGTTATAGTAGTCTCAGGTCAGAGGAATCTCAATCTATCCAAGGTCACTATCATTTTATTTCGGAATGTTAGTTTCCCCAGTAATTTTTGAGTTATTCATTCGAAATTGTTGGTTCGTTTCTTGTTTCCTTTAAAAAAAGAACTTTATTGAATATATTAACTGGTAACTATTCAAATGACTTTTTGGAGGGGATTCTTGATTTTGAGAATATAAAATGGTTCATTGGTTCATTTAATTTCATTGTAAAGGAGTAGGGCCACTTTTCCATGTATTTGTTTCACTCACAGCCATTGATTTTTTTAGTCTTAAATATTTACCTACTTTTTATCGTAAACGATTGTATGCAATGCATTGTTATGTTAGCAAACAAAAATTTAATGCTTAATCATTAATAAGTTCAAATGTTCTTCGGGCAAAGGTCGTGAATATAGGCGATTTGGGCCAATTTGCCTCACTGTTTGGAATATTGTCAAGAAGGAAATTCAGAACCAAAACCATTCTATAACTTGTTAGTTATTTTTAGCAAATCTTTAGAGACCACATATGCCTTCAGAGATGTTGAAAGGTTTCGGCCCACTATTACAATGGCCCTTGAAGGGAAATGACCCCACTTCTTTTGGAGAATGCAGTTATTTGCCTTAGCAGTCAAGCCAATCAAATTATTGTGGAGAAAATTTTATACAATGTTCCCTGCAGATAGCTGTTTCTAAATGGTAGCCTTTACAAGCATGAGCAACTTTCCACCAAAAAATACTTACAAAAAAAATACTGAAGAGAATAAACGCTTTCTGTATGTTTTAATACCTTAATTGCTCGAATTTCTGTATAGTGATCGACTTTTTGACACTAAAATAAGCAGCAATTGTCAAAAACACATGAATGTCTTGTGTTTTGATGTCAGCTGATTCTGTTATTGTACAGGTTTTTAAGATCAGGACCAAAGTGATCCAATGAAGCTTAAAGTTATTTTATTGACAGATATAACTTTTAAAAGTACAATTTCCAAATAACATACAGTCGTCAAACCTGTCTATAAAGGGCACTCAATGTGCGAGAAAAAATTGCCCTTTATGATCAGATGCCCTCTATGCAGTGGTTAATATTACATTCGTTGTTCATCATTGGGACTTTTTTTTACTGTGCTCTTTATAGACAGTGATTTGCTATATAGAGGTGCCCTTTAAAGCAGGTTATTTAAAAAGTTGGTGTAAAAATGGGTGGGATTTGCATATCTCACCATAAAAGGACTATTCATCTAACTAGCCCTGTAGTTTCACATTATGTTAAAGGGTACCCGGGGGTAAATCTACTAAAGTTAGTTTCAGAGAAGTTAATGAAAATGTAAAAAATCGATGAACAGTGAAGGCTATAGCTCTTTTGGACCTTATCTTTGGCCTTGGTGAGCTAAAACTCTTTTAAAGTGCTTTACAGAGTTTCTACATATTGGAATTGTAAATAATTTGTAACCTAATGTAATTTTTTACGGGTTAACCAAAAATACATGTAGCATACCATCAGTCCGAGGGCTTTCAACATGAAAAATGATATTGGTCATGGGGTCATGCGGCGTGCGATACGGATGTTTCACATTTAATTACACCTTATGTAAGAATCCTGGGTTTTGATTGGTTGATAGCCAGTGTATTTTTCACCAATTTACTTTTATCAAATGAATATCGTTCATTTTTAAACAGCACCGGGGTATATGCAAAAAGGATATGCCTTTTTTACCCTCTCTGCCGTGGTATTTGCCAAAAAATACTCTATCCGACTGGACGCTTGTAATGTCACGATCATCAAAGCGTTTTGTACATTAACATTCGGTGTAATTAAACAGATATAGCATGTTCTTGAGGGGTATTTGCGAAAAATACCAGTCTTGAGAATGAATTTCCCTCGCCTTACGGCTTGCGAAATTTAACATTCTCTCGACTGGTATTTTTCGCAAATACCCCTCCTTAACATGATATATCTGTTCAATATTATATATTTCAACCAAATACAACAATCCGAATGTATAGAAGTCCAAAAGAGTTAGCCAAGCAACATAAGCGATATCACAAATGATATCCATGAGATGAAGCGTGTTCAATAAGACAATGCATAAAAAGTGAAATAGATATACAAGTTTTTTAGAAATTCAAACTGAAACACGGAGGAAGCTAACGGGCAACACTGAGTACGGTCTGTCACTTTAGAAATGGCTTAGGGCGTTGTATGTCAGAGCGCACTCCGTATACAAAACTGGGAAATTTGCCTTTTCTGTGCAGTATCAGCAACTGACTGGTCACATAGGTAACGAATTTGTGTCGTCTATTTTAATTTTGGCTGGTCACAAACAATGATCTCAAGATGAAAAAAAGTTTTCTTGTCAGACAATTAGAT
Organism: Mytilisepta virgata; assembly: GCA_028015205.1. NCBI lineage: Eukaryota > Metazoa > Mollusca > Bivalvia > Mytilida > Mytilidae > Mytilisepta > Mytilisepta virgata. The sequence goes on from CM051517.1 coordinate 34,791,618, forward strand.
TGTAATTCGAAAAATATTATTAAAAATATTATTTCCAAGTTTTACATAATACGGTGTGCAGAGTCTGACATCCAAGGAATCTTGTACTACTAGTTATACAAAGACACATATACCACAGTTTGAAGTATGAAGAATATCATTCTTACTGCAATGATCAATTAATACTTCAAATCAGCACATTTATTTGTTAAGCCATGATTCATAGTAATAAGGAAAACAATAAAGATGACATTTCTGTGTCTCTTTGGCATTCTTGCAAACCTTCAACTCCCTCTCCTTTACAAAGTACGAAGTTTACATACTATACAAACCAAAGACAATATCTCTCAATCGTGGAATATACTATGTATAAATGTGCATTAAATGTAAAGATTTTACATAATCTGGCCCGGCCAAAAAGTTGCTAACTAGCAGTAGTTATCTTTTGAGCTGTGTACAATTTCCCATGATAAAGCGGGAGTATGACAAACGCTTGTTCATTCTATCCTTAAATTTGAAGTAAAACATTAGTTGCTGTGGGGGACAAGTTGACAGTGATCCAAGGATGAGTAAGTTTATCCGTTGATCTGCCGAATATTTATGTTCGTACATTATATGTGGACTTACAACATTTAGACATTTTATGCAAAATACTTGTCTATTATTTATGGATAAATACGTATTGGATGTTATAAACTACGAGAATAAAGGATTATATATTAAGGTCAACATTAGAAAATGATTTAAGTAGATGATAAAATAGATTCGCACAAGAGAAAAACAAAGCAAATACCTAGGAAATATATAATAAACGTAATAAACTGTAACATCAAAGGATTAGGCACACATTTGTAAAAACCGAGACTTTTTCGAATTGTGAAAATATTAACAAGGATTAAAACAATTTTATTAGGGATTTATGTTCATGGATCACTGCGAGGTACTGATCTGTTTCATAAAATTCTTAAATACATTTTTCTTTTATGTGAATTTTTAACCACATTTAAAGGGGCTAATTTAGCCATTGACCCAGTGAAATGATGCTTTAATTCTATCTGAACTTCGCTTGAAGTTATTGATCACCATTGTGAGGACTAGTATAAAAACTATACTCTTTATTTGGAAACGTATACATCTAGGGATTTCTCCTGATGCCATTTGCGTATATTGTGGAAATGAAGTACACGGTTTTATACCAGGAATTGTGTTGTTTAACAGATGTTATACAAGAAGATATATATTCAGCAATCAGTTGATTTACTAGGTTTTTAATGGTTTTATAACAAACAACAACCGATAAGTTATGGAAATAAAATAGAAGGATATTGAATGTGATCATTTTATTACTATTTTAAATCAAATAGTGGTGACAATCATAAACACTTTTTTTCGATTCAAAAGTAAGTTAAATAAGTCCCAACATGGGAGATAACGCATCTGAAACATATTCCAAAACAGAAGACAACACATTTAGTCCTGAAGAGGACTCAAACAGTAGCGAAGAAGTAATATTTGAAGAGTATGAAACTATCTATTTACCCTCAAACATTTTAGTTGAAAACCAAGATGGAGAGGAGAATGACAATATTTTAGAACACATCAAAGAAGAGGAACAAGAATCATCGCGGCGATCTTGTCAATTTGACACAACAAAGAGTCACAAAGTTTCTAACATTAAAACCATCACTAAAATTGATGATGAAACTGAGAATGTCGTTATTTTAATTAGACCACGACAGAGATCAGTTTCTCCATCAGTCAAAGACAATTCAGAGAAGGAAATTGGTAAAGGTAATTTTGAAAACGAGGATTCCAACAATATTCCACAGGAAACCTATATTTTTCAGCAGCTTAATGATAATAGGACTGGAAATTATATGAGTGGTTATCAAACGGAATCAAATAGAAATGATATACCATTCTTTGATGAACAACAAACTGGAACCTCCGAAAAATATTTTATTAATGACAATAGCAACAGAAATGAAATAAACGGAAATCAGTCTATTGATCCGGTTTCAAATGAGAAAGTGTCTTCTGAAGCAATAACAATTAATAATAATTACCAAAAGGATTATACTAATATTCAATCAGAGCAAGTTTCTGAACAATTGAAAGTTGATTATGAAACCCAGGGTGCAAGACCCAAGACATTTGTAACTTCTTCGGCTGAGGAAAATAGTCATATAGAAAATACTTTAACTAAATCTACTTCTAGATGTGGAATTTCACAGGAAGCCAATGAAAGGATTAAACAACTAAAAGCAACAGGCAAATATGATGAAATGGTTAAAAACTGCAATATTCCCAGTAGCAAAAGTGTTGTACGTGACCTGGTAAAAAGTGTAAATACATGTGTGAAGAACACAGATTCTGATATAACAGAAGAAGATGATTTTCTTATTTGGCAATTGATGAAGTCTCTGAAAGAGAGGTCAATTAAAGATCAGAGTGAACAACACAAGAACTCTGTATCTGATTCAATTCCCCCAAACAAATGTGATTGGTCGTATGAAAAGGCTACACTGAAGAAGGACAAATACTTATCAAGACGTCTTCGAACAAAAGAAACTGGACAAGTCAAAGTTGTTACTTTTATGTCACCGTCAAAAGACACCAAAGAAATAAAAATCACTCCATTGAAAGTGTCAAAGACACTTCCATTTAATGTCAAACACATTTTTCAACAAAAAATGGATGAATTGAAGAACAAAAACTGTGTTTGTCTGACTGGAGGGAAAGAACTGATGTTTACAACAATAAATATTGATAATCCATATTTAAAATGTTTGGAATTAAACCGGGGATTCAATGCTGCTAATAATGGGAGATAACTCTAATATTATAATCCAAGTTTGTAACCATGGAACTTTTGAAATATCTATAAATGAGAATATTGGATATTACTATATTTAAAGGAATAAATAAAAATTAATCAAGAATGCATGATAAGGATAAATATCTCCACAATAAGTCATGGCGGTATGTAGAAGGCTGCATTTGTCTTGTATGTTTAGCATTAATAATTTTTCAAATAAAAGTCAATGCCTTAAAGTCTAAGTAAATAAATATCAGTGACATATCCTTGTATGAAAGGTTACAGTAATCAAGTTATTATCTACCCGCTTTGTACGATTTATTTGTTAGGATATTGGATTTACTTTTACTACACTATATCCTCATTCTCTAAATGACTCTTCATTATAACATAACAGGCAGTCAAGTGAACATTACATGGCCACTGCACCAGCTACTTGTACATTTTAAATCCACCAAAGAAATCAGCAAAAATTAAAAAAACAAAACAAGCTAAAAATTGATATGCCTCCACCATAGCATGTTGAGAGATGACTTCGACAGAAGCTTAGTCAATAAAATGTTTTACAGTGGCAACTATCTTGATGGGTGGATGCTTGTTAAATGATATTATTCTGTTTGGTTCCAAATGGTTTCATATTAGATGTTTGAGTACATTTTTCAATAGAGTCTAATCTTGAATTATGATCGGCTGTTGCAGCCATCTTAATATGTGATCCTGTTGTCACATATTATTTCTGCAAGAAGACCACTCTGTACCATTCCTGCCAAATTTGGTTCAAATTAGCTAAGTGGATTCACACGTAAAAATGTTTAAGTGGTTTTCCCATAGGGTCCTATGTTAAACTACATTTGGCTGTGGCTGCCATCTTGGATAGCAACCTAGGTCATTTGATATAAATATGAAAGAGGATCATTGATGCTAAATTTAGTTCCTACTGGCTAAGTGACAAAACCTTTCAGTGAATTTTCACATAGGGCCCTATTTCAACTACATGTGATTGTGACATCTAACTTAATTGTAGCAGTCTTGGTAATCAGATACAAGCCTAAAGGAGGACAATCTTAGTACAATAGCTGCAAAGTGCAGCCAAAATTGGTTCAGTGGTTTCAGAGAAGACAATCAAAATATAAAAGCTTATATACACAGAAATCAAGCAATGGCAGTAGCTTACAATGAATCACAATGTACAAGGTGAGCTAAAGGGTTAAAATAAAACACACATATATAAATAAAAATGTGTAAATAAACCAATGTTCCATGATACTGTCATGATGATATCCTATTAACCACAAAATCAAAGAATCAATAGTAACATTTTGATCTAATTGAAATTACATAATACCATGAATTACAGGTTGAGTGACCTTGACCATTATCGATGACAATTTAATTTGATACACTCATTAATGTCATTCTTGTTGTGCAGAAATTCAAATGATTTTTTTTATAAATTTTGTACATAAATGGAAACTAAAAGAAGATTAAGAGTAATAATTCATTCAGCAATGACCTTTATTTGTGCATATTAAATGCAGACAGATCAATAAGTTGGGATGTTTGCTAATATTGATTATACAATGTTTAGAATATTATGGTGGAATACATTACAGTGTGTGGACAATTACAATGGTTTCCTCAACAGAAAATTCAGAGAGTTTTCTTTGGGATGATAGGCCAAAATGTCTCATGGTCTTGCAAGGTATTGAATTTTTTTCTCTTCATGTGATATATTGATGGTCATTGTGACCTATTTGGTTATCTAAGGAAGGTGCTTTATGTATAATAATTAATTATAAATATTAGTTATGGTATAAAATTTGCTGAGTTTGCAGTTCAAAACAGAAGTATTGAATAAAATTTCCTTATAATATTCTGGGTTTTTTCTCTTAAAATTCTTTTGTATTGTACAATAATTAAATGCCTACAACTTTATACAGAATTGATGATTTAATTATGATTTGCAGGAAACTAATTTTTTCCATTAAACAATGTTTATACAACACTAAAACACAGATTTACACAAAATAGAAATACAATAATTGCATGGGTGAAAGTATAGGAGTTGCCAAAATACAGAAATAGGGTAAAAATGGGTATATATCAGAACAAAATTTGTCAAAATCCAGAAATCCAGCAAATTCCAGAAAACTTTCAGGCATGTAATTGGTAGATAAACAACAAAAAATCCTGCAAAGCCTTGGCTACGGACAGGCTCATCCATAATATACCCTACGATAAAAAATCAGTTAATTTTTTACTTCAATCCTTTAGAAACAAGAATTTGTCTGAGTGACATCAAATTGGATTAACCACTCTGACCTCAGCCATCTATATATCTGAACAAATAAACTGATTTTTTCCATTGGAAAACAATGAAATGACGACAGTTTAAAATATAAACTGCACCAACAGAAGATACACTGATTGTAGAGGTATTAACATATTACTTGTAAAAGATGACATTCAGAACTTCTTTAGGAGTGACATCCAATAAAATAGAATTATAAACCATTGAAATATTACATAATATCACAAAGAAGTAATCAGCTAAAATATGTCCCCCTTTCATAATAAATCACTCAAATACATTATTAAGGAAATTAACATGTAGTTACATGTACTCATGCCAATGGCACAGTCATTTAATGTCACACCAACTGCCTTCACTTAACTTTTAATGTACACCTTCCAAATACTTAAATTATAGACCAAAATATAAAATCTGATCTATATACATACAAAATAATCTGGACTAGACTACCTATGATTATTCAGGTAGACAGCCTACAAAGATCATGGTTCACTGAACCTCTACTAATTTGAGGCCAAATATATGAAATATGTTATAACATGTATAAAAATAAAATTAGTAGAAATTGTCAACTCAAATAGTGCTATAGTTAATTATTATACATACTGATGTTTACTGTTTAAATAAATGAATAAAGATTAATTCCGAACAAATCCTCTTTTTCTGGATTTTAAAATTTAGGCCATTTATACAACATGCAGTATAATTTCAGAACCACAGCTAGTGGATTTTACTTTATTAAACATGCAGCTGCTAAAAATTAAAACCAAAAATTCACCACAATTCAATAAAACAGATTAATATGGAATAACATTTTTCAGAACATTAATATTACCATGCAATAATTTAAAAGGGTCAACAATAATAATAAATTCTTTATGAATTTGCCCATTATTTTATGACCTTTTAAAAGCATACTCCTTAATAACAAATGATGTCAATTTACTACAAACAAATGATGTTTAGTTTAAAAACAAATAAAACCACATCAATAGTAATACCTGTCCTACATGCTACATAATGACAATGTGTATTCATTTCACATGTGTAAGATACCTTTATATTATAGACACCTTGAGACGATTTCATATTTTCAAACTGATATAAATGACCTATTTAAGTAATCATTATATATCGAAATGTTTTGGATGAGGTAAACATGGAAGAATCAGGTATGTCTGGCTTTATAACTTTCACATTCAATTTTTGCTTTGTAAACGTATCATACAGGTGTACCAACTAATATTCTAATTCTATTGTTTAACCAAAACTTTTGTCAATCATATAAAAAATTATATGTAATATTGCTTATAAAATTAATAATTTAAAAATAACTACAGTTTCATGTTAAAGAATCTAATGAGGACCTGGCAATTTCATAATTTGATTCAGGTTAAAAAACCATGCAAACAGAAGAGGTTTAATGATAAAGTGACAGTATGGATCAATGCATGTGGTCTATACCAAAATGTTTGCAAGGTTATGATTTTTTTTTCTTCATTTTGAAATATTGACGGCCATTCGGACCTATTTAGTTATAAGTTTTGGTTTCATATATACCTCATTGCTTTCTTAAAACAAGTGCACTTTAATAAGGAACTGTCACAATGACTAGAATACATTTATAGAAACTGATCATTGCCGACTTCAATAAAGTCAAAACAACGACTGAACCTCATGCATTTTGCTGGTGAAAAAATACATTTGCTTATATATTATTCCCTTGTGCATCATATCTAGATCTAAATATCACATCAGTATATTTCTTGTAGTTAAAGTATTTTTAGTTGTCGAGTCCTTTTGCAGTTGTATCCATATCCATTTTTCAGTGGGTCCTTATGGTTTTAACTCCTCAGTATTAATATCTCATCAACAATAAATAATAAAAAAGTAAAAAACAAAATGTAAAATGTAGTGATAAAAGTTCACATGATACTCCACAAATTTCTGTTTTTTTTTCTGAATATTTCTGTAACACTATCTCAAGTGTAAGAATAGTTCAACAAATAAAGTCAGATGTTATATACTTGTTTCATTTCAATCAAATTTTCGAAGTTTGACTAGGCTTTCCTGTAACCTCACAATCAAAATTGAATTTATAGTTATGGGAAAATATTCAGGATTCAGAGGCAATCGGTGAAACATTATGCTTAGTTTTAAAAATAAAATAATCAAGATGTTACTGTAACCAACTTCTTTATCAAGTTTTGAAAAGGATCCCTTCTTCCATTATTTAGCAACTGACTAGATCTTACAAGGTTTGAAAAAAACACTTGGATCTAAAATTTTATCTTAATCTGTATCACATGGTTTCCTGCCTATATACCAAATATGAAAAAGTTCTGTCATTTGGTAAAATATAACTGATGAAAACCATAAAATTACTTCAATTTCATATTTTAAAGGAATCTCTAAAACAAAAAAAATACCTCTAATTTCTGTCCAAGTCCTTTGGTTGAGAATGAAATAACTTTTTTCCAAATTGAAAATTTCAAATCTTAAATGCTTGTAATTCTTCAACCAAAAGTTAATGACAATTAAGAATTCAACATTCAACTCTTGTCTGATGTTATTTGAAAGAAATCTTAAAACTTAGTTTGAAAAGGATTTTTGAAAACCTCAGAGTGGTAAACAAACAAAAAAGCTAACGGCTATGCATGTGGCAGAATATATGTATGAAAATCAGACCGTAAACCTTTCATTCTTTCTCAGATGTTCCCAGCCATCAATCAAATACCTACCAGATGTCATCAACCAACCTGGTTCTTCCAAAACATGATTTGATTGGTTCATCAAGATCATCTTCCAGCAGTAGTTCTACTATTGGTTCATACAGATCTTCATCTGGTAGTAATTCTGTGATATACAAATCATCATCTACTGAAAATGGTTCTGTGATAGAGTTTTCCAGTAGTAGTTCAACTGTTGACAATGGGAGTAAAGAATTTGATACCAATGCGAATTTGAAAGACAGCACCGTAAGTGAACACTTTAAAAATATCAATAACAGAACAGCATTCTTGTTCATATTAAACAGATAGATTTACAAACATCACCAAAGCATCAGATACTAGTATTTTGATCTATTGATTATATACATGTGCAGGGATCAATAAATGACAAGTATGACCACTTATGTCGATGATCGGTTATTGCATGGGTTTATTTTATAATGTACATAAATCACACCTTTATATATTATATATTAATGGGATATTGTCTCTTAAACCCATATCTCATTTGATTAATTTTTATAAAGATTTACAAAAGTTGCTTTTTTAGTTTTTTTCACAATGTTTCAGTGCCTTTGCTTCAACTGCTTTTAAGTATCATTTGTTATGAGGGGTAATAAGGTTATTTATTATACTTTATGTAAATTTCTCTACTTTTAATGCATTTTCATTGGTTTACAAGAATGTGGTATTTTACTCGATCACCCACTGGAAAGAAACAGCGGGTGGTATTTTATACTGTCACCCGCTCATAAAATCAAAGACATTCAGTACATTTGGTTGACAATATTTTCTCTGGGTTACAATATACTCCATCACCCTCTTCGAAATGTGTTATTTATATAAGATCACAGAGAAAAAACGCTATCACACCAAACTCATAGGACAGAATACCTTAGTATTTGTATGAAAATCATATGAGAATACATGTTTTTTTTAAAAAAGTACATTATATAAAACTCATAATGAAAAAAAGACTGAAAATATCATATGATTATCCATAGTTTTAAGTGATATTCATATTAAGTTTTGTATATTTTCTCTAAATAAGTTTAGGCAGGAATAAAAAAAAACATTTTAATATTAAAAAAAAAAAGTTTAAACCCTGTACTTTTTACATGGTGACTTGTAACTGGCATTTCTCATCCTAGTTTGAAGTGGAGGCTACACTATACACTTTAAATAATGTTTATGTTTAATATTTTCAGATGGTTGAACAGACATATCCAGTGGAGTCATCAAATTCAAATGGCAGTCTTTCAGACTCCTTTGAAACAGCCGTGAACATGTTAAATACATCACAACTGGATGAGGCAGAGAAGCAATTTCTGTTTTTATACCAACAAATGCAAGAGAAATCAGAAGATACTACGAAAATTCTTGTTCAAACATTGAATGGGTTGGCAGATGTCTGCATTCGTCGCAGTAGAATGTGCCGTTCAAATCCGATGGAGTGGCAATGGTTGTGCATGCATGCAATAGCACTTCTGCAATACAATATTGAAATTTGTGAGACAGAACTTGAAACAGAAATGGAAAACCATGAAATTGAATGGTACATAGAGCAAAAACAATTATTAGAATCAAAGTGTAAACCTTTAGATGACAGTCTAAACAGAGCCCTTTACAACTGCATGAAACATGAGGGGAGAAAATATTTAGATCCATTTCGATCATTTTCATTGCCAAGCACACCAGGAACACCATCAAGAAGTCTGTTTCCACTGTCGACTGGTAATAAATTCACCCTCTACCCTAGTATGCACTCGCAAATTATCAGCGGAAATAATGAAAGCCAAAGTACAGATGATAGTGAGGCTTCTTTGTCATGGTTATCAAAATTTCTACAATACTGTAATGACAGACTTCAAACAAAAAATATTGGAAACATTTTCAATAAACTTTTCCTTAAAAAGCAGAGCAGTGGGAAACATGACAACGATGAAACAGAAAGCGTTTGTTCAGATGTTTCTGGAAGTTCTTTAGACTGGGATCATAGTGATTTAGATAGAGTTATTTGTAGTGATCATCCAGAAGTAGAAGATCACAATTCTCCTGTTAAAGAACATTCACTTGGTTTCGAACTTGCTGCAAGTGATATAAATAATGAAGGTTGGGAATTTTTCTTAGGCGATCGCAAAAACTGTACTTTTGAAAGTGTTGTTCAAGTTGCATCAAAACCACATGGTACAAATGGGCCTTTGGCAAAAGATGTAATTGATATTCAACGACAAGAAAGTACTAAAGAGAAAGAAATCATTTCTCCCCTGCATGATCACAGTATCAAGTTGACTTTATCAAAGTGTTACGCTAAATTAGCAGATAAACTATTAACTGAAGAAGAATACTCAAAAGCAGAGGTAATATATGAACAAGTGCTTGAAATTGTTGATGAAATCCAAGATGGTACCGCTGGTATGTTAAGATTTTATGCTCGCCTTCTAAAAAACTGTGGAACAGTCAAATCAAAACAAGGAAAAATGTCCCAAGGTTTAAATTTACTCAATAAAGCATTAGAAACATACCGTGATTTGCAAGATGAAGAGGCCAATTATGAAATAGCTTTAGCTTTACTTGAACTTGGAAATGGTTATGTAACTGGACGTGATAAAGACAATGCCGTGTTTAGCTATGCTATTGGTGCCATATGCGAGTTTTTTGAAAAAGATGCAAATGATGAGATCACAAGTTCAACATCAAGTTCTAAATCTGAAATGTCTTCACCTGAGAAAATTGAAGAAGAACAAAATATTGATGAAGCCATCCAGTGTTACAGGGAGGCCTTACATCTACTCCGAAATCATGAAAGAAAATGTGATGAAAAGCAAAGAGATGTGGTTGCAAAATCTACAAGAAGACTAGCAGACTGTTATTTCATGCAAAAAGAATATGACAAAGCTCTTGATTACTATGAAAAGGCTTTATCCATGTTCAGAGATTCTACAAGTGTTGGGTGTGATCATGTATTAGAACATGCTCATGTGATGTGTATGCTTGGTGTCTCAAGCTTTATGCTTCTGATGTATCCAAGAGCTGCATCTACATTTGAACTAGCTCTGCATATGGTAAAGTATGCCTTTTCCTTGACAAGTACTTTTTTCCATGGGCTTTTACTTGCTCTCATGGGAATCACTTTCTACAAAATGAGAAATTATCACAGATGTGTTTCAATGTGTTTTCAGGCTTTTGAAATATTCTGTTCCCTGCATGGTGATAAACTTCCAGAATTACCAAAGCATAAATTTTGGCTAGTTTGTCAAGTACTATATGTTATGGGAAATTCTTACAACAATCTAAATCTACACCAAAAAGCCATAAAGTATCTCACAGTAGCTCGATCTGTCCTGATGGCATCAAAGAATCGTGACCGTCGTCAGTTCATGAGAGTTTTACAAATCTTAGGAGATTGTTATTTTGCACAGTATGATTACAAATCAGCACTGCAGTTCTATAATGAGGCACTTGAATATGGAGACTGTGAAAGTCAAATATCTTTCGGAGAAGTTTTTGATGCAAATGCAAATTCTGATGAAATGTCAATGCACAATCAACTTGTAAGCAAATCTGCTGAGGCTCATATTAGCATGCAACAATATCAAAATGCTGTACATTATTTAGAACAAGCTCATGACATGCAAGAATCAATGGGAGATGACATAAAGGGAGATCTTGCTATTACACTTCATTCTTTAGGACAAATGTACAGTGGAGCAGGAGATGTGGAAAAAGCTATAGATACATACAAAGAAAGTTTAGAAGTATATAGAGAAATCCATAATGGCAAACTGGGACCTGAAGTGGTTTCAACATTAGGAAATATTGCTGCAATGTGTTATGTGAAAGCTTGCCTGTGTGATGATGTAGATAATGAACTCGAAATGATTATGGCTACTGAAAAGTACTTTCAAGAAGCTTTGGCTCTTGGTAAAAATCCAGTTATCAGTATTCGTTATGCAAACTTTTTATACTGTCAGGGTAACTATAAAGATGCCATAGGATACTTGACAAGTGTATTAGATATTGAAGATATAGAAACAGCACCTGATTTAGTTTATGGTGGTCTTGAGAAAGTGACACTTCCAGATGTACTACAAGATGAGGTAGACTGTCAAGAGGAAGTTGTGCTTCCTCCTTCATCTCTCGCCAGGTACCTCATGATATTGTCTCACAAAAGCTTAGGCCAAATTAAACTTGCCGAGGACAATCTTATGGATCTGCTCAGAGAAACATTAGACTATGATATTCCAATTTTATACTCAGTACTTGGATATTCCATGATGGAAATGGGAGTTATAGAAGAGGCAATATGGTGCTTTGGTACTGCTGTTTCTATGGAGAATGATTATAGACTTGCAATTGATAATTTCTGTACCTGTGTGTGTATTTGGATTTTACAAACTCTTGAAAGAGGTATTGAAATCATCTGTAATTACTATGGAATTTATTTGAATCCAATGTACCTTTCAACCACTAGTGAGGGGTCATATAGTAACTTATTACTTTAAATTTTTAAATAATTCAAAAAGAGTATATACCAGTAAAGATGAACTTTAAACGAATCCTTGATTTATTTACATTACAACTAATCCTCAATAATTCAAAGTAACACGAAACTTGATTGTAAACAATTTTATCTAACACTGAACTTTTATACCAACACAACTATTTGGCACCTTTATAAGATTCCAGAATTGGATCTTTTTTAGTTCAAAAATTCAGATCTAACCATTTTTGGGATTTGGAAATTACTACTCAGAATTTTGGACTTTGTGATTGATTTTTACTGGTTTTGTACTGGTAATAATTTTGTTTTTAAATTTTGAATGTGAACCAAAAAAAGATATTTCTTTGCATAAAATATTAAAAAAGAACAATTTCCATATTCACTGTCAAGGAAATAACAAAAGTCCTAAATGTGAGACCACATTACCATATTTGCAAGCTGTTACATACAGCTATATTTTGGTTCAAATGCTTTTGCATTGATATGAAACGATTTCCTTAGGATAAAGAATGGGCTAAATAAACTTCTTTGCTGGTTTTTAATGACAAAAATTGGTATAAGGGAGATAACTCAATTTGTTTTCAATACTATCAATGCAAATTCTTTTCATCTGCAATAAAGGAAATCCTATGAAAAAATATCTATCTATATATGTATATGTAATAGAAACACATCTTCCACATGAAAAAATTTCATAAAGAAGGTTCATGTTCATTTTGTGAAGAACAATATGAATTTGCAAGAACCAATGTTACAAACAAGACATTTTATTGTTACATGTTCAAACAATGAAAATGGAACCTTTAGGCCTAAAAAATCATTCCCAAATTCTTACTAAACTGTTATGAAAATTTGGATGGCAAAGCCATTTTATTATTACTCTTTTAACATTAAAATAAATGCATTTTCTTTTTTATTAAAAAGTTTAAGTAGAAATATAAGTTGTAAAAAGAATCTAGGAATTTAATTTACTATAACATTAATTACATTAACAATTTGTAAAGCAAACTTAACTATAATAAGTAATCACTGTCAATCAAATAAGATATTATTTATATATACTTGTTGATATTAACATCATCACACTTGCTTTTGTTGACACTTGTCATTTTTCATGCATTTTAGAATCCAAAGTATTATACATGTACATGAATAGTCATATGTTTATATAAAAGTCATCCCTTGAATCTCTATATAGTAATATTCTGAGGGAGGTGAAAAAGCTAAAAGTAGTGCAAAATTAACTACAACTATGGAAAATTTGACTTGATATTACAGATTTTCATAATAGTATATTAATACCTTTGACCTCTAATGCAGATAATGGTTGTTTTATTTTTCTATTATCAACATCAGACTACAATCAATGTTCAATCATGTCTTCCATATCATCATTTTTGTTATCCATATAATGGAACTATTGTTATTTAACTCCAAATACTCATTAAAATTAACTGAAAAGTGGCAGATTTAGAAAATTGAAAAGGGGGTCAGTCCATATTATAGCCATAACATTATTAATATATGACAAAAATATGTTATTTTTTTGTATTGTATGTAGTGAGGAGAAGCCTAGACTACCTTCTTCAATTATCTCCTGAGACGTCATAGTTAAGGAGATGGTGTGATTTCAGCCATTATTTGGTCCCATCTGACATGAAAAATTAAAATAAAGATTTCAGATTCTAATTTGTATTATATGTATCGTATAATGATCAAACTTTCACAAATGTAATCAATCGTTATAAAGAATTCCTTCCCATGAAGCAGCAGTGACAGCATGAATATCTGATAAATCAAGAATTTGAAAAAAATTGAGTGTTTTCACATTAGATTTTAGTCAAAATAACTATGAACAACAGCCTTGCCCATAAAAGATTTTTTAATACAATGTGCGTCTTACATAAACACATTTCAGTGAAATATCTTTTTTGGCAAGGCTTTTGCTCATATCAGAATTTTAATTCAAAGGTCCAAAAATGAGTGAAATTTGTTTTTTTTTTCATTGATTTCTCCAGAATAAGCTATTTTGACAGCATATTGCCGCTATTACAGAAACTTCTTGTTGAAAACAAAACAAAATGTTTTCCTTAAAATGCAACATTTGAAGAGTACTTAATGATAGCTGAGAGTAAGTATTTCAATAACTTTTGATTTTGAAATTCACGGGGCCAATATCAGGCCAAATCATACCAGTCATTACAGTAAAAATCAAAAATTAATGGAAAGATTTCATTATGTATGTAAATATATTCTTGTTTATGCTGTATAAGTGCTATTGTATGATATATGATCATTGATTTTTTTCTTTTTCACAAGTAAAAATTGTTCATATAATTGAATAACTTAACTGCAATAAATGCTTTCATATGATCATGAATATTCAAGTTATTTCATACTATCATAAAATAATTCAGGATGTATGATAATGCCATTTTTGGCCCACCTGTAATATTTGTAAGGAGTAAACTAGAATCTACCTGGAAAATATATCACTCGCCTGATTAACTAATATAATCCTGAAACATTGATATCAGGCAAGACCTGAATAAAAATTTTCTATATGGTATTTTGCATTAAGTTATTCTTGGTTGGTTCTCTGGGTCATCAGATAAAAATTTGAAAGAGGAGCACACAAGTGATATTTCTACAAAGTTTGATTCCATTTGAATTAATGCTTAAAGACAAAAATTTTCTCAGGAGTTCCTATTGTTAAAATAAATTTTAGGTTTTGTGTCTATCTTAGTTGGTGGTATGGATCATTGGATACAATTCTGAAAAAGGACCAAATTGTCAAGTTTGGTACAAATTGGATTAGTTTTTAAAGGGAAAAAGATTAAAAGATAAGTTTATGAATGGATAGGTAGACAGACAATAGATGCCAAGTGATGGAAATAACTGTCATGTACCTTTGGTCCAGGAAATGAAATTGATCAATTTACAACTTTTATTTGATTGATTACACTACTGAGAAAGTATTCTAGAAGATTCCACAAAATTTTACAAATTTTATGAAATTTACATTAATTTTGTAAAATCTGCTCTGATTTATAAATTCATATAAAATCTTTTAACTTAATTGAAAAAATTCTACTTGATATAAAATTTAAACTAAAAAGTCATTTTATAACATGTATCAGCATTCCCACAATTTGAATGTTATTCTCAATGGATTCTTATTATGCTACATGCAATAACTCTCTTCACTTTCATGCAATATGCCAGAAATATATTATAAAATTCTGACAAATAATCAGGTTCTCTTCTCTTTTTGAAGAATGACAATTTAATCAGGGATCTATAGATCTGCAATTTCCTTTTATATATCTATTTCTAGGCTGGTTAGGGTTTGGCAAATACTTCAAATCCATTCTGACCAGGAACCAAATCCTCCATTTCACTTGTAACCTTTGGTAAATCTTCAATACAGTAGAAATCTGAAATATTTTATCGGAATATTGCATACATACAATAGAGATATAGTACCTAGGTTAATTACTATTAACATACTTCACCATTCAATCTATTCAAAGCATTTTTTTCTTTAAGATTAAATGCAAAAAGACAACAAGCATAGGATAATCTATTATTACAGAAATTGACTTGTTTGGCATGTAAATGAGCTGTTCTGTCCATAAAATTTTATCAAAGACACACTTCCACACAAGTTTGGAGGATCCTACTACCTGTATTTATCCAACTTTTGGAAATCTGTATTCCAATGTTAATTTATCCTGCATGGCTGTACATTTCATTACTTAGGTGATACTCATTAAGGCCAACTTTCAAGCAAAAATAAAATTACATTATAGAGCAAAAGAACTAATTCAGTTCATGAATAATGTTGAAAATTCTGACTTCACAACGGTCATGATTTGGAAACTTCGTAAGTAACGAAAAATAAGAGATTTTAAAGAATACATTTTTCAACAAAATTCTAAAAGTAACAAATAATTAGGCCGAGATTTTACGGTAATTTAGTTGATTCATGTTGCTCACTGGAAATTAGGCTATGCAAATCCTGTTCTATATGCCTTACTTCGGAAGGAACCCTTTTCAACTGCAAATGTGATTATCAAGTATTTTGTCATCTTTAACGTATCAATCAAAAATAAAAGACATCCAGTTAATTACTGGTTTAATTTTAAAATTTATTTTGCTTTATTTTCACTATTCTTGTTAAAAGTGAAGACTCCCAGTAAATCTTTGAATGTCTCAGAATAAAGGGTTTTGTGCTTTGAATTCAAAGCTCAGAAGGATCTAGGGGCTTGTGATTATTGCCTACTCAATGACAAAGGACAGTTAAAGTTTGTTTTTGCACACAAATATGTATGCCCCTCCCCCCTCCCCCCCATTATCAGGAGGGAACATAAAATAGTTGTATTATAAACCTGATATCAACTATGCAATTGGATTTCATGATGAGTCAGAAAGAAAGAGGTATCAAATTCCTCTCTAAACATGAATATTGATTTCTTCCATCCTGTGCTATTAAAGACAAAATGGCTAATCCATATTTTACCCTGGTCAACCCTCAGGAATTGATTTTTCACAAAGACCAGAATACATGCATATTTGCATACCCTAGCAAATACTCCTGCAAAGTTTCATCCAAATCTGAAGTAGGATGTACGAGTTAGAGTAATGACAAAATGTCTTCCATCTAGTCCTAAGGCAAAATGGCTAAGTCCATTATTTACTCCAGTCAACCCTATACAAGAGGCTCTGTGGGCTGAGCCTGTATCGCTCACCTGGCCATTTTGTTTCACGGACTAGGGTTATGCAAACTTGGTAAAGGACCTTCCACAGATGCTCCATACTAAAAATCAGTTCATTTGGCTTCACGGTTTCAGAGAAGAAGTTTTAAATTTCGACCAATCAGAACATGTAAATGCTTATGGCGGCCATTTTGTTTCACAGACCAAGAAGATTTATGCAAATTTTGTAAAGGACCTTCCATAAATGCTTCATACCAAAAATCAGTTCATTTGGCTTTATGGTTTCAGAGGAGAAGAAGTTTTAAATTTTGACCAATCAGAACATGTAAATGCTCATGACGGCCATTTTGTTTCACGGACCGGGATGATTTATGCAAATTTTGTAAAGGACCTTTCATAGATGCTCCATAAAAAAAATCAGTTAATTTGGCTTTACGGTTTCAGAGGAGAAGAAGGTTTAGATTTGGACCAATCAGAACATGTAAATGCTCATGACGGCCATTTTGTTTCATGGACCGGGATGATTTATGCAAATTTTGTAAAGGACCTTCCATAGATGCTCCATACCAAAAATCAGTTCATTTGGCTTTACGGTTTCAGAGGAGAAGAAGTTTTAAATTTCGACCAATCAGAACATGTAAATGCTCATGACGGCCATTTTGTTTCACGGACCAGGATGATTTATGCAAATTTTGTAAAGGACCTTCCATAGATGCTCCATACCAAAAATCAGTTAATTTGGCTCTACGGTTTCAGAGGAGAAGAAGTTTTAAAGTTCGACCAATCAGAACATGTAAATGCTCATGACGGCCATTTTGTTTGATGGACCGGGATGAGTTATGCAAACTTGGTAAAAGACCCTCCATAGATGCTCCATACCAAAAATCAGTTCATTTGGCTTTACGGTTTCAGAGAAGAAGAAGTTTTAAATTTCGACCAATCAGACCATTTAAATGCTCATATGGCCATTTTGTTTCACGGACCAAAAAGATTTATGCAAACTTTGTAAAGGACCTTCCATAGATGCTCCATACCAAAAATCAGTTCAATTGCTTTACGGTTTCAGAGAAGAAGAAGTTTTAAATTTCGACCAATCAGAACATGTAAATGCTAATGGCGGCCATTTTGTTTGATGGACCGGGATCATTTATGCAAATTTTGTAAAGGACCTTCCATAGAAGCTTCAGGCCAAGTTTCAGTTCAATAAGTCCAGGGGTTTCAGAGGAGAAGATGAAAATGTAAAAGTTTACAGACGGACAGACGACGGACAACGGATGCCAAGTGATGCTAAAAGCTCACATGTCCTTTTAGGACAGGTGAGCTAAAAATTGATTTATCAAAAAGTCAAGGACATATGCATACCCTAACCAATATTCTTGCCAAGTTTCATCCTTTTCCAAAATATGGTGCATAAGATAGAGTGATGACAAAATTTCTTACATGTAGTCCTAAGGCAAAATGGCTAAGTCTATAATTTACCCCGGTAAGCCGTTTATCATAAAGTCAAGAACATATGCACATCTTCTTACCCTAATAAGTAATCCTGAGAAGTTTCATCCAAATTGGAAATACAATGCATGAAATAGAGTGATAACAAAATTTCTTCCATCTAGTCTTAAGGCAAAATGGCTAAGTCCATATTTTACCCTGGTAAACCGTCAAAAATTGATTTATCTAAAAATCAAGATTATATGCACATCTATATATCATAAAAAGTATTCCAGCCAAGTTTCATCCAAATCCAAAGTATGATGCATGAGACAGAGCGATGACAAAATTTTGTGAGGGACAGACGGACAGACTGGACGAAAACAATATGTCTCCCCACCTCATGATCAGTGGGGGGAGACATGTCCAGGTAAATTAGGTAATTACTTGCAAATTAGGTATTACAGTGGAACCTCTTTAAACCGAACAGCAATTGCAGCATAGAAATTGGAGGTGCCAGTTTTGGTAGGTACCAGACTAAATCTAATCTGTATTTACATATTGTTATACAATATTACTACATTTTCTTTTTTTCTCTAAAACTGCAACTAAATCTTAGTCTTTGAGCAACAGCATTATCCTTTGGTAGAATGGGCAGTTGGAATCTGTTACAAGATTAGAGCTTTCCCTGTACACCTAAACAAGGCTTTGTATACATTATGCCACTTGATGAAGAGAATATAATGCAAGTTAGACTGGTTTTGGGAGGTGTATTTGACTGGAGGAATCCGATTCTCTAAGGGGGCGGGTTCAGGGGAGTTCTACTGTATATATATAAGAGTAAATACCAAACTTCAGGGTCAATTTGTATTGCACTGTAATATAGATATCAAGATAAATATTAAAAGTCAAGAACTAAAAAAAAAAAATTAAATATCAAAGGGCACATGAACAAATGTCAAGATTCCATATGAATAGGTAATGCTGAAATTATTGAATATACAAGAACAAATGTCATGTCAAAGTTTTGGTAACTCAAGTCCAATTTTGGTAACTATAAACTTTATATAAATCAAGAAAATATAAACCTGACTTGTCATTTTACCTTGAGTGTGATGAACTGTTTCTTTATTTGAATGCCCATGTATTTTTGATTTTGAAAGACCTGAAGTTGAGGGCTGTGAATTGTCCAGTACAATATTCTCTACATCAATGTGTGGCATTTCACTATAATTTTTCTTAGTTCTCTTTCGTAGACTGTAATTTTGCATATTTTGACTTGTTCCACCATCTGTATGCACATCATCTGATGGAGGATGTTGTTTTTTATTTTTTGATGGTGATAAAGAAGTCATAGAAGTCTTTTCAGGATTTGTTGAACATGTAGTTGCTTCATTGTTCTTTGATTGTTTTGATGGTGTTTCTTTATGAAAATCCCTAGGTGACAGCTTCTCATTTTGGTCTGAATCATGAACTGTTTTGTTTTCTTCCTGAAATAAACTAGTTTATAATACCATAAAAATAGATCCTTTTGTAGTTTGCTTACTAAAACTAATCCACAGTTCTTCGGATATCTAACCCTCTATTTATTGGATAATTTGAATAAAAGCAATAATATATAATTTTAAGATGTTAAATAAGGTAACAAGGAATAGCTGAGAACAATTCTACTTACATGTATATTGTGTTTCAAAAAGTCCAGTAGTTTAAAGAATCTCATTTTAAAGTTTTTTCCATATAAACTTGATTCAACCTATATTTTTTTTAAAGTTGACACCAAATGAAACTGTACTTTCTTTACTTGTATCTAACATTACACATTACTGTGATTTGGTTTAAAAAATAACAACTACATTAAACAGTATCAATTAAAGTACTGTGGGTAATTACAGACACTAACAAATAAAATTGGTGTCATCTAATAAAATTACCTCCTCACTGGACACACCACTGTCTATGTCGTCCCAGATATATTTCATCTGTTGCCTAACAACTACAATAAGATTATACTAATATTTCACCTTATAACAAAAATATTGTTCATCTTTATTTTCCTATTTATAAAACTTAAATTCTACAGAAGTTACGATAAGCTGTTTACAACCACTATTAACTACCGGTATTCTTCTGCTGTATTTATTTTTGGTTTAACCAATAAACCAGAACTTCAGGGGAGTTTTTTCTCCATATACTGGATGTGGTTTGCCAAACCCTGGTTCTTTTATTTCTACTTGTTTTCTGACGTCTCAAAAAAAATAATTTTAGGTGATCTTATAGTGGTTTTTCATGCTTGTAAACACTGTTCTTCTAAGGTAGGCTATGATTCATATCATGACCCTGTTTTCAATACATTGTAATCAATATATAGAGTGGTAGGATGTTTTCTCAATGGCACACACCATTTCTTCCAACCTGAAATATTTGATTACCCCTATAACATCTTTTGATCTAAAATTAAAATAGTTACATTTCTGTATTTCTTTTGGAGGCATGAAGTATTTTCCCAAAGGGATCTTGTCATCTGGAGCACTATAACAAGCTGAAATGTAACTAGCATGAAATACTGCTAGATGTTCATCCCGATATCCTTCGCTTTCATATATCCTGCAAAGAAAAAAATTAATATTATATAAACTTATTTATCATTCTTATAAAAATAAATTAACTCATTATGCACTGGCAACAACTTTTAGAGATGCTTTCTAAGATTCTTTTCTTATCATTGAACAATTTAAGTTCCAAAAGCAATTTACATGTATGTTTCATCTATTCAACATACTTGAAATAAACAAGATTTATGCAGGTAGCTCTAGAAAATGCTGAAAGTTTATAAAAAAAAATACTCCAATTGACATCTTTCCACTATTTAATCAACAGTAAAACAGAACAGAAACTAAAATTCTAGTTCAATGCAAATTTAGTAATTGCAAGTTCATGTTTCTAGACAATGCTTTTCTTGGACAAGCTTTGTTGCTAAATAATAAATTATTTATTACCCAGTAAAACCTGTGTCACATATGGGGAAAGAACTTTTCCCCATTTTAAGCACACAAGTTATTAATATGTTTTGAATTTTGGATATGTACTGCTTAGCTGTTTCCTGAGAGATTTAAAGTTTTTGGTCTCAAACACTAGGAACTCTACTATGTCTAAAGATTTGTCGGCTTATCAAA
This sequence comes from Mytilisepta virgata, assembly GCA_028015205.1. NCBI lineage: Eukaryota > Metazoa > Mollusca > Bivalvia > Mytilida > Mytilidae > Mytilisepta > Mytilisepta virgata. The sequence continues at coordinate 34,813,284 of CM051517.1, forward strand.
TGGAAGGATGTAAGATTTATCTTTCAAATTTTCTTGGCACAAAGAAAGAAAATAAATGGTCTTAGTTGTAAGGTTGATTTTATTACATTTCGACTCCAAAGTTTAAAACTGAAATCACTAAAAGAACATCAGAAAGCCTTATCCATGGTGGCAATTAAAATTCAGAAAATTTCAAAACGCCGTCAACTTTATCCTTATTATCTATTATCTATTTTATTTCTGAATGGAAATAATGGCTTCATTTTTCTTCTAATGCTGCAGTAAAACAATAACCAGTTCTTTAACAATGTAAACTAATCTATCAACAAAATAAACAATTCAAGTACCTTTCAGTGTCCTGGCTATCAGCATTTTCACTGAATATGAACAATGCAGTGTCAAAATCAACTTCCAGTCCTCCTAGTTTTTCTAAAAAATGAAAACAAAATTACTTCAAATATATCTGTATTAATAAAACTAGAATATTAACTGTTAAAGCCAACAGCGACCCTTATACTTCATTATTTTATTATTTTACTCTTATCATGATATGCCAATATAAAATCATGTTTGATAAATCCAACACATTAAAAAAAAAAAACTAGAGGCTCATATCAGAATATTTTTTAATGAATTTTCCCAAAGGGTCCTACGTTAAACTAAGTTAAGCTGTGACGGCCATCTTTGTTGACATTCTGGGTCATAGGACAAAATTCTGAAAGAGGACCACCTAAGGACCATTTCTGCCAACTTTGGTTCCAATTGGCTTAGTAGTTTCAAACAAGAAGATTTTTTAATGAATTTTCCCATAGGGTCCTTTGTTTAACTATGTTCGGCTCTGGTGGCCATCTTGGTTGACATTCTGGGTCATCAGACACAATTCTAACAGAGGACCATTTAATTCCATTTCTCCCATGTTTGGTTCCAACTGGCTCTGTAGTTTCAGATATCATGGATTTCATATTGGCATGAAAAACATCATTCCTGCTATGTAACGATTCAATTGCTTTTGTAGTTTCAGAGAATAAGATTTTTGAAATTTCAGCCAATCAGTGTGCATAATTGACCCTGGCAGCCATGATGAATTTCGGATCGGCACCAAAAACATAAATTTTGTTAAGGACCATAACCTACTCATTGTTAAGAAGCTGTTTGTTTGTTTTTCCTATAGGATCCTGTGTTAAATGTGTTCCATGATGGCAACCATCTTGGATTTCTGATCAGCAAGAAAAACATAAACTTTGTAAAGGACCATGTAAGGATCATTCCTGCAAAATATCAATTCAATTGCTTTTGTAGTTTCAGAGAATAAGATTTTTCAAATTTCAGCCAATCAGGAATGCATAAATGGCCCTGGCAGCCATGTTTTCTAATTTCGGATCCGCAACAAAAACATCCATTTTGTCAAGGACCATAACCTACTCATTCAGGCATAATATTACTTCCATCTGTCAAACAGTTTCTGACAAGAAGATGTTTGTATGTATTTCCAAAAAAGATCCTATGTTAAATGTGTCCTGGTGTAGCAGCCATCTTGGATTCAGATCGGCACAAAAAACATAAATTTTGTAGAAGGCCATGTAAGGATCATTCCTGCAATATAACAATTCAATTGCTTTTTCAGTTTCAGAGAAGAAAATTTTCTAACCAATTTTCAACCAATCAGAGTGCATAAATGGCCCTGGCAGCCATGTTGAATTTTGGATCAGACCCAAAAACATGAACTTTGTAGAGGACCATCCAATGAACATCCCTTCCAAGTTTGGTTTCAATTGGCCCACAGGTTTTGGAGAAGAAGATTGAAATGTGAAAAGTTAACAGATGGACGGACAAATGACAATGTGATGGCAATAGCTCACATGGCCTTTTAGGCCTGGTGAGCTAAGAAACAAATCTAGTACTATAAGTAAACACATCTGTGTGAAATAATATACGACTTCTGATTATACATAAGTTCCAAGGACTATTCCAACAAATTTTGGTCTCAATTGGCCTATACTTTCAGAGAAGATTATTTAAAATATATTTTCACAGATTTTCTATTTCAGTCATAATAGTATAGACCAATCAGCCAAAGTTGGTATGAATTACTCCAAAGGCTTTCAATGGGGGTGACAACAATACCACTGAACTTTTATTCAAAAGTAAGGGCATGGACATATACAATTACCAAATAGTGTGAAACATATTTTCATGTATAATGATGGGTTAGTTGACCAAAAGTGATTTTTTTCTACATTCAAAGCTTAGGTTGCAAAAAGAATTCTAAAAAACATGTGATTTTTACTTTTTCGTCAGTAAAGCTATAAGAAACAGAGATATTTTTTAGGCTGGCCAAGAAATAAATACTTATATATACAGTAATAAATATACTTGCTCCACAGAGATATTCTTTCCTTGGAAACACTTTCAGAAAACCAAGCTGTCTGATCTTTGAACAACTGTTTTATATCTATTGACATCTTGAAATAACTTTTACCTATACAAAATTCAACAAACCCTAAAATCTACTGACATCTTCACATAACTTTTACCTATAATTTTTTTTATAAACCTTTAAATCTAACAGTGTTCTATATAGTCTTAAATAAAGGGGAGTACACACCTCTGTACTGTAAAGTATGATGTTAAATACAGTACAAACATTTTTTATACAAATAAACAAAGCTGATTCAATTGAAATGCATTAAATTTGGGAAAGAAAACAAATCAAGCAAATCCAAATTACTTAATCAGAATCAGGATACTTTCCTTTCTTTGATTCAATTTCAACGTCAGAAACCCATGAACAGTCACGCTTATGTAACATTTAATACTTTCCTCTGTAAAGTTATTTCCTTAGGAAAATATTTGCTATTAAATTTTTTCCAAGGAAAGACTTTAAATAATAAAATCCTTTCCATAGCCATATTTTTCTTTCCACTGTAAGTTTGCTAAACAAAAGTGTCTGAAAAAGGTTTACCTTTTGGGACCTATTAAAACCAAAAATCTACAATTACAAAGTTCGCCGCGTTCCCCCACTAATTTTGGTGTGTGACTGTGTAGCTCCCTGAGATGCACCCTTACAGCAAATAATGATTTTAGGTCGCTTGGTATCGGAGAACTGAACTCAGATGTAAAACTCAACCTAAGTCAATGAAGCGCAGTAAGTAATTCCGAGTGACCTAATGTTGGTCGGAGGTTGTGTTACTCCACAAAATGCACCCTCACACCAATTAATATGATTGCAGGTCGCTTGGTATCAGAAAACTGAACTTGGACATAAAACTTACCCTAAGTAAATCAAGTGCGATAAGTAAGTCAGAGTTACCTTATTTTGGTCGGAGGCTGTGCTACTCCCCGAGGTGTACCATTATACCAAGTTATATGATTGTAGGTCCCTTGGTATTGGAGAACTGAACTCCGACGTAAAACTTAACATAAGTCAATGAATCAAGATAAGTAGATCAGAGTGACCAAATTTTGGTGGGAGGCTGTGTTACTCCCTGAGATGCATCCTCACACCTTACAGTCAAACCTTCTTTAAAGGGCACCTCTATATAGCAAATCACTGTCTATAAAGGGCACAGTTAAAAGTCCCATTTATGAACAAAGTATGTAAAATTAACCTCTATATAGAGGGCACCTGCTCATAAAGGGCACTTTTTTTCTAGTCCCTTGGGTGCCCTTTATAGACTGTGTATGTTTGTAGGTCCCTTGGTATTGGAGAAGTGAACTCGGATGTAAAACTTAACCTACACATGTATGTGAATATAGAGCGATAAGTAGGTCAGAGTTACCTAATTTTGGTGAGAGGCTGTGTTACTCCCCGAGATGCACCCTCACACCAAGTAATATGACTGTAGGTCCCTTGGTATCTGAGAACTGAACTCAGACGTAAAACTTAACCTATGTGAATATAGAGCGAAAAGTAGGTCAGAGTGACCTAATTTTGGTGAGATGCTTCCTCACACCAAATTATGATTGTAGGTCCTTGTTATCGGAGAACTGAACTCGGACTTAAAACGTAACCTATATCAATATAGAGCAATAAGTGTGACCTAGTTTTGGTGGGAGGCTGTCTAACTCCCTGAGATGCATCCTCACACCAAGTAATATGATTGTAGGTCCCTTGGTATCGGAGATCTGAACTAGGACGTATCTTAACCTAAGTCAATGACGCACGATAAGTAGGTCAGAGTGGCCTATATTTTGGTGGGAGGCTGTGTTACTCCCTGAGATGCATCCTAACACCAAGTAAAATTGGCTGTGGCGGCCATCTTGGTCAGAGATTGGGGCAATCAGACACATTTTTGTAAGAGGACCACCTTATGACCATTCCACCACGGTTTGGTTCTAATTGGGCAAGTAGTTTCAGACAAGAAGATTTTATGTGAATTTCCCAAAGGGTCCTATGTTAAACTAAGTTCCGCTGTGGCAGCCAGCTTGGTCAGATGTTGGGACCATGGGACACAAATTTGGAAGGGGACTACCCAAGGATCGTTTCAGCAAAGTCTGTCTGAGATTGAAATAGTAGCTTCAGAGGAGAAGATTTTTAAAATTTTGACCACTTTTTTTTCTATTTCTAGCTTGGCCGTCATCTTGGTCAAAGGTCAGGGACACCGGACACAAATTTGGAAGGGGACCACCTAAGGACCAATTGGCCCAGTGGCTTTGAGGAGAAGATTAAAATGTGGATTGTGGATGACAGGCAATGGACGCAAAGTGATAACAATACATGTAGCTCACACGACCCTTTGGGTCAGGTGAGCTGAAAAAAGATATGAAGTATGCCAGAAGGCATATGGTTGCCAGCCAGTACAGTCTGATATAAATACAAATATTTTATTTTCCCAATTGGGTCCACAACAGCACAAGGACATAAAGGAGGCAAATGTGACAAATAACAATGCAAATAGGATAAATTTAATACAAAGATATATCATAAAAAGAATAGGTAAGCTGTTAAAAGGGCATCGCATGACTAAAAATTATAAGAAACAAAAGCCGAATAAAACTAAATGCAAAATAATAACCACAAAAAGTTGAAAAGTTAAAATTGCCCAACGTTTTGGTGAATATGGCCTCGTTCAACATATTTTGGAAACACAGGAGGAAAATACATGGAGTTGAAAGCAATGCTTTTTCATCGCTCACCTATTCCTTGTATTATTTTATCTTATTTGCTGTTAAGGATGCAACATACATGGTAACATACTCTTTTTTTTAAATTATAACAGGACATGCAAGATGCTAGTTTTTGCCTATTTTGGTCTTTAGCAATAATAACCCAATGCCGAAGTAAGTCAGAGTCCTGAATATTTAGCCAATTCCAGAAAATGGTTGATTTTTTTCTCAAAATAACTTACCAAGGTTGAATATATTCTATATAAACTAATACAAAAAATTAAATTTCCCGGAATATTTCGTCTGCAACCGGATTCCGGTTAAACATATTCTTGCTCATTGAATTCTTACTGAAGCATTAATCGGATGGTCCCCGTTTTTTTTGGTATTTTGCAATATTGAGAATTAAATTTATATTATAATACGTTAAAAAGTGTTTTTAATTTCCAAATTTTCGTTAAAGTTATTGGATTCTTTAATGAGGAACAAGTTCCCGACAAGGTGATTAGGCCATTTCCGGTTCCCCATTTTGGGTGTTTGAAAAGAATGGAATTTAAAAGACAGTCAGATTGCCCTGCTTTACCTCAAGGCTGGAGAAGGGAGGAAGTTGTTAGACAGTCTGGTTTGTCTGCAGGAAAAACCGATGTATATTATTATAGGTATTGATCTAACAATCTGAATCAGTGATTTTTATAGACCCAATTTGGGTCCTTTAATAAGGACTTTTCCCAATGGCAATGGTAATTATTTAAAAATCATGCAGAATTTCCAAAAATGGTCCACATTTCTTTCCAAAATTGGACGAAATAGGCACTAACCCCTAAGCTTTAGAAAAAAACAGTGTGAATAAAAATGAATTGGTGTCATGTCGAGGTCGAAAATGAGAAAATTTTTTATCATACATGCGTATTTTGAGTATTATCAAGTGTTAACAGTAGTGACTGAGCAACCTTTCTCCTATGTACCGTTCTCACCATTTGGCATTTCCACAAAGAAATTGTGTGAAGAAAATTCTTTCACTGGGAAGTACATCTTCTATATGGGTTTATTTCAAACAATGCAGGAATTTACAAGTTGACAGGAAAATCTTATATGGTGAGATCAAATGGGCTCATATCTTAGATGTTTTTGAAATATGTGCCAGTCGACTGGTATGTGTTTGCCGCTATATAAAAAACAATGTTAGAACGCATAACAGTCGACTGGCACATATTTCCACTTCAAAAACATCTGTACGTGAGCCCCAGTGGTGAGATTGGGTATAAGTAGCCAAACAGTACTGTGGTAGAGCACGTTTTTACGTCCAAATAATTACCCACTGCGCAAACAGGGACTAGTGGTACAGTACTCTTTTGGCTCAATGACCAAGGGAAGATTGGTGGACTACTGAACCAAAGGTTCCAGTGGGTTTGATTTCCATTTGAATCAGTAGCTACTTTTGGAGACAAATCATGCTCAACTACACAAAAAGTAACAATTTATAATTTGACATTTTATTTAGGGCAGAGAACATAATTTTAATTTTACATATTACTTTCAATGCATGACTAAAAGTCACTAATTAAAAGTAATTGTAATTAAGTCAGGATTATAAGCTAACGGATACAATAATTATTACAATTGATAAGAGAAAAATATATTTGATATGTTGCTTTTAAAAAAATGAATGTAAGACGTTTCGGCCAAATTTTATATTTTCAAATACTATAAACAAAATTAGTAATATTAATGTAAATGCAATTATATTTAATTAAAAAATTTGAACT